>CM024700.1:14194456-14794456 GCA_014182845.1 Corymbia calophylla
AGCTAGTGTGTGGCACATGACATGAAGATTCTGTTTCTTTCTCTCCTTCATGTTTTTTAACTTGGAATTGATGAGGAATGCTAAGTTTTATGAGGGTACTATGCAGAGAAATTTTGATTAATTCTTAATCGAATAAAAGTTTTTAAAAGGAGGATTCCTATTCGCAGCCTTTTCGTCAAAGACCCTGTAAAAAGTTTTTGTCTGCCACTTGCCTTCTCTTTTTCTAGCTTCGTAGATTTAGCATGGAGAATGATATAGAACACTGTGTGCTAGCTTTTCTATTCGCAAGGGCTTTTCGTTCTTGCTTTTTACTCGCTATTTTTGGAACAAAGTTATTGTGTCCACCTTCTGTTTTGTAATTTTGACTATGATTTTATGCTCTTTTTTTCCCCATTTCATGCTGGTTTTCGTGATTTCTGAAAACTCGGTCCCTTTCCAATTTTCCCTTTTTATGGCATTGTTTGTTTTCAAATTTTCTAATTTCTTCTCTTCATAGTTTTTTGTTCATATATTTTTGTCAGTAATTGGTAAATCACGAGGAATTTTTCATGAAATTTCACTTTTTGATCACCCTTTAGTTGGGAAACACTTGAAACAATTTTCTTTTTAGTTCCAAATTCTTTAGAAAACTGTTGTTATTGGCTTCAAAAATATGAAAAGCAGTGGCGCCATCAAAGATGATTCTAGATAAGCAACGTTTTCCACACTTGAAACATAAATAAACCGATAAAAAGATTATTCTCAACTAAGTGGTTACCAATACTATTCGGACACATCCTTTGGTACAAGTTGGATCGTCCTACTATTATGTTCGCAAGTATAAAAGGGGGAAAATGTTACACCTGGGATAGTCTTAACCTCAAATTTTGCCTTGGTTTTAATTGCATCTCACTATTCTTTGGGTCCTTTTCCATCCATCAAATATGTGTACCGCATGATATTTTTCTTCCACATGAAACGAAAATTTTGAAGCTGCCATTACTCTATGCTTATCCACTCCATTCAAGTTTTGTTTTTTAGATTATGTTTCTTATTGAAAATATTATTTTTCTCCTTTCTTTGATATGAAAAAGCGTCATAGTTTTTGGATACTCCATGGCTAAGGTCCATTCATGCCAAGGCAAGTAGAAGAACTTTTTATTGGGCACTCCCCCATTTGAGCATCGACCGATTATCTAAGTTTAGTTCTCATTTAATATAAATATTTTCGCTCAACTTTGTAACTTGTTATTGCCCATTTTGAGATATATCATTTTGCCAACATTGATAGGCCTGTGATCTTGTTTCCCTATATTCACTTAACTGGGTTGGATGGGTATACAACTTAATGAGGGCTTGATTAAAGCCAGACTAAGGTTAAGCTTTAGGGTGGTGATATTATATGGTTGTGGGACGATGAGGCTGACGGTATCCATGCATAAATGCAACAGCAAGCAAATGAAATCTCGTAATGTTTTTGGTAGTATGACACAAGAACGACTACATTTTAGTAGATCAAGATGGCACGAAAAAGAAAGAAAGAAGCTTCGATGTTCTTGCATCAGTAACTCGGAAAAATTTCGTTTACATATATACAACATGATGATTGTTTGGTTGACGCAATAGGGGTTCTTGCTCCTGATATATTAAAGTAGTAACATGAAATGACTAGGGTTAGGTGACCGCCACAACAAAAGCTATTTAATACTTCATTGCTAATCATTAAGATGGTACCCCGTGTCCACCATGCAAAGCATGTGTTTTTTACTATAAGAATGGACAGGATGAATTTACATTGTTGGTCCAAATTTCACACTTCTACGGAACCCCATCGTGATATCTCTTGCATTTAGCTTATCTAAGAGAAATATATGATTCATATTTCTCTATCGCAATGGAAGATTAACATTACCTAATGCCCTATTTTGTTTTGCGAAAAATGAATAATTAGATAATCATTTTCCTCAAAATGATCATTTATATTGCTTACAAAAATGAATGAATGGAAAATATTTTCATAGTCCACGAAAATATTTAGACATAAATCGTTGTTCGTAATAAAAATATTTTTCATTGACTAATCATTTTAAACAATATAAACGATCATTTTTTTATAAAATTATTTATTTTCTGTGAAACAAAAGGAGTCTAAGAAAAGAAAACTAAGGTTGAGATGTTTACTCAATTTCAAAACCACGTCAAATCTGAATAATTTCCTGTGCTTCAATAAATACATCTTGATTAAAGGTAACACAGACTGCACATGTTCTCTATGCATTCAACTCTTAATTTCCTTTTCTGCCAGTAATTAGATGAATTGAAGGTAGGTAATTGTGATTCATAACTAAATTTAGTCCTAGGGAAAATACTAAATTCTTACTTTTGGAATCTCTAATATGGACGTTCCATTCTGAGATAAATTTCGAATTGGACCTAATTATCAATTTTCTTCTCGAATTGCCTAAACCACTTATCTAAATCCTCACTTTGATTTTCCTTTATTGGAAAAGGGTAATTTGGTAATTTAACTTAGCTTAAGTTGTGAACGGGAGGTTCTAAAAGCGGAGGACACAATTGGAAAAAAATAAGGTTGAAGATGCAAATTGATACTTAGATGAAGCGAGAAGGATATTTAAGCTAGCCCTATCTAAATTAAAATTGTTATTTCATGGTTTTCGGAAGCATATAACTACCCCCTTTTGAATGCAAGAGATGAGGTTTTATTGACTTGGTCATTAGATATCCCATCTATCTATCTAGTTATGACTTTTTGAGCTGAAACAAAGAGATTGGTTCTAACGTTTGCCACGTAGTAGTCGAGTTAGTGTGTGTGGATCTAACACATTGCATCAAAGAAATATGTTTAAATTGATTTTGAAACTAATAAATGGACTGACATTCCATAGAGGTATGATATCGTCATAATTAGAATCATGTAAATTGTTTATTATTAATGAACTTAATAATCGAAAATTAGTTTTAGTCATTTTTGGTACTTCTTTTTCCATAGAGATGTTGAATAGTAGGAACTACTTTTATATCACTATAATTTTGAAAATGTTCAATGTCCCTCAAAGTAAGTAAATAGATCTGAAACATTTAAATTGCAGTTAATCTTGTGGTGGAATAAGCTATTAATGCAATATCTATTAAAGTTCATCTTGCAGCGCAGCCGGAGAATCCATCATTTCGGCTACCACAATAGCGTATTCCCTGGCTCCCCTTCCCTAAAGAATATTCACTACCTTAGCCATAGAAGATGCTTTTGACCAATAACTACATAGAAAAATATAACAAGAAAGAATTGTATCTAGGGCCACTGCTTTTTTGTTGGTCTATTTGTCCCATTAATAGTTCTCGTTCGTCACTTTCTATAGAGATCATCGAATCAATAAGAATAAGTTCAGTTCGAAGAGGCTCATGCATGAAACTCAATGAAACATTTCATACAAGCAAATTATTCACATGAGGTACTGCATGTACAAGCCCCCTCAAATGGAAAAGTCAAATCCAACGAGGATTTGGTTCATTCTAGAGACGCGTGTCATGGGCATCCTATCTTCCTATGTTTTATTTGTATGTAAGTCTTGGGAATGAAGATACTCTACATAACGTGACTATTCCACCTAAAAGCTTTCTTTCATTTTTTTTTTGGATCAAAATAATTGAAAAGTAGAGTGAATTTCAACAAGTGACTGTTGAAATTCACATGGGAACATAAACTTTAAATTTGAAAGAGCGGGTTTGATTCGAACAAAAAAAGAGAGAGAGAGGGTTCAAAAACATTCTTATTATGAATCAAAGGTAGAAATACACACCTTAATTCTTATTTGAACAAGTCATGTCTTGGTTTGGTGAAAATGGCATTGTTCTTCTATATGTCCATAGAGTTTTGAAAATTCTAAACATCTCAAAGATAGACAGAGAAGTAGAAATTCATCAAATAAACTACATTCCTTCGTATACACCAAGAATCCATTGATGAGAATGGGCCAGAGAAAGCTTGGACCCAATTCTTGCAACAGTATGCGGTCATGGCATTAGTGGTCTCCTCTAACTACTTAGGAGTTCATGGTTTCATGTTTTATTTCACTCTTTGGAGGGGGTTCACTTTGTTGATGTTGTTGGAGCTAATGGTCAGTTTATAAGTGCAATGGAAAATCTCATCCTCTAAGTTAGTTTTTGGGGTGAAAGAGGTCCAATACCACTTAACACTAGCATCAAAACCTAGGTTGCTAACAAGTCTAGACCCAAAAAAAGTCATATGGGAGAGTTACGGGTTATTACGCCTCTAACCTAAGCCCAATGTATGAGAGGGAGATTGTTAATGTTGTCCCACACCAATTGTGGAAAAGGTTGTGATCGGTTTATAAGTGTGAGGAAAAGCCTCACATTCTGAACTAGCTTTTGGGATAAGAGAGGTCAAAGACTACCAAACACTTTTCACCATTCTCTCGCGATGGCACTTTGCTACGAGTCATCCAAGAACATTTAGCCTTACAAGGTGATCCTTACTAATTCACACGGGATTCCATATACCCCATGCTACACAAGGTAGAGCCTAGGGTAGCATGCTTTTGATTACTATACTCTCACCAACTAGGGTGAAACACTTCATTACTTTGCCTAGCAGCACAATGCTCGTATTGCTATCTTGCAACTCCATTTTCACTATTAAGGCTACTCCCATTTCACTCGCCGCTGCTACGAGAATCTGATTTGCTTTCTTTTTCCCCCATCACTTTGCTTATATTTGTCTAGATGTGATCGAAGTGTGTTCAAGTGCCTAAAGAGCATGTTACCTAAACAAATCCAATTACCTTGATAAGATTTTCTTTCATTCTTCCTCTGTTGTTATGCAATCTAGTTCATAGATGATTCTTCGTCAATTTCATCTCTATTATAAAATCGGACATGAAAGTTTCTTCTCAAATTTTTAAGAAAATATGCTAAATCATGGACTCTTTGAGACAATTCTTAGTAAGAGATAACAATTAATAAATGGAGTATATAGAATTGCAAGTACTAGATAAATCTTGAGAAAAAAGATATGCCGCCAACTAAGGCGCGTGAAGTCGGGATTTGAACCTATAACATGCCTCGGTCAAGTAACAAATTCTGATCGAGATAGGTACTAAATCTGTTTCGAACTCAACTCAGTAGGTTATTGGAATAACTCGAGCTCGACTTTAACTTGATGTCACTCAGGTCAAATTGCAAGGCAAATCCTATTGAGCATGGAACATGAATTGCTCACGATTGGTTTCCCTCATTCATACCCATACCAAAGAACACTGGTCATAGAGTTAGAATCCAAGTAGCATAGACATGCGACACACAACACGCGATACACAACACGACACGTTATTTCTTAAAAAATAGAGAATTCCAACACGTTGTATATTAAATGTATATTTTTATATATAAATGATAAATTATAATTTTTTATTATTATTTCAATCCAATTAATTTAATTCAAATACACATATAAATAAATAATAAAACAAAAGCCTAGAACGAATTTACATTAAAAACATAATTTGATGAATTCAACTACATTCCATTATAATAATTTATTAATCTTGGAGGAAAGAAAAGACTAGTGTTTTTCTTCTTTTTCCCTTTATTTTCATTTATTTTTATTTTATATATTTACATTTTGACGCCTAATTTATTAAAAAAATAAATTAAAATTGACCCCATGTGTGTCAAAATTACTTGTTGGGATTCCAGACCCGCACATTGGGAGAGTTGACCACATGCCGAATGTCCAAAACCTATTGACTATATGTAGGAGCATGTCGAGATGTTTGACACCGACACAAAGGCTCCCAGATAGTCTCTGTGCTTTCTAGGTTAGAATTAATCACAAAAATGACCTAAAATTTTCACAAAAAATGTGACAATTGTAAAAAATATTTTCCAAAAAATCATTTTCTAGGAAAAAACAATATTTTCCAATATACATGAAATCTATAAAATGAATTAGAAAATATTTTCCATCGTTTAATATGAAAAATCTAGTTTGATTTTCCTAAATATACATATACTATTCGGGTATAGTAACTTGCAAATGGGCAGCTAGGAACCAGGCACGAGCAACAGAGCCCTAGGTCAACCTCGAGGACCCCAACACAAGTGCTAGGGATCGGGGCACAGGCACCTAGGTCCCATGCCCGACCTTGATGGAATGAGACAAGAGCTCCAAGGTATCGGACTCAATCTCCATGGACCAAGCGTGGGCATAGGGGTCCTAGGCCCGGCCGCAATGGACTCATGCACGGGCACTAGGTTGAGCCTCGACCTTGATAGACCTTGGCTCAAGCACCAAAGACCCACTCGTGCCCAAGCATAGAGGACTAAAGCATAATCTCTGTGGACTTTAGCCTGAGTGCAGGGGACCACAAAGCTAGAGCATTAGGGACCCGGGCCTGGGTGTTGGGGATCCAAGCTCAAGTATTAGGATCCTACTCTCGACCTTTGTGGACCCAAGGTGTCGAGCCATCAAGCACAACCTTGATGGACCTTGATGTAGGTGTCGGGGGCTTAGGGTCCTAGGTTCAACCTCATGGACTCAAGCATGGGTATTGAAGACCTAAACTTGGATGTCGAGGACCCAAAAACCAACATTGGGGTTTTTATGCCCAAACATAGAGTTTTGAGTCCAAATGTCATACTTAGTTATATTTTGATAAATGATTTCCAATTTTTTAAAAAGGAAATAATTTTCCATTGACTTATTTCCCTAATCAAACCAAACTTGAATTATGAAAAAATTTTCTTCCCAAGATAAATGAAGCCTAAGTCTGGTGTGGATTCATAAAGCTATGGGGAGGGAAGTCAAATTTTACCTAAGCCTTAATCATTCCAATACCAATAACATTAGTCATAGGCCATTATGTCTTGGGCAATTATGGCCCCATTGGTGTGAATGACAAGTAAGAGGAACTATCGCAACCTTACCTTGGGTGAACTACTTAGAATTCGGCTAATAAATTGCTACGCCTAAAGTTAACTCGGTCTCTTCCAAGCACATACTAATTTGCAACTTATGATCCAAGTTCTTAACAAGTAAATGATTTTTATTTAGGAGTCATCGCTAATCAATTTAAGGTAGATCAATTAGATACTCAAGTAAATTAATAGAAAAATTATTTTACACCTATGAATTAGATAATCTAGGGTCGGGGACTTAATTATACTAATTGTCAATTTAGCACTCTTTCGGTATCTAATCTTATTCAATTGCCAACCAAAATGTTCAGGCAGCCTTCTCACTAATTATGAATCACAAGGTTCTACTCCTATCCAGGCTAAAGAGAGACAACAATCAATGTATTAATGGTGCGCAATCAAGTAAAAATCAAAATAGAATTGTGCAAACAATAACCTAGCATTTGTCTCTAGGAACATTCAAAACCCTATTGTAGAGCTCTAAGAGCTTGTTCGATTTTTAGATAAAGAATTTTTTTATTTTATTTAAAAGAAAACTACTCGAAATCGAATGTGGTCAGGTAAGGACTCATGGGTTTGGGTCATGAACACTAAAAGCCTAATTGAAGAAGTGGGCTCAATGATTCAAACCCGATCGGACCATTGCCAAGATCAAGCCCAAATTTATCAAAGGTAACACTTAAGCCCACTTACACTAAATATGCCCAGCTCCGAAATTAGCCCATACTCACTCGACACATCACCCAACTGACATGAAAAACAGAGCACAAGGAAAAGCCGAGGACGCTGTCGCTGGAGATGGCCCTACCGGGCACGGCGCCGGCGCCGGTTCCGGTGACGGCGAATCGATGGCGAACGGGAGATATGCCGGACTCAGTCCGGTCGCCTCACACGTCTCGGAGCCGGGATCCTCAGGAGAACAAACTCGAAACAAACAAAACAGGGGCTTACCGGGAAGTGGGTGTCAGAAGAAATGAGGCCTTGAGGCTGCCCGCCGAGGCTGACGGAGGACGGCGAAGGCGTCGGAGTACGGCCGAGCCGGAGGCGCGTGGCGACCCGCTCCTCTCCCTGTTCGCTTCTCCCCCTGGTTCACCACCGGGTTCTCTCTCACTCTCCACGCTCCTCCCAATAGCTCACTTTCTCTCTCTGAATGCAGACCCTGTTTTCTTCTCTAGCGTGCGGAAAGAGCTCGTCCTAGTCCATGTAACAAGAAGGGAAAAAAAAAGCTTCCTTTATTTTGTCTTCTTTCGTTGATCTTTCTCCTCTCTTCCTTTCGCTTGTCTTTTGTGGCAAGTGCATTGCATGACACGCGACTTAATGCGTGTATCAGTCCTAAATTCTAGTAATGCCGTACAGATGATAAATGTGATGCGAATGAAAGTCAAGCGAATGATATTTTGGTTTACGAGCCGGACCAACCTCTAATTTTAGAAATCATCAGGGCAAGGATTGAAATCAAAACGGCCCGGCGTCATCCGGTTCATTGGGTAATATCCGGTTCGCCAGTTTGCCTGAATTCTCCGGGTCCTGAATGAATACGAAACGGACCAAAGGCCAAGACAGTACTGAACTGAAAAAGGTCAGGGCGGTCGGAAAAAGCTTGGCAATGACTTGAGTTTGGTCCAAGACATGTTGGCCTGATCTTGAAGCTGATTCACACATGTAGTCCTCAATATGATTCAGATTCGGTTTGGTCAGATGACCACAATTTGGAACCTAACTCCAAGAAGAAAGCATCCCCCAAACAAGAAAAACAACTCAAAAAGAAAGTATACATAGAGTACGGCCCGAACCGAACCAGTCAGATTAATGGTATTCAAAGCCGTCTGTGGATGTAAAAGCTGAGCTTAAGGACACCCAGAACCATATAATTTGGATTTTGTTTCGAGATGAATATAAATGAATAGCTTCGCATGATTCCCGTACATGTAACTGGCTCTAAGAAACTAATAAGGAACAGCTTCTTTACTTCTTTTCAATTCTCTGCAGTCATACCTTCATGACTAATTGAATGAACAAATTATAGAAACAGTTTAAAAGTCAATTTTTCTAATGGTGCCGTCCCACAGCTTGGCCACAGAGCAGAGCGTTGGAGGGAATGTTATACTCATTGGCGAGGCTCTGAACCGGATTCCAGACCCTGAGATAGAACTGCTGCCCAAGATACTGCCTTTCCCATATTGCTGATCGCACATTCCACATGCCTTGGTTGTCCATTGACATGTATATGCTGGTCCATGAATTTGGATACACCTGCAACATTTTGGATGAGGCTAAAGAGTTAAGGCAAAGAAGAAAATCACAGTTACAGAGAATGAACACGAAGGCGACCTCCAATTGATTCACAATTAGAATGACCAAGTTGTTACCTGAGCAGTGTGTCTTGTGAGTGTATCAACAAGATTATAGCTGCTCCTACTGGCTGGTGTCCACTGCCCGTTACCATACCTGTATTTTCAAAGCAAATAAAGATTAGAAATTCTGACTGACTCAAATAGATTAATCGATGTGCTGAGAGATGCAGATCAACTCACCCAACAACCCAGAAATCATAGCCATCAAGATGCCAGGATTGAATGGTGTTCTCATTGTTTTGGAAGACAATCTCGATAAAGTCATGATGTGAGGCCTGTATCACGGAGGTGGCGATGGATGGAGAACCACTGGAGGGACTAGTTTGCATAGAATCTGTGCGGAATACTCCAGGAATGTTGAAATAGTCAGCAAGCTTAAGAGGAGTATCAGCATTGATGAAGGAGACCCCATTGACAGCGTAACGTTGTTTTCCATTGATGAGAGGGGCCGAATTGGCCAACACGATTGTTCTTGATGGCGTGATCTTTCCATAGTGGAAAGAGCCTTGGGGGTTTGGTCTGGCAGCATTCGCAGTCAAATTCCACCTTCAAGAACAATCAAAATATAAGTCGCAGATCTATGTCTTATATTGATAAATGCATCACAAACTGTTGACAATTACCATCCCATCAAGATCTCATAAACTCATACTTGATCTGCTCTCTTGGAAGACCACCTTGCCTCTTGATTTATGGCATTAGTTAGCTAAATTTATTATTTGTGCCATGACGTGTAGGTTTTATTTGTATTTGGCTAAACTGTAGAGGTTCCCTGTCTTAGAAGATGCATTTACCTGTAGGTTCTAGCTTGTTTCATGGACCAGTCTACATCAATTGTCGGGCCAGCTGGCAGAGGCCCGGAAACTGGGGTGCGAGAGTTTGAGTAGTGCAGAACGGCTGTTGCGGTGAGGACAGTCGTCGTGAACCGAGTTGATGCAACAATATAGTAGTCCTTTGGTGGCTGATTTAGTGTCACCAAGACAGTTACTGATTGGCCAACATGAACATCGAGAGAGTCATATATGTTCTGAACTGTGTGAGATCCTTCAACTTCAATCAGTTTCAGTGTGTGGCCCTGAATCCTGAAGTTCAACGAGGTTGACAGCCCGACATTTGAGATTCTGAACCTGTATGTTTTACCTGAATGAAATGAATTGAGGCAACAATTTGTGTAAGGGCTGTTCTTACTTTACATGAGAAGACGCTTTATAGCAAAAAGAAATGGCAAAATTGACGTTCGAATGAGTTACCTTGATCACCGGCGAAAGTCGCCTGAGGCTGGCCATTTATAATGACACCATCAGGGAAAGGAAGAGATTTTCCAGAGTCCAAGGTCTGGCGCAATGTCTGCAAGTGGCACAGAGTAAAGATTGATGGCGAAAGAAGGAATGTGAGACTAGAGCAGGCACGAGCAATTACTTTCCTAAGTTTCGGTTCTCGAGAATGTAACAAAACATTTGACTAAGGAAAAGCTTGACATACGAGTAATAATTAAGAACCCTATCAATGTTCATGTTATTTTGACATTGATTGCCATGCATCTCCAGAAACAAGAAATGGAAAACTGATCCAACACCAAAATGATTCCAAGTTTTCAAATATCTGTGGTAAATTAATATCAGAGGAAGCATTAATGCAAAGACAGAAAGTTGTGAGTTAAAAAGGGAGAAAAAAAAACTTTGGATCCTCAGGTTCAAAGAGAAGGGACAGCCTCAATCAGCGGTAACCTCAAATACAAGCTACTGCACTGTCATGAATGAAACATCGAAGATTGACTAGCTGGTACAGAATGTAGCCGTTCCGGCCCAACTGAACAATGTCCACGAGAAACTTTGCAGCCAATTGCAAATGCATCAACATGGCAAAACAATTTGCAAACTTTGCAGCATGACAAGAGTCAGCAAGCTATTTGATATGGAAATCGCACAAGAAATGCATAGCTCAGAGTGTAATGTACTTCAATTGATGGAAGGACATCTAGCGAGCTGCGAACATACACTTTTATGTACACATCTACGGAAAAGGATTAAGAAATCGATGAATAACGAGAGAAAAATAGTCCGCACCTTATGGCTGGTCTTGAACCAATCACCAATGAGCAAGGTAAAATCTCCATCAGGAGGTGGATAAGGAATAGGAATCGGAGGTCTCTGATAGACGTTGAGCGCTCCATATCCACCAGCAGCCTTGTGAAGGGCGGTCGAGGGGAAATATGTGAAGGAACCAATCTGGTCCTTGGGCTGAAAGATGTATGTGTAGTTAGAGTTTGGAGGGATGGGACAATTTGTGCCCAGGACTCCATCTTGCCATGAGTTCTTCCTCTGTTTGATCCCGTTCCTGATTGCCAAGTACCGAGCAGGTTATAATCAATAAAATTATACCGAGTAAGATGACTATTTATGCAAGAAAGAAGTAGCAAGTTCATATTGTACTGAGTTACAAATTAGACATTCCGTTTCAAACCCTATATAAAGTATTGGGGGATCAGTTTATTGATACATTGCCAAACAACTTTCGTTAGTATCAAATTTAAAAAGGACTCGGCGATACAGCCAGCAAAGAGAAACCCAATTAAACAATTGGAAGTCGAATTGTTTATTAGTTTTAGATATTTCAGGACACAAAGCGGTCTGAATAACTTTGCCAAATGCAGTTTCATATAATTGATTAGTCTTTTTTTCCTCTCTTATTGTCTCGTAAGCATTCGAACAAAGCATCAAACATTAGGCAGAGCTAGCTGTCCTGGAAGCATAGAGATTCCATGCAAAGGAAGAATATATTCAAATGTCGTCACTTTAAAAAACCAAATATTCAACTGCTTCTGCAAATGCAGCTAGATCCATGAATTGACATGGAAACTGACATTTTTAGGCCGAGGAAGTGTAAGCTACATTCTGAATCAAGGATTTCTAAAACAGGAAAACATACGAGAATAAAGCACATCCTCTTCAGAGCGTTTGAAAGCGACCACTACTGTTCTCAACACCCTCAGCTAAAAAATATTGCAGATGTACTAAAGATGGACCTAACGGCGGACCCCAAAAAAGGGGAAATAACAGCTCGAGCCAAACCAGCATATGTGACCATACTAAACACTCACCAGGTAAGGAGAAAAGGCTCGTCCAGCTTGTTGATCAGGTTGAGCACCAAGTTGTCATTGGTGACCACATCGAGTCTTGGTCCCAGGGAATTGACCATTTATCAGGATAACCTGCAAAATCCCCCAAAAAAAATCTTCAGAAACAAAAAGAAAAGAAAAGCAGAGGACCCGAGAGGCCTTCACCAGCTCATTCATTCAACCTGGAAACACTTCAAAGACAAAGAGGCAGAGTCGAGGCAAATCAAGAAACCTGTTGGGGAACGCCCAGTGGGGAGATAGTGCCGTAAGTCACGGTCCACGTGTAGAATCTATAAGGGTCGTCGGCCATCACCATGGACACGCTGAGGAGAGCCAGGACGGCACAGATCTGGCGCGCCAGCCTCGCCATTGCCACGGCCACTGTATCTGCAAGAAGTTAGAGAGATGGGAATCAGTCCATAGCACTCTCACATTCTTGGAAAACACGGAGAAAGAGAGAGTAACCAAAACTCACCAGATTGCAGAGATGATGGTAATCGGAACAAAGGCACAGAGACAGAGACAGAGATTTGTGGATTTGAGTGGGAGCAGTTTGCAGGTTGCAGAGCCTTAAATAAGAACCAACGCGGGAAACAGAGCTCCTTAACTCAATGTGAGTGCCAATTATAATTATTATTATTGTTAATCTTGTGTCTATTTTTTTATTAATTATTATTTTTCTAAAAAGCTCTTTTTTTTCATTTGGTTTCTTTTAAATTTATTAAATTCACTATGTAGTACTTTCTCCGGTTTGGGGTTTGAGTAGAAGTAGAAGGTAGAGAGAGGGCCCACATGCATGCACGATGATGAATACTTTTGTCTGGGTGAGGTTGGAACTAATGATCAAATGATATCATTCGGCGCGGGTTCACGCGTTTCCGCGTTGATGATTGATGGAATTTTGCTTGGCACCAAAGTTAGGTATCCACAAAATAAATGAATGAATAAATAAATAAACAAACAAACATTTAAAGCATTCACATGCATTTAACAACAACATAATAATAATAAAACTTTAGTGTTCTTTGTTGGTATTATTATTTCTTTGGATTCTCGTAAAAGATCCAATGGATGATTAAATCTCACCGCCATGTCCTCTCTCTCATTGGCATTAGAGTTGGGCTGTGCCCTAATTTACTTCAGTGTGCGGGACTTCTTTTCCTTAAATTTCACAAGTCACATTTATATGCTCTTTAAATATTTAAATATACGTGTTTGGATAACATCAATTATGGATTGGTTTGATTTGACTTTCAAAATGGGATTTAAATGCAATGCAAAATACCGAAAAGCCCAAATCTTTTGGGAAATTTATGATAAAAACCTATTTGCAAAGCAACTTTGGATAAAGAAGTATTAAAATGTTGTTTTGCAAAGGGCTCTAACTATAATTTTTCTTTTTTTTTATTCAAAACAAATCAAACCCTTCATAGCTTCAATGAGGGTTTGGGTCGTGGACGAATCACATCTAGTGCTAGTGACAACCTTGAGTGAGGGTCACTCAACCCAAGTGAGGGACACCTGGCATTGTGTGATTGAGGTCACACGACCTAGGGACCATCGCCTAGGGTCTTGCAACTCGGGCATCCATCGCTAGGGTCACAAGCGAGGTCACATGATCTCGTTAGTCCCTCATCAAATGAATCTGACCTCATCGACTTTCGCCAACTACCATCGCAAAGAAAATAAACAGTAGCAACAAGGGCATCAAAATCGAAAATCTCAATAATTGACAAGAGTAGTCTTGGAAGAGAAATAAATTATTTAACATCATTTTCAGCATTTCCCAAATTCTACTTCAAAAAGGCCGATGCCTACTAAACGTTCTCACCAAATATCGCAGCATTTCCTCAACGAAAACTAAACCAAACGCAGCCTACAACAGGCCTATCTCCATTTCCACGGAGTTTCCTCTACGTTTTGAGAAGAGGGTCAATGGGGGCTCCTCGTTAGCAGACGAGAAAGTTCGTGCGCATTTCTTTAATTTCTCTCTCTCCGACTTTGCATTTCTTTACAGAAACTCGAGCTCAGGTTTTATCCGCCAACCCCAAGCAATTTGAATGCTCGCTGGAGTCCAGCTAAACCAATTTGCAGGACAGGTTGGCTATAACTCAGTTGATGTTGACGCCCCGGAATTTCACCCACTCACTTCCCTTTTCTGTCCTTGGTCAAACGCCTTTGTTTGAATTTTCCGTCGCATATTCAAAAGTTTATTAATGATTTTAATTGTCATTTTCTTTTAAAATTAAGCTCTTGCTGTCAACGAAAGTTGAACCCTCAACTCCGGCGAGATGTCCGGTGACTTCATTGAATTTGGACCGGCGTAACATTAAACCAGCATTTGCCTCCATATGCTTCTTTTTTTTCTTTTTTATCTCGTGAAAAATTCAAGAGTTCCTAACAAGTTAAAGATTTCAATGGGTAGATAAATTTGAATTTCTTTTTATTTCGTGCATGACCTATGTAGAAAATATTCAATCCTACAAAGGGCTAGCAAAAAATGTACAATTTTTCTTTTTCGCGCATTAACCCGAAAATTCTTAATAATGCAGATGGAGACCATTTTCCGAAATGATATTTTTTTTATTCTGGGAAAGAAAAAAAGTCAGGAGAAAAATGTCTGAATTTTGAAAATGATGCATATCGTGCAATTTGTCAATTTGCCATGTGAGGGGTGGGTCACTGTGTTTTCAAAGCGGATACAGAGACCAAAAAAAAGATTCTGGTCAGATTCGACGGAAAAAGCAATTTTAAAAGCAGAAGACAAAAAAGTTGCCGATATTGGACTACCGACAGAAACGGGCGGTGGTTGTGGAGTTAGGAAATTGGATTAGGTTTTCTGAATCTTGCCAGTTATGCAGATAAATATATAAATATATTTTTCCTCGGTGTGATATATTATATTAAATATAATATATATTATATGCATTACTGAATTATATACTATACTATACTATTATATTATATTATATTTCTATGTTCTGCTATCATAGCTGAAAGGGTGTTAGAATCTCACTGCACAACATTGACGCTTTGCTGCTTCTTTTTTTTTCCCTACTACTTCAGGAAAATGTATGGCGCGTGAAATGGAAAATTTTCTTGAAGAGCTGAACTCTTGGAAAACCTGTTTAAATGTCTTTCAGCATTACTAAGAGCAGACATTTCAGTTATATTTGGCATTTATAAATGCGTTATCCATTTAACTTTACCTCCTTTTGGACTTGCTCCTTATAATTAAAATTGCACATAGAAAAGTTTGGTGTCCATGGAAAGGTGAACACCACTACATGACCAATAATGTTAGTTTGTCTCTTTGCATGATCCTCAATAGAAGTCATCGGCTCTCGAATGGTCCGATTTCCACTTGAAACCGAAAACTAGATCACAAGGAGCAGTTTCCAAAACCAAGAATCAAACTACCTAGTTCCAGGACTGGTCGCTATCCAATTTTCGGACAATCCAATTGAAACGGTGGATCCACAATAACTCATGTTCTTCATACATGTTAAAACGCATTAAATTCCACAACAATTGGCCCTCAAACCTTTGTGAAGCAAGAAAAGCAGATCCTGGTAGGGGCACCTAAAAAAAGCATCTCCCCAAATTCGAAGAACACCTCATGAAACGGCCATTACCGAGCAAACGCGCAGAGGTTAATGAAATTAGCACAATGACATATAAGGACAATGAAAGCACGCACAAAACAACCAGAATTTGACTAGTCTAGTGAAAATGAACGGCGAGACGTGGGAAATGCAATATGAAAACCCGCAAAAAACAGAGCACTGGATATTACCTTGATGAGATGCAAAAAATAGACCAAGGGAGGTGAAAGTCGAGACTCGAGATGAGACCGCGAGAGGGGAGCATCAAGCTCAAGCAAAAGAGATGCGACTTAGGCAAGAGAAGAGGGCACCGTCTGAGAGTAGAGCAAGAGGGACACGACTCAAGCAAGAGAGGTGAACAGCGAGGCATGAGAAGCAAGAGGGAAAGAGGAGGCATGAGAGGCGATTAGGGTATAAACATGCCACAATCACTACTGTTCTTTAAGAAATGAAAAAGATTAAAATAGATAAATCGGTCCGGTCCAGGTGGTTTGGTTCCCACCCTGAAACCAGTAACTGGACCAAAAATCACCTATTCCAATTTTATGAAACCGGGAATTGGACTTACGCTCCTGTGAACTGCCTAATCCAGTTCAGGTGGTTCTATGTACTCACTCCTAATCCTCGATCACATCTATGATTAATGGATTACAAATCATATGCAAACATAACTAAATATAAATATGGATGATATATACATTAATATAGCACATCAATCAGAAAATTAATTGAAGAAATTCCCAATCATTGAATAAAAACGTAACTGCTTCAAAAGCTGACAATACCATCTGTGATTTTTACATTATGCATTTCTCTTTTTCCTTACAATGGAGTTTTGGCATCCCCCACAGAATCACACTCACAATCATTCATAATATTGAAAATGGAAAGGTATCCGTACAAAACAGAACTGATAAAGTTGGATCAACCCCATCAATGCCTCGGCTGTTGTTATTTGGCTCCTTTGATTCGCCACAAAACTAAATTAGCATTAGCAAACACGTTGTGGCCCCTAATCCTTGGGGTGTTCAGCTCTTACGCAGCAGCAAACATCATCTGGCTCTAGCCATAACTCTTGCTCTCACTAGCTAGTTAGGAAGTTGAAAAGTGAATTAGTATGGATCCCTTAGAATAACTTCATATGAATCACCACCAATCTCCTCATAGAAAAGACATTGCTTTATTCTATATCTGGTGGATCCGATGACTAAAATAAGAACGCCCCACTTGGGGGTCTGCGAGGATAAATCATAAGGTTATTCATCATCCAAGGCTTCAAACTGATCAGACCATCACACGGCAATGTGCTTTAACTAACCTTCATATAGTTAGCAGAGACAGCAATGCAGCATGCTTGACCTTGAAGTTCCTGCCAGCAGCTGCAGTTTTGTTTTTTGGTCCTCCCTTTCTTGATAACTGGGGAAAACCCACCACCACACAGATCCGCAGGCTGCGTAGGAGCAGGCAAGTTGCCCAATCACCTCACTTCCGGATGTGATGTAGATACGTTCTTCGAGAGGGGAATCGAACCCTCCACCTCATGGATCAAGTTTTGGATGTCCCAACACTAGGGCGCACTATACGGGGCCTATGCCGTGACTGCACGTTAACAGATTATGAAGCAGCATGGATGGTGAGCATCCTGAGATGACTTTTAAGTTCAAGCACATTAGCTTGTCTTTTCAGATAATCGGTCAGCTTTAGGGGAGCGTCAGCATTGCTCGCTCTTTCCATTGCTGAGCAGTGCTATGTGGGACAATACATTCATGAGGAAGTGACTTTCCGTAGTGGAAAGGCCCCTAGGGGCTTGGTCTGGCAACACTTGCAGTCAAATTCCACCTTCAAGAACAATCAAGATAGAAACTTTAATTTGTATTGTACAAAAATTGGTAGTATGTCAACTCATGATAAATATCAATTCTTTCCCTCCTAGGATTTACTTCAATTTTGACTAGCATAGTTATGTTAGGACATATTTACAACACAATTTGATGATTTCACATCACAACTATTAGCAACCATGACATATTCATAGGACTTCTCTAACCTTTTGCTTAATCTACTGTTACAAGAAGACAAAGCTGTCTTATTTGTTAGATAGACTTGTTTTAAATTGAAATCATTATTTCTGCTTAAAAGCAACTTGCATGATTCTCATTAACCACAGAATATAGAAGTTCCAAGAAATTTGAATCTTCTGAGATGAATTTCACTCATTCAGTGACTAAAAATAAAGTCATTGGTTAAAATTAGCCAGCAAATTGTCCAAGTGCACCAATTGCACAGTACATTCAGTAATTTAAATCAAAATTAAATGATCCAATTGCAAACTGTCCAAAACGTATGTATCTGTAGGCTCTAGATTGTTTCCTACATCAGTCTACTTCAACTGCTGGACCGGCAATTAAAGGTCCAGAAACTAGGGTGAGGGAATTTGAGCCATGATGATGATGAGAGGAATTGAGTAGATATATCTTACATCAAAATTGTTCCTAGATATGGTGATGTTGATGGGAGAGTCATCTTGGTTCTCAGTGCATTGCTTGTGCATTTGAAGAACATTGGAAAGCTCATGGATCAGCTCTAAGATTCTCTTTCGAACATCTAGCCAGCAAAAGGCAACAGGATGAAAAGAATATTAACTGTAAATATGCAAGCCTTCCAAAGGTTGTGTTGTTCATATGTCAACATTGGCAAGCACTCTAACCTTGCTGTTCTGGCGGACTAGAGAAAAGCAAGATGAACTCAATCATCGATATATGGCCACATCTTCTCGAATTAAAAATTGCATTGGCATTATGGCTACCCTATTGACGTCACTAATCCCAGAACTTCCCATCGGAGGATGTCTTAATAGTTTTTGGCAACCAACAACAACCACCTTTCTGAATATCCAATTACCAGATAATTTGAAGGAACAAGGAAACCTCGCTGAGATAGGACATTTAAATCTCATGATCCGGCAGTCTCTGCTATCAACATGGAGATGGAATCTGTTCAACAAGAACATTTGAATCATCATGGAAGACTCCCAGGATGATGTCTTCATAAGACCCATGCAGATGCTGGGCATACTCAAACTTTTCTGGTCACCAATAATCTCCACATGAACAAATACCATTCTCAAAGCAATGGAACCGATTCGAGTCCCGCACTATAATCTTCCTCTTCATAATCTTTGAGATGAATTTGATAGCAGTGTGGCAGTCTCCACATGTTCTTAAGTTCTTATACACCTTAATGGGAGTTCCTGGCGAGGTTGAAAGAATACCAAAAGCAACTGCAAGTTTCTCACTATGGAAGGCAAGATTTTGCACTTTTTGCTCTTCCTCCACATCATGTAGCACAAAATTTGTGTCGGGTACGTATCCTTCTTCTTTCATCCTCTTGGAGATCTCCGTCAAAAATACATGTATCTCATTCGATTTTGGATGAGAAGCATCTCCAACTAAGAAAACATGTTGCTTTCTCCCAATCTGAGTCCAGCTCAAACCAGGTTTTTTCACCACTCCTCTATCTTCCATAATCTTTCTGATTTTTGTAACCTCATCCCACATACCAGCCATAGCATACATATTAGCCATAGTGATGTAAGTAGCTGGATTCTCGGGCTCAATTTGAAATAATTCCTCAGATGCTCGTTTTGCCAGTTCCATGTTTCCATGAATTCTGCAGCCCCCGAGCAAGGATGCCCACAAAAATCTGTCAGGCTTCATTGGCATTGTGCTAATGATCTCTTCAGCTTCTTTAAAACGGCCTGAACGGGCTAATAAATCAACTATACAAGCATAATGATCAGGAGTACATGTCAGTCCATGCTGTTCAGTAATTGAGTGGAAATACACAAGACCTTTATCTACTAAACCAGCATGAGTGCAAGCAGAGAGAACCCCGACAAAAGTGACATGATCAGGCCGTATACCTGATTCTAGCAACATGTCAAAATATTTAAGAGCTTCTCTGGGAAGACCATTCTGAGCAAATCCAACTATCAGTGATGTCCATGAAACTAAATCCGGGTGTGGCATCCCTCTAAACACTCTCTCTGCACTCTCCATATTTCCACACTTGGAATACATATGAACAAGGGCGCTTGCTGCAAATGAAAATGGATCAAATCCACCGCGCATCATGTACCCATGGACCTGCTTACCAACCTCTTCTGCTGCATGATCAGCGCATGCATTCAAAACCCCTGCAAATGTGAACTCATTTGGCATCATCTTGGAGTACATCAATTCGGAGAACAACATAAAACCCCTTTCAATCCTCCCATCACCGAAGTACCGATCTATCATAGCTGTCCATGTGACAACATCTCTATTTTGCATCCTATCGAAAATGTGCCTAGCCTCCTCCAAACTCCCACATTTACCATACATATCCGATAGAGCACTCCAAACAACCTCATCCGACTCCAACCCCAGTCTCAATATATGGCCATGAATCTCTTTTCCTTTGCGTAAACACGGAATAGCCGCAGCCGCAGCAAGAGCACTGGAAAAAGTGAACTTGTTCGACATCGGAATTTCAAGCATTTGCATCATTCTAAACAGTTCGATTGCCTCGCCAGGCATGTCATGGCGAACATAACCAGACATCATCGCAGTCCACGAAAAATTGTCTCTTTCCGGCATTTCATCAAACAATCTCCTAGCGCCCGGAAGCCGACCAGCTTTTGCGTACCCAGATATCATAGTATTCCAAGAACACAAGTCCCTGCGAGGCATTTCATCGAACGTCTTCCGGGCGTCGGCCAGGCTATCGCATTTCATGTACATGTCGATGAGCCGGTTGGAAATGACGAGGCCGGGCAAGAACCCGGCTCTACCCATATGGGCATGAACCATCTTTCCGGCTCCGAGGTCTCGCTGCTTGAGGCAAGCCTGCAGGAGGGTCGAGTACACCAGAGCAGAGGGGCGTTCGATCTGACCCAGCAACCGGACCGCATCCCTCAGACGCTTCTGGTCGCACATGACGTCTATGGCTTCCTTGAACTTCTTTTCCTCGCACAGGCGGTGCACGATCCCGTCCCTGGCTTCCGATTTGAAGAACGTCTTTTGGAGACCGGGCTTGCGCTGCTGCTGGTGCGCTTGAGACGAGCAAGAACGAGAGAAGAGTCTTGCGCCGAGGTAAAGCATTCTCGGCGAACGGCAGGGCGTGGGATCGAAGAAGCTCATGCTGGAGCAAGATCCCAACTTCAGCACTTGAACGCAGTGCTCGAAATCGTTCGTCTCATGGTGAGACGAGAGTATCGTTTACCGCCATTTGTAAAAGCTTAGGAAGGAGACCGCGAACGCACGCTCTCTCACGGATTTGATTTTGCTGGAATATCTTATTTTATTGGGCAAATACCATTAAAAACCTTACACCATGCCTCTTGCGATAATTTTTCTCTGAATTTTTTTTCCATCAAAAATCCTAAATTACGTCACTTGTGACAATTTTACCATAATTTTTTTTTTATCATCAAAAACCTCAAGCTATGCTACTTATAACAAATTTACCCCAAACTTTTTTATTGAGGTTGCCTAGGTGTAGGTGACTCTCGCTCGACGTCGAGCGAGGGTCGCCTTCACTAGATTTGGCTTAGGCAGCCCTCGCCCAAGCCTCGCTGGTGAGGGCCTCCCTCACTTCGCCCAACCCAGGCAAGGGCGACCTTCACCTGAGTCAGGAGAGGGCGACCCTTGCCAGTGAGGCTTGGGCGGCCTGACTCTAGTGAGGGTCGCCCACGCCTAGGCCACCCTCACCAGCGTCGGGTGAGGGCTGCCGAAGCCTCGCACAACTCCAACGTCGGTAAGGGCAACCTTGCCGGCTTCCTTCTGTCGGGAGAAAGAAAAAGAAAAAAATGGAAAAAGGACAAAAATGCCTTTCAGCCAAAAAACTTTTGGGTAAATTTATCATAAGTGGCATAGTTTAGGGTTTTTTATGGCACAAAAAAAGTTTGGAATAAAATTATCATAAGTGATATAGTTCGGGTAAAATGGTCATAAGTGGCATAGTTTGGGATTTTTGGTGACACAAAAAAAGTTTAGGATAAAATTGTCACAAATGGTATAATTTAGGATTTTTGGTGGTATTCGCTCTATTTTATTAGTTTTTTTTTTTTGGTTCAGATGTGTACCTATTTAATTTAACCAACAAATTTAGGAGAACAATCACGATAAGCGTCTAAACATAGCAAATTCCAAAGGGGTAGGGGTGGCTTAGAAAGCCAATTGGAAGAGGGGGATCCTAAATGATGTGCTTTGGCGATCCAATTCACGTATTGATTTGCTTCACGTGGACAATGGGCAACTATTACACCATTAAGTTGGGCTAGCAAGCCCACACGCTCTTCAATAAGCGGACGGAGGGCCCAAGGATGTTGTAATTCACCTTATAAATATTGAACAAAAGAAGATAAGAGTGCAGTTGGTAATCATTCTACTTTCGAGAATAATTTTTACTTAGAAATAATTCTTTTTTATTCTATTCCCAAGAATAATTTCTGAACATTTGAAAACGTTTGGTAATTGCTCAAAATTTTTATTCCCATAATAGAATTGCATTTGGTAGAATTTTTAAATTTTTTGTCTCTTTAAATTTTTTAATACTTTATTATATTTTTCTTTTTTCTTTTTCTTTTTCCTATTCTCTTCTCGTTCTTCCTTCTTTGTGGCCGGTCGCCGAACATCACAACAGCAATGGCAACGACCGACGACCGGCTAGGAGGAAGAAGAAGAGAGAAGAAAGAAGAGAGAAGGAGAAAAGAAGAAAAGAAATGAGAAAAAAGAAAAATAGATTGGACTTGATTCTAGAATTGTTCTCGGAAACAAAGAATCAATTTTATTTATTTATTATTGATTTTGTTTCAAATTTACTTTCGAAAATAAAAATTTACCAAAATGGATTCATGTTCTTTTTTTATTCCTAAAAATAAAAAAAAATAGAATCAATCACCATCGAATAAGTTAACAAACAAAGCCTACGCCGTCACTTTGAAGCAAAATCCATGGATCACCTTATTTCCTCTTCGGTTGCAGTGAGTTCGCTTCGCTTCTGACAAGAAAAGCAGATCTGCTCGGATGGCTAGGGCTTCAGACATCACCATGGGCATCTCAACAAATCCCTGCTACTGCGGCCTCCGAATTACGACCGATCCACATTCAACGTCACCAACTCATTGTCTGGCGGCATCCAAAGTACCATATAAGAGAGATGTATCCTCGAATGACTTTTCGTACATGACCGAATAGGTGAGGCATTGCTCATGACAACGGCGTCATCCACAACCACGTTGGCTTTTGGCATTCGGGCTTGGAAGATGAAGGAATTTCGAGCTTCCCAGATCTACCAAAGTACCCCTGACGAGCAATTGTCCGGATGGGGTGTGACCTTCCGCGGTGAGTACTTCGCGAACCCATTACTCCATCCTAATTATGTTACTGGGAGAGGTGTCCATATTAAGTCTCGGATCTAGCCAAATATCTTTGGTCTATTCACATAGGATAAAGAGGTGTTCCACCATTTCTGGAACTTGTCGGCACAATGGGCAAATTGGATCACGTAACATCTTGCGCCTATACAAGTTTTCTTTTGTGGGTACTCCACATAAAGAAGCAAGCTTTAGGGTAGGAATCTAGCTACCACTTTTTTAGGCTATTCAATTGGGAAAAAAATTATTTCATGAAATCGGAGAATATTATCTAAATTTATATTGAGTTAATATTATCAAGAACTCCAAAAAAATATATTTATGATAAATTTATTCTTCGATAATTTTCGTTAAATTTTACCATTAAATTGTTGAGCTGGGTTGTATGTAACGCTTGATGGATATATCAATTTAGAGGGTTTTTTACCTTCCATAGTTTGTAGTTTTTCTTGAAATTCACCATTTTATATTTCATATGCAATTACAATTATTTTAGTAATTATATGTGGTCAAAATGAAATCAAGAATTTATTTAATTTTATATGCTGTATGACCTTGCAATTATTTTGGTAATTATATGCGGGCAATGTAGATTAGGAAAATAGAAATGGCCAGAATTGTATATAGTGGACTAAATTTTAATTGGTGTTGATTTATTGAGTTGGTACATACAATAGAAGTAACCATTTATTTTTGTTTAATGCAATTATTAACATGAAATAGCGTCATTTGTATTAATCGAAGTTCCACTTTTTGAAAATGATCTCATGCCCATCTTTCTTTAAATTACAGGGGCCCAATTCCCTTAAAATCCAGCGGTGCTAGGGCTTAGATTATACCTTTGAATGGCGGTATGCTTTTCCAACAAGCATACCCCCTTCTTCTTGTGCATTATATGAAACTGCTTATTAGTCTCTGAATACCATTAATCTCCATCCTAAGACTGTCCGGCCTCGAACCGTCTCATCTTATGATTGTAATTTCATCCTCCAAATATCACCTAGCTGAGAGGAGAATGGTTTGGAAGAACATTTGAGAGAACATTGCAGAATTTTGGGAAGTTTTATTCAAACATCGCCTCCCCCTTATATAGCTAAGATTAAAGGTAATAGAGACAATTTTCAAGAGCAGTATGGCAAACAAAGCATAATATAGAATGGCAAAACATATTACGAAAATATCAAACCGACAAAATGTGAAAAGATTTGATACATACTCAATAAAATAACAAACCTTACGGTGTTGGCTTTATTAAAGCAGTCACATGAACTCTGATAAATTTCCTTACTTATTGATGGGTTCATGATTTAGGTTGAAATTAGAAACTTTATCAGAGCTAAATTCCGATTATCACGTAGGGCATGCCAAGGAATCAAGAACTGGTCCGACCTAGAACCAATGGTTCTTAAGGAAGTTGATCTGGTTTCTAGTTTCATGAGTAGAACCACACACATAAATGGATCAATAATATATATTATTTTTAATTTTTCAAAAAATGAAAGTCCTAAATCCCTAATATAAAACTCACTCATCTTGCCTTTAATTTTGAGTATCTCACTTTGACCTTGGTCTCTCCATCTTCTTCCCTAGATTCTCAAACTCAACTCCCATTGACTCATGACTGCACCTTTACTCGTTCATTGCCTCCCTCTCTTGCTCTTGATTGGGTACATTTGCATCTAGAGATGAGCGATTCCAGATTCTTTACATGATTCGCTTGAAAGTTAGAACCTATCATCGAGTATAAGATCCTCATTTTTTGGAACTTGGAACTTAGAACTTGCCCATCGAAACCTGGAACCTAAAACCTACCCTGATGATTTTTAAGGTCGGTTCCAGATTCCAACAACTTATTTTTTCATCTTTAATTAAGCAAAATGAAAATAAACGCAATAATAAAATGAATAATGATTTTATTATTGATTGCCTAAAAACAAGTGTCTATATGCACCTATCAAATAGTATTAAAGAAATTTTTATGGTTTTAATGCACAAATTACTATTGTATTATATAAAATCATTATTTTAAAAGAAGTAATTATCCAAACATAATACATTAAAAAAGCAATTGGCACTTCCACTAGTTTCATAGTTTACGGAAATAAAATTCTCAATAATAAAATAGAAGTTTAGACTAGTGGTTCCGGATTATACACTTATCATTAAATACCGTGGAATATCTCATAATCATGTGAAGACAAATATTAAAAAAAACACAAAAACTTGTACTAGGTTCTAGGTTCTAGGTTTCACCAACTTAGAACCTAACCTACCCACGAGTATAAGTTTCTTAAATTTTGGAACCTAGAACCTCATTTGCATACTTTGAAACTTGAAACCTAGTGCAGTTCTTAGATTCTAAGTTCTATCATAAAACCATGCTCATCTTTATTTGCATCGTTGAGATTAGAAACATCTAGAAAAACTAGGTTGATGCCAGCAGAGCCATAATAACATTGGGAAACCTGCAAAATGTTAGTCAATGATATCAACAAGTCTAATAATCCTGATGGGGGCCTATCATTGCAAGAACTATCATGGTGGAGCACTAGAAGTCGTTGGGTTTGTTGCAAGTGACTTGGCCAACCAAGGATGTCGTAGTGGGCATTGCATGAAGTTTGATGGGGCTAATTCCATAGACTCACCCAGGAATCTGATCGGATCACCAAGTGGACCCATTGAATCAATCAGCGGTTTCGATTCTAATTTTTTTAGAACTAGTTTGTTGTGAGTGGTTCTTGATTATAGGGTGGGATTGCCCACTCGGACCATGCTCACATTGATTATCACAAATCTACAAGATATGATCCTTTGAAATCCCATAAGTCTTAGGAAAAATCCATCGATTTTGGCTGATTTGGCTTGTTGTACTCATCTAATGCTTGGTGGATGGCATCTCTGGCAGCTTGATATTCGCGAGAATAATCCCATGGCATTTTCTCTCGATTAGTAATGGGTCACAAGAACCTCAAAATGGCTTTGATCCTTCGTATAGATTCCTCTGAAGTTTTCGATATTCTCCGTGAATTTCTTTTGAAACCGCATCCAAATGAGGTATGTACGGCTCAGAAATAGAATTAGTACAGCTAGCCCTGATAAAAGCAGTGGGCGAAATCATTCGAGAACCTCTGCAAATATACC
Organism: Corymbia calophylla; assembly: GCA_014182845.1. NCBI lineage: Eukaryota > Viridiplantae > Streptophyta > Magnoliopsida > Myrtales > Myrtaceae > Corymbia > Corymbia calophylla. Next base: position 14,221,025 of record CM024700.1, read on the forward strand.
TCGGAGAATAGTTCTGACAACCTTCACGAAGAAATTCAATGGCTGTGGTATAGTCGTGAAACAAATATCAAAATAGCCATTTCTAATTACTCCGAAAGACGTCGCATCTAAAGATATGGATGAACGGCAGTCCAGATCTATCCCAAACGATCCAAGATCTTAAACCTTCATATTTTTCAAACATCTTCAATCAATCGGTAAAATCTCAAACGAGGGATTTCTATCAACGCTCCCATCTTGTCCTCACGAACTCAGAACTCGGCTGCATCATTCGACACGTGACGAGGACAAAAAACGAGAAATCAGGAATCGAACATTAAGATATCACGGGCCTCCCGTAAGCCGCATGAAATGCCAAAACTCGCGTGAGGTTCAGCAGTCGAACGAATGGCGACGGAGCGGCGGGCTGTCCATTTCCGAGGAACAGCATCTGCCTTTCTTTTTCGTCCCCTGTCGTCCTATGGAGAAAAGAACCCAAGGAAAGGAAGGAAAACGGGGGCGAAAAATCACAGCGCCGAATCCTTATCCCTAACAGCGCCACACGGGGACTGTCGAGAAGAGGGAATTTCTTCCTTTTCCACGGAAAACATGCGCGGCGAAACCGGAGGCGCGCGACACGCGTCCTGAAAGATTCGAACGAGGGTCTTTCACTATTATTATTCCCTCCGGAGTCCGATTCGCATCGCCGAGGGAAGGAGGGGGAATCTGACCGCTCGTTCGGGAGGAGGCCCGCCGCCGCGTGTCGGGGTCGGGTTGGCGGGCGGCGGGGAGATTCTCGACCGAGGGGGTGGTCGACGAGCGGTGGTGGGAGGTCGGGGGGTGGGGACAAAGGGGGAGGACGGACGAGGACGATCCGAGTGGGGGGAGGAAAGTTTGCGGTGCTCCTAAGGGGAATCTCCCACGTGAGGGGCGTTCCCCACCCCCCATTGTTGACCAAGACTCATCTCTTTTTCTCTCTCTCTTTAGCACACAAGCGCACCGAATTTTATTGTTGTTGTTCAAAAGTTCATTCTTTCCGTTTTACCCTTGTTCTCCAATCATGGGATTTTTTTATCTCGATGTTCTTTGGGGCTTCGTTTATTCCGTGTCGTGTGCCGTGTGCTCGTCATGATGCATACGAAGGTTTTTATGCTTTTGTCACACGGTCCAAGAAGATGACATGATTCAAAGAATTTCTATATGAAAAACTGTGACTGATCATGACTATTTATCGAAATCATAGAGTTTTCTTGATCGTTCGAGAATACTCTTGAGATGGGTCATATGGAAATTGTACACAATGTACTAAATGCGGGTGGTTGGGTGGATGAGGGAATGGAATCTCCACTTTTAAATCAAAATGAGATCTATAGCTATGGTTAGCTTTGTACTTGTATCATATTCACAAATGAAATGCATTTCGGAGTTTCTCTCTAAAATTTCTTTCTAAGATCTTGAATAAGGTCGACTTGGGTTAGGGAATGCTAGATCGTTGTGACACTTTTGCTCAATTTTATTGATCTCTAGTTGATCGGATATAATTGTCTTTTGATTAGGTGGGACCCACTTGAGCTCGATGGCATGGTGATTCGAGTAGTCTTTTGATATGAATGGGCCTTGCCAAACTCAAAGAATGAAACCCTTTAAGGGCTTGATTAAATGGTTAATTATTTTGTTTGGACGAGGCAAACTCGATATTATGATTTTATCCATTTTCACTAAAAGTAATCATGAATGTCATACCCCATTATTTTATGGGTTGAAAAAAGAAAGCCAAATACTTAGAATTAAAAAATCGTAGTTTTTCTGAGAAATGACTATTTTTGGTTTGATGAGATTATTTTCTTTGGATCGTATTTGGAAAATGATTGAAAATGATAGAGATAACTTAAAAAGAACTACATAATGTTTTTCCCTTCCCATTTGTTGACAAAATATTTTTCCGTTTTTGGAAAAATAAACGTCATTTTCAAGTAAAACATTTTTGGATCTCCAACTTAGAACTACATAATGTATTTGCACCGTCGTCATTTTCAAGTAAAGCATTTTTGTCGAAACTATGAATAGGACATAAGAGATAAAGAAAAAAAAAACCCTCGAATATGTTTTGGTAAAATAATATAGTTTCTCGTTATTTTAGGTAAAGTTTGAGAATATAGGAAGAGAATTTCATAACAAGATAATTCCAATCATATTTTTCTTGGCATCTCAATCATATAATTCTTGACCGTATTTTAAAATGAGAGCACAGTTTTTTATTTTTTATTTTGTCTGTAATGAGAGCAAAAACTGACGGTGCTAATTCGACAGCTTTTTCCGAGAGAGGTGTGAAATGACCAAAATACCTTGAACCCAATCCCACCAGATAAGGACACGTAGGTCAACCGTGGCGTCCGTCTTTTCATTTTCGCCGCGTGAGTCGCAGAATCTCAGAGATTCTCGCCGATCCGACTCGGGGAACTCGCCCGAGTCGGGACGCTGAGTCGGCTCGAGTCTCTCCTCCGTAAAAATACGCGACGACCCGAGACAGAGAGCCGACGGAGAACGAATCTCCTCGTCCTGAATCTGGACAATCCTTTATAAGAACACAGCAAGCTTCTTCCGCCTCAGTCGTGCGGCTCTCAGACAAATGTAAGAGAGAATCATCGCACGACATCGAAAGAAGAAGGAAAGAAAATCTTGTGAGACAGAGAGATGGAACTGAGCTTGGATTTGAGCTTGGCTCGCGAGCCTCGACCGGTGTCCGAATTCTTCAGGGAGGTGTCGGCGATCCCAGATCGCGACGAGAAATTGTCGAAACTCGATGACTACGTGGAAAGATTGGAGGAGGAGATGGGGAAGATAGACCCTTTTAAGCGCGAGCTCCCTCTCTGCATGCTTCTCTTGAACGACGGTTAGTCTCTCTCTTCAGAGGAGTCGAACGATCGAGACAATTGGCTGAATTCTGGCGAAACCCTTTTTTCAGAAGTCTTTTCTGTTCGATCTTTTGTCGCAAGAGAATGAAAGAGAGGCCGGCGTTTTATCTCTTCTTGACGCGACTGATTTCTTGGAAAAAGCTGAAATTTTTCTTCTTGAAGAAATGGGTTTCTGAATTAGTTTCATTTTGGTTTTTTGTTAATCTCTGTAGCTATGGAAAGGTTGAAGGAGGAGCGATTGCAGTGCAAAAGATTGGAATTTATTCGACCGAAGAGGAATCCGGATAGAGATAAGAGGGCAGAAGTGGAAAACAAGGATTCTTGTGATCAGAAGAAGTGGATGAGCTCTGTTGATCAGAATCTGGTAATAAGACTTGTCATCACTGGTTCTTGTTAAAGTCTCCTGATTTTGCCTTCTTTAGGTTGCAAGAAATGAATCCTTTTCGTGTGAAATTTTAGGATCAGTATGCAGCCGAGAAGAACCCAGTTGAGCCGTGTAACTACAAGAAGAAACGAGGGGCGTTCTTGCCATTTGGTCTCCATAGCGCTCCTCCTCTGAAGGAGGGCAAAGATTCTTCACCGATTTCTAGACTCACCCTTTCGACTCCGACCTCTATGTTGGCCTCCCATGATAATGATAATGTCAAGAAGCTCAGTTTCGAGGCACCCTTCTCGACGGACCAGGCAAAATTGCAGAGAAGTCCACAGCAGCAGCAGCAGCAGCAACTTAGGAAGCAAAGGCGGTGCTGGTCACCTGAGCTCCACCGCCGGTTTGTGGAGGCGTTGGAGCAGCTCGGTGGAGCACAGGGTCAGTCACTAGAACCTGAATTGTGTTTTCTTGGATTATTACTTCTTGGACAACCGTGAATTGTGACTAGAGATCTAAAACAATTATTTTATTTTTGTGAGTGATTTCGCTAATTGCTTATTGTTGATATGACGGAGTTTTCACTTGAATTGGAATTTTTTGTGCTTCTTAAGTACTTATTCTGTCTTTTGGTTGAGGAAGCTTGTCCAAAGTTGCAGTTTGATTCTTTCCAAATGTTAGGCCAGACCAATCTGGTGTGATCAACATGAGCAATTGCTAAAAGACCTTAAGAATATTTAGTTGTTCCCTTGTTCCACTTATAGAATTGGAGTGATGAAGAAAAGTGGAAATGCCTATTGCTCTCTGTTCCCCTGTAATCCGTGATTCACCAGATTTGAATTGAGGTCACGATGATAAATGAAGTCACTTGCTCTAATTATGCTGTCTGAGTTGGTTATTGTCTGCATAGGAAATGACCAAGTAGCCTGCAGTTTCTGATAGACAGTAGGCGGAATCTGATGTCTCTCTTTTTATCCGAATTGCAGTGGCTACTCCAAAACAAATCAGAGAGCTCATGCAAGTCGAAGGCCTCACTAATGATGAAGTTAAAAGCCATTTACAGGTAAATTATCTGTGTTCCATACGAGAGTTGTCTTCTCCAATTACCTCATTATTTGCTAATCTTTTGTGCTAGTTCTGATCACATCACGTTTCCTAATTCTTGTAGAAATATAGACTTCATATCAGGAGAATCCCGTCACCATCTGCTGCTGTGGAAAATGGCTTATCTTTAGTGCAAGAACGAAGTGCTGTGGACCGCTCAGAACTGAGGACCTCAGAGTCTGATTCTCCCCAAGGCCCTCTTCTTGCCTGTACATCTACTCGAGCAGTTTCTAGTGCTGGAGGGGAAAGCACGGAGATGACAGATGAAGAAGAGAACTCTGAAGGCCACAGTTGGATTACTGTGCTTGGAGAGAAACTCGCAGCCCATTAAACTAGGCAACTGAAACCGCTCATGGTGTCTTAGATGTATAAATAAAACTCAGGTGATGAGAGAAACTAACGATCATTTTCTTTTCCTTTTTTCCAAGGCATTTTCGGAGGGGAGAGATTTCGCCAGTTTTAGTTGAGAGAAAGTAGAAAAGTCTTGGATTTGACTCCACTCTTCCCAAGTTCACGAACTCGTTCTCTGTTTGTATTAGCTTGGGCTCCATATCATCCCTGGATGAAGAGGTTTTTTTTTCTGGAGCCATTGATGGATTCATGAAGTTATGTAATTTGTAGCTCTACTGACTGTTTATCGAATGTGAGGTTGTCCAATACTCCCAACAAGTTCGAACAAGATTGCAACCACCATATTTGAGTCACCATCTCCTGTATGTTCCTCAGATGTAATGGCATCAATGCTGGCTTCTGTACAATGCTCTGCAGTCGGATCTGCAAAAAGCAGGGGGGGGGGGGAGGGAATTCAGATGGGACAAGTGAAACTCAGAAAGAAGTAGAGAGAAAAAACAACGCAAGACCATCAATGATACTGTCTTAAAGACACTGATTTACCCGAGTAGATTCTTAATCCAATGCAGTTGGCTCCCATGGAAATGCTGTCCCTGGGATACATTGTCCACGCTCAAAAAGTAACCCTTTTCAGCGTGTAAAGAGACCTGATCAACAGGGGAGTTAGGCTAGGCTCGTCGGCCAAAGAGTGCTTGCTTAATCCATAAATGAATTAATAGGAAAAAAAAAGTCAATTTTGTTAATATATAACCAATGTAGGTAGGCCAACCTGAAAAGCAAATTACTTGCCTTGACTCATCATATATATGATTTAAGTCTTGTTGGGTTGGGTGAGACTCAACGGTTCAGTGAGCTATTTGAGCTGTCGGATGATAATCAGGTTGACATTTTGAGTAGAGATATAAATGCAAAAAACTAGGGGGTGAACAATTTAGCTTGCTTGACGTGGAAAAGTCGTTCCTTTAACATAGATGCATATGAGGATTGAAGAGTTGTCAATCATAAATTATGTGTCAATCAATTCTACCAACTAACTTCTTAATCAATTGAATGAATTAGTTTTACTGATAATCTTGCTAGGAAGGAGTCATTCCACCAATAATTCTAGATATGTTTTTTTCGCAATACTTTCTATATAATATGTACATAGATTTTCCAACTTATTGTTTTCCCTTTCATGTCCATTCAATAAGGTTTCCCATGAAAGAATTCAAGTCCCATGTGAAGTTGAAGAGAGCCTGTTGATTGTTCAACTCCTTTTGAAGAGAGCAGTCGTATGCAATATTCACATCATACGATAATAACACATGAAGAAACAAGCCAATGAGAAAGTGATAAAATTATCTAAATGCAAAATCGGGTGAGAAGGCATATCAGTGGCGTCGCCAACACATGACATGTGGACCAATCTCTGAAATCCTTTCTTCCTGGCTACACCCATTTTGCTACTTGCTTTTACATTTTCTGAGATCTCTATATGTCTTACCTTTTCATTTTTTGGTAGGAACTTTACATGCATACTTCCAAGGAGCAGTTAGGCAGTAGATATTTCTATCATCTTAAGGCTGCGATGAGGGCAACTTTTCCTCCTAAATCCTGCTCAGCATCTGGGAAAACGATTAGTCCACTTTATCGGTTTAGCAGGCCAGTTTTCAGGTATAACACTACGCACCAAGCAATATAGACAAAGCGGTCATTTTCAAGAGTAGACAAAAGATCAGGATTTGGTGACCCCACGAGAATATTGCGCTGAGGACAACGGACGAGTAAGGATCGCTTCGCTTCATTTCAATAATACAACACCCACAGGCTTTCTTATCTTCATACCGTCTCCAGCATACTGCTGACGAAGCTCATTTTAGCTACTTATGCGTCTTTAAGCAAGCAAAGGAAATTTTGGTGGAGTTATCTCACGTCAATTGCAGAAATAGTTGGCTGTCGATTTATAAGTATGAAAGAAAATCTAATCTTTTAACTTGACTTTTGGAGTGATGGAGGCCAAGATCACCTAATACTTGTATCAAAACCCGTATTACCAACAAGTCTAAGCTCAACAGTTACACAAGAGAGTTATAGGTTATTGCAGCTCTGACCCGGGACTCGATGTATGAAGGGCAGTTTGTTGAGAATGTCCTACATTGATTATCGAAAGGGACTGATGATCGGTTTATAAGTATGAGAAAAAGCCTCATCATTTGAACTGAATTTTGGGTTGAGGGAGGTAAAGACCACCCAATACTAGTATCACAGCCTGAGCCTGGACCAAACACTCATACAAGAGAGTTACGAGTTATTGCGACTTCGACCTAAAGCCCGATGCATGAGAGGGAGTTTGTTGAGTTTGTGAAAGGGGCTAGTGATCGGTTTTTAAGTGTGAGGGAGAGCCCACCTTTTAAACTAGGTTTTGAGGAGAGAGAAGCTCAATACTATCAACAATTTTCTGCAACAAGCCCTAAACAGCAACTTTAGGAATAACTATTGAATTTGTCGTGGGTAAAATACTCACTTCAACAATCAATTATGGTCACGGTAATGTGTATTAAACATACCTAATGTAACATTTTAAACTTTTAAAATAGTTGGCAATGATTGTATCAATGACTCTTGAATCATTGGCCTCCATTATTATCAATTTCCACACTTTAGATTTAGGCCGAGTCATCACCTACACTTCGTCTAATGCCAAAATTTTTTTTGTTGGTACAAGACAGATATATAGGGGAAAATCGATTATAAGGGTAGGCCCCCTCCCCTAGTATAATAATTATATTAATCTCTACAATATAGGAAATAATTTCACATTTAGTTTCAAAGCTTAAACTCTCTTTTTTTTTACCAAAAATTTACATTATAATCTATGTAAATTTACTTTTTTTTTTATCCTACTCTAATTTTCAACTCACTCGAGTGCGTTTGGTTCAATTTTCCTAAGTTCCTTAGGGAAATGTTGAGTTGTTGTCAAACTTTGCAAAGAGGCTTTCGACCATATGTTGGCATTGGGAAAGTTGAAAACCTAATGCTAAAAGGGATCAGCTTTGGGTTTTTAGCATTTAGCTAAATGCTAAAATTAGTTTTTTCTTCCAAAACTACTATCACCAATTCTTTAATTTTTTGGTTTTACCCCTCGTTATTCCAAAACTACCCTCACTTTTGCTAGAGTTGACAAAGAGTTTGAAATTTTTAATAAAAAAAGAAAAATTAAATCCAAAAGCCCTTTATAAAAAAAGATTTGCCAAATACTCTTTATCCCAATTTTTTACCAAATGTAATTTACATTTTCCCAAAACCCTTTAGGTCAAGGGCATTTGCATTTCCCCAAAACCCATTTCCAAAACCAAACCAAATGCAGCCTAATAATTTGCCTTGCCGTTTTGTAGGGCATAGAAGTTGAAACCTACATCTAAAGCTAATTATTCACATTTCAACCATTTTTGAAAAAATGGGGATTCGAACTTCTCACCTCTCCCTTCTCATATGGAAACAATAATTGTATGTAAATTTACTTAAAGTGAACAACAATTGTACGTTGTATGCAATATGCAAAGATGTAAACCCATTAGATAAATAATGAAATCTCTCAAATCTAAAAGATGTCTTCTCATCCATAAAGGTTAAAAAACGAAATACTTGAATTTTCTTCATCTAAATCGGTGCAAATAATTTGTTTATTTTTTTTATTGCGTACTTTCTTCTAGTTTCCAATGGATTAAATACTTTTTGGTTTTTATGAAAGATGAAAACTGGATAATGAATTATAATCGCATGTATCTTGTGTCTTAGAAAGTATTCATTAAACAATATATCAAAGACCAAAAAGAAAAAAACCAATATATATTTTCTTGTTTCCTACCTTATATTTATGGGAACGATTATATTCTATTGTTTCTTTCTTTGAATTGTTTTTTAAGTAAGGTATCGTGATTTTTTCACTGAAATTATGTATGAACCTCATATGGTAATGTATGTTGCCTACGAAAAATTTTCTATCCTTATAGAATTTTATTTAAATATGAATGAAGCCAACGTTAAGTAAATATTTTAGTGGAAAAATTTCTTTGTACAGAGATACTTATTTACGTTCATATAAAAGTTTAAGAACAACGTTTAGGATTTTTTCAACTGAACTTTGTATTTTTTAAACTCTTAATGATTAATATACACTTTATAATGTGAACTATAGTAAAAAATTCCGATGTAAATTTTTGTTTACTTCATCACTACCTACATGTGAAGGGAAGTGTTAGAGTATTTTAACTTTAAACCACACCTTTATCAATAATTAAAGTTTTTAGAATAATTGATAATTGTCCTTTTGAAGTATCGGTGAGCCTTAAATATTGAAGCTTCTTATGTTGATTCTGCAATAAATGATCCAATCCAATCCAAACAATTGATAAGTTTTAACATAGTATATAAAAAAATGATAGGGTTAATATCAAGAAAAACCTAAACTCATACACATATGACATATTTACCCTAAATTAATTTTTTCATAATAAAAAATCACAAACTGTTATACCTATGACAAATATAACCTTTGTTAGTTTTCATTAAATTTTTTTACTATCAAAATTGCTGAGTTAAATGACACATGACCGTTGCCACCTGTACCAGTTTGGGATTTTTCCCTCCATTTGTCACAAGTATACCGTTTATAATTTTCCGTGATAATAATCCAATTTAATAGAAATTAACATAAAGTAAATTTGTTACAAATATACCAGCTTGGGGTTTTTGGTGGCCAAAAAAATTAATTTGAGGTAAATTTGTCACATGAGTATTGGTTTGGGGTTTTTTCGTGGGTAAGAAACTAGTTTGGGATAAATTTATCATAAGTTTGGATTTTTCGCGGTTAATACAACAAAATGATGAACTTTTGGTTAGTATTAACAAGTGTCAAACTAAGCCAATAATGACAGTTTGTTAGAATAGTTAGCAACTTAAAGAATCACCAACCCGCTAGTGAAGTCATCGATGACAAACATCACCAATTGTTGACAAAAATCTTCACCTGTCAACAAGTTCATCTATAGCTATTGCATATTTTATTTAGTGTTGGAATTCAATTATAGTAATGATGAATCAACACAAGAACATAATGTTGGTTAGTATGTCTATAGAATGTTTGTAATTTATTGTGAATAAGTATTGTAATATGAGATTATGTAACTTTCATTAACCACCGATATGATTAGATAGTTATTTCTTTATCCAAAGTATGTAATCGTTGCAGAGAGGATTATAAATACCCCAAGTGCATTCATCGTAAGTCCTACCAATCAGTCAAAGAACTTGACGTTCTTGCAAATTTATCTTTTATATGTACTTTCTTGCAATTTACATTATTGGAGACGATTGTCTCCTGTCTCCACACCTTTAATTTTCTTGTCATTTACTTTCCCATCATAAATCAATGAATGACTCTTTCCAACCTTTGCCGATTTATATCGATTCATTAATATTCTTGAAAGATATTTCATCACATTTTTGGCGAAACATATAGTTACTAATAAAATCAGAATATAGCATAAAACTTTCTCTTTTGAGGTGCCGGAAAAACGCCTTTTGTCTGGCCAATTATTTATTGGAAGATGATCTTAGATTTTGTGAAGTGGCCAATTTGATTGGTTCCCATATAGAAATGCTAGTTGTCCCGCATGTGCTGTTTGCATGCAATTTGCATGCACAACTACTCTCGCAATAATATTGTTAATTGTATATGGTTGAATCTATTTAGTGATATCATTCTAAAAATAGAAGGAGAACCGTTGTATATAAAAATACAGGTCAAAACCTTATTCAGCATTCAAATGATGTTGGCACTTGCATAAAGCGAGGTTGTTAGACAAAATTGTAAATGGTGGTTCACCCAATAAATGAAAATGAAAATCAGTAATTTTGAAATGCAAAAAAAAGTGAGACAGATGGCATAAATTACACCCTAAATTTTGGGCCTTCGATTTCAATCCTTGACCAATGACTAAATTGGTGGTCCAAACATATATGGAGAAAATGTAGTCGCCAAGGTAGCGTAGAAATCAAACCATGACAGCTTTCGGGCTAGAACAAGAAATTGGGAGCCCAATCATGTATGAAGAAAATATCGCTTGCAAATCAATTCATGACACCTAAATTCTGTGTAAGAATAGCAGTTTCTACTTTGTAGGGATGCGTGCCAACAAATAAGAGATCGACATTAAAAATAAAATAAAAAGCAAAATTTGGGACCAAGTTTCCCATAAAAGGAAATTAAGTTTCTCTCGATCGTAGCATAGTTCCGCACACTTGTGCATCATATCAAATTCAAAATTATTAAATCTAACTAGGTACAGTATATGCATTTTTATTTATTTAAATTTTATCTTACATGGAATCTGTACTTTTGTGCAAGGTATCCCGCACCCATTAGAGTAGGTCGAACATGACCTCCAAGGTCTAAAGAAAATAAGGATGTATTTATTGGTTTAATAAGACAGTTGCAAAAAATTATACCTTAAATTTCGAGAAAATTTATAAATGTATCTTGCAATTTTGCTCGTGTTTAGTGCATGGGATCCTAATTTCAATTAGCATCATTATTCTGTAATTATATTGATTTAAATTAGAAAAGAATTTGTCTATGCGTACGTGTAGTCCTATTTATAAACCTACCATGTGATGTATATTACAAGTTTATATATATATGATAAAAAAAAGCAACATATATACATACATATATATTATGCCGCTTTAAAATGTTATTTTCTCACAAAAAAAATCTAAATTTATATATAAAAAATATATATTATATGCATGCTACTAATATTTACTTAGAATATCACTGTTGTCTAGATACGTTAACAATTCTCTTCAATCTTTCTCTATAGACGAGCACTAAGTAGCTTCGCGATTGCACATGCTAGCTGTAGTTAAATCTAAATGAGCATCTTAAGCAAATAAACAAATAAATAAAATGAACGATATAAAAAAAAAAAAAAAAATAAAATAAAAAGCTATTTGAGCATTGAACTAGATGTGTACCATATGACATGGAGATTGTAAATCAACTTAAAATTTCCGCTTTTAATACACATTAGTGCACATATTATAAATTAATGGATCGCACATGGGCATCAAGTCCTTTCACTGAAATCTATGAGCTGAAAAGATTGGAGTATGGACAGCTCGAAAAAATTCTAAAGTTTTATTATTAGGAATAAATACGACGGGGCGATGTTAGATTAGATTGAACTGAATGTTTAGATCCGCCGGTCAACACGGGCTCCTAGAGTATTAAATCGTGGTCAACTAGCTGAAAGATAAACATATACAAAAAAGATTTAAATTAAAATTTAATAATGCCCCAGATAAGGGGGCAAAATAAAATATTGATTACTCAAGGCGTGACTTTCCGCGGTACAGATAATTTTTCTGGAGCCATCAAGCCAGTCAAGTCGAGAAGAAATTATTTTATTGATCTCTAATTTTTGTGTGTTAAATCAAATGCAATTTCATAAAGGCAAATTGCTTTGTGAAGTGATTGTGAGTTACATCTATAAGGAATTTCTTTTCTTTTCTTTTTTCAATTTGAAGAGAAGTTCAACCTTAGAGCTTTTGTACGAAAATGCAATCAAATACATCCCTAATTGAATTTATATTTGTGAAAAGTTGCAATGTGATCCTTCTAATGACTCCCCCTAATTTCCTACTCCATGAATCTCTGACAAATTAATGGGAAGATTGCATTGAGATATCCCAAAAGTTTCAAGAGCATATTATGCTATTTCAGATACTTAATTTCCAAAGAACACAATCTTCCCATCGATGTCAAATTCTCTCTTTTATTCTTACATTGCTCTCATTCCATTTCGAAAACCTGATCAAGACCGAATATTTCATAGCATTGCCTGAAATTTTTGATTTGCGACATTCAAAGTGATAATTAGAACGGCCTCGTAATGGGATCCTTGAGAAAATAAAATATAGATGAGTTGACAAATCGATATGCTTTAGCTGACCCTTGCTACTAAATGACCATAAATATAGAAACCTGAGTAAAGAACTGCCCTAAAGATACTAAGTAATCCTATAATTTCATTGATTGCCGCCCATCTGAGTTTACCTTATTATAATGGGGGGCAACATATAATAAGTCCTCAAGAGTATGCAAAATTAGGAACCATATAAACGATATCAACAAGAAAAAATAGTACTGCTAAACATCACATTTAGCTCAAACACGATCGATTTAGATTCGATAGCGAAAAAAAAATAAAAGGGCTAGCATTTTCCTGGATACAAATTTACAAATATTTTTTTTTAAATCAATGTAAAGAGAAGCATGAGCATCATTACACTAAGGAAGAAATTGTACTTCAAAAATTATTTGCTCCTAGAAATTGTTCTGTATCGCTAGCCACTCTTTTGTGTATCTCCCAGGAAGAAAAAAAAAAAAGGCTCCACAGCCTGGATATATCCACTGGCGCACAATGAACTACATTCTCTGCATCTTTGAATAGCCCCGCTTGTTTCTCCTCATGTATGAACTGCACAAGAGTAGAATTACAAAGAGAGAGAGAGGGTTCATCAGCAGAAACTCTTGACATAAAACCATAATTCGATTTTGCAAAAGAATCGATAAAAACGCAGCGCTTCTTACGCTGATAACATGAATTTAAAGCAATAAGTCATCATAGTCAATGGTTTCGGTTCGATCGAAACCCTAGATGTGATGCTCTACTCATCTTTAGGGCTTGACTAAAACGCCAACAAAGTCAGATTTTTGTCCTGAGTGAAATTGTTGCTTCACCAGCTCATAGAAATCACAAGCCTAAATCTCAGGCATTGCACAAGGAACAATGGCCATATACTTATTGCTCTACTCAAAATCAATGGAAACATCAAATTTCCACAGATGATTATTGAAATCAAAAGGTTCCCCTCATGACGGGGGCTCCAATTGTCCGTTCTGGGAAAAGAGGCAGCGTCACAGCACCAAAGTCAATGCACGAGATCTCCTTTTGCTAATATGCACATGTAGAGGATCCTATAATGACTAACTAAGCTGTTCAGTGAATGCCAAGTCCTCTCATTGCGTATATCACAATGCTTTCTTCCTCGTTGCCGTTAGTCGATATCTTATGTCATATTTCATATAATGCGCTTCCAAAGAGATGCCGAATCATTTATACTCCCACATAAGTTACAACCCAAATATGCATTTTCTACATAATTCTATATGTCTGTAAGATGTGGCCAAACGGATGGCGATCATTAACTCGAATGATCGAATGCTGCAGTTTGACATAGAGTTGCTGCCTAGGGTTGAACATTCCTCTCTCAGTACAAAGAACAAAAGCAAATCTTCCCCCAAAACCTACCTTTGCTGGTTCAATCATCAAATATAGACAAGAACTTGGGCTCTATGGGTCTCTTGAGTACCAATCTCCCTATTGCAATTTGTCCTAATTCCGAAGGATCTCTTCACGTGCAAAACCTTGTCCATTATGCTGCGATCTAATGTGGCTACCGAACCCCCCGAAAACAACCATGAAATTTAACCTTTCTTTTGCCTACCAAGGTCACCTTCCCCAATTTATGAAAGAGAATACCAGATTCCACACTTCAAGCACCAACACTCCATAAATGCAGAAGACGACAATAAAAAATACTCACGGAATAGAAAATTCCATTGGTACAATCAAGGCACGGAGAGAGAGAGAGAGGGAGAGAGAGGAGAGAGAGAAAGATACGCGTACCTAGAACCATAAAAACCGCCTCAAGAAACTCAGCATGGGGAGAAACAAGAACTTAGCCAAAAAAAGGAAATTGTTCATCAACAGGAAGGACCACCGTTGTTGTTGCTTCGCTCCTCGCTTCCAGACCTCTGCTCTTGAGCATGTTCTTGCTGATCTTGCGCTTGTCCCTGTTGTGGCTGCAGCGAGAGCTGGTGTGCCTGAATCTGGTACGGATTGTCGAAGCTCCCCAAAGCCAGCGACGGGGAAGCCGGCGGTGGAGGGATTACATTGCTTGTGGGGTTGTACCTGGACGGAGACACCGAGTTCCCCACACCGTCAAAGCTGCTTGCATCAAACTTGATTTCAAGTTGCTGCTGTTGCTGCTGTCTAAGTTGCTGCTGCTCATAGGCCCTAATCATCTCTTGTCGCTCCCTCACTGCCACGGCGGCTGCGAGTTGCTGTGCGTCGAACGCCTGCTGCTGCTGCTGCTGCTGCTGGTGGCTCTGGTGGTCCCTGATGACTAGCGGGGGCCCGCCGGCAGCAGCAGTCGGGATGCCCATCATCGACATCATGTTGTAGGGCACCACTGCGGACATCGAAGGATTCCCCATGTACGGCGAAGCACCGGGGGGTTGCATCATGGTGGATATCATCGCGTGGGGCCCCATGTAGGCGGCGAGCTCCTTCTTGGCAGTGGCGAGCTCCTTTGGAGCAGGTCAAGCTTGTGCTGGAGGATAGAGATGAGGCCGACGCAACCATAGACCGGATCCCGCAGGCGGGTCTCGGCCTCGTAGGCGAGGGAGTTGACAGCGTCCTCGCGCTGCGAGACGTTCAGCTCGTTGAGGAGCTTGGTCACGTTGCTGGCGCCGAACACCTTGTGGACGTAGGCGAACTTCTGCGGCTGGTCGGCGGGGAAGTAGGGGGCGAAGACGCACTCCTGGGTGCACTTCCTGCGGAGGCACTTGCACGCGGCGCACGGAGAGTTCGACGACGACATGTCATCTGCCCAATCTCTCCTGGGGAGAGAACCTCATCAAAGAGAAGAGACCCAAAGATCTATCAAGAGCGACAGCTGCAAGATCACAGAGAAAACTTCAAGCGCGAATTAAATCGAGCACGCGAAAACGCGAAATTCAGCAAAATACCCAAAGATCGAGTTCATCGACAGTCCATGTACGGAAAAATCCCGCGGAAACTGAACCGAGACGTAGGAAATTCACGTTGTTAGGTGGAGGGTTAGCGGGTCTGTAGGAAAAAGAGGGAACCGGATGTGGGTGCGAATGCAAAAAGGATTAGAACTCGACCCGAGAGAAATCTTTTAAAAAGAAGAAGAAGAACGCCGATCGAAACTTTGTCAGATCTTCTGCCAAACAATCGCCGTCGCCGCAATCTATGAACGGCGAGAGGCGTCGGCTGCACCGCGTGATCCGGTGGGTCCGGTGGGGGTTTCAGAAGTGCAACCTTAACCCTAAGTGCTTCGAAAAGGTCGTCTTCTCTTCCCCCATCCCGGAAAAAGGAGGACCCGAAATCAGACGGTTGGTCTTAAATCATAACCTCATAATTACCTCCACCTTCGCCTCCAACGTGCGACTCCAAATCTGAATCTGAAATTCTCTTTCCCTCTTGTCTCTCTTGTCTCTCTCTCTCTCTCTCTCTTCAACGTCGTATCAGACTCCTCCATCAACAGACCCAGACAAGATTTTCCCCACGATCCTCCTCCTCGTTCGCGTCTTCCATTTCGAATCCCCCGCCCCGAACAAAACCCAGAAAATATTTTCTCGGAAAGACGAAACGTTTCGAACGGAGAAGGGAAAAGAGCACAAAGAAAAAAGAAAAAGACAGAGAGAGAGAAAGAGAGAGAAGGAACCGAAGGAAAACTCAAAAAGTTTTAATCACCATCGGTATGGATGACGTACCTGGTCCACGGTCTCCAACCTGAGCGATGAATCTCTCCCCTCCCTCCCTCTCTCTCTCTCTCTCTCTCTCTCTCTCTGTGAAAAGAGAGTGCAGCGGATGGAGACAAAAAACTGATTCAAAGGAGAGGCGCTGAAACTCAAGAGAGAGATAGACGTGGGTGTGAAGAGAGGGATTTGCCCTTATTTTAAAGTATGGAAATAGGAGGGGAGGGAGGGGGGATTAGTGACAAGAGCTTTCCCTCATTGACCAAATCCGATGCTGCCATGGAATTTGTGGCTTGCTTTTCATTTTCCTTCCATGTATGCGAGCATGTATTTAAAGTATTCATGCTGGGTTTTTGACTTTTTCCTTTTTCTCCTCCTCGGTTCGTTTTGGTTACTTAGGATAACAACGAGGGTAACAACAAAAGTTGGTTTCGCCTAGGTTTGACAAGTTCTTGAGGGCGTGGGCGTGGGCGTGGGCGTGGGCGTGGGCGTGCGGGGTTAAAAAAAAAAAAAAAGAGAGAGAGAGAGAAGAGATTGCTGATCTCCACGAAGCAGTGCGTGTGCTTTGTCTATGTCTGTGCGATTTATTTTATTTAATTTTTTTGGATCATTTGAGAAAATAATCTCATCAATTATCCTTGTTGAACAAACTCCCTATGCGACAAGTCGATGTGATTTATCCTAATGGTGTGACATTGGTGGCCTTTGTAAGTCAATTAAATTCTTTATAAGAAATCAACTCATTATCTTGGTGATCAAAGCTAAGAATTTTATTGGTGATCTAAGCTAAGAATTTTATAAGGGATGGAAATTATTCGATTAAGATACGGAATGGTATATATATAGTCATTCTGCATAAAAATATCAAAAAGCTTGATGCAACAACAATAAAATCATAAAATGATATCGCCATGATCTTATGTCAGTTCCAAATAAGAAGAGTTTATGTGTTATAATAGGAATATCTTAAATTAGAAGATCATATCAAATGGTTGAATTTTGTCGCTAATTCATGTTATCTAACAAAAAAATCACTATAGATGTGAGATGAAAATGATCGTGTTTTGGGCGTGCATATGATTCTTGACCTATTACATCATCAACTAACTAATGGAAATACGTGAATATATAAGACGACATGTATTTTATAAGTGTGTAATTCGGGTTTTTTTTTCCAAAAGAAGAAGTATCCATCCACAAGTTCAAAGAATGTGCATGGGACGAGATATTCGTTGAAAAAATCGCGTATCTACGTTTTTTTTCCATAAATGTATTGGTATTTTTACCAAACAAGACTACAACTACTAACTGGCGTAACAAGCGATAACTAATATTTAAATAAAATGATCACATTCAAGGGGTTCATCTATAGTCCAATTGTGATAATTAGTATGTAATTCAAGGGGTTGGTCTATAATCCAACTATGACAATTAGTATGTCGTAATCATAATTGACATTACAAGCAATAACTAGTTTGTAAATAAAAGGATCGTGTTCAAGGGGTCTGTCTATAGTCCAATTGTGGTAATTAGTATGTCATGCAAGGGGTTCATCTATAATCCAATTGTGATAATTAGTATGTCGTAATTGTAATTGATGTTATGAACTATTATGTAAATAAAAGGATTGCATTCAAGGAGTTCATCTATTGTCCAATTGCGGTAATTTGTATGTCAATCAAGGGGTTCGTCTACAATTCAATTGTGATAATTAGTATGACATAATCATAATTTTCTTGATACTATTGTAATTTTCTCTATATCTATGGTAACATAATACTTCTTCCATTTATTTTCAGGAAAAGAAGGATGAAATAATAGTCACCGGACCGTAGAAAACCCCAGGGAAATATATATAAAAAAGCTTATCTAATCTTTGCAACTTTACCACTTTGCATTTAGATATACATCTTTGCATCGTTAGATAATTTTCATCCTTTGAAAGTTTCCCCAATCCCTCAAATTCTCCACAAACCCAAGCCCCCAATCACTAGGAAACCCTAATCTTCCACCACTCATCATCACCCGTCATTGCCATCCGCCTGTGATTGCCCTCTCCTTTCTAGGTGAGAGAGAGAGAGAGGGGGGGTGTTATTGGCAATAGCTAGAGAAGGGCGACGAGCTACAAAACTTTGATGATTTGATAAATAAACTCACAAAGCTGTTTATGGTGAGATGCTATCTGATGCTTAGTTACCAAAATCAGGGCACAAAGATCAGGATGCATCGGTTGAAACTAGATGGTTTTTTAAAATTTTTCATGGCCCTATTCAATGACATAGAGTCCATCATACATTTTGCAAACGATTGGTATTATTGATTACTTAGCATTCCATAAAGTCGCTATACAATCGAAACTTTATCAGAGCCTTTATGATTTGAAGAAGCAAGATAGCTCAACTTTAAGAGGTTTCTCAAGGCGGTAAGCATGTCTTCCCCTCACTCAAAGCCGGGATTAAAATTACTGCAATTGCGCAATCTCTTTGCCCCCACCTCCTCCCTCCCTCCGCCGCGAGAAGTACACCCATGTAGATCAGTCGTGTGCTCAGGCGACCACCATCAATGACACAACCACCACCATCTTTGTGTGGGGTCTCTAACTCAAATTTGAGGTCGCACCTCAAATTAGAGGTTTTGCACCTCTGATCAGAGGTAACCAGACCTCAGAATGTGACTTGCAAGATAGGTGCTCTGAGCGGGAGAGACGAAACCAAGTGTGGGATCGGAGGCGACAATGATGCATTAAGCTCAGCCGACAGCTGCAAATGGCGTTATCACTAGCTATTGGGACAAGTTCAAAGAAGATTAAGAAGAACAGGAAGAAAAGGAAAGACAAAAGGGCAAAAGAAAAAAGTACAGATGATATGTTCAATTCAATGCTTTCAGTTGGCAATCCTATTCTGCATGTCAGTGCAAAATTTTGCTGAGCCAGCAAGACATCAGCGAAAAACACATTGGATGACACATGATCGCATGGCAGCTTAACATTGTATCTCTTTCTGAAAGTTAACATGCTTGAATGAACACTTAAAAAAAAAAAAGTGTAGGGATTTTATTACAAATCGAGTAAAACTTCAGACACTTACGGTATCATTATTCCAAAACAAGAAAAGAAAGTCTTTAAATTGTGCAGTTTTGCATTTTATGGCGTAATCTTGGACAATTCTTGAAACGGAAACTCGACAATGGTCGGCAGGATACTATAATGCTAGATTTGGAAATGCTTTCCAACAAATTCAATTGACACTTTGAACATTATGAGAATTCGAGATATTAATATTTAGACCTTCTAAATAGCATGCACCTTTCTATTTAGGCTGACCCCGAGCAACATTATCGAATGGCGAAAGTATTGAAAGTGTCCAAGCTCTAAACGTTACAGGAATTTGAACAATTTTTGCTTTCCAAATACACCATGGATAGAATAACATGATTGGAATAGATCGACTCACTTTCAAAAGTTTCTGCGGGGGCTGAAATTGACATAAAGAACAATTGACATTTTGCGCTAAAGCCCAAACTATAAACATTAGATACTAGGTTTACCAATGAATAGTTGAGATTGGGATATTAATAGGATTTTCTGATACAGTACAGGCCCCACCGGAGAACAAAGTGGGAAAGGACTTCCATTTCTTGGCAGAAACCTACCAATGCCATGCATGTCAACCATTTTGACTCTTCCTCCAAAATTGTAACCACTTTCCATTGTCCTGTTTCGGCCACTTTTTATTCATATCATGTGCAGTGTGCATGGCTTTTAGGTTGATTGGCTTGACTCCTTTATAAAGACGTGAAATGAATATTAGGACATGTTTGATTCTATGGTCCAAAGATGTGCCGTGATTTTTTGATCTTTCATTGTCAGATTCAAATGTAATAGATCCCAATCATTCAATAGATCTCTGGGTATAGACAGTCGTAACACTACGGGTATATAATGTACATACGAGATCACAATGAGTTATACTGCATTAACTAAACTTTATTGAAGAAAACATATTTTTACTATTCCAAAATAATAAATTCATTCACTATCTGAACGGGAGAAAGAAAGGGCACATACCTAAGATGTGAAAATCGCCCCCAAAAATCTCAGCATCGAAGATAAGATATAGCAGAAATGAAGTAGAAACGTTCAACAGGGAAGGCTGACATCATCATTCTGGCGTTCCACGCCACCGGATTGTTGCTCTTGATGTTTTGCGATGCATGCTTGCTCTGACTTCAATGAGAGATGATGAGCTTGCTCGTGGTACAGGTTAGTGAAACTACCCAATGCTAGTGATGGCGAAGCCGGAGATGGAGGAATCGCGTTATTTGTGGTGTGGTACTGCATTGCAGAAACAAATTCCCCAACACCGTCTGAACCATTTGTGCGATACTTGGTTTCATGTTGAAGTTGTAGTTGCTGTTGATCATGATGCCTCCTAATTTGCTGCTGCTCACAAACCCTACCCATGTCCTGTTGCTCCCTTTCGGCTGCGATAGCTGTCAGTTGATGTTCTTGAAGCACCGGTTGTTGGTTTACCAACGTCAACCCTCCGCCATGCCATAACGTGTCACCCTCGCCCCTAGTCGTGATGACCGGCGCAGTATTATACAATGCCATCATGGAGGATGAGGGATTACCGGCCGAAAACATCGGCCTGGGAGGCTGCACTATGCTGGCATCATCGAGTGGGGTCCCATGTAGGCAGCGAGCTCTTTCTTGGCATTGCTGAGCTCCTTCTGCAGCAAGTTGAGCTTGTGTTGGAGGATGGAGATGAGCCCGACACACCCATAGATGGGGTCACGGAGGCGGACCTCGGCCTCGTAGGCAAGGGAGTTTGCTGCGTCTTCTCGCTGTGACACGTGAAGCTCGTTCAAGAGCTTGGCCACGTTGCTTGCGCCAAAGACCTCGTGGACGTAGGCAAATTTCTGGGGTGGTCCGCGGGGAAATAGGGGGCGAACACGCAGTCCTGAGTGCATTTCCGGCGCTGGCACTTGCACGCAGCGCACGGGGAGCTTGACGACGACATGACATTTGTCCACTCTCAATGCAAGGAAACCCCGTCAAAGAGAATGAATATCAGCAGCTGCAAGATCATAGAAATATTTGACTCCAGATTGAATCAAGCATGCTAAAATCATACGCTAACATAATCAATTCAATTCACCTTCAAGTTCCCAAAAGACAACGAAAACTGATAAAAAGAAAACATGGTACTTTAATTTTCAGATGATCCAAACTTAATAGGCTACAACCTAAGCCACAGATTTTCGATTAATATACATATATCTCAAAACTCTATTTCTTCTCTTTTTTTTTCCAGGATGTTGATCTCAAAACACATCATATCGATTTCGTCTTTCGAGGGTGAGTTCAAATCTGAATCTGGAATTCTCTCTGCGAGGATCATCTCATTGCAAGCAACCTCTCTCCCTTCCTTTATCACTTTAACATTTTTATTCAGAAAACATAAATGGTCGAGAAATCATCACTTCTTCGTTCGATTCTCCTCAATCCTCCCTTCTTCAAAATTGGCCCCCAGAAAAAAGAAAAACCCAGAACGGCAAAAACATTTCCAGGAACTAACGAACGAATCAGACAAGAATGTTCAGTTCAGCATCGATGAATGACGTACCAGGTCGACGGTCTCCTCCAGCCTGCGCGATCTCTGTCTCTGCCTCTCTCTTTCTCTCTCTCTGAAGAGAGTGCAGCGGATAGAGACAAAATTGATTCAACAGGGGGAGATGTGGGTGTTGAGAGGAATTGTCATGCGTGTTTTTTATTTTTTCAAAAGGAAATGCAATCTAATCTATCATTTTTTTAATATATAATTGTGGATAATATAAATTATAAATCTTGTTTATTGTATAGAGCGAACTAAAAACATCTTCCTACATTAAATTCTCATATAGAAGACCTAATCAAAGCCAACACCCGTTGTAAGATTAATAATTGAGTGCATGACTAATTAAATACTATTTAAAAGAGTCGACGTAAATCTCACGATGTTTCTCAAGTCTTTTAAAATATAATAGAAAGATAGATATTTATAATCTTACAATAATTTGAATTCCTTTCCATAAATAGTAGCAACTCGAAGAAAATTCCCTTGCACTATGTTTGTTAGAGGGATTAGAAGGGAGGGGAAAATGTTTTTGAAAATACAATCCTATTTAGGTTTATTTGTTTCGCAAAAAATGAATAATTTGAAAGATATTTTCTTAAAATCAATCGATTATATCACTTATAAAAATGAATGAATAAAAAATATTTTCATTATGCATGAAAATGTATAGACATAAATTATAATGATGTGAAGATATTTTTTTATTGGCTAATTATGTCGAGCAATATAAGAGATAATTTTTTTAATATCTTTCAAATCATTTATTTTTTGCAAAATAAACGGAGTAATAAGGAGGGGAAAAAGATAGAGAGATATGGTTAGGAGGTGGGGTTGGTCATGTTTGTTTTTATGTAGGATTTGAAGGGATTTGTGGATTAATAGACAAATTTTAGTTTTCTTTCGCACTTGTACCCTTATTTGCATTAAAGAATTTTTATCTCTTTTTTTCCCTCGTTAGCATCCAAACAATATTATAATTCAATCCTTTCAAATCCCTTCTTTTCTTTCCTCTCATAATTCTCAAGACATTATTCATGAACATCAACTGAAGTAAACATAATGCTTGTAAGTGAATTGTTAATTAACATTATTTTTTACAAAGACAATGAAAGTTTATGAATTTTTTTTTCTGATTTACCTGACTTTTACATTGTGATGAGTTGTTTTTGTTTTTAGATAGTTTTATAGGAAATTGCTTATTTCACATAATGTCTTTTTTTTCCATATAATATCTTTGAATTACAAACTACGACACTAATAACAAAAATGCTAGAATTAACAAACTATGTCAAGCAATGTTGGAGAATTGTTCAAGATATATTATTTATGAGCTCTTTACACGTTGCATGGATCGATCGTTTTTGTTCAATAAAAAATGTGAGCCCATAGGATCCGGACACATGGGGTAGCCTATTTTACCTGGCTTACACTAATTGTGTAGGTGCTTATATATTCACCCGTCACATAAATACCATCTGTTTTTAGTATGTAGCTAACAAATTATGATATTTTGAAACTCACACAAGAGGAATATTATGTACAAATAATCTAGAGAAACAGATGGAAAATAAAAATCATGAGCAAGGTGCGGATTGAGCGCGTACAGAGTGAGTATGGTGCGTTGACCTATTCTAGTAGATTTGATGGAATGTGTGATTTCTCCTTATCCCTTTTCTTTCCACATGGTTTTTTTTCTTTTGACTATTTCCATTTGTTGAGGGAAGTTTTGTTATAAGGGGAGGATGACCAAACATGGAGTGTTCTTGGTGGTAAAACTACTGAATGCTCATCGAGCATCCGTGATTTTTGTATGAAAATGAACACAAGTTGACCAAAAATTAACCTAAGAAAAAAGGGATGTATTTGCTCTTAAATTGAGAATAATAATGTAGGCTCTACTTTTCTTTGGCTACTCTCATGTTTGAGCGTGTATGGGTACGTATTACTGTGAAATTGTGATTGATGTTTATGTGTGACAAATATATTACTATTCATCACAATGTTTTCAAACTTACTAATAGGGTTTTGTCGACTTAGTGCAAGTACACTTTATAAATCGCATGGGCGACCTCTATAGAGTTAACTTTGAATTAATGGCGAGGATCCCAATTTAACACTGTCTAATTGAGGATAATTTTGATTTGAAGGATCCCTACCTTCTAACATTTTCTATCGGGCTTCATGTTGATCCCTCTTGTTATTAGTTAAGATTCTTTTCTACAACCATTTCTTATCTCTCACTATAAATTCTCCTAAACCATTTCTCGAGAGTCCGAATTCACGATGTATCATCTTGGCATTTTCCTCAATTGCCGGTTGGCAAATTCCCCTAAGATTGTCTGCTCAACCTCTCACGCACTCTCTGGGACAAGTTGCTCTATCACGAGAAGCCAAAACAATAAAGAAATGGACATAAACAGAGGGGACAAAAGTAGTAACTAACATATGAAATCAATAATAGATTTTAAAAAGCAGGCAAAATCAGCAAAGAAAAGAAACGAAAAGTGTCATTGATTACGAATTGGCTTTTTCAAGGTAGACTTTTTGTAGTGTGGAACGCATCACCTAAGTTAAGAGGCTTTCACTTTCCCAAGGCACAACAAGGTCAACCCAACCATTTGGATCTTTTTGACCAGCAATTAGAATTTGATGTCGAACAACGTGTTGATTCATCAAACATGGTCACTACATGTTAAACATGTCATCTTAGAAGGGGCATTAAAATTCACGAGAGATGTAATGCCAAGATATGAACAGTTGCTAATTGTTGACTTCCTAACAAGAGTAGCGTGAGAAACCATCCGTAGAAATTGAGCGCAAACGGACAAGAAGGTATCGCTGTCGATCGGAAAAGCTTTCTGTTCATTAGGTAATCTCATATCACACGTGTTGGATCATGGATATTTATTAGATCTCTATTTATTAATGAGACCAGATATTCATAGGTGACAAGTTGAGCCAATCAAGTCGTTTCCGCAGTCTTTTTGCTTAAGAGATTTCTCAACTACAAGGGGTTAAAGCCTTCTTAATATTTTCAATAAAAGAAATTATCGATGACACTAAAGTGAATGATTTTTTATTTTAATTTTTTTTGATACTTAAATAATCGGAAAAAAAAAAGTTGTGACACTCAAATGAATATTACACAAAACTTACCGTATTATTTTTCTTACTAGATATATTATCCTTTCTTGGTAATGTGCGAATTAAAGATTTGCTCGAGTTGCTTTCTCCCGACTTGTCAACCATCAATTTCAAGAAGGTGAGGGCGCGACAATTTGCTCGTAGTAGGTGACCATGTAGGTCATCTAATTATTTCACATTCTACTATGGTCATACTATAATATGAACTCTCAAATTTGGGAATTCCGAGGCACATGGTCCCTGCGCAATTGGTCATCACGCTACCATCTTCGAATGAAATTTAGGGACAAGGGCTGAGCTCTTTTCTTTTTTATTATTATTATCCAGTACATAAACCGCCATCCAGTTTAGATGTTGCGTTGAATATATTAATGGTGTGTTATCCTTTTTTTAATTGGTAATGAGAGGAGAAACCTAGAGGACTGGACCATGAGATGTTTACCAAATAGAATGCTTAGTCAATACACAAATATTTTTATAAATATTCATAGAGCACTGGTTAACTAGCTAAACAAGAAAAATTCCCAAATTACAATTTATTAAATTTTTGTGTGTGTAAAATGCGTCAATTAATGCTCTAAAATGTAAACCTTCAAAGGCATTCATTCACAATCTATTAGGGTCGCAGAGGGTTGTGAGGTAGAATTGAACCGGTCAGAATCAGTCCGATCATAAGTTCTAGGAAGAGATGGTCTGATTCATAATTTCACTTTTTTAGGAACCGTTGGTTCGCAATTTCTATGGGAACCGAACTAGAATTGGAACCGGGAACCGGGTTGAGAACCAAACCGAGAACCCTAAAATCCCTAATTATCTTCTTTGACTCACTTTGTTTTCTGTGATGTTTCCTTTTCACTTTTCATCTTTGCCTTTATATATTGTAATTTCTTTAGGTATATCTAATGAGTTAATGTTTTATCTAATCTCTTTGTTTTTTTAAGATATGAATTGTCTTAATGAGCATATTTTCATCAATAAATAGACTTTACCAGTTGAAGCAGAATGAATATATGTGGCAAGGCTTTCTAATAATTATTTTAGTTTAGTTAATACTAATTTTAAATTTAATGCTATTATTAAGTGGTTAACTATGATGTTATTTCTTTTGATTTCTTTTTTTTTTTTTAACCAGTTTCTTTTGATTTCATGTGGTTAGAATTTGCAACATTTTTTTATGGATGATTGAGAATTGAAATTATATAATTTAGGTTTTATGTTATGTATTTTGTACTTAATTAATTAATTTAACATATTCATCATTTATGGATTATTGCTATTGACAAATGAGAAACTTTCATTTTTGTTATTGCATTCATTTTCATTTTGCTTAATTAAAAATGAAACAAAAACAAAAACCTATTAGATCCTAGAACTTGTGACAAGGTAGATTTTATGTTTCAAGAAATGAGGAACTTATATTTGTGGATTGGTTTCAAGTTGTAGGTGGAACTTGTAAATAACTTGAAATCGCTTACCTCTACAAATTATTATGTACAAGATTTATAATTTAACATGTATCATTTTTTTGTGCAATCAATGCTGTAAAACTCAACACCTTTTTTTTTTTTTTCCTCTATCGCTCTGTTTATTTATTAGGAAAATAACTGATTTACAAAATATTTTTTTTAAATAATCGTTTGTTTCGCTTATTAAAATACATAAATGAAATTTTATCATCGCCCACGAAAATTGATTTAATATAATTTTTTTAATAATTAATTATTTTAAGTGATATAAATACTTATTTTTTAAATTATTTATTTATTTATGAAATAAACGGGATCTAAGTGTGTTCAATTTCCAGCGAGGACCCACTAACCATGTCCTCACACGTTATCCTACTAGCACACAATAACTCAAACCTGTTACATCAATCATATCATTTTTAACCCATCTGTTTACTTTATAAATGCAATTCACAATTACCTTAAATCAGTAAAATAATATGAACAAGCAATAGTTTCTCCTCACTTGGTTCCGGATACTTTTACTGACGGGACTGATAACCGTTCTCTTTTGTTCTCAAAGACTATTCGGTAAAGTCTCCCCACATCAATTTCAGCTATCAATAGGGGTCATGTAGTAGGATTTGACAAACACCTTGCAGCTGCAGTATCTGCACAATTCTAGAAAGCTGTTTCACTTAGTTCTATTGTGTAGCAGTTTTGAAATATGTATTTTGGAATATAAAAGTCATATGACTCCATGGTACAATTACAGTTCAGCTACAGTTTGGCACAAAACCGGCTCTTGCTTCCTTTGGCAACAATCTTTTCGCGTTTCTATTGGCCAAACGTTGGTGACATTATGGCCATTATTGCAAGCAAGGCCGGTCTAGTTCAATGCTCACTTTTGTCATCTTCCAATATAAGAAAATCCGTCTTGGTGAAAATAGAATTCCCGAAACTTTTTATTCATTGAATTAAGCGTGTGCATGATAGAGCTATTTATCAGTGACGTGATGTAATCAGTTAATTACGTTATTAATATAATATATGTCGACAATTAACTTTGTATTATAATTCTCAAAAACCCTCATATAGGGTTGGTTTGTTTTATCAGGTGTCGCTATCTTCGATTACAATTAATGCACAAAGTACTTTCTCAATAAATCTCAATCACGATTTTTTGATCACATTCGACACAGTTATTGAGATCTTGTATGATAACAAGATGACGTTACATAGGATCACAAACATTATAGAATATTATAATCCCAGACACACCCTCCCTTGAACAATCAAACTCAAGGTTATGGTGGAGCATGATGCTTGACTTTGGAGAGAAGACAATCACAATGCCCTGATAGAATGACGAATCTAGACCAATGAAAATGTTGGAACCCACACGTGCCTTATGAGATCTGACAACCTAGAACCGACTTGGTATGTCCATTTCTATTTTTATTTTTATCGAAAACTTGGTTTATCCATTAAGTTGGTGTAAAAAAGTGCCCCAATTCCTGGCTATGTTAATGTGTCAACCCCGTAGAGGAGAGGGAGAATTGAGCCCACCGTTACTCTCCGACTGAATATGGCCTTATGGTAAGAAATGAATTAGGGTATTTAAAGAGGAAGAGAAGGGGATGCATCCCCTCTCGTTCTCTTCCCTATAACGCTCGTGACAAAGAGATTATATAAAATACATCGTCAGTGTAAAGTATTTTTTACACCAACAATCACGGAATAGAAACTTTCATCTACTCATAGACTGAACACAAAACTAAATTTTAAATTTTAAATGTGTCAGCACCTGAACCCTGCTCGTATAATTACTTTTTTACACCGCCAGTGTACCAGTTAAAAGTCTTTTAATAAGAGATCCGACTAATCCTAAGACATTTGACAAACAAACTCAAACAAAATGCCACCAAAGCCAGCCAGAAGTTCAGAAATATTTATGGGCCTCACCAGGTTGGCCCACGAAACTCTTCAGCCCGGTCCGATCTGCCACGAAGAGGAATCTTGGGAAGCCGAATCATGGAAGAAGAAGTTGAATCGAGGTAAGAAATCCGACTTCAAAATCATATTTCAAGTTCTCCAAAGAGTTAAAAGGCATCATGCGTACCCTGATTTTATTCAATCAGAAATATTCATTAGTATATAACATGACTATATATAATTAATGACTTAAAATGATAGGCATAAATTATAATTTATAAAAAAATATTTAACATTAAGTTTTGAATCGATAAAGAAGAAAAGAGAGTAAAAAATTAAAAAGGTAAGTTGACATAATTGAGATTTGTAGCGATTTTGTGGATCACAAGTTTTTATTCTTCCTTTTTCTAATCAACTTACATAAGATATTCATTCGCCCCCTTGTAGAGCATCAAATCTTCATAGCACATGATCCCTTTAAAAAAATATGAACTTTATTTTCTTTTACAATTGCTTCCTTTCCCCCTAAGGTCGGTGGTTCAACGATATAAATCTTCAATCTGATAAATGTTTTCTATTTATGCCAGGGAAGAAAAAGGAATGATTAGTCACCTCCAGCTCAATTCCACTAAAATAGGTCCAAATGGGTAAGTACCAACTTTGTCAACCTGGCCACACTTATGAAGAATAATGCTAAGATTCCTCGTACCTGGTCACTCTAGTCTAAAATATAGCCGACCATCTCGTGTCAATCCGATGACCAAGAGATTCAACTTCCAATTTTGGGGAAAGGGAAAAAGTTGTGATAGCAACTCACTATGAAAAGTACCATATTAAGATGGAAGACAGATTTCTTAAGGAGATATATGTGAGATCAGTCCTTATCCCGTTGGCCAATTGAATTTCACACGTATTTTCTTCCAAGACCATGTGAACTAGTTATTGATTTACTTCTTATGCATGATGATAACGATGAGGACCGCGACGATATATATTTGCATGCTTACTAGGTTTTCAATTTGAGCAATGAAGTTACGTGAATAAGAATATGTTAAATATTTTAAGAACTACTATAGAGGTTTGGCCGTAGATAACTTGCAGCCATTTGCAGTTTCTCATAACTAGTTGTATAGAGATAAGAACAAAGAAGAGTTTTCTTTTTTGTCATTTAGACGTTAAGGCATTCACTACAGTGAGGAACTCCAGCTCAGGATCTTGGTCATCATCAATATTGTAACAACTGAGTACTGACATCGATGTTGTTGGTTTCCGAGAGAAGAATATGGTTTTGGTTTTCGATATTCTTGAAGGTATAATCAGTCATAGAATCCGGCAAAAAAGAAAGAAAGAAGAAAAGCAGTCCTAGAAAATCAAGATTTTCATTAGAATGATAATTGTGATAATTAGTATGCTTATGTTTCATCAGAATTATATAAGATTGTTCCTTCACTATTTCGAACTCAAGTATTTCTAGCGATTAATAAAAGTCTCGAGCTTTTTCCAACTTTTTATGTTATAGACACTTCTTATTCCCTCGATGACCATGATATTTTTGGATTCATGTTTTTAGGAACTTACAAATTTTCTATTGTAATTCTGCCCACACGACCAAGATTACTCTTGCCCTCTAAAATGTAACTTTTTTTTTTAACCTAAGACACTTCTTCCACACCCATTATAGATCTCCGTGTCCTTCATAATTGCTTTCTTCTACACTTATTCATAATTATCAACTTGCGAGAAATCTTGCTAATAGTTTGAATGGTTGTCTTATAATGCAATTATAATTGGCATAATTTTCTATCGATAGCTAAGTATAATACATAATCAAGGCAAAGTTAATACTGCATAGAATAATAATTCAGAGATCTTTTTCTTGGGGTTTGCATGATAAAAATAATAATGGATGTTTCGAATTAATGTATATAGCTTTGTCAAAAATAAATTTTTAAAGAATCGTGTAATGATGACATGAAAAATAATTAAAAATTAAACTATTAGATTCACCAAATAAAATGACAATTGAGCAATCAAAATACACAAATTATACCATAATAACACATATTAAAGTGACGATACTTTGCATTCTTACTAACTTAGTATAATGATTTTCCAACTTATTAACATATTAACTAGTCGTCTGTCTATCAAATAAATTTTTTTCTTGAAAAAGGAGGACATAGGTTTTGTCCCAAGCGAAAAAAAAAGGAAGGAACCAAACCAAATAAAAATAAAGGCAAGAATTAATTTTAAATCAGGAGTGAAGTTTAACCATAATATTAGTTGTGGGGCAAAATGTTAACTAAAATTTATAAGTTCCAAAAACATTCAAAAGTGAGACCAACAAAGAATAATGGGATCAACTCAAAATAGTAGAGAGCATTTGCTGCAAAAAGTTGGTAGAGGAAGATTTTAAAATCCACACTCTGAATCATAGGTTTTGAAATGCGATGAAGGTATTTGATAAGAGAAAATACAATTCGAAAATGGTCCCTGTATATTTTTTTCGATAAAATGTAAATGCGAATAAATACGAGCACACTAAAAACTTTAGAGAGACGATAATGTGTGTGCATACTTTTGCGAGTGGATTGGTGTTGTAAAGTCCACATCATGCACTTTCATTTGAAGAATGGACCAAAGAAAAAGATAATAAAAAAACAAGACTTTATCGGGCCTCTCACCCCCATAAGTCCGGTGTCAAACGAAACATTATGACATAAAATAAAATGAAAAGCCTTCACAAGTCCGGCACTTCCCCGGTCATTCATTCCACCATCACCATAATTTTGTCTGGCAATTACGATGTAATAATTCCTTTTTTTTTTAATGTATTTGACTATGTTTTTATCATAATTTTGGGTCAACACAATGTCACAGAAAGTATATTCCTTTCAACCCTTAGAAACATATTTAGTAATAAAAAAAGAAAAGACCCAAGAAAGGAACATGGGTTATATTCTTTGCTAGTGCAATCACGTGAACATCGTATCCCCACCATCATCTCCAGATTTCACCATCCCTGTCCATCAAATTCCTCGTTGCAGAAGCAGAAGAAGAAGAAGAAGAAGAAGAAGAAGCTTAAGAGAGAGAGAGAGAGAGAGAGAGATGGAACCACCTCCAACCCAGGACATCAGCAAGAGTTACCCAGTGGCAGAGGACAAACAGGACAAAGCCATCAACGAGTGGTAACTCTAAATTTCCCTTCTTTTCCTCTCGGGTCTTGTGGAGTTCTTATTCTAGAAAAGTTGGGTTCCCTCTCTATTTCTCAAATTTCGAAACGTTGCGGTTTGGTTGATGTTTGGATTCAGTTGTTCCTGCTGCTTCGACTGCTGGGACAGCTGCTTCGATTACATCTTCTGCAACCTGTGCTAAGTGGACGACCCCTTCGGACGACAGATGTGGAAGACTTGCCATTAGTTCTGATCTGCGGTTTCTCTTCATTAGCAAAAGAATTGTAGAACTCGCTGAGAGAAAAATGCGGTGCAATTTACTGGGTTCTCTCTGAACTGTTCTGCGATGTTTATGCAGCACTGGATTTCAGTTAGAGAGTAATTTTATTCAGGCTTGTGTTCTGATGCAAGAAAATCTCTGTTCTTTGATCTCTTGCGTTATAGATAGCTCTTGTCCCTGATGGCCTTGATTCTAAAAGAAGAAGAAAAATCAAAGCTAAAGGTTAAGGTCCGATAATCCCTGACTTCGGAATACAGTTTCCTGTGCTCTGCATCACCTATGCCTCAAGCGCTTCTCTCTCTATCCCGTATTGCTTCTCTTAGAAGCATTTGAGTTGATTGTCTGGTGGGAGAGATCTAATAAAATTGGGACGATGGAGAGAAGATTAGCATGGTGTGCAAAGGAAGCTTTGAGTTCATTGATAAGATCTTCCGGCTCTGTGACCTTACTATAGGCATTTAGTGGTAACTCTACCATCGCATGACTCGTGTCAAATGCTATCATGAGCTCATAATTGGTTCTAAAAAGGGCTACTCGAGAAATTTGATATTTATAGGCCTAACTAGATGACGGCCAGAAAACAATAAAGTTACCTACTGATGTCAACTGCAAGTTAGGAAGTTAGGTTAAATTTCACTAGTAAAGTTTGAACAAATGATAGCGTTGAAGCCTATTAGATTTAAAACCTGAAAGCAGTGGCGAAGCATGGTTCGGCTTACTTACAGTGTCGAGTCCTTCTAAGACTTTCATCTCTCTCTCTGCTATGGCCGATCCCTATAAGGGGCCCCTGACTCTGGCTCATTGTTTTGCTCTGACTCCAGCGTCCTTTTCATGGCCAAATCATGTATCTACCATAAAAAAGAGGTTGCTGAAATATACCTCCTACGCAATTTTCAAATGGAACTATGAAACGATCAGAATCGGCACTTGGCAGAAGGATTTGTCTACTGCAAGAAATGGAATTCAAGTTGTTTGAGAATACTAAACGTCCAAGGAAAAGAAGAGTTTTAAAGGAGAATGCATATGAAACTAGAGAAACCAGTCTGCATTGTGCAAAAGGACTTTAAAGGATCTGTTTGTGCCATTGCTATGGGCCTAGAAGTTTAGCCCCTGTCGCAGAATTTTGCCAAGGTTGTGCATTCTAGTTGGAGGATTGAGATTCATTCTGCCAAGAAAAAAACATAGTGCTGTTGAAGATTTAATTCAATATTGGTTCTTCGATGATTAAGTTGATCAGTTAGAATAATGCACCAGCAAAAATTAAGCTGTGAGCTAGTGAGAGCACACATTCCTTCACCCGCCTAACCAGCATCAAAAGTGCTCAGTGTTAATACTGTGTCATTCAATGTGACCTTTTGAACTCGATTGTTGCGCTTGTTTGATGTTCTAACATCATTGAAGTTGACAGTTCTCGAGTGGATTTGACCATCTAGAGAGCTTGTTGCAACTTTTCTCGGCTTTCCAATTTCGTGCAACTGGGGCCCACATTGACCCGGCACGGGTGTATGATCCTATTGACGGCTCTAGGACACGACTGAGATCGCTTCTAGAAATAACGTTAAGCCCTTCCTCTGATCTGTTCGTTCTCTGTCAAACATGGCACTCGATTAAGGGGTTCCATTTGTGGTATATTATGAACTAGACATCTTAAATACTAGACCGGCCTCTGGAGCTGGAATAAGTCAGATTCTTATCTAGGGAAGTTAGATGTCCTGGTCCTTCAGTTTCCCTTTTCTCCCCTGATAAAAGGGATCAGCTGTTCTTTTACTCCATTTTACCATGGCAGTTTATGAATGATGATGATGATTCTGAGCATGAGCCCCTTTTTTACTGCTTCTGCACATGAACATCATGCTTCATGCAAGGCAAAAACCGTGTGCTTGAAATAATCGAGACCCGTAGAACGATGTTGAAGCTGCCCTCAGATTCTAGATGAAAACTCATGGAACCACATTGTACAGGGTCCAATAACATGTCATTATTGGACTCGGAATAAGCCATTTTCTGAGATTATCTGTTGAAAAATTTATAAAACAACTAGGAACTCAGCATGAGCCAATCACGCAAACTTCGTTTCAGCTGGAACATTAGCGGACTTAATCGTTCTCTATCCAAGCAGACGAGTAAAAATGATACTTAATTCTTCTCTGTTCCTATCATAATCTCTATCAGGTAATTCTACATTTTGAAGAGAGGTCAATCTGATTGGCCTTCAGAGGCCTAATTCAAATGCTAGCCAGATTGATGTCAAACACCTACTCTTTTTATGGCTTTAGGAAAAAATCGACTTATCAGAGAGTTTGATAATGCCACTTGGGCCCCTAATCTGCCCTCGCAAAACACCACAATTCGCTTGTGCTACTGTATGATACTTGACTTTCACACCGCCATTACTTGCATGGCTGGCTGGAGCTTTACTCCAAGTGCATGATGGATCATTCCACTAAGACACTGCAGATAATCATTCAAGACTTTCTGCAATTTTAATAGCTATTTGTCGCTATACTATACATGCACCTATGTACTAACTGCTTCAGAAAAATGAGGACGTCTCTTTGGAGAGCTGATGCTTTTTTCTTCACGTGTGAGATTTAATTCAAACTTTGAGAGTGAGGCGTGCTTTATGGACTAATCAATGTCCTTTCTTGGAATAATGCATCACTTGCCACTTCCCTATGCCTCTCTCTCTCTATCTCTCTCCCCATTAACCAAAATTGTGGAATTGCACCAAACTTAGACGATAGCGATGTCTAATGGTGGCCCTTCCACTCTCTGATGGAGTTAGATCCCAATTTGATACTCAGTTCCTATTGATACTGTGCTAGCTCTTCTTGTATAAATTGCTTGTGCTGATCAGTGATTTCTACCACTTGCACTCAAACCAGTAACAAAATAGCTGTCAGTTTTTGTTGTGAAGATATGAAGTACAGCTCTGAACTTTCATGGCTTCCATGCTTCTGCATCTTGTTCTGCAGCCTTTCTGTCTCCTCTCAGCTCGACTATAAGTTCTACGACAACTCTTGTCCCAATTTGGTGAAACTTGTTCGGTACGGCGTTTGGTCGGCTATGGCGAACGAGACCAGGATGGCTGCATCTATCTTGCGCCTACATTTCCATGATTGTCTTGTTGATGTAATTTAACTCTTCGATTGCTTCTCCTGGATGGTGTAAACAGGCACATCCGAAACTTTCTTTTTCGAAACTAGACTAAACTTTAAATTGGTTTTTGTGCGACAAGCATCATGAGATCTAGACAGCTACATTTTTGCACGTCTCGATTGAGCCTGCTGAAAGTTTAAAAAATGCTTTGAGCTAACTGTTACCGTATAAATTTTCTCTAACTAATGAACCTAATTGCAAACTATTCCTAAAAACATATTTTCTTGTTTTCATGATCAGGGATGTGAGGGCTCGGTCCTCCTAGATGATACGAGCACAATAAAGGGAGAGAAGAATGCATTTCCCAATCATAATTCGGCAAGAGGTTTCGAGGTCATCGATGCCATTAAGGCGAACGTGGAAAAAGCATGCCCCGCCACGGTTTCTTGTGCTGATATTCTCACTCTAGCTGCAAGAGAGGCTGTTTATTTGGTAATCAACTCTGCTGCTGTGTATCTGCTCTTCATGAGAATAGCTAGCTTTGCCTTTTGACCAGCTCATTCTGATTCTGTGTCGCTAAACGAACATGCATTTGCGCTTTTTTCTTTTAATATCTTTAGACAGGAGGGCAATTTTATGCAGTGCCCTTGGGGCGCCGAGATGGCTTAAGTTCGAGGGAAAGCGCCGCCAACGAGCAGCTACCTTCACCTTTCGAGCCCCTGGAAAACATCACTGCAAAGTTTACCTCAAAGGGTCTTGACATGAAGGATGTGGTAGTTCTTTCAGGTTCACATCTGTCTCTATAACTACTGACTTATATTGCTTATCCTAGCTAAGATGATGAGACCGATTCGCCCTCTTTATCTCGGGACGTGCAGGTGCGCATACGATAGGCTTTGCTCAGTGCTTCACGTTCAAGCCGAGGCTCTTCAATTTCGGCGGCTCCGGCAAGCCCGACCC
This sequence comes from Corymbia calophylla, assembly GCA_014182845.1. NCBI lineage: Eukaryota > Viridiplantae > Streptophyta > Magnoliopsida > Myrtales > Myrtaceae > Corymbia > Corymbia calophylla. Next base: position 14,257,012 of record CM024700.1, read on the forward strand.
AACTTTAGACACGTCGCTTCTGCAAAATCTACAAGTCACGTGCCCCAACCAGGATGACTCTGATACCAACTTGGCTGCTTTAGACACAACCTTCAATAAATTCGACAACAATTACTACAAGAGCCTCATCAACAACTCCGGGTTGCTCCAGTCGGATCAAGCCCTCATGGGCGACAACAGAACTGCCATGGCGGTCATGTACTACAGCAAGTACCCCTTTCTGTTTTGGAGGGATTTCGGAGTGTCGATGGTAAAAATGGCCAATATCGGCGTGCTCACTGGACAGGATGGTCAGATTAGGAAGAATTGTAGGGCGCTGAACTAGAAGCGTTAAGCATATGCAAGGAAAGAACAAGCTGAAGGTAGGTTGAAGTTATTCGCAAGTGTGAAACTGCAGTTTCTGTGTATTAATCAACTGTCATCAGCAATAAGTGTCATATAATCAGTGGCGCAACAAGCAACTTTATGCAATTCCAACCAAATACTCTCGGATGGATGAGACTAGTTCGACATTAAAATTCGAAAGCAAAAACTCAATGACATCGACCACGATCCATTGTTCTCTTTGTCCATTGAATAGATTGCAGACTGTCCAAGCCGACAACTTGATTTGTCAGCGTCAGATTCATATGACGGCATTCATGAAAACTCCAATCTTCAAGGAAGACCATATTTCATTCGCTCACAACTAAGAAACACGTGAACATTTGCACTCCTAATAATTTTCAGCCAACCTCAAATCCTTGTGAACCCTGCAATGACCATGTAGATATGTACTAAGGAATGAGGAATCGAACTGGGAAGAAGCAGTATCATATCACTGAATAAGATTGCTGCAATGATTCGAACTCCTTGCTTCCTAGACCTCCGCGAGGAGCAGTTCCAACACATCGGCATTAAACTGAGAGGGAGATGTGCTGCTCGTTTCAGGGCATTATTGAACAAATTTTATACCAGTTCAATGCGAGCACTACCTGAACAATCGCTGGTGAATAGTTTGAATTCGGACTAGCCTTCAAGATCTTCGACTCCAATAACCCCGATCGCCACTAATCGAAAACAAACGAGTCCTATTGAACTGGCTTGGCCTGAGGATTGCACCGACACTGCAGCACCAACTTCTCAAAGTGTATCGATCCATCAATAGCATCGGAAGGTGAATCATGGTCAAGTTACCAACGGCACGGGCCGTCAGGACAGATCGTGGCTCAGCTATGAGCCAGAGCAAGACGGACAACATTCACCAGATGACCTGCAGTCGAAATTCAACTGTAGTACCGGGAAATTATACAGTGAAAACCAATCATAAACCACAAGAAAGACGATGTCCGCATTGATATACAAAGGACAAATACATTTATTACTTCCGGTCTGAAATCAACCGAAGATTTTCGCCATACTCTTCGCCAGAAACTTTCTTAGTTTACCAAAAATGGACGACGGGGTCTTCTCCTTCTTCTTCATCCTCGCCACCTTTCTCTCGACATCGCTTCGCGTCCGTCCCGACTGCCGTCCTCTTCCTCCTCCTCCTCCATGAGCAGCCTCCTCCGCCATCGCTCGAGCTCGAGCTTTAGGAAAGACGCTCCCTCTCCCGCTCACTTTCCCTTCAACCCCATCTCTCAAGTCTCCTTCTTCCTCGATTTCCTCTTTCACTCTCCTGCTCGACCTGCTCCCTCCTCTTGCCTCCCTCAGCCTAGCCAGAGCCAGGTTCCTGCTCCCCTCGGCCGCCTGCCTCTGCTCCATTGATGCCACGACCCGCCACTCCGCTAGCGACTCCTCCTCCTCCGCCCGCCGCACCAGTTCCCGGTACTCCTCCCCGCTCAGCGTCACGAGGCCGCTCTCTCGTTGGGCGCAGTTCATGAGCCGGGCGGCCTCCGCCTCCGACTCCCCGGCGACCTCCGCCTCGACCCTCACCGCCCGCATCCCGAGCTGGAGCGCCCGGAGCCTGTGCCGCTTCACGAGCAGGACCTGCTTGAGCTTCTGCCTCACCCGCCGCCCCTCGTCGATCTCCTGCTTGAGCGCGTCCGTCCCGCCGCGCATCCGATCTAATTCCAGAGTGAGCTCGTTGACCGCCTTCGTCGCCTCGAGCTCGTCCCTCTTCTTGGCCTGGATCGACGCCTCTGTGGACTCGAGCTGGGACTGCAGCTCCAAGGCGAGGACGTTCGACACGGAGGCTCTGCTCCGGGCGCTCTCGACCGTGGCCTGCAGCTTCTCGAGCTCGTCGAGGAGAGGGCGAGAGTCTAGCCACGACTGCATCGCCACGTCTCTGGCTTTCTTGATCTCGCCCTTCGTTCTGGCGAGCTCGGTGATCCGGGCCTTCAGTAGATCGCTTGCTCCCGCGTTTCTTGCTCCGTCCAAGTAGTCCCGCGGTCTCTCCTCATCGGACGACTCCATCCTGGAACCCCGCCACCGTGCAGGGCTGAGAAAATCAAGGTTGCATGCTATATCTGTCCTCGCAGGTGAAGGGTTTTTATTATTATAATTTTTTTTTTCCAGTTTCGTGGTCTGCCGGCATATTTGTTCCGCCATTCTTGTCGTGGTTTGCTTTGTTCTATCCGGGCATCCAGGGAAGCGACTGTCCCATGCGTTGGCTTTGCATGCTGACCGTGTAAAACCGAGGGAAACATTGCTGGTGGGAATCGGAATCAAAGTGTCCGAACGACAAAAAGCTGCGACGGCATCGGGACGATCCGCTCCCGGTTTGATCCTCGGCCACTGCTCGTGTCTTTGTAAGATGGGAGGGATGAGATCCCACCAAGTGAGCATTTTCCTTTCGTTTCACTCTTGGAATTACGTGGTGGGATGATGACTTGATGTCGATTCTGTCAATGTTGGTAGATTCTCGTGTGAATACAGATAAGAGAAGGGAATATAGAATATTGGATTTCCTGAGTTGATGGGTCAAACCTCTCTATTTAATGCCAATTGTTATCCAAAGTTTGGCAAGAAAATATTGATTGCATCTCATACTTACGTGCTAGCGTAGCAAATAAGAACCACCTTAGAGCAGGCCGCATGTCTTTTATGGGCCCAGAGTTGTCAGCCCAAAATTTTTGAAATTAAGTGGCACTTTCGCTATTTGAGATGCCTTCATATTGGCCCGTTGGAACATCAGATGCAGCCACTATTTTCTCAAAGTTCGGCTCCAGACTAGACGTGATCTTGGGCCGTGGCTTGTGGGCCCATCTAGGCTTGACTCGTGCCACCCAAGATCAAGGGCGTCGTTGGTTAGGCTAGGGCATGGGCCAATGTCCATACTCGGCCAAGCTTGATTAGGCCGAAGCTGAGCTCGCCCAACCTCGATAGAAGGGTCCATCCATCAATCACCTCTGTTCAAGACATGCATTTGAAACTTGATGGTCAAGTTACTCTTTTTCTTGCTTCATTAAGTTTTGGGTTACTTTGACCAAAAAAACAAGTTTTTGAGTTAATACCACCAAAAACTCTAAATTGATGTACTTGTGATAAATTTATCTTAAACTAATATTTTAACCACCAAAAATTCCAAACCAGTATACTTATGATAAATTTATTTTTCATTAGTTTCCGTTAAATTTTAATATCAAATTGCTGAGTTGTATAACACGTGACGGTTGATAAGTGTATCAATTTAGAGATTTACTCTCCTTGTGTCACAGGTGTGCTAGTTTGTAATTTTTGATAATATTAATTCAATTTAACGAAAATTAATTGATGACGGACTTGTTACAAATATATTCGTTTAGAGTTTTTTATGGTCAAAATTTTAATTTTGGATAACATTATCATAGATGTACTAATTCGGGATTTTCATAGTATTAATTCTTAAATTTTCAACCGTTATAGTAATGTTTGTGCCCTTTTTTTGTTCGCTTTTAGTCTAGTTCGTTGACTTAATTCCATTGAACTTACTTTCTATATTTTCTCAAAATGTTTTTGCTCTTTTATAGTCGCACTTTTGTTTCTCTCCACTTGATTCTATTATTTCTCTACTATGTTTATACGTTGCCCTAACTATCTCTTTTTTTTTCCCACTAAACTAGCGATTATTTCTTTACTTCATCGTTTGTTTGATTCATTCACATGCCGACGTTCTCTTTTAGTGGGCATATTGAAGTTCATACTTCTCTCCTTGCTTTAATTTCTTATTGAAGTTCATACTTCTCTCCTTGCTTTAATTTCTTTCTTATTGATAATTCTTAAACAAATTCGGGCATTGCATTTACTCAAAAATTTTATCAGTCAAAACTACGTTCTCAACTCGAAAGGCATAATAAAGTATACTTTCGCTTTTTTGTCAAGTCCGTTCCTCTTTGTTTTAATGAAAAATAATAATCATCAATTATTTGAGTTGGTGGAAGTATGACACTCAATGGCCCATGATTATAACATGCACTGTGGTGGTTCGCCTAGTAGACAAAAAAAAAAATTGTTAATTTCAAATTCAACAACCCATGTTTATCTAGAAATTACAATGTGTTTATACATTAAAATATATATAAAACTAAAATAAGAACCCAATAATAATATTAATAATTTTCTCGCTTAAACAAATTAAAAGAGAAGCCACTGGAGCGTAAGCCCCGTTCAGTTAGCCCAATGGGCCAAGTGAATAACTGTGAAGATCGGCCAAATCAAGCTTCGGGTGAGCCCCACGGAGGCTCCGCACGCGTCTCAGCCTCGCCACCTAGTGGCGACGGGGGCCCAACCACTCGAAGCCCATCTCGTTCCCGAGACTGCATCTCTACAGTACGTGGCCCGGGGACTTTCCTGAGCTCGGCCCAACAAATGCTGGGTTTCGGCCCATTCACTTCATCCAGTGGCTTGCTACTGCAACGTCACAAACTTTCAATACTTAAAGAGGACAAATTGCAATGTTATTGCCGATGTGGGACAACTTGGTGGAGAGAGGTAAACATCCAATGATGATAACGCATTATCTTTTCTTCAATCCAAGTCAATGTCGGAAAGTTATGGTGAAGCTTTTTGAGTGTCGGCAGTCGAACGTTTTTATCCTCTTCTTCCATGCAAGGTCATTCCGACAATGACCAACAAGTTCATCGTCTCTTCCTCGTAGGTTTTTGAGTTATCTCCATATTATTAAATCTTTTCGCGACAGATGTGATTTGGTGGCTAGTTCCTATCCAGTCGAAAAAATAAGTTTGTCTTGATCGCATCTCTCTCAAAGAGTGTCTTTGCACACCTTGAGATCAGTGGTTTTCAACTTCTCATCCAATCCCCACTTTGGAAGTGTTGAATATTGAGCACATAGCAAGTTTCGACGGAATAAATTTCACCCACTTGAAAATTTCAATTTTCAATTGAAGCAAATCTATCAAAGTTCTAAATCGTGTTTTTGTCAAAAGTTCACATTATCTCCACCTGGTATTAAATATTATTGAAATTTAAATTGTTCCAAAATAGCCCTCGTTAAACCTCATTAATAATAAGATTGATGTAAGAGGAAAAAATGTAGCGTACATAATGATTTTTATCAACCTCCTAAATTGTTGTCTCTTCTTTTTTATGCTTAATTAGAGAAATTTACATGCCCTTTTTTTACTAGAATCATCTAATATTCAAGTGTTTTAATATATTTGATGATCGAGATTCGAGATTCTAATTTAGAAGAATATTAATAAAGTATATTTATTTACAATGTTTCCGTTAAGTTCAATCCGGAATAACTCATTAGTAATAGCCAATTCTTTAGTTCAAGTTTTTTCTTGAGGAAATTCTTTGTTAAAATTTTGAAGTATTTACAATTATGATTTATATTAAATATGTCAATTAACAAAGATTATCAACAAGGTTCAAACATATCACAAAAAATCTTTTGTAGAAGTCAGCTTGATCACATTAGTAGGTAGAAGAAAGGAAACAAAATCTGCATAAAAACTAATTTACATGAAGTGATGGAATAAAATATCGTTGTTGTGATTAGTACGGTCAATATTGTGTTTTAATGATAATATAAGGTTTTTGCATTTTTGACAAATAGCAATTTTTATCCTTTTCATTTGTAATTTCAATTAATTAATTCTCTTGGGATTATTTTCGCCTCAATAAATTAGGGAAAGTTGTAGTCACTTAGAGGGTTAAAAAAGTGTGAGCAATAATTCAACAATAAAATTGGCAAAACAAGAAAATAAATTCGATACAAAATTTATATAGTTTGGTTGGTATAACCTACATCCATAGAATAGCAGTATTCTCCATTATAGATTAGATCAAGTAATACAACAAAAATTACAATACTCGAGTTAGTTAAAACAGTTTCATTGTTTCTTGACCCTCAATTATGCCAAATAACCCATATAATGTTTAGCTCTACTATTGTTCACGAAATTATCTCTTAATCTCACAAAAATATCACACTAAATTTAGCACAAGATTTTTATGTTTCAAACACTCAGAATGTAATTTACAAGCACAAACTCCCCTTACATACTCCTCACAAAGAAGATACTTCTTATATATAAAAGGGTGAAATCCGAAATAAGAAACCTACTCATACCAGGAAACCACTCAAAAGATGAAACCTACTCAAATTATTAAACTTTTCATTCGAAGAAAATTTATTTACCGACTCAAACAAAAAACTTCCCATTCACTTAGTCTTTTGTTTTCGTGACAATATGTGGTTCCTGCATATGTAATAAATAGCAACTTTTATCATGCTTTGGACTAGATAGTTGTCTTAAGGCTATTTTCGTTATCTCAATAAATTAGGGAGTGTCATAACCATTTAATAGATTGAAATAGTGTTGAGTCTTCTCCAAATGACTTTAAGCTCTTACTCACGCATTATGTGCATGCTTAATTGATTTGAATCACGTCATAATAGACCATCTTAAGAAGGTTTCAATGCAAGTATGTAGTGACATTTAGCCAAGGAATCAACAAACTTTGAAGGATTGTCCTGTCATTGAAGGCAACCGTTGGAAAAGCAAATAGGGCGTCATGGCAATTGATAACATAATTTTGCGAAAAATATAAAGATTTCTGGAAAATATTTTCTTACCAAAGTCATTTTCTAGAAAAATGATAATATTTTTTGGTGTTCGGCTAAAATCTAAATTTGAATCGGAAAATATTTTTTGTTGTTTGGTATCTTATTTGATTTTTCTCTATATACTTCTTTTGATCATTTTTTGTTTTTATTTTTATTTTATTTTTATTGTTCTTTATTATTATTATTATATCTAAAAATTAAAAAATTTAATTGTTTTTGTTTTTATTTTTATTTTTATTTTCTTCTTTTCTTTCCTGTTGTTTTTTTTTCTTTCTTTTTTTTTTTTTTTTTCATTTTTTCAGCCAATCGTTGCCACAACGATGGTTGGGGAACACCGCCAATTTATGAGACCTAAGCCTCACTGTCATCTAGCGACGCTCGAGCGTTGCCAATCTGGTGAGGCCCAATCCTCATGGCCTTTGGCGATTCTCTAAGCTCATTGGCCTCGGGCCTCGCCAAATTAGCGAGTCGCGAGCTTGCCTATAGTTGGTCGCCAGCCATCGCATGGCCAGCTACAAGTCAAAAAAGAAGAAGAGAAAAAAAGAAATAAATAAATAAAAAATAATATAAAATTCAATTTTATTAAAAAATAAAATAAAAATCTAAATAAAAAATCGAATTTTTAAAAAATAAAAATTCATTTTTTTTTTTAAAAGAAAGAAGTGGAGACTAGTAGGGGTGTGAAATAAGAGAGAGTGAGTGTGGAACATATTTCCCCAACTTGAAGAGTGGAGAATTTTTTTTTTCTAATTTTAAAAGACTTTTTTCTCTTTATGGAAGATATTTTTCTCAATCAATGCATTTTCCATAAAACGAACATCTGAAAATTTTAAAAATATTTTTCTGAAAGTTATTTCCCGTTAAACGAACAAAATCTTAATATAGTGCGACTCTAAAATTGACGTGGCATGATATTCGGATCAAAGTCATCGTTTATTAAAAGAAAAGTCATATCTCTATTTGCGCTTATAATTTTGCATGTCAAATACGTTGTGATAAGAACATCCGCATTATTGCTTGAAAGATCCTTTTCTCTGCAAAGCGAAGGTTTTGTCTAGTTCTGATACAACGATGCGATGCATCCTACTGATAAGTGACAACTTTGGGAGTAACTTACAAATTTGCAGCGTCCACAATAAAGAGGCTTTTTCTTTTTCCCTATAATTCATTAACATAGAATCCCATTATCGGCAAATTCCACCGATCACAGGTTCGAAACCTCTAGTCGCTCCTCGGCTTTAAGAAACATTAATCCCTCTATAGCGCAAGTTTAGCTATGTCACGGCATAAGATAACTCCGACTCTACTCCTAATAGGTCCGTGGTAAGGCAGCAGGGCTCAAAATGAACATTTCGTCGCAAGTGTAGAACTTTTATGGCTCCGCCGATGCTGATCGCCTTTTCGAACCCTTTTTACTGATAAAAGAAAATTCTCAAAATCTTTTTTGACTTGACATCGTGAAGGACCGAACCTACATTTGAGAGAAAAGCCCAAAAGGCGTGAACGGTCAATTTCAATACGAAAACGTTAGTAAAAATGAGACGGATTGCATTCTACACAGAAAAGAGACTTATTCATTATGTCCATATTCGAGTGAGTGCTTTACTTTCTCCATCACACCACAATTCAAGATAAGGTTGAAGAAGCCCATCTTTAGTCTTTATCTTTTCTCATTTAGTTTCTTCTCCCTTGATGCTGCTATTCACACTGAATTAGAGCTACTCAATCGGCCCGGGGAGGAACAAATATTCACATCCACAAAAGAGCCGCATAAGATTCACATGGTGTTATTTTATGTTCCCTTCCTCGATTTTATGCTAGCAAATGCCATAAAAAGAAGCTTTATATGGTAGTAAAGTATGAGATTTTGAAGTATACACGCTCCAAATTCTCATCTCTATTTCACACTCCAGATTTTGAAGGATCAAATATAACGACTCTTCTTTTTTTGGGATTGCCGACACAAATGAGTCACGCGACCTCATGTGACAACGACTCTATATAGTACTATTTGGCAATACATATGGAACAATTATAACATACACCATCAGTGTGAAAAAGAATTGTCACAAGTATCTAGCCCCCTTGTCCATTATAAGATCCAATGGCTAGTGAGATATTGGGTGGCTAGGACTCTCACACCAATGGTGGATGACATCACTTGTGAATATAAAGATGGTGGCTTTCCGAACGGATTCAAAAGATCATGAGAGACTGAAATTCCAAGACCCACGCCGTGCGAAGTAAATGCTAAATAGGAAAGGAGCATGTGGGCGATGAGCCCTCCAATAGCCAAGACCCACTTCGCATAAAAAGTAGAAGAGTGCAATTTTCCATCCAAGGGAGACTGTCTTGTCAAAGGACAAAAGGAGGTATATATGTTCTGAATTCGGACACGAAGTCCCCTTGATGTCCATGCAACATTGTTTCCCATCCTGCGTCCCAACTCACGTTCTCTGGTGGCCCGAGAGACAGCGACCTCTCGTTCCCCCTCGCGTTCTGATCCCCTCTCCCCCAAACCAAACCCTCGTACAATATGTTGCCGCACAAAGGGCTGCGAATGTACGTGACGCTTTCAATACCAATTGCGTATGTACCCATGCCATAAGCCCTTGACCCCACCTCAATGGCCGAACCGAAGGGTTTTCCTTGAGGCGACCTTTAGGAGGTGCCCACTTCAACTTACACATCACTTCACTTTGTCTTCACTAGACCCGTCAAATGGATTAATAGAGTTGAAAGTAGTCCGATCCATATATATTAATTTAACTCATCTTGACTTATTTGCAAATCTATTGCTCCATACCTAACATATTCCCGATCTGATTAATATAGCTAAAACATTTTCATATCTAACCAAATTTAAGAAAACTCATACCCAGACTACAATGAGAACACGGATTGAGTGAGCGTGAGATTGAATAATAGCAAAAAAGAACGAAGAGAGTCGTAGAGATGAGTTGGGTCCAAGGCTTCATTCATTTTGCAGAAAATGTGGTGTTTTCGGAAGTTGTCTAGGTTCCAGCTTCATTCAGCCCGTCATATAAAAGTTAAGAAATTAGTTCATGTCCCATTGACAAGTCTAACCTTCGATATATCTCTTCCAATAATATATGCTCTGCTTACTAGCAATTCCACGAGATGAAGATCAACAAGTCCACGATCACATGGGAACGAATTGAGAAACTTTACATAAATGAAATTCCACTCACCACCACGAAAGTTGTCTTACATTCGGGCTAACAAAAGCAATCAAAGCAACAACGGTCACAAATGGAGCTCATTTGACGTTTATCTACAAATCAACTCCATCCAAAGAGAATCAAATGGGAGACGATGGAGGTCCATTTCTTCTTTGAAAAAATTCTCCGAGCACTTCCCTTCCTGCGTTCTTCTCCTTTTCGGACCACGGAATGAACAGGGTGAAATTTTCTTTCGTGAGTAGGGACTACTAGAAGAGTCGGAGATTGGCGGGGCGGAGGTCGATCTCCTGGGTCCAGGCGGCTCGGTCCTGAACATGCAAGTGCCAGTAGGTCTGAGCCACCGCATCGGGGTCCATCACCGCGGAGCTGGAGCCGGACCCGGACCTGGACCTGAGCACGGACGTGGACGTGGATGTGGACCCGGACCCGGACCCGTGATCTCCTCCTGCGCTGAAGCTTTGCTGTAGTTGTTCCCCAACCAACGGTCTATGTGCCGTCGATGGTCCCCTGCAATTTCCCCATTCATTGCTAATCATCATCAATCATCATCAATCACAACTGCCCTCTCATTGTTTCCATGTTGGTAACGTCAAACATGTTCAATTAATGTGAATTTTCTTCTTATTAATTAAAGGACAAGAAGGGGCGACCAGCACAAATAATTTGTTCTAAACTTACCGAGGAATATTCGATTTAAGTCATGATAACTACATACTACTCACGAATCGAAAAATTGAGATTGGCCAACTCGTCATTGAAGTCCCACCAAAATAACATTAATTAAGAAGTCTCTTTATATGAGATATGAACTAGGTAAAACGTTATAAGCTTTTCGCGAAATTTAACCTCTTGGAAGTTAAGTAACCCCTTTTACCATCAATATAACCATCTTGGCAATTTTGTTTGAACTTATTTTATGCTAAAATAGACCGCTTTGTTCACATACTTGCTGAAAAAAAATGCGTTATTGGTGAACTTAGGTAATGGGTGTTTTAACTTTCTAAAGAAGATGCTTTTGATGATTTCGTTAATTCGCATGTTGGTTAAGTGACCATATTGTCGTGTAATTCTTCCAAAATGGTTCTTACAACGTGGTAAGACTTTTTATAGGTTTCTCTCTTTTAAATATGCCGGAGACTCATCCATAAACTTCAGTAATTAGAAGAATCAATTTCCATAAATCTAATAATTGGATTTCACAAATTTAGGATCTGATCTACTCGTTCGCACTCCTAGTTTTTAATTCCCTCCAAAAAAAATCAATGAAAAAGGACAAGTTCGACCTATAGAAAACTCATATACGGTTCTTCTTCTCAGTATTAACAATATTTTCAAAAAAGTACAAATTCAAAAGGAAAATCTCTTCAAAGATTTTTTTTGCCAAATATTACGTCATCTTCATCCACACTAGCCTATTAATGACGGAACAGAAAGCGACAAAACCTGCTGGGCCCCACCGGCGGTTTCTTAAAAGGTGCTAATAAGGCCACGCTTGCTTATATCACTCGCCTTGAAAAGGGACAAAAAAGGGTCACTTCAGGAAAATTACTTAAAAGTGCAAAAAACATGAAAAATTATACGACTTATTTTTTTGCGAATATAATTTTATTAAATTTCGAGATTTTCCAAAAGCAATTAAAAAAAACGAAGGCCAAGTTTGACACGGCGGTCGCATTAGAACTTGTCAAAAACTCAAGCGTTAGTAAGTTTGATCTTTGCGTTGGTAATAAATATTTAGTCATGTTGATTATTATTCACGAAAGCTTGAGCATTATTCTCATAATGCACTCCTACGAACTTCAATTTTCAAGATTACACGATTTATTTGAGGAAAAATAAATAAGACATAAATGTGTTGTATGAAATTAAATATTTTGAGGTTTTTTTTATGTCTATTATCTTATTGTTAATTGGAAAGTGATAAAGATTCAGCTTGTCAAAAAAAGAAAAAGATATGGGAATTTCTAATTGGAACATGGCGAGTGTTTTAAAGATGGAAATTATGATTTTGGATGCGAACATTATTTACAATTGGATTATAATATTGCCTCTTTGAGAATCATGATTTAAGAATTTTAACTTATTTTTGAATTACAAATTTGGAAATTCACTCCTTTAATATTACGCTATCATGATTCACTTAGGATAATTATATATAGATTTGCATTGGACCTTTTTTAAAAAAAAATTTATTTGAGGCTGAAACTCAAGTATTGAATTGGTCTTGTTACATCTTCAGAGCAGATGCTTTCAGCTTTTTTCCAAGCACTTGCCTAAATATCCTAGGAACTTCAATCTCTTTGGAGATGCTTCGAACCTTTTTTGGGGGCACATGCCATGATACTCCAAAGAAGGTCTAAAAGAAAAGGGAGGGGGGGGTGTTGGATAATTTTACTAAATGTACTTTACACCTTCACCCATCAATTATGAGTATATTCTTACATAGAAAAACTCCTTTTTTTCTAAAAATGTCCAACCCAAATCATAAATTCTCACACTCACACAAAAACACTCAAAAACCAACCAGAAATTTAAACAACTCAAACCCTTAGCAATACTTCGACCAAAAAAAATAAAACTCTTAGCAATACCTAGAACGAGTTTGCAAGGAGAGATAATTCGATCTTACGAACGATGGGTCTTGTTTAAAATTTCGTAAATTACGAAGAATAGAGGTGTGTAAGAGGTGATTATGCCGGACCCGAGCTATGTTTAACAGATAAAAAGGCGAGCGAAACGCGAAGAAAGTAGGAGAAACGAGGCGGATGAAGGAGGGAAGAGAAGGAACCTCGGTGGGCCGACGACGCCGTCGAGGATGACATGAGCCACGTGCACTCCGAGCGGCTGGAACTCTCTCGCCAGGCACTGCGACAGCGCCCTCAATGCGAACTTCCCGCAGCCTGCGAATCACACGACCTCCCTCGCATCAATCGACTCCATCTCTTCTTAATTTTCGACGTTCGTCGGTTGTTTATGTGCAAATATGAAATAGGAAAAGGAGGAAGGAAGGAACTGAGATTGTTCTGGCGGTAGGTAGGTAAGAAGGTTTACATAATTCAGAGAAGCCTGCAATGCCGTTGAGAGAGGCTGAGCAGCCGGTGAAGAGAATCGTCCCTCTGCCTCTCTCCACCATGCCGGGCAGAACCTTTTTTCATTAGTCGAAAACATCAACACCCTCTTAGCTTAAACAGCTGAATTCCTTAGAATAATGCAGAAAAAAGTTCAAGAAAAGAAGAAGAAGAAGAAGAAGAAGAAGAAGAAGAAGATGGGGGGAGAGAGTAAGAGAGAGATGTGGATGACGATTTCTTCCTTGGATGAGACGTAGAAATTCATGTGGAGTTTCAAAAACCATGTCGTGGGAGTGTTGAGCTGTAAAGACTGTGTACCTGTTGAGCGCAGTGGAAAGCGCCGACGGCGGAGACGGCGAGGGACTTCTCGAAGGCGTCGAGCCGGAGGTCGGCGAAGGCGGTGGGGAGCCACGGCACGGGCTGATACGCGTTGTACACCAGGATCTCGACGAAGCCGAGGGACAGCACGCCCTCGAACGCCTCCCGGATGCTCCGCGTGTCCGAGCAGTCTATCCTTATCGCGAACACCTGCGCCTTCTCTTCCCTCGCTATCTCGTCCGCGAACCTCGACAACCTCCCTGCGCAATCGCCAGTATAACCACGTAAAAATTCAGTCGGCGCCTCTTCATTATCCATCGAAAGCTGCAAGGCGTTTCGCAAGGATTGACGATACAACCACCCCACCGAAACCAGTAAAAGCTGTAATTATTACTTCCTACTGCGACTGACCCTCGTTTTTTTTTCCTTAAAAGAAACTTACGAAGGACAGTTTCTTAGGGAATTGCAAAAGGGTTTTGACAAGATTCGGAGATTACAAGGAGATCGGCTTAGATTTTGTGCGTTCGAGAGAGAGGGGGAGAGAGAGAGAGAGAGAGGGAGACCGAGGTCGCGGGCGAGAATGGCGACGGTGTGGCCCTCGTGGGCGAATTTGCGGGCGACGGAGCGGCCGAGCTTCGGGCCGACGCCGACAATGGCGACGATGCCCTTGGAGGCGGCGGAGCTGGCCATGCTTCGCATCTTTCAACCCCTCCTCCTCCTCCTCCTCCTCCTCGAAACCGAGTTGCAGAGAGAGCGACGACCCGGGTCAAAGAATCAAGAATCAAGACAACCCAAATCGATCCTCCCTCGAGCTCACTCGATCGAACTGAAGAAGAAGAAGGAGGAGAAGGAGAAGATCTGCGCCAGCGAGGATCGAGGGATGAATACGGGTCGTCGGTGTCTGGATCGCTGCCTCCCCTTCGAGAGGCATTCTCGCCTAGGCTAGGACTCCCCCACCCTCTCTTATGCTTTTGCTTTCGCTTCCCTTCCCCCAACTCCTCCCCTTTTTCTTCGACTCTTGCCTTTTCTGTTTCATTTTTACTAGAGAGAAAACAATAGAGGCCCACTTATATGTGTTCAAAAATAAAGAAAAAAATCTAACAAAAAGAAAAGTAGGGTCACTTCGAATTTAGATTAGCTTAGGGAATAAATTAAAATTATTTCTATTGTATTTAGTTGAAAATTTTAGATGTTTTTTAGGGTCGGAAAACTCGATAATTCTGTTTGTTCTCAAAGAAAATTACTACTCTGTAACTTGTTTAATTTTTTCTCTTCTTTTGGTTTTACCATTTATTCTAAACACTTATGGACATTACTGAAATTTCCAAGCCTTAGAAGTCACAAAGTTGATTCGAGTCTTTCATTAAGATTATATAAAAGTAAAGAGAGCTTTATTTGATCAAATTGAAAAAGAACGAGTGAATAAAAACTCAATGAGGATTGTGGGACAAATCTGCGTCGTTGACGACTAAATTTCTACCTCATCTTGAAAAGACATTCTTCCTGGCAAGTCTCCCACCTATGTCTTTGCTCTGCTTCCCTCAACTCCTTTTATTTTATTTTTTATTTTTTATCCACTCTTGCCTCTTCTCTTTAGCAAAAATGGCACACCTTATGTGTGGAAAAAATGATTAAAATCTAATAAAAAGAAGAAAGAGTGATTTGGGAACAAATTTTAATTATTACGATAGTATTTGATTGGAATATAGAATCTCGAGAGTTTTATTGAAAATGTGATCATCTCGTCGATCCTTAAACTATATATATTATTTTGTACAATGGCCATTTTTGTCTTCTATGGACGGTCAAATTTTCTTTATGCCACGTGAATAAATCCTGCCTTCCATCTGATTGCAGTAAGTTGCCCATCGAATAGTCTAGACCTTAAAGACTGCAAAGTAGGCCCAAGTGATTCACCGAAGCGACGAGACCTTGAAAGCCTTTTTAATATAAATACCATAACAAAAGGATCCTCTGCTCTTGAGCGTAGTACTTTTAAGGGATCTCGCTCGTGTTTTTTCTTCCTCCGAATGTCCTTCCTCGAGCTTATTAGATCAAATTGAAAGAAGAAGAAGACTTGCGTGTGTGAGTAAAGAAAATATAGCAAAGATCTAGGGATGAATCTGCATCTTTGACATTGGAGTCGCTACCTCCTTATGGAGACTGGAGAGGCATTTTGAGAAAATGGCTGTGTGCAAAAATGATTAAAATGTAACAAAAAGTAAAAGTGTGTGATTTGGAATTTGGATTAGTTTAGGAAACGTATTTAAATCATTACCATAGTTTTTAATTGAAATTTAAAATATTAAGAGTTTTTTTATCGAAAAACAATATCATTTATGTTTGTTCTTTAAAAAAATATAATCTTTAATATTTTTTTTCACTATCAAGGCGAATTGTGACATTTTTGGAATTTTTTTAAACCGAATTTTGAAATTGGAAGTTGTTTTGGATATGTCAATATTATTATATAAAGTAAAGTGAGCATATTTACTTACTTCTAAGGGATTTCAATTGTGTTTTTTTCTTCCTTCAAATATCCTTTATCGAGCCTGTTATATCAAATTAAAGAAGAAGACGACTTGTGTTGCAAATCACAATGGATTATCAAGGGGAAAATTGCTACTTCATCTTTTAAGTTCCATTTGTGTTGCAAATCACAATGGATTACTCATTTATACTTTACTGATGACCTATTCTTATTTACTCATGGAGATGTGAACTACATCCTTTGCCTTGTTGATGCACTTGATGATTTTGCGGCTCTTATAGGACTTAGGTTTCATCTAGACAAATGCTAAATCTTTTTCTCTGAGTTGTCTAAGGATGAAAAACTCCTTACATTGGATCACACGCCTTTCTCCATGGGCACCCTCCCAATCGGATACCTCAATGTCCTCCTTATTACACAAAAGCTCAGACACGTGGATTGCCAAGGCCTAATGGAAAAGATACTCTAGAAAATAGATGGATGGGACATGCATCATATTAGCTATGCAAAAAGACTTCAATTGGCCAAATTGGTTTTTTTTTTCTATATGCACTTACTAGATGCAAATGTTTCTCCTCCCAAAGCAAACTATTGATGAGATTAAAAAGAAGATTAGACGATTCTTATGGGTAGGAAATACCGAAACTCACAAATCCCCCAAAGTTGCATGTAATGTAGTATGATCACCAAAAAAGGAGAGAGGACTAGGCATGCTCAATCTGAAAACTTTGGAATAAAGTATTGATGGGTTGCATGCTTTGAAGCCTCATCAATGTTTCGTCCTCATCTTTGTGGAGTACTTGGGTTTATCAT
The DNA here is from genome assembly GCA_014182845.1 of Corymbia calophylla. Taxonomy (NCBI): domain Eukaryota; kingdom Viridiplantae; phylum Streptophyta; class Magnoliopsida; order Myrtales; family Myrtaceae; genus Corymbia; species Corymbia calophylla. Next base: position 14,273,899 of record CM024700.1, read on the forward strand.
ATTAAATGCAAAAGTACTCCCATTATGCAACTCGACATAAAGGTAGTATGGCTTGAAATTGGCGATGAATTCTCAAGCTAAGACTTGCTCTAACACCTATTATTTCTAGCCAAACATACTATTGCAAAGAGACATACAAGAAATTTAGACAAAAGGGAACGGCTTGGATTGGTATTAATTCATTTGGACCAGCGATATTAGCAAGCATAATTTTGTTAGCTAGCTCATTTATAGAGATAGACTACCGACAATAGTAGCCATATCACGGTGGTTGTCTTCAATAGGTATTAAGTATAACTTTTGTATGAATAGTATAGAAGATAAAAACCACTTATTCTTTGAGTGTACTTGGACAAGTAGTGTATGGTGTAGTACTCTAGCACAAAATATAATTTGGCATTATGTAGGAGGTTGGGATTTAGAACTTCAATAGATGATTGGGGCCACCAAAGGTAAAAACTTGGAGGCAAGACTCCTCCAGTAGTCTTTCTTAGTGACAATTTATTGCATCTGGATAGAACAAAACCGCATACGGTTTCAAAGCACATCGATTAAATCTCATATTTTGTTGGTTGGGATTCGAAAGGTTGTAAGAGGAATGACGTCACTCTACCAAAAGTATACGCCTTCCTAGAAAAATGTTTTATTGCTACTATATGAAGGCTTTCTTCCTCCATCTTCTCGTATAATTAGTCTTTTTGAAATGCTAGGGGATTCCCCTTAGCTTTTGTACCTAATCTGATTAATGATATTCACATATTTAAAAAAAAAAACCAACTCCGAAAGACTACTTGAAGAAAAATGAAAAATGATAGAACCTATCAATTGACTTTTTAACCTATTTTTAGTTAGATAAATCTCAAACTCATGAGATGTCCATTTAAGCTCATAGTCCGAATAAAACACAAACAATAGTGAGTGACCTTGTCAATGACCAGACATGCACTATTGCACATCTGGTGATATGAAGAAATTGACTTCTAACTTGCACAAACACACACAATATTTATGCTAACTTTGTATAGGAATATTGAATCTTGAAATATTACTTGTATTTATGCTAACTTTGTTGTTATTTATTCATTCACTGTAATCTCTTAACCGAAGTTGTAAACTATTAGATTGGCAAAATAAATAAGGGTTTATTACTATTCAAATATTTCATAAAGAGTTACTTTATGTGGTCTATATTCACATAAATAGATTTGGTAATGAATGCATAAATTGTCTTATTCATTGTTTGATTTGAGAATTATAATTATCCAATTTTTTAAATAAATGGTCCAACCGCGTGTGCAAGTTTTTCTTTAAAATTAGGGATGTATACTGTAGGTACATGTAGAATATCTAGGTTAGTGGAACCTGAAATCTGGAATCTTAAACCTAGATCTAGAACCTAGAACATAAAATAAGTTTTTATGTTTTCTTAATCTATATCTTCACGCAATCCTAAAGTATTCTATGGCATTTGATGATAAGTGTATAATCTGGAACCACTACTCTGAACTTCCAATTTAAGATTGGGAATTTTATTTACTAGTAAAAATTCCAATTGTAATTGTTTCTTTTAAGATAATGATTCTATATAATATAAGAGCAATCAATGCATTTAAAACTGTATAATTTCTTTAATATTATTCAACAAGTGTATATAAATATTCGTTTTTAAGCAATCGATAATAAAATCATTATGTATTTTTGTTATTGGGTTTATTTTTATTTTGATTAACTAAAGATAAAAAAAATAATTTGTTAGAACTTAAAATCAATCGTAAAACCTATAATATAGTAAAATCATTTCAAATTCTAGATTTCTATAGATAAATTTTAGATTTCAAAAAATAAAAAATTTACATACTAAAATATATTACAAATAAAATTTTTAAAAAATCTGAAACGCCTCGCCCTTAAAAAGGACAAGAACTTTCATGTCACGCTTTTCTTTTTGCCACTTGCATCGGTCGTATCCTCCCATCACCACGATGACCACTACCTCGGTATTTGCGCTCGATGCGTCTCCAATCATTGTCATCATCAATTATACACAGAACCCTACAGTAGACCCCCTCTTGATGCCCACCGCCCTGTCTTCCTGCCTCACTTCTCCACGTCATTCTCCAACAGATGGGATCAGACCAGAACTTTCCTTTTTTCTAGAAATGGTTTATCGCTCCTGAAACTTCGTGGACATTGAACCCGTGAGAAGTTACCTCTCCGATCCTTCATGGGTCCATTCTTTTCTCGAATCATGTTTCGGATAGGTACGTTTGTATGACCCACATGTAAATTTACATAAATCTAAATCCAGATGGTATCTATGGTCATATCTTATTACCCTAATTGGTTTGGAAGAAATTTCTTTGAATAAGAGATGTAGGAGAACAGGTCCCTTCAGTGAAGTAAATGTCGCTTCCATCTATTCGACTAAACGACTGCATGACAAAAACTCTCTTGGATTTGGCCCCAAAAGCCAAAAGGAAAGACACAGAGAAGAAGATACGAGAAGCAACACCGCACTCAAAAGAACAGACGAGATTCTAAACAGATGTAGCACCCTGGTTGGGAAGTAGGATTCCTCTGCTAAGGTAAAGAACATGGCGAGATAAAGGACTCCAGCTTGGCTCATGCCCATACGATTCATGCAGCAGGGGGAGAGGAATAAGAGAGAAACTAAAAATCCGCCCCCCTCCCCTCCCCCAAAAAATTCAATCATGGAAGCTTGGGGACCAAAAGGAAGTCCTGTCGCATCTCTCTCCTTTTTGAGCTTGTACGTTACTTGCGTCAGGGATGGCCCATGTTCTAATTGCAGCAGCTGTGGATTCTCTCATTTATGGGATCGGTTTGCATCTCGGCGGGGCCATTGACCCCTGAAAAGGACATGGGGGGGAAGAATCGGCAAGTCCCCGTTCCCACCGAAAGAGTGAATCGTCACATGTCGCTAAACTTGACCCTGATGCACGGCCGATTCAACCACTGAATTTATATCCATCTTAAACCGAAAGGTGCTCCTGATGCTCGAAGTTCTCACGTTCCTTGAAGCTACGTAGTTAAAAGAATGGCTACGCTTCTAGTTCTTATAATCACGGTGACTGATATTTGCAATTTTGTATGGACGTCTGCAAACCACAGGGAATTCTAAAAAAAGTTGCATAATTATCTAAAACGAAAAAGAAGAAAAAGAAGAAGAAAAAGGCAATTGACACATGCCATGTCACACATGGAATTTGAGAAAGAACGCAAGGGAGAAAGGATGAAACGTTACACGTACAGTCACTATCATAAAATTCCCAGAAAAAAAAAAAAACAAGAAAATACATTCTCTCTCCTTGGAAAATATCAGTCTGTGAGCCTATAGGGAAAGGAAACCCCGAGGAGATTGAGAAAGAGGGATGGAGACAAGAACTGCTTTTAATGAGCTCTCTCTCTATTCAACTTGACTTGGCCACGCCTTGGCTGCATCTTGGATGGATTGCAGCTGGAGTTTGGCAGTGGCCATAAATGTGCTCACATGTCCTCTCGGAGTTCCATTTGGTTCCTTAGGTTTCCATCTTTAAAATCTCAGACAGCATTATGAAACTAGCATTATCTTGCAATCGTTCTTATCCTCTAGGGGGCCTGTACAGTCTCCTTGGAATCTGCAGTAGTCTCAACATACAGATTGTATCTGCATCTGCAATCACGGTTGGACAAAAGCTACTCACATTCTTAGTTGAGGATGAGTCAAGATGGATCTATTTCTATGTTCACTCGACACGATGTACAGAACCCTAATGAGAATGGAAGGGACCTCTCCTCTTTAAAATATGAGAGATCTTTACAGGCCTGCAATTGACTGGAGAAAACGTGGAAATTGCTCTGTCATCTGACCGAACCTGGCGAGGGCCACGTTGTTTGCTTGAATTTATGTCGGCGGTGGAGTGAGTTGAAGGGCGATAACCGTGACGTGCACCGTGCAAGACCGATGCAAATGGCGTCAAGGACTCGTATACCTCTAGCTTTTGTTGGTGCAATAGCTACATGCAAATTCAAGTCCGTTTATTTCGTTAGCGTGTCAATGATTGAAGGATAGCTAACACGGCATCCTCCATTTATACCCGATGGTTGCCTTATGTATGGAGGGGACCAAAACTTCCCTTGACCGTCATCTATATACCCTCTTGCTGAGCTAGACATATATAGAGAAGGAAAAAAAATGTTTTGCCCTTTGTTTTAACTGTAAATCCAAGTTCTGAAATCATATTAGTCTTCTTCCTCCATATTTGCTTTGCAGAGTGTTCGATCAAGAAATATTTTTCAACTAGTATGACTTGATCTACTTAGGCTCTGTTTGGTAACGTTTCTATTCTTCTATTTTTCTGTTCTTTTGTTCCCTAGAATAGAAAAAGAACAAAAATGCGTTTGGTAACACCAAATGATTTTTCTATTTTCGGGAATAGAAAGTTATTTTTGGAAATAGATTTTGAGTAGAAATGAGAAGTAGAAAAAAATAGCGTTAGAAACCCTCGCTGATAATTAGGTGACGGCAACACCTCCAACCATATCAAATGGCATCTTTGACGGAGGTTGCCTAATAATAGCAGTTTCGGTGAAGGTTAATTAGATTTTAGTCAAGTCAAAGTGAAAAGTTAGTACTATTTAACAGATTTTTCGGTGTGAGCAATTAACCCTATTGATCATATGAACATCGTACGAACTTCCTAAAATCCTGTTGATATCAACTTGATATTTCATGCTTTACTTAATAAAAATCTGGAGTTGTCATTGACATATTCTAGATCGGTTAGGAGGTCACCTTACTTCGGCAAACCCAAGATGGTAGGTGTGGTGGACTTGGCTACATAAATTTGGCCTTACACCCATCACCAGTGTCTTTTCTCTTAAAAATCGATTCCCTCTTCGTTCCAACATTGAAAAAGGATGTTAGTTGAAAGAAATGGTTCATGAAAATGACATCAGATGTGAGAAAATAAAGCGGATGGCAAGCACTAGCATTGGATATTGGGGTAACAATAACATGAGCATAATAACTTTCATACAGTAGTTACTTGAGTATCATAACTTTTTTTTTCCGACTCACTTAAATGCTATATTAAAGAAAAATCGATCATAAAATTTTTAATTTCCCATTTTGATGTGAATTTTTTTAAAATTTTTGAATTGTTTATTAATTGTCCAAGTCAACACCGATGACATCACGTAGGATGATGACGTCCACGTCAGATTTTTGATAAGGAAAATCATAGATGGTATTTAAGTAATCGATTTTTCAGATTTATGGCTTCAAGTGAGTGCCATACAAAAGTTATGGCACTTCTAGTATACTTATCCCAAAAATGCTTGTACATGTATCCGTTGAAAGAGTGATTATTTAAATATTTGTGAAAATTATAATTTTAGTCTTATATCTATAGTACATCTATCAATTCAATTTTAACTTTCTAATTTTGTCAATTACATTTGCATAATATTTAAATGTAATCTTTCTTACTAATTGTCGTCTCAAGAAAATCAACAAATTGCCCACTTCTATAAACCACTTAGGACAGTTGATAATGACTAGACACTATATCAGTGATTTTCCATGAAAATTAATAGAAAAGACTATATTGAAATATGGCCCAAAAATTTAGAACTACATTGACAAAACTGAGAAGTAAGGCTGATTAAGTTGAATAAATAGATGTCAACAAGAAAATTATGACAATTGTAATTACATTATGAGACAATCCAATCAAACCTTTGGCAAATACATATTTTTTGTTAATTCTAAATGCATCAACATTACGAAAGAATGAGAAGAAAAAAGGTAAGAAATAATTTTAAATTTGGGACTTGTCAAAGATATTGTGATTAATTTAAAGATAAAACAGGGCGTCAGATGTTAAAAAATTAATGGAAAAAACACAAGCCTTTATGCGTTTAATTTTTTTTCACATAATTGCTTGTTTAAATTTTAAACCTAACCTACTTATTCATGTTTGAGTTGACATAGAAAAATAAGCAGAGAGTAGGATGGATTTCTAGAATCAAGGGCCGTACGGTGGTTGGGAAAAAAGAGACGCAAGGGAGATAATTTATAATTAATACTACTACTAATGTATTAATATATAATAATTGTTTTGATGATATTTTAATTTCGATCTTTATTGAAAATTAAATTTAAAATATTTTGGATTTTATATGCAATGGTCCTCATTCATAAGAAGTACCTAGTTTTATATATATGGTACCACCTTTTATTAATATGTCATATAAAGAATTAACTAATACAAGACATATGACTATGTGGGACCCTTATGATAAAGTTCATAGGGATAATTACATTGGCCCTCCCCAATCTTTTCACTTATAAATAAAAATACTGGGATAATGACAGCACAACTATCATAACTTTTGTATGGAGTTTACTCAAGTATTATAACTTTTTTCACTCACTTAAACATTACATCAAAGTAAAATTGATCATTTGAATGGCACTCTAACAAATCATCCTACGTGGATTTTTTTATTAAATTTCTATTTCAATATGAATATTTTTTATTAATTATCCACATCAGCACCAACGATGCCATATAGAACAACTAGTGTCCACGTCAAATTTTTCGGCAAAGTAATTTGTCGATGACACTTAAATAAATAATTGATTTTTCAAATTTGTAGTATTTAATTGAGCAAAAAAAAAATTATAACACTTAAGTGAGTATTATATAAAAGTTATAACATCCTTAGTGTACTTTTTCATGCAGATATCCCTAAGAGTTTAACAATTAAATCAACCGACGAGCCAAATATACTCATGTTGGACTTCACAAGACTTGATTTAATAACCCTAGAAGGTCTAAATATGCATTAAACATTGCAGAATCAATGAAACACAAGTTTGAAGTAAGTGAACAAAATTGAGAAAGCCATAATACCAAATCACGACGATCTTGTGATGCTAATGTTGTTTCAACCAAATCGATTTTAAACGGTGTGAGAGGGCTTTCAAGCTTGATGCGAGGACTCCCTTACTTGATAAAGGAAGTGTCTAGATCATGAACAAAGGCGCGAGAGGCGCGAGAGTTCCCTCCTTCCAAGAATAGTCACTCCTTTCGTGGCAGATTCTGGTCTAAATTCTCTCGCATTTTTCACGATTGATGTGAACTCAAAGGTCGAGCGGCCAAGCACATGACCAATGTTTTGGGTCTAGTTTCCAATGGTGTATGGCTCGCACGCTGATTCGAAATGTAGCTTCTCATACGAGTTAGTTTTTGTGAGTGGTGTTGCTTGGCCTATTCTACTTGTCTCCCTCTCTTTTTCTTTCTTAGATCTCCTCCGTTTTTTTTCTACAAATTGCTTTGATCTTCCTCTAAAATCCAACTCTCATATCCTGAGTGTTGCCAAAGACAAGTGATCGAATACAAATAATAAACAGAATTAAAAAATAAGAAGAGAACACCGAATTCACGTGATTTGATTAGTGTGGCCTACTACACAAGAAGAGCAGTGTAATATTCTACTATAGATCGAGTGATATAATAGAAATCACAATCACACTTGGATCACTTAAACACTTTCACTATTTCTCGATCTCCGATTACTCCTGATAATTCATATAATATTTAATCCTCACATTTTGGGAAAATCACTTATCATAATCCCAAAATTTTTAATTTGGTCAATTTAGTCATTCATGTCAATTTTGACCGGAAATTGTGATGTTGACAATTTATGTGACATTTAAAGATTTTTTTAAATTTGTATATTTTTTTTCTTTTTTCCTTCTTTTTTGTTTTTTTGTTTCACTATGGCCAACAAGGTGACCCACATTGTAATTGGGCAAGTGCCTAAAACCCCTTGTCGGCCATGGGTGAGGGCACGAAGGCTCTTGCCAGATGTGGGAGAGGTGGCCTTCACCCACAGCCTTGACAGCCTTGTTGGCTATAGACAAGATGACCCTTGTTGGCTACAATTACAAAAAAAAAAAAAAAAAAAAAAAAAAAGAAAGAAAAAGACAAATATTGAAAAATGAGAAAAATCACATAAGTATTTGTCATGCCACATAGGACGGCCATCACCCACGTCAATGATTTATGGCCAAAATTGACTAGAATGACTAAATTGGCAAATTGTTAAAAGATTTACGATTAAATTGGCCAAATTAAAATGTTTTAAGGAAAATAATTTCTTTGAATTGGCAAGATTCGCAGAGGACACTCTTGATAGATTTTCTACATTTTTTTTTATAGTTTTTCCCACACTTTTCTCCCAAAATAATTTCCTGATCTAAAAAAAATAAATACGAATCCTATCCACAATGATTCCTCAACCTGAACACAAACTTCACGAAACTTTCGAAAAATAATTATGTGACATAGTGTTGATCTCATGGAAAACAATTTCTTCAATTTGGGTACAAAAGTGAACAAAACTCATGAGAAGAATTCCACTGCACATTCTTGGCATACCAAGTAAGGATGAACATGATTTCAAGGTAGAACTTAGAATTAAAGAACCAGATTGGTGAAAACCTATTTGATTCTAAATTCCAAGATACGTAAGGTGTGTTTTAGGCTTAAATACTGTTTTGACAAGTAGGTTCCAAATTTTAGATAGGTGAAACTTCAAATCTGAATCGAGAATAAGTTTTTGTGTTTTTCTTAGTTTATATTTTTACACGATCCTACGGTGTTCCCTAATGTCCGATGATGAGTGTACAATATGGAATCACTAGTCTGAGCTTCCATTTTATGACTAACAATTTTACTTTGTTAATGTTTTATATTTTTCGTGTGTCTAAATATAAGTTGTAGTCAATGTTTTAGCAATAAACGATGATCATTATATATGATAATTTACCACAATTGTTCGATTAATAATACAAGTGGAATTGTGATAGACCTTAGAACTTGTAACAGATTATAAATTTCAAGCTCTAGGGTATGCGAGGTAAGTTCCAAGTTCTAAATAATGAGTAACCTATTCCAACAAGTAGGTTTTAGGTTCCACTTGAAAATTAGAACCACTTACCTCTAACACTAAGGCACAAAGCTAGAAGACAATTGGGATATACACACACCTGTGAGACCGACTCCAATAAAAACTTGGATTTTCATAATCCACAGTTTCATAGCTTGTGCCGGGCTAAACAAAATGGTAACTTAAAGTCCTAATGAGACTTGTCCTTGAGGATGCAGCTTTTGTTTGCACGATGTTTACCTTGCTTCAACGGCTTCAATCTTGGGACTCGTCCTCTCTTTCCCTCGTTTCGTTCCTTTCCCTTATGTGACCCTAGAAAATCAGTCTCTTCTCTCTCCACAAGCTCACCAAATCTGAACGTTCCTACTTGCCAAAATGTTGCTTTCCCCCTTTGATTCAATTCCAAAGTGATAACCGTTCCTTCTAGTATGGTTTCCAATAAAGGTGTGCAACTAGACCAATTCTATCCGAAAACCGGATTGAACCCTCCTGAAAGCATATCTAATTTCCAATTCCCGATTCCAAACTTTTGGAACTAGTGGGATTGGGTCCGGTTCCCGATTTCAGTGAAGACTCATTTGAAAATTGGACCAACTAAACCAATTTTAGAACCGGTTTCATAAAGCTAAAAAAACTTTTGTTTTTTTGATTCAAACCTCTAGGATGAGGTTTTAAATAAATTTATTGCAAATCTAATTATGTTGTTTGTTATTTTTCTAGCTGTTAAAATTTGGAGTAATATTTTTATGAATGAATGAGGGATGGAATTTTATAATTTATCTTTTATATTAGATTTAATACTACAAAAAAAACCCCAAACTTGCAAACCTATAACAAATTTATCATAAACTAATTTTTTTACCATTAAAAACCCTAAACTAGTATATTTGTGATAAATTTACCCTTCTAATTTTCGTTAAATTTTACTATCAAATTATTAAATTAGATGACATGTGACGGTTGAGGGATTTACTAGTTTTGTGTTTTATCCTTTATTTGTCATAAGTGTAATAGTTTGTGATTTTTCATAATATTAATCCAATTTAATGAAAACTTCTAAAGGGTAAATTTATTATAAATGTTTTGTTTGGGTTTTTGGTAATTAAAAAATTAATTTTAGGTAAATTTGTTACAAGTTTACTGATTTTGAGCTTTTCGTGATATTAACCCTCTACCTTTTATATTACATGTTTGAACTTTTTATCATTTATAATTGTATATAACTACATGTCCATCTTATTAATTGTTAATTTTAGCATATGGGGATTTCCGGTGTTCATATTTTACTTTGAATCATATTATTGCTCATATTATTTTGCTGTAAAAAATGAAACCAAAAAAAAAAAGGAAAAAGAATAATTTCTCAAGTAGACTCTGGAATTGGAATGGAAAAACAAGATTGGTTCCGGAATCAGTTTCAAGGCAAATTTCCAAAAACTAAGAATTGATTCTAAAATGGTAGATTTCAGGTTTGAAATCTGGATTCTATTCACTCTAAAACCGATCATTTTGTTCCAAAACGGTTCTTAACTAGGCCCCATCTCCACCCATCGATCCTTGGTTAGCTCAATTAGGGTTTGGGAAGGACAGATGGAGAGAAAGGTCCACTTTTGATATTAATTGAGGGATGCAGGAGCTCAGCCAACCTCCAACGATACGAATGACTTCAATCCATAGTTTATACGACATGCGAAAAGAGACCTTGAAAGCAAAAAAATTTAAATGTCAACAACATGTTTTGAAGCTTCAGAAAAATTTAACCCCTTCCAATACTTCTTACAAATTCCTTCCATTATGCCTCATTTCTACAAGCATAAAAATTATTTTCTTATCTTTTTTATTTCCTTTTCTTATATAATTAAACCCTTTGGTTTTTGGCACATTGTTGCTTGTACATGAAAAATGATGGCCTTCTTGTGTATATTTCAAAGATCTTATTTACGAGCATCTCATTAACACTTGTTAAACAACTAAAGCAGATTTTGTAGTGCTTTACGCGTTCTATGTTAAACTGAAGCTTTGAAAATCAAAAGATTTTGTAGTGCTTTACGTCTTTGTCGAAAGTTTGTTGAAGTGGGTCGGTGAAGTTATCAAGATTCGTCCCTATCCTACCTAAGTCATGCAATTTTCAGCAGTAAATTTATCACGTGGGTCGCTGAATTTGACATAGTCATTGGATGAAAATTAATCTTTTGGGGACAGGAAGATTTTATCAGGACCCACACGATCTTTTGTCATCAATGAATTGGAGGACCCATAATTCTTAAAATCAATTTAAGGCGACGACAGGGGATTGAGATTCTCATAATAACTTCTTCTTTTTTTCCCCTCCAAGGACCACAAGTCTAGAAGAATCTATGAAAATGAAGGAAGTCGACAATTTTTTTTTTTTTTGTTAGAAAATTCTTCTCATTTCATATAAATGAAGATGAAGAACAAACCAAATGAGCTTCAGACAAAAAAACATCCAAAAGAGGTTGTGAGAGACTAGAAACTTAGCTCTGAGGAAGAGACTTGTGTAGTAGAGCTTTAAGGATTCAATATGCGATTTTATAAAAAAGAAAAAAGAAAAAAGAAAGGAGTCAATAATTGAAAGCAAAACTATGCAATTTACGGCACCATCACAAACACAAGCATGGATGATAGATCATTATATCTCTGTCCTAGTTTAAAAACTTGTATCTGGACATTCACCTTATATCCATAAGTGATTGTGGTATAGAAAACTGCCTTAAGAATAAAGTCATTCACCCTATATATAAATTTTCGGGTTGTTTGGGGTTTGGCTTAGGCCCAACTAGGCTAGACCGAGTCTTCTCATTATATGCCCTTACCCGAGCTCACCCAAAATGTCTCTCGGCCCATGTTGCTCAAATTGGGCCAGGGCAAAGCTATGGGCCATCGGGCTCATAATTAGGTCTAGTGTTGTGCTTGCAAGTCAGTTGTTGGCAACGACCATGATTTACCGCGCCGCCCCCCCTCCTTGTCTTTTTTTCCTTCCTTTTTTATGGTTTTTCTATTATCTACTCCAAAGGGTCTTGCTAATGTGGTGCTACATTTGCATTATAATTACATTGAAATTATCAAGAGAATCAAGAAACCTTCCCACGTTTTGCAAAGTCTGTATCAGTGCTTATTTTTCCTTTGTTACAAACAGTGCAATCAACACAATCGAAAAAGAATCAAAGTAGATTATGAGCTAGGGAAATGACCCACTAGTGAAAAGGGCCCATAGACAAAAAAAATCCTAAATTAGGGCTCAAGAATCAAGTTGCTTCAATCGGGCCGATCTTAGATCAGTTCACTTTTCAGGCCCGCTCTGAAGTTTTTGGCTCAAGGATGCCGAACTTTGGGAAAGCTCACAGGCCTAAAGTGATGGGAAAAACTAATACATTCTAAAGCTATTATATCTTCACTATAAAACCCCTCCAAAGTCATGCATAGACGTAATAGAAACATGAAAATTAACCAGTAAATACCAAATGATCACAAGACAGGATGGCTGCATGTTCAAAAAGTCGAGAGAGAGAGAGGGGACCCTCAATACCTACTGGGGCCATGAAACCCTTGCCAGTGGTGGGAGGGCGTCATCTAACCCTTGTAAGATCAGGGGCAAGGGTCTGACCCTTGCCAGTAATACAGATGGTCGTGTCACCTTCTCAAACGGTTGGCGAGGGTCCTTGATCCCTTCCGAAGCCTGCCACTCTCCAACCGCTTTCTTTTATGTGCTATCTTTCTAATTTAAGTAGTTTTTGCTAAGATCAATGGGCAAGTTGATTAGCAGATTGAGAAAAGGATGGTCTGGATTGATTGTGACATTTTTTAATGGCAAGAGATCTAATCTTATAATTAGGTCACCTGATCATAAAAACTTGTCAAAAAGAGTTGGTAATCTCATATGAATGTCATTATAGAAAAATGATATTTTCTGTAATTCTTTTTACTAAGTTGGATGATGTTAAGGGTGTGTATGGAATAACATTTCTTGAATCTCTTAGACCTCCATAGGTCCTTGTGTTAAAGTTGTGATATTCGATAACATATTGCCAGAGGCTCTTAGCATCTCTTAAGTCTCTTGATCTAATGCAACTCCTACTCAAGCATTGGCTTTCAGTAATTTCGGAATGGGGTTAATGAGGTATTTCTTCCAACTTTTTGCCTTCACATTTAAATTGCAATTTTACTTTCACCTTAAATGACATTAATGTGTAACAGATTTGACCAACGAAGCTCAAATCTCACAAGCAATAGCTCAAGCGAAGCTTAGATTTGATCGGCATCATGCGGCCTTAGTGTCACATCACTTGAGGCCTGAGGACTCGCCTGGGCCTCGCTTGAGGTCACGCAAGACCCAGTCGAGATCTGCACTAGAGACGGTGAATGTTGAGGAGAACAACCAAATCTTCACCAAATCAAGACACTAGCAGAGGAGGCTGACAATGCTTGAAAGCTAACAAACGGTATCCAAGTTGCTGCGGAACACTCCCCAAGAAGATCACCAGTATTTCAGTGCTCCTTTTCAAAGTCCAGGTCCGAGGCGACATAACAAATCATCAAAATCCTTCAGCGGGAGAGAGAAACATGAGAAGTTGACAATGCACAACGAGCTTTTTTACAAGCAGCCTCCGAACCATGTTTTCTATCTTCATCCCCTCGGAGGTACAGTGCATCTTATTGTGACTGAAACTCACCCCCAAATATAACCAAAAGCGAAATATGTATAGAGAGAAAGAGGATGGACATGTATAAGTTGCAGGACATGAATAAATCAATCGACCAAAGAAAGAGAACGTCAAAACCCATTCACTGCTGCAGCAGCAACCTGAAGCTGAAGTCGTACGGCGTCACCTGCACCAGCTGCGAGAGCGGCTCCCCCTTCTTCTCGAGGCACTGGACGGCTTCTCTGCGGAGCTTGTCCGGTAGCTGCAGGCACACCCAGTCCAGCAGTGACTCCATGTCCTTCGCGAAGTCGAGCAGATACCAGTCCAAGAGCTTCGGGATGATCAGTTTGTTGGTTCTCGATATGCCCACTGACGCTTGGAGATAGTCCCTCTTTGCTGCTTCCAGTTCGTCCTCGACGTGACGTGCAGTATAGACACGCACCTAATTCACGACGAATAGGGGGCATTTATTTGTGTCTAGTTCTAACTGATACTCAGGATTGAAACTAAGCTCAACAAACTCGAACCAAATTGATTCGACGTGCATAACGCGAGAGATCTGTTGATAATGCAATTGAACTTACTGCAGGCGATGACCAGCTTCCACAGGAGAGAGCGAATGTAACCAGTGGCTCGGACCACTCCAACCCGAATGTGCGGCGCACTTTCACATCCTCATTCTTTGAAGCTTTCGGGCATGTCTAAATAAACAAATAATCCAAGTCAGATTCAAGGAATTTTACAGATTCACAAACAAACCTCTCGAGACAATCTTAGAAAAGGTTTACGTTTATACTTACGAATTTTAAGTGGTAAGGCAGCCTCAAGATAAAATGCTCGATGGTAATTGCATTCATCAACTGACCCCCAACATCAACTGTCGCCTGAAGCAAACACAGAACAAACAGTTGCTAATTTAGTCCAATAAGCTAAGTTCGATCATCATTCTTTTTCGCCACCTTATTATCTACAAAGATGATTTCACATTACTGACCAAAATATGAAGATCTTGGAAATGCACACAAGTTGTGTTACATACACAGTGAATTCTAAGACAGTGAACTGAAACTACTGGAGAATATACAATCAGCCAAAATATGTTTGTCGCAGAACCTAGTATTAACGCATCGCAATGTAATACAGAGTATGGATCTCACCTGTTGCATCAATGCAACCACTGTTTCGGGAGTCCCTGGTATTCCATGCTCTAAAAATGCCTGCGCCATTGATCATATTAATACACTTTTGGGCAAAGTACTTAAGATTGCTTCATGAAGTCAAGCAACTGTATCGACTTGGAACACCACAATAAAGGACAGACTTACTTTCATCATACAAGAATTGTAAATGTTTATCCAGAATGCCAACTTTTGCTGATGAGTGAGTCCGTCTAAGTTAACGGAGGCAAGCTTCCCAAGCAGAAACCTGGAATCAATTAATTGACAAAGTCAGGTCGACAACACGGCTGCATGTCAAGTGAGAACCATGGAGAGGAAGAACTTACTTCAGCCTCTGGATCAGGAACAGAGCATTCGTTTTCCGATTCACATCAACTGAATAAGCATCCACCATGCAGAGATTTCTGTAAGGACCAACATCCCTCTTCCCGAATTCTGGACATATTTCGTAAGGATCCCAGTAGGCCGGTTCTCCATTTCTCCCATCAAAGTTCATCGATTGTGACGGGGAATTCAACGATTCAAGAGCTTTTGCTTTAGATGTGCTCATCCTTACAAAGATGCTAGACAAGCACCTAACAATGTCCTCTGATATCTTGTTTGGCGATTCATCCACTTGGGCTGCTCCATCTTGCGAAGAGCTAAAGGAATTTTGCTGTGCTTTTTCCTGATCTCCAAGTCTGCTCTCTAGCTGCAGGATTGAAACCCATAGTCAGTATGGCTAAGCTCTTGGAAAATGTGCCCAAAAAAAGAAACACTCATAAATCATACCTGTGGTTTTGAAGATTGTAGCATCTTCTCTGCCTGTTCCTGCTTAATTGGACTTTTCTTGATGGGTGTGGAACTCTTCGAAGTCTTCTTTTCAGGCGACACTTTGTCCTTCACAGAATTCACATGCAAGCAATTCTCCTTTCCTCGAACATCTTCCAAAATCGGCGGAGGAGAGCTGAACTTTTTCTGTGCTGGTTTCCCATTCATCACCCTGCTAGAGCCATTCCAGGTCCGATCTTGTGAAGATTCGGAAAACAGGAGCTTTCGACTAGATGCGCTCCTGGTGAGCACCGGTTGATGCCCAGGAACAGATGCTAGAGAACTGAAGTCGCTCTGCGACATCGACTTCGACCGCTCGTGTTTAGCCCTTCTTGCCGGCAACTCATCAGAGACATCGGTCGAAACCTCGGCGTTCCTCTTGGACGATATGTAAACAGCTTCTTGGTATAGACCCTGTCTGAAATTCACCACCTGCTCTTCTAGCCGAACAATCTCTTCTTCCAAGACAGCTACTTCAGCAAGAAGTTCCAATGTCTAGAAAAGAAAACACATGCTGTATCAGCGATTGAATTTGCATAATTACCAGTATCAGCACAAACACAAACAGTTCATACATAAAATTTGAGCAAATTATATTTGGACCAGGTTCATCTGGGTCTTTTCATCTCCATTATGGCAACATATAAAACAAAAAAAAAAAGAGAGAAGAGAGAGAGAGAGAGAGAGAGTTAATAAAAGGAAAGAAATGATAAATATACTAACATAAGGAGGAAGATACGGAGGGAGACGAGGAAGAGCTCCAAGAGGCCTAGTGAAGGCTCTCTCTAACGCTCTGTGAACATTCTCTTCATGTCTGAGCTTCTTCTTTAGCTTATCGACCTGCAAATCCCCAACAACAAATTTAGTTTGAAGCTATTGAAACTACCAGGAGTTTACAAGATTGAATTGGCCAAAAAGGACGGCAATGTTCAAGAATTGACGGTTTTCGTACATCTTGAAGTAGTGCCAATTTCTTCTCTCTGTTTAAGCGTCGCCTATTGGTCACGGGCTTCGCAGCTCCCATCGCTCTGCTTCCTTGAGTCTGCATTTTTTCCTTCTTTGGCATAATGAAAACAAAACCGAAGGATCAAAACCCAAACAAAATACGTAAGTTCAAAGCCAAGCAAAAAGAAGATCAAAGAACTGAAGCCATATTCTTTTCTTGAGAATAGTGAAAGCACCCAGTTCAGATTCCTATCAAAAGCGACAGCCTTTACGGTCCAGAATTAGATGATAACGCATCCAAACAACATCTAAAGGACACTCGCACATTGACAAAACAGGGGAAAAAAAGGAAAAAGCAAAAGCAGCAAAAAAAAAGAAAAGGAAGAACAGAAAGCATCAATTATTGTGGGAACAGAGATAGTGACTTGAAATTGAATTCGACGTTTGAGTCATTCAATCTCAATCAATCGTGCATTGCCCACTGGGAAGAAAATAGCATGAAGAAGTCTGATTTTCGACAAGAAATTAACATGATGTTAAATTATGAATGTTGGGCAGATGAAGCGAAGGGGTAGAAAGAAAAGAACTTACTTTATCTGGATTTGGAGATTTCGTGGTTTGAACGGCGGTTCGAGCTCTGGAGTTCATCTTCTCTTCACTGTCCTGGGGGAAAAACAAACATTGCAAGCACTTCGATATCAGTCCCTCTAACTAAAACGAGGATATAATAATGAATTGTTAATTAAAATATGGGCAGAAGATGGCAGTATTTACAAAGATGGCGCAGATAAAGCTGAACCCAACCGACTCCTTCAGAGAAACTCTGCACGCAGAGAGAGAGAGAGAGAGAGAGGTTCGATGCAATGTTTAGCAATTCATTTCACAGACCCTTTTGCAGAGCGGGAAATTGAAAGCGGTGAGCATCGGCGAGACTCCAGTCTAGACTAGAGAGAGAGAGAGAGAGAGAGAGAGAAATGCGCCTGCTCTGCTGCTTCTGCGTACTGTGTTCCTCGGTCTCAGTGAAACGCTAAACAACAAGCACCCCACAGAGACAGAGTGGGAGATGAAGGAACTATAGAAAACGACGAGGTTTCGAGGCTTAAGGAGGTGAGAGAGAGAGAGAGCGTCGACCAAGAAAAGCGTAACAGATGGGCAACAACAGCAAGCAACAAGGACCGAGAACAGAGCTCATTATAATATAAGCCTTCACAACTCCAATTTGAAACATAAAAAAGAGAAACTACCGCTGGTTTACTGTAACATATCATCATCTCAGTAAACATTATTATATTCGACAGCGTAGACCATAGAATTTAGCTAAACGATAGAAGAAGATGACAATCGAGAGACAGAAAGATAGAGAGAGGGAGAGGGAGAGGGAGAGGGAGGCCAAGAACACTGAATTACATACCCTGCCTCTTCAGCTCCACCATGAAAGCTTCTTCAGCTTCCTCTCATCAGCTCCACCATGTCGTTTTAGAGAGAGAGAGAGCGAGAGAGTGCAGTGATCTGGCAATGGCAATTGTCTGGTCTGTGGTTCACTTTAAGATCTGTCTCTGCTTGTGTTGTGGGTGTGTAGGAGAGAGAGAGGGACAACATGCGCTCCCTCATCATGAAGAAACGTGAGCCCTTCCTTTTATATCATCACTTTCCAAAAGCTCTTCCTCTCTTTGCACTTCATCTTCTCATTTAAATTTCAAAAAATAAAATAATGGTGTAGCTCCCAAAAAATAGCAAAAAAAAAAAAAAAAAAAGAATTGCAGAGAAGTTTAATTAAAGGGGCAGGTTTAGTAAGGCCAAATCCATCCCTTACTAAGTGAAAAGGACTCAATTTTAAAATACAACAGACGACAGTGACTACTTCCTCAATATTATATGCCTTCTGTCCACAATATCTTAACTCACTTTCTTAAGTATACTTTCACAACCAAATTTTTCGATCTTCAAACCAATTCGCTTGTTAACCCGTATGGCGTCCGATGAACCTGGCCCTCCACAACCTCATCCAGATCACGATTCCCCACCACCTCTTCTCACGACCAACTTGTTGTGCCGGCCGCACAATTTCATTCGACGTAACCCGAATTATTCATGGTGCTTTCGAACTCCTAATCTCGTATGGCCTACTCGAAGGTCAAGAAAGCGACCTTGTCTAGCCCACTATTAAATAAGGGGTCTAATCTGCCTATTCCTAATGGGAAAGATGAGCCAGTAGTATTCAATTGAGATCCAGTTGCTTGGTTTTCGTTACTGCCAGGATGTCTTACATTGACTACTAATTTAATTTAATGTGTGTGGGCTGCTGCGTTTCATTAATTCAGATGTCATTTTCTGCAGTTGCTTCTCCCTTCATGATTGAAGTGGAATGGAATTTTTCTGAGTTAGCAGTAGTCCAAAGTAGAAGATGAATTTTGTCAGGTTATACAAGAAACAAATGTAGGGTACTCCGTGCTTTTAATGCAAGTGCCTATCGGATATAGCTAGGGGCGCATATCGAAAGAAAAGATGCCTACTTTGCTACACAAATACTCCAAGAACATCAACTAAAGTTATTAAATTATAATAGGTAATGATAAATATCGACTTTTCTCGAAAATTGAAAAGGAAAGGAATTTTTTTTTATTTTGAAAAAATGATGTGTTTCAAATAGAATGTTGATATTTTCAAAGCATGATCAGTGTATTTTAACAAATGTTTTCTAAGGAATTTTAAAAAAATTTCCTTGCCTAGATGGGCCAACTCTATAGTGACTTTTGAAGTAAGTAAGCGGAACGTGCTAATCAATGATAGATGAAAGGAGCATTCATTTGTATTGGGATGATAATAATGATTATGGCAATCTGGACAATGCCATCTCGAGCTACATTCCACGTACCTTAAAGAGTTTTGGCTCAATGTCATCATTAAATAAAAACGGTAAAATTATCTGAAACTTCTTGAACTTACTTCACCTTTCAATTATCCTAAGTGAACTCTAAATCTTTTCATATTTTCTTTATTGAACCCATCTAATCAATTTTAATTAGAAATCACCTACATGGACATCAATAGTGCTATGTAGGATGATTGATGTTGATGTGGATAACTATTTATAAATTTCTTTATTTATAAGTTTTTCTTTTTGCCAGATTATCCTCCTAAATTAAAGGTGGCTATAGATGTTGTAACCAAACTTCGTAACGAAATAGTTAGAGAAATCTATGAAGATTGAATTTGGTCTCAAGACGTGAACAAATATAAAAAAAAATTCGATCCCTACCATGTATGTCAGCTTTTTTATTTGGTTGCATTCAATTTCAAAAAGGTTTGCTTTCTAGACGATCTCTAAAATAGGGAATATGGTATTTCGATATTCTCGTACTTCGTTCTCTATTCCTATTAGAGACAATTCATAGAAAAGTATTTGTTTCCACCGAGCTAAAAAACACAATATGTAGGTAAATCTAGTAAACAAAAGTCATCCTTTAATCTTATAAATTTAAAGCTATTTGCTTCAATCTTCCCTGTAGAAAAAAAGTACAAGATTTAGTTACGATTGTAGATATTGGTTTTGTCCAATTCAAATTGGCAAATGATTCATTTACCATCATTCCTTTTAGAGCAGTTATAATTATGATACTTTCGGTCTATGTATCTATTCAAAAAATAATTAGAAGTCTATTTATCAATATGTATGGTCTCAAACCATTGATAATGATATTTCATCAAAGTTCGGTCACTTGATGAATCTAGAAAGTCAAATAATAAAGTTAGGAATAGTTATTTCCTAATCAGCCTGGACAAATCCAAGGGTTGGGTGGGCCTCAACTCCCATGATATGATTTTTCCAATAGAATGCATTTAGAAATATAATGAAATTAATTTAATTTTTTAATAACTTTTCACTTTGGCCCCTTCAAAATCGTTTATCAATATATTCCCCCCAGTAGTTAGCCTTGACTTAGAGGGCGTGTTTGTTTGGGGGAAAATGCTTTTCAGGAATTGATTTTTTGGACTTTTAATAGAAAATAACCGAAAACATTTTTCGGTCAATAAAAATATTCATGTATAAATTTAGAAAAGTGAATTCTTAAATCTTAAAAAGTGAAAACACTTTCCAGAATCGTTTTTCTCGATTTTTTTAATATTTAATTTTTTATCTTTCTTTTTCTTCTTTCTTCTCCCTCCTCCATCAATCACCGACCATCGTCATTGGCCTCAATGATGGTTGGCAACAAGCTACACTCAACGACCTCAAGTGAGGCCCGACCTCAGCATGTCCGGCGAGCTCATTTCTCTACCTTGCCTCGAGCTCGCTAGATCCTGAGGAGCTCGAGGCTCAATAGATCCCAATGGCTCAAAGCTAACCCAAGGCTGGCGAGCCTCAAGCTCACTTGTGGCCGTTGCTGACTAGTCGCGACTGAGGGAGGAGGAAAAAGAAAAGGAAAGAAAAGAGAAAAAAGAAAATTAAAAAATAATTAAAATGGAATTAAAAAGAAAAATAATTAAATTTTGATTTTTCGAAAAATAAAAAAAAAAATAAAAATTGATTTTCTTATATGAGATAAAGTCATGGGTTGAAATCATTTTCTAATGAAATTCAAACATAAGAAAATATTTTTGATCATATATTACCAAACAAAGAAAAATTAATCATATTTTTGGAAATTCTTTTCTTGAAAAGCATTTTCTTTTATCATTAAGCTTTTTCTGTGAAATAAATGCATCCTAAAGACAAGTTATGATTAGCGAGCATGGAGCTGCAAAAATTCACAAAGATAAACATGGGAAAGCATATAAAGTATTCAAATCACAAGCAAAATTAGTTATTAGCTCAAACTAATTAAAGAGGGTTGCTAACGCAAATAAAGTTTGTAGCTCAATAAAAAAAAAAGAGGTAAATTATAAGAAAATAATTAAATATCAAAAAATAATTTGAATGAAAGCTACAAACCCAAAATTAGTTGATAATTTGATCAAGCAAAATTTGATAAATTAATTCTAATTTAGGTTGGTAATTCCAAATAAGAATTGATATATTCAAAACACTAGTAAAATATGCATATAAAAGTTGGTAATGTAGCATAAAATTGTGATTTGCAAACTATCAAAAAAGTTTGTAATTTCACAAAAAATATTATTTGCCTGAAAAAAAGGTCAGTGATCATTTTTTAACCGAAAGCTTTTGACATGGACCAATTCTGCCAATGTGATACGAGCATATATGGGCCTAATGCGCATATGTACACTCACCATTTAATAACTTAAACTTAAATCGATAGAAAAAATCATCTCCATAAGAGTTTCTTTGGGCTGCCCTTTCACAAGATGGTTTTAATTACTGAAATCATGCTCTTTAGAAGTTATATTTAGGTCCTCCATTAGAGAATGTTTTTGTCTCTACAAGAGCAGTAGGCACCTAGACTCGTGACATGTGTACTGTGCTAAATTGCTAATCAAATCATCATAGATATGCTGGAAATTGAGTAATAAAAAAAATCAATATCTATTAAACGACGAAGGCGTTGAAAGGAAAATCAGAAATCTCAGCCGAACAGCTAATTGCATCCGAAGGGTTTGGGCACCCAAGGTGAGACAGAAACCTCAACCTCCTCGATCGTGTTTACGGTCATTTGTTAATTTGCTACATAACTACGTACGCACTACGCAATCCGCAATACGTGACCTGCCCGGCAACTCTCTGATAGGGACCCAGGCACTTATTAGTTCAAAATATACAATGAGGACAAATTCCAATTACGTGGATGAAATTACAAGAGTGGATGATATCAAATGTTTCTTTTTTTTTGGTGCTGGACTGCTGCTTCCCCTTTCGATGACTGCTAGTTTTGAGGGTCCTAAAGAATCTCGACGAAATGGCATGATAATGCCCGAAAAGACAAAAAAAAAAAAAGAAAGGAACTTCAAATACCTTTCTATGTGGAAGATATCTATTTTGCGTTGTTTTACAACGTTTTCTTGTTATAGCTCTAATTATCCAATATGAGACTCTTCAGCATTTTAGGAATGCATTTTAACAAATGTCTAGTTCAACCGTGAACCTATCTTGCAGGATGAGGATTATTTACTATTAGGATCATTTAAAGTTAGGCAAAATTACCATATAAGATTCAAACGCATCAGTTACGAGATAATCGGATTACTTAGCTTAATTGTATATGCCTTCTCCCCTTTCTTTTACTTTTCTTTTCCTTATCTTTGTCCTTTCCTACTTTGGCCCTCCCCCTTTTTCCTGCTGCGCAACAATGCGGTTATTGCGAAAAAAAAAAGTGAGTTGAGCACAAGATAAACAGATAATTAGCTCATACATCAAATTTACATGATTCAATCGGTATGGCCAACTCAAAAAGGAAAATGGTGGAATATTTCACAATAAATCAAGCAATACAATAAAAATTACAACAATGCTCTTAAAAAAAAAGAATGATGTTTTTCTCTTGAGTGCTCATGAAAGCTACTTCTACATACATGACACTTGGTTTACTATGTCAATGTTCATTTGCTACCTCATACGCCACACACACACTTTAAAGGAAATTTTAGCAATTGCCAAATTGATATCGCGGGGATTGATGCATTTGACACTTAGTTGAAGCCAAATTTGTGTCATGAGTTTGCACTTTTTTATATGACACTTGAAAGTTTGGACTAAATTTATCACAAGAACGGAAGTTGTTGCCTTCTTTTTTTTCCCATAAAAAACCCAATGTAAAAGAATTAGGAAATCCCCACCGGATTAAGTTGTTTTAAAAAAAAAGAGAGAGACTTTCGATTTCAATAAAAATGAGAGGTTAAAAGAAGACTTTTTAGACATTCCCGATGCATCAGATCATATGCATAACTTAAAGATCCAGGAACAAGGAATTAATTTAAGAGCATGGATCGAATCATAGTTACAGGCACACTTTATTAGCACGTGAGTCGCAACTCGTGCATCGGGTGTGCTTTCGACGGCATCTCTCTCTCTCCCCACCACAGCAATGCAGGCCTCTTTTGGTCGGGAAAAGCTAACCCTGATCTCATCTTTCTAAAAGCTCACTTTAATATTGTTATAAATAGTTACATCAATGTCCAAACGCACATACTGACGACTGTCCAACGCAGTTCCTACTCGACTCGATTGCATCACACAGTTTCTTTCATACGCAACGCAATCGAACAACCAAAGTGGGTTGAGGACAGGGCTTTTCATGGTGGAATCAAAGATAGATATGTGGTCTGTAAGAAAAAGTGGAAAGCGACTCTGCGAGGGTGCAATTCTCCACGCGTAGTTAAAATTGTGTTTGCGACTGCAATTTTTTTTTTGTTATCAATAAGATTTGTGACTCGATACAATAATAGTGATTTGATTAAAAGCCTCTATGAAATTTTTATGGAAAAAATGAATAAATAATTAAAAAATCTTTTATAATTGTACCAATTCAATTATAAACCTTTTAATTATATTAATTAAGTCTTAAGCATTTTCATATTTTACCAATTGAGACTATTTGACAAATTTTAGCTAAAAATTACTAATATAGATGCCAATCGTCCTATGTAACACAATCAGTGTTTGACGTAGATAATTTTTAATAATATCTTTCCCTTTTTTTTCTTCCAAGTCCGTTGAGGGCCGACCGACCCTCGCTAGCCACTAGGCAAAGCCACGGCCCTCACAAATCTAGGCAAGGACCACAACCCTCACCCACAACCGATGAGGGCTTCACAGCCCTCCCTAGGAATCAACTAGGGCCATCGGCCATTGCCTGTTGCGGCAAGTAAGAGGAGGGAATGGTGATAGCAAGAATGAGAGTCGATGATGGCAACGGCCGTGGTGTGGCTGGAGATCGAATGATGGCATCAAACAGGTTGGTGTGCGGTGGAGGGGAGATGGTGAGCTGTAAGTGATGAAGGCCCCTAGTTTGTGGGAAAGTTTGGGTATTTGCAAGGGGATAGTTTGATCTTTTCAAAATAGATCTTGTTGAGAAATGGGAAAATTGTCTAAAAAATCCTAAACCTATCTTATATTGGTTAATTCAGTTTTATATTTTCAATTAGGCCAATTTGTCTAAAATATTTCGACGATTTGTTAATTTAGTCATAAACTGTTCAATTGTGTCGATTTAGTCTTACACATTTTGACAATTCATTAATTTATCCCAAATCTTTTGACAATTTACTAATTTAATCTTTTCAATCAATTTTGGCCAAAAATAATTGATGTGGTAGTTTAGTCGACGCCAACCATTCCATATGATATAATTGGTGCTAATCTAGACAATTTTGTGTTTTATTTTTCTGTTCTTTCTTGTTTTTGCTTCTTCCTCAAATGGTCATAGGACCTTCGGTGATGGTCAATGATTGGCCACAGGCAAGGGCTGGCAAGATGGTCAAGGCCCGGCAACCGGCAAAGGAAAAAGGATATAAAAAATTTAGAAAAATTCAAAAAATGTAAAAAATTGTTCGCGTCTGTAATAATTGTGTCATGTAGACGAACAGTATCCATGCTAACAATTTGCAATAAAAATTAGTTAGAATTAGCAAATTATTAAAATAATTCAAGACTAAATTGACACAATTGAAAGGTTCATAATTGAAGTAACCATTGTAAAATAGTTTCAAGAAATTTTAGACAATTTTACCTCTAGAAATAGAAAATTGGTATTTTGAATAACAAAGTGTGAATGTAACACGAAATAAAAAGTGAGACATGGGATTAGTACTTTTCCCCATTTATAGTTAGCAAGTTAGGAGTAACTTCTTATTCAAGAAAGTAAGTTGAAGGGGAAAAGTACAGTACCCGCTCCAAAGCTTCCGTGTGGTGCTGCGACAACTTTCGATCGCTTACCTAAATTCTTTAACTTTCAAATTACCCAGCAAAAACCAAATAATTTGAGCCTTGGAATCGATTATCTGGGCCCTGAGAGCGCATAATCACTGTAGAAGCCGGCGCAGTTACACAACTTTCATCACCAAAAAGAAACAAAAAGAGAAAAAGAGAAAAAGAAACGCTCTGTTCCTTATTGATTGTACGTGAACATTCATCTTTTTAGTCATGCTGGATCGGATCAAACTTATATTAACGAAGACTGAATCACGCCTCATGCTTGTGGCATCATTGTCCTCTCTCTCTCTCTCTCTCTCTCTACTTTTTATTCTCTTCATATCTTAGTGTACGTGGCTAATCAGCTAGATTGGCTTCATCATGGTACCTGCTTAAAGTGTGTACAGTCCAAAAGAACTTGATTAGATCACATAGCCGGGCCCTTATTGGATCTAGCCCTGCATAAGCAGCAAAAGAGCGACAATAATTAACGTGGCTCGAGATTATCGAGACCCTAAATGACCCTTAGAAACCCCAGACGTGCAATTCAGCAATAATTTCCTCAACATCATCACTTACGAAATATTAATACAACGTACTGTCTTCTTTTCTTATTGCATATCCCTGTGTACTTTCAAGCCAAGCCTTCATACGAGGGAAGATTCTACCACGAACATTATGATTCAGATGTGATCGCGACCGGCGCACGTTAAATGTCACATCGAGCGAGTCTTGTATGTGATTCACCTAAGAGTCTTATTGGGATCTTCCGTGAGCCTTGTGGGCATTGTCGCTTGAAAGCTGAGAGTGAAGAGAAAGGATTAGCCAGATTCAGAGCGAACACAAAAGAAAAAAAGTGAAGAACATGGCAGATCTCAGGAAAGAACGGACGGATAAATATATGTGTACAATAAATGGTCCCAACCATCCTCTTCTTTAACCTCCTGTTTTTCTTTTTAGTGGTCCTAGAGAAGAAGAGGCATTGATGCACCATAGAATCTGGCTCTAACTTTACTCTCGGTAGGTGTTCAGCAAAGAAGCGTTACAGATAATGCAGATGCGATGTCCTAACTCGATGTCATAAATTTCATCCAGTTAAATGCAATTGGTTTGGAGAATTTATTTAAGCGATTACCAAAGTAAAATGAACATATCCGACAGGACTTCGTGGTAGTTCCTCGGAGCATCAACTTGATGTCCACCTGACTTCAAAGACTACATGATGACTGGTAGCCCAAATAGATAAAGTTGGGGACTGATATTGGTGCAGCAGAAGCTCAATGCGATCCTGAAGAAAGGGCAAAAGCAGAGCCACATGCAAAAAGAAAAGGGTTCTCGCCATTCCTTGTCGTGACCTCCACTATGGTTTCCTTTTTGCAGATGCGATCATCTCTCCTGGCGACTTTTGGTTTTGCAGTTTCTGCCATAGTTCGATCCAATCATCATGAATGTCTTGCGTAATCTTCAAGGGAAAAGCAGTTAATTATGTTAGTGTTTCTTTTCCTTCTGTTTTCCAGTACGATCCTCGGGCTACCATTCTAAAGGCTGCGGTGGCTTGTGCCTCTCTTATCAGGTGTGGATGATGGGGAGAGCATGCCAAATGCTCATCAAATAAGATTGTGATATTTATAATTTTTTTGGGGCAATCCAAGAATATCATACCATCATAGGTAATTACATTTTGGTCAGAAGTCCACAAAGAATTAGGACTGGGGTTCCATGGAATTAGGAGGTAATTTTACTTCTTAAGTTTGTCCTATTGAAAGGACACTTAAAAATATTGGATTTTGTTGAGACGCACAACAGAATGTCAATACATTCATCCAGGATAAATTCAAAAGATGATTCAAATCTCAGTCCAATAACATATTTAATTAGACTTACCTTTCAACCAAAAACTTAATATATTAATTGATACTTATGATATATTAATTGTTTTGCACAATGTCAATTTTTCTATATTTGACTATCACCTAACACCCTTGCATGTGCACCTCAACAAATCAAATATTTCCCTTCACATGTGACAACTTGAGTATTGCTCTGTGCTAACGATTATCTCAACTCAAATCCTCGACCTTGTTGGTCCTTCTCTACTTCTTTGTCAATACTTTCCAAGGAATGCAAGTAGAATTTCAAGAAAATATCAAAATTTAACTACATAAACACAAATAGTGAAAATGATAATTAAGGAAAAATGCAAAAAAGAAAAGAAAAGTAATACATGAGTTTTCACATCAGTACCAAAACATACTCCCTACTTTTAAATCTACAAGTTTGCTACCTCCAACTCGCCAAAATTGTTCATTTATGTAAAGGATTGTCATTTATTATTCCAACAATGCCGTTATCCATTTTCTCACTCACCCGCATACATTCAAAGCCTAATCAACAAAGCACAAACCCTAACCTTTTGCTCGTCTTCTTCCCGATCCTCTCTCCATTCTGCAGAGTGGAAGGTCACTAGGGTTGAGAGTTTGGCTGTGCGGATGGCATTTAAGTCATTTTAATAAGGCTAAGATAGCAAAGAAATACTTTTAAAAGTAGAGATAGCAAAGTTGCAGTCTTAAAAGTAGAGACATGTTTTTGGTATCCGGGGTGAAAAATCAGGTATGCTTTTTGGTATTTTTTCAGAATTGTAACATTTAATATAGATGTTCATGTAATTAGACCGTAATAACTTTGTGAAATTTTCACCAGCATTCCTTAGGGAATATTGATCCACGTTTACAACATATCTCAGAAGATGAATACAGACATTGATGTAGGCGTTTTCCGTTTTTCCAGGAGCTGATCAAATATGGAAAAGCCACCGTTGTCTTCTTATGGGATGGGAATGAGATGTCCATTCCACTGTCGCGTCTTTTCACTTCTGCCAAAATTAAGAAGAAAACAGTGGAGCACATAAATCCAACTTTTGGAAATATTCTCGATGGAATAGAATGCCATGTGGCTTGTTTTGAAATGTGCTAAATAATGCTTGATTCTATTTTTTGTTCTCTAAAATAAAATAAAAAAGAACATAAATCTCTTTGGTAATTTTTTTTTGTTATCAAGAATAAATGTGTTCCAAGAAATAGATTTGGAACAAAATCAAAAAGTTAAAAAAAAATTGCTTCCTTATTCTCGAAAATAACTTCATAATCAAATCCATTTTCTTTTTTTCTCTTTTCTTTTCTTCTTCTTCTTCAACTTAGCTGGTCACCGGCCTCAAGATGGCCAAAGACCTCACTGGAGGGTCGCCAACACCCGGCGAGGTCAAGCCTCTCCTCTCCGATGACCAGGCGATCTTGGCCTCACCAAGATCTAGCGCTTGCGTAGTAAAGACATGGCCTCGCCAAGGGCCAACAACACTCTAATGAGGTTGCCAACCTCTAGATAGGCCAACGTTTTTAAATCCTCATAAATTCATCTAGAAAATAGAATAAAAAAAAAAGAATAAAAGAGAAAAATATAATAAAAGTATTAAAAAATTAAAAGAAATTTTAAGTTACAAAAGAATTTTAAAATGTTATCAAATGTATTTCTATTCCAAAAATAGAAATTTTGAATAATTATCAAACGTTTCAAATCCCCATAAACTTATCTAAAGAATAGAATAAAAAGGAATTATTTCTGAGCAAAATTATTTTCGGGAACAGACTAGTTACTAAACGCACCCTTAGAAGACTTTTCTCCCTGGCCTCATCTTCCCTTTTGTGCATATTGCTAATGACCGTCGCTACAAAGCTCAATTCACAAAGATAAAATTGCACGATCAGGAACTATAATATAAAACTATAGAAGAAGAGTCACCTCACAATCAGTGCCGTTACCTCGCAATCAGTACCAGGCCCAAGAGGTTACAATAATTGAATTCTCGGTTTAACTTCAACTTGAGGAATAATTCATTTTCACAAAATATGTGGGTTGAATCTAGCTTTATGAATGGCAAGATAAGAGACGCAAGTACAACCGAACAAGATATGAGGTTGTCAATTACGATAGGTTCAGCATGAGTGAGATGGTCCCAATTCACATCACAAGGTCGGTATCTTCAAAGCATGGACACATAGCAGGTTCATGCGGTCTCCGACCTCTTCCAAACCACCGGAAGTTCAAGGTTCGAATGTTATTTCATGTCTACAAAATCAAGGAAAACCAGCTTGAATCTGAGTGCATCGTCGGAGGCTGGTCATGGTGAAAAGGTATTAGAGAATAGACTTCATGTTGAGGGTTGAGCTTTGAGTGGTTCGATTTCGGATGGCTATGTGGTGCCCATGGCCACAATTTAAGTAAAAGTTTAGGAACTAGGATCTTGATTTTCAATCTCGAGACCAAATTACAGAAATCCATCTGCTTTTAAGATCACGGATGTAATTTCCTCTTCTTTTTCATTTGCTGTGCGGTGACTCTCGAAGGAGAGAGTGTAAACATTGAATGTACTAAAGCCTAGACGGGTCATCTCCGGGGACATCGCAAACGGACGGGGAGGCAACACTGACAAATGGATGCGGACAAACAGCAAAGTTTTGGCCCTCAGGCCCATGATCCAAGAATGAAATGCGTGTCTCCTCTTCAGAAGGACGAGCATTATGATTGCATCAGAACTGGACCCGAGAGAGAGAGAGAGAGAGATTGCCTCAGAACTGGACCCGAGAGGGAGGGAGGGAGGACATGACAAGAGAGAAATTAAGTGTTCGGCGGTTGCTGACAAGCATTCGATGCTTCCGAGAGGGACTTCTCGGTCCCGGCAGTCTTCTCTCGACAGGAGCATGGGGGGACATCAATTGATGCTCTTAGCTGAGAATGGTGAAGCCACCCCCACAATGGTTTTTCCTTTTGCACGAAGAACCAAGCATTATGTTGGCTAGAAGAGTCTCCCACATACGCCACCTGAATGTATCCATTTTTGCTTCTTTTATTTTTTTTAATTTGCGAAATATTGTGGAAACTAAACCAAGTCTTTCTAATTGAATAACCGAATGCACACGAATCAAACTACCAAAGATATCAACAAAAGGAATAATGAAGATCATTAGAGATTTGTGTATTCGGGTTTAGGGAAACACAAAATAATTGTGCGACATATTGTGATGCTATAATTTTCTAATCGATGGTGGATTCTTTGTGGCTGATTCTCTAATGGAATAAGTATCCACTATCAAATCAAATCACATAAATTTTCTCTGCTCTTTATCATTTGTCATTGGTTTGTCAAGAAATTTTATTTGTTATCATTTGATATTTTATAGCAAGATCCGATACTTTCCACATTATCTCACAACTATTGGCATCAAACCACGTCTAAGGATTCTAGAGTTGACTTGGGGCTTTCACTTGTCTTATCAATGTTTGGAAATTCTATTGTTGCAATTATGTTCAGAGCAAAGGTTGAGATTGAGAATTTCAACAAAAGAAATGATTTTGGGTTGTAGAGTAATAAGATGCGTGCCATATTATCAAATCAAAGTTTGACCAAGACTTTGGATGGTAAATTGCCGAGATGATCAAAGAAACCTATGAGGTTGAGTTGACGGTGAAGGTAGAGCGTACTAATTCATTTGAATCTCTTGGATGAGTTATGGATTGAGAGTGGATTCTTCACAGTTAATTATTCTTGTGGCATAGGTACCGACTCGAATTGAACCACTTAAATCTCTATTGGTTTTCGCCGTTTCTTGTTGATTACTCTAACAATTTCGTCTGTTGACACCTAAATGAGGTTAGGTCGCGACATCGTCCTTTGTCATTTGATATTTAATTGCAAAATCCATAATTTCCGAGTAATTTTTCGAAAAGTTTTGCTAACAACACAATCTAATCAAGTGTTCGCAGCTCTTTAAGTGCTCGTCTAAAACCCTAGCCCACTAGATATGGCAGCCATCATCCCCGAATACTCGATTGTCATCGAAGCAAATAGGTCCATACTTTTGGGAGTGACCCAAACAAAACACTTAAG
The DNA here is from genome assembly GCA_014182845.1 of Corymbia calophylla. Lineage (NCBI taxonomy): Eukaryota > Viridiplantae > Streptophyta > Magnoliopsida > Myrtales > Myrtaceae > Corymbia > Corymbia calophylla. Next base: position 14,305,201 of record CM024700.1, read on the forward strand.
TACGTTGATTCAAACCAATAAATGAGTGTGTGGGGAGAATTATCAAAAAGAGTCTTAAAACTATTGTGTATATTTATTCAATCTTAAATTATTTATTTTGGCAATTCAGTCATAAACTTTTTGCTCGATGGATTAAATTAACACAATCATAAAATGTTTAGAATTGAATTGACAAAAAAAAAGATTTAAGATTAAATTGACGATTCAGGATTTTTTTGTAGTTCTCTTTGAATGCACGTCTTCGATTTGTTTAATTTCTCATCACTAACACTGTTCTTAATTAGGGAAGTCAAGAAAGTAGGACCAATGGCCAATACCGCATTTATACTTGGGGGATGCTATAAAGTGGGTTTCAAATATTTCATAATGTTTAAGTTTTCCATTCTCCTTCTTGATTTTGATGATTTTGCTAATTTTTGTAAAGAGTTTAGTGCACTTTCCATGATAGAGAAACCCAAGGCCGAAACCCATGGAGCAAGCAATTGGTTACTGTCTAAATTTCTAACTTTGGTCGGATTTATCACTACCTAATAAAGACAAAAGAACAATCGACATTAGATCGTTTTAGAATCTCGAATTGCCTATGATAAAACAAAATAGCCTAATATTTTTAGTCCATTCTCTCTTTTCAAACCGGTTTTCACAAAAGATGAATCATTCCGGTCGCAATTACACAATGAACCTACCTTTGACCTTATGTAATCTCTGATTAGTGAAATCAGATGCCAACATTAAGTCAGTAACCCAACAACGACAAAAATGAAGCGGAAAGTCGTGAGCAACCACAGGATGAAAATGACAAGGACCCTCTTATCCTCCAGCACCAGATCAGCTACAGTTTACGTTGTACTTATGTCCAGCTTGCAGCCCTCATATTTAGGAGGAATGGCCACGCGATCTCACGATGACGTGGCGGCCAGCCGGACCCACCGTGAAAGGGTCGAGTCGCGGTCTCAATTGGCTGGAGCTGGTATTGATCCGGTGGACCCGACCTATCTGGACCACTTCCTTAAAGAGGTCCCCCAATGTGCATCCAGCAATATAAACACTTTGATGGACCAAAACATGAGCGGGCATGTTGTCCCACGGAATACACCACTGGTTTTGCTTACAATGTGTACATGTACAGCCTCACAATTACTACTCCCTAGCTAACACTGTTGTCTTGGCATCGATTTGGTAGTTTTTTCGGGATCAGGGCTGGGGGGACCGGTATGGGCCGGAAATGCTAAGCGTGATTGGACCAATCCGGATTTTCCTTTTTTAGGACAATAGAGATCGGATTGAGTTGAGAGACAATATATGTTGCCGATGGAATCGACCCAATTCTAGAGTATCGACATTGGAAATGAATAGACGGAATAGACCACCTTCTCGATCTCTTTCCCAATCTAGTGAATCATCATTATTTTATCTATACATCTCATATCTATCACCATTAATATTGGTAATTATCACTTGCAAAAGAAATAGAACTATCTATATCAATGGGGCGATTGATGTGGAATGTGTAAGGAGAAAAGAAAACACTAACAAATTTCCAGTTAAGTTTGTAGGTTGGTCGTTTCTTCTTGACAACTTGAGACTTTTGCCAGCTAACTCCATCACCATGAACAAAATATCAAATAGATGGTCCCCTAAATTCTCCAAAATCACATACATCGCCCATTTGTCTTCATTGATTGCCTGGTCTATCCAAGCACAGTAATGCACTCTCCTCTCTCTTGTCAACATCAGCCCCTTCCCCAAAGAAAATATATTTTATGCATCAGCAACATGACTCACCCGATACGGCATAACCAAGTAATCTTATTATTTACATGATATGCATTATAACAACCGGAACACAAATTACTTTTTTCCCATGGCGGAGAGAGCCTCAAGGCTGTCTCTTTATGTCCATCTGTCCTTCTCGTGTATACGAACTCCCATTGATGCAAAGCAAAACCATTCATCGATGTGGCAAAAGAGGGTTGTTGATAGCTATAATTGTCGAAGGTCAGCCCATTGATCGCTGTTGTATAAAACAGTCTGTTTGTTCGTGCAAGACATGAGGTGTAATTTCGATCTTCGGTGGCAGGAAAAGCGCTTGCAGTTGCATGTATGCCTTCAATTCAGCCACATGCATGGGGTATGCACGTACATACTCGTGGTTTAATTCGACCTAATCGTTGCAGTGAGGCAGGACGAATGCAGGACATTAATTAGCCGATGCCTTGCGTACAGATTGATGTTGAAGTTATGAAGAACACGAGATTACGAGGAAACAAAACGGTCTTAAACTCGTTTCAAGGTGCCTTCTGCACTGTACAGCTGATTCATTACACTAGTTGGGAGGTAAGGGGTTTGATCCACCGTCTCACCATCTTGGCCCCATGAGGTGATTCATGAGTGCTGGCGGTGATGCTTCGATCCCAGTATCAGGTGTCGAGAGTTTGAATCCTCCCTCATATATTCACTTAGGTAACCTATCACTCCCTTGAGTAATTTACTTGCTGTAACCGGCACAAGGGTGACCAGGGGTTAACCATGGTCACAAAAACAAGTTGGGTGTAATTTCGACCTGCAGAAGGATTTGGCCTTGTTATTTCGAGACCCCGGTGCGCTAAATCCAGCTAGTCTCAATCGCTCGATCATGTGAAACCCGCTTGCTTTGACAGTTGATAGTTGACATGCCTCAAACTCACGTGCACCTTAGATGGAGATGGCTGTCAGCAACTCGATGCCAGTGGCAACGCCCGGCACTAGCTCGCAATCGATGGATCAGTTGACGATCTCTTTTTCCGCATGACATTTCAGAACTCATCAGTCCACTCAGTTCTTCTCAGTCGTTTCGAATGTAGTCCATTTCCTAGTTTTTCTTAATATTTTCGATTTGGTTAATGACATGCATGATCTAGTTCTCAGAGGAGGACAGGAGCGTAAGGCAGACACCGTATCGATTGATAAAGAAGAAGAGAATAATATAGCATCTAGTTCCTAGCAAAGAGCAATTCACTCCTTTCCCAAAGCAGCATTCCCATAAACCGTGGATCCAAGAAAGAATCAAAGTCATGTTGTGACACGGCTCACTTGTGACGCGCCTCGCTCGATCAACATACAGAGAGATTGTATATTAGATAGCCCTTCCTAGGCGGAAAATCCAATTGTGGATTTGAGGACGGTCGCACGGTAGTTCACTTGCTTACTTGTTAGGGTAAGGCCCCACCAACTGAACAGATGATAAGCCTTAGAATTGATAGCAATATGATCTAAATACGGGTATTTGTAGTAAATTAGGGAAGCAGCCTCGATCTATTTCGCGTCTGGTAGTGCATCATTACATTCTACAGGTCTAGTGGGTTTGGCATGGGCCAATAAAATGGCTGTTTTCAATGCCTGGCTTCTTATCATTTTAAGCCCAATAGAGAAGGTGAGGTGACCCACCCAACAAGTCAACGACGTAGGCATTGCTCATTGAATCCATTTGACAATAGCATTACCTCTTGGCCAAAAAAGGTTGCGTGAAATTAAGATGTTTTGACTCTCCTTAGCAAAGTCCATATATAAGCTCCTTCTGCAAACATTTAGTCCTCATCTCCTAATTATAGGAGGAAGATTAATTTAAGCAAACAATAACAAAGCTTGCCCTTGTACGACATTGATCAAGGGGCTCAAATACTTACATTTGTCTTTCACTTTTTCAGTGGACCAAGAGATGGGTTTGGACTAAACCGACCCATTTAACCAATACTAACCCAACTGTCCAATTTGAATGATCCATACCTGATCCGACCTAAATCCAACCCAAGTTCACAAAAGAATCGATATTCTCAACGTACTAGTCAAGTGAACATTGTCACCTCTCCGCTATCGTCACCGCCACTATCACACTGGCATTGGTGAAAGTATTAATACAATAGGACAAACAAAAGCAAATTGCGTGATGATCCACACTGAAAGTTTTAATATAAAGAATGCGTCGCATGAATCATACTATACTACTCTACTTTAAAGTGGTTACTTAATGATATGTTACCTTAATGGGGTCTTTTGACCTGAGGATTACAATGAATGAATCAAATAAGGAAATCACTGAACAAATCAGCCAACCTTATTAAAGCATCATACAAAATCCGATTACATAAAAGATGACCCGACATCGTAATAATTGCACGATATCTACAAGATCATCCCCTAGATATGGTAATAATGGTATCACAATCTCATCTGTGGCTTGTCCCTTATATAAATAAGGATGAAAGCATGGAGGCTTCAGATAGGAGTAGCATATTAATCTCTGACCACATACATCACAATGCTGCTTGCACCTTCGGTTTTTTTACACTAGCTTGGTCTCCTCCTACCCTCCTCTGTTTGCTACAGTTTATAAGTGTATTTTCTTCCCCCCTACTTTTTAGTTTTCCTTCAAAATTAGAAAATGAGCTGCATTTCTAAAACTTATGAGCAAATATGCATTACTATATTTCAAATTCGGTGAAAGTACCTAGCCTCTCTATGAGTATATACTTTTTGTATACATGCAATCTCCCTCCACTTATAAGTTTAAGCTTCTAGATTGCACATTCTAACGTGGTACCTAGTCATGTTCTACCCAATTCATAGCTCATGTGCAGATTCCTATTTGTCAAATTTTATGTATTTGTTCCTAATCCGGATTGCAAGAGAGAAATGTGTTAAACTATCCCATATTTCTTATTTAAGGGTTTTATATTTCTTCCACCTATAAGTCTGGACTGTCTTAACTCTATCAACCAACCAAAGTAACGCCCAAAAAAACAAAAGGCTTGCCACATCGAGAAATCTCAAGCAGTCGAATCTACCTATTCCCTTTCAGCCATGCAATGCAAAAACAGATATTAAGTAAAGGGAGACAAGACGTATTAAACACATAATTTATTTCACTAACCACCTTGTTGAGAACTTATAGATCCAGGTTGGTATTTCTTCAGCAGGGTCTGTGGACCCCTTACAAAGAAGCTGTTAGAGTCGCTATTTACAGCACTGGACGTCTTGGCCGAGTCATCCATTGACCGACCTGCCATACGAAGAGCAGAGAAATGATCCCCCCAGATGTCATATGTGAACTTGTGCCCATATTCCACCTTTTTCTGTGACTCAATGGTCTTTTGGCTGCACAGTTGGGAACCGGGAGCACGAGCATGCGGACGCAAACTCGAGGTGGGTCTTCCAGCACATGGGAAAGTCGCAGAAGGCAGTAGCATGGGCTTACTAGCAGTTTTTAGTCGTGCTGGGGGCTGCTCCTGAGGTACAGCTAAGCTCTTGTTGTTTGAAACTGCGGGTTCCAAACTGCCTGCCCTCTTAAAAGGTTCGGAGACTTGACACCTCTCTTTAAATTGGTCTGGCCGTTGAGAAAGGGGATTTCTGGTCTCATTACATTGTTCTGGATCAGGAGAAGGAGTCCACGTTCTTCTGGGTGTGGGAACAGACGAGACAGGAGATAAGGGAGATGAAGGCGTTGAATTTCCGCTTTGGCTACTTGAAACTTCAAGAAGCACGCTAATTCCTGCACCAGCGCCCTTTCTCTTTCTTCGCCTTTTTCCTTTGTTTTTTCCGATGTGGATACTGAGGTTACCAGGTGGCAATACTTCCTCTGACACATTGCAACTCTCAGCAGTATCGACCAAACTCAATGGCAAACATGATTGTTCCCTATCTTTTCGAGCTTCTGCAGCAATGACAGGTGTTCCCACTTCCTGAGCATTTGATTTTGTATCCGGTGCACCAATCCCATGTTCTCCTTCACATTCACGAAGATTATCAGTATGTGCCATGGACTCTGGTAGTAAGGGTTTATCTGCAACTAGAAAGTTAGGAAAATGATCCACCTTGGTGGACCCAAAAGATTTACTACTTTTTCTACTATAGTTAACTTTTGAGGATTTCCCTTTGCTCTGCGTTGTGGTAATAGAATCCTTTCCTCTCCCGCATCGCCAGTCCTGCGAACAAAAGGCCATCGTCTGGGGGAAGATGCAAAATAATACCAACAACACAACCGGAGCAGCAAGGAGGATTGCCGCAAATATTCTCTTCACCCGAATCAAGAACAGAGATTTCTTGCATGAACCAAGCATGGCCGAGGGAATATTGGCTTTCATGGGTATAACCAGAATTCCAGTTGCCAAATCCAATTCAAGATCTCGTTGTTCCACAGGAGTCAAAAAATTGCTTCTGTAAGATATAAGAAGCTTCTTTGCTTCCCCAGGTCCCAGAGAAAGATTCGTACAATTGTGAACCACAAATCCATCCAACTTACAGTCCGCCCCAGAAACCCTAATCCTTCTAACCTCCAATGGCAAATCTCCCGTATTCTTGGCATAAATTACCTTGGTTAAAGGCTTATGACATGAATGTACGGTATCATGCATTTGGGATGTCATCTTTTCTTGATTGACAATGTTCGAAGAATCAGAAAACTCAAGGTCAAATTCCAATTTTTCAACAGGCTCTGAATTTTCAAGCAGGACAAGAGAATACAATCCCCCAATTCCCCGCAAAGATAACCACTCCACACCAGAAAGGTTGTTCCTTACTAGCACCGAACTCCTCCACTCACACCGATCCGATGGGTGAAAGATCAAAGGCCCCAAAGATGCCTGCCCTTGAGGATGAACATAAGCTTCTGTTAGAGCACTCTCTGCTACAGAAAACCCATAGGCAAGTGGTTTGACAGATTCAACATGAACCAAGATGCCAGACAAAATAGGCTGCCCAAGTTGAATCGGGTCCCTGCACTTATCAATCATTTCTCCCGAGTTCAAGAGCAGTTGCATAATGACTGGTTGCTGACTTGGATTATGTACGGTGATCCACTGGGAGAGATGAGTCCCAACAGGAACAATGTGGAAGAAAACCTCATGGTCATCAAGCACCGACATCTCACAATTGGTACCTTGAGATTTCCAGTTTCCTAGCACGAACTCATCTAAATCCGCAGTCTGCAGTGCCTTCAAAAGTAAATCAGATGTAACAAGTTATTTGATATGAAGTTACAAAAAAAATGCTATATTTGCAGAAAAAGCAGCGACAAATTATTACTAGGGAGGAAGTAGATTCTATTTGTTACTGTAGAGAAAGTCATTTAGATAAAACAAGTTCAAATTGACAGGAGGGACCTGAAGAACCCCTTATCCCAGAGATAGACCTACAGAAGGAGCACAAGATTGCATTCTTTTTTTTTTTTGCTTATGAACCGGAACAAGCAAATAAGAATATGAATACCAGGAACAACAGACAATGTAGATCTCTTAGGTTATCAAAAATACTAAATCACGAAGCAGAATTTATCCAGGTATATCTGATGAGCAGCGCTCATTACCATCCGATTCCTGTACGTGGAGAAACAGGAGAAAAATTTAAAGCGACAAGATTGACATGTTTTGACCTTATTTTTTGGTTTCATTGGATCTTTAGTTAATAGGCAAAAATTCAGGCACATAAAGATGGACACGAGCAGGTATACAGTTGCATGCATCTGAGCCGTTCATTGAAGTTCCTTAAACAACAAAAATCATTAGTAGCAACAGTCATTTATGGGAGAGATCTCAAGAAACCATCAAGAACATGAGTCAGATAACACAGCAGGTCCTCTTTGTATTTGAGACCATACAATATATCTCCCATTTCTACACCATTTCACCAATGTAGAAATGGGAAATTGGCAAGGTGGAGGACAAGTAGAAGTGAATGGAAAAGTGTAAAGAACAATTTGTTTCACTAGAATTCATTTCCCATAAGCCTTCAAATGTAGTAACATGAACGATTACTTTAGATATTCAGTAGTTCATGTGATTACTGCTTCACAAAAAGATGCATTAGACAAACCTTTAAACAGTTCATTACTTATAAACAACTCCTGCTAAGGACAAAGGAGTATTCTGCATCACTGAATACATTTCGTTAAGAAATCAGTAACACTTTATATATTTAAGACATATGATTCCTGGACAGGTTCACTTAGCCTCCGCGGAAAAATGTTTTGGCAGTTTAAGCTTAAAAGATAAATTGCTCAAAAACCTGATGAACCTTTAGCTAAAAAACCTTCTAAAAAACTAGACTCCTCAGCTCTCATCATCGTAGCACTCATAAGATTTAAGCAGAATCTACTAAATACACACACGACCCTCCTCCCCAAAGCAAAAAACCCCACTAGACAATCTCATTCTAAAAATATGTTCTGATAATTTTTACAGATTTATCTGGTAGGGACAGCCTATCGAAACACCAACATGAATGACATATATAATTATCACTTGCATTAGGACAAGAATGGAATTCTCAGCAAAATTTCTTTAAAATACCAAGGAAATGTTTGAAGTCTAAATGACATTAAGCGCTGGAAAATGTCCCCTGAATCAATAACAGCATAGAAAGCAAACTCTCAAAAATGCATACTTTTGCAAAAATCACATTGATTATTGACAAGATAAATGCTAGAAATCAAGACCACACAGCTAAGCAAAAAGCACAACTAAGAACTGTCATGTGATAGCTAGGAAACTGTTAGAAAGTCCACCGCAAAAGGGTAAGCTCATGCGTGGAAGGAGACCACATATGAATATAAAGATCATTTAGGACCTGTTGTCTCATGTGCAAGTTAGAGACTACGCACATTCACGTGGAATTTTTTTACCATGCACCTTCGTAAAAGGGATTACAAGCTCTAATACTATGTCAGAAAATCCAACCCAAAAGCTTAAGCTCATAGGTGGAAGGAGACCACATGAATTTAAAGAGCATTTAGGACCTATTATCAAGTGATGTGGAACAATATTTGAATAGAAATGCAGACCAAATACATAATCCGTAAATGAATAACTTTGTGCAGAAATTACATACCTCAGCATTTGCTTGCAAGTGCTCCAATGATAGTGTCTTTTTATTTCCAAAATTGGCATTATGGACCTGATGATCGTAACCAGAAAAGGAATCACGTCTCAAGCAGACATGTAGAATGTCCTGGCAGAGAATTTCAATCTGACTTTGTGAGTCATTCGTCTGTATGAGTAATTTACATTTTCCGTCTGCATTGAACGTCTCATGAGTAAAATGAATTTCATCTGAAACGTGATTGCAAGTAAGTATAGCAACTTGTGTAATGGTGCCGGGAAAGAGTACCAAGCCATCCATGTACTTGATCTGAAAAAGCTTTGAATTTGCAATTTCACTGATCTTAGTAACTGTAATAACATGTGTAGCGCTATTCCTCAAAGATATGCTAACAAAACTTCCAGCAACATCAGATGATGTCACCCTCTCAAGAGAGACGGAAAGAAGACCAGCTATATCATGAGTTACTGCCATATCATCTATCTCAGCTTCAATCGGTACCATCATTATGTCAGCTCTATCTTTTGAAGACCTTGTTAATTGCATGCAAAAGGCACCCAAAACTTTACCAACAGAACCGAAAGATAAATCTATCTCTACAATGTCCTCACTAATCTGAGGACCAATTTCCCAACTTTTATGAGATCTCATTGCCATCACTGGCAAATCAATAGCACTACTTTTCACAAGAAACCAATCTTTAACACTCTGCAGGTCGTCAGAACTTGAGGGATTTTCCTGTATACAAGTTGCTTCCATATGGAGGGAATTATTTCCCAGAGAAACTGATAACCATAGGGCTATCTCTTCTACATAGAGGCTCTCATTGAAAGGGTTGAACAATGACAAGTTCTTTCTCCACCTTCCACCAGAGGATTCATCTATACCTAATATGGGCTGAATTCCATATGGAGACTCAACTGCAAAGCCTCTGGCCTGCACCAAAAAACCTCCAAAATTTGTTTGCACAATCAGATGAGCTGAGGACAAACCCTGCCATCTAGGCAAGAAGACAAAACAGAGAGAAGCTACTTCACCAGGTCCTAGTGTTGCTTCAGTAAAGTTGCAAGGAAAGAACTGCACATCTGTGCTGAACGGCTGGTAGACATGTAAAATGCTGTCACTCCAGTTGTTTGATACTGTTAAGAAAGCTATGGAAGGACCATACAAGTACTTTTCTCCCCAGTCAAGTATCGGAGGATTTATCTCTATATTGGGTGACAAAAGCCCATCAAAGGAACCTGACTTGTCCATCTCAGAATTCTTGCCCTGACTAAAACTGACACCTTTTTTATTAAGTAGAGGTGCTCTACAAGATATATCATATTCATTAGCACCAGATGTTCGAATATATGAGAATTCATTGACATTCTTTCTAGAGTTCAAAGAACAAGAGACAGTCCTTCCATTTGATAATATAGATATACCATAATCTGATGACCAGCTGGAGTTATTTGCCCACTGAGTAAATTCCCCCGGTCCTACTCCAACGAACAATGCATTGTCATTGGGCCGAATCAAAGATTCTTCCAAAGTAGTATCCTTGCTGTTGGACTTCTCAGACAAAAAACCAGGCAGTGTTGAGGGAAAGCAGAACTCTGAATTGCTGCAGACATTGCCAAGAGTTATGCGAGCTTTTGAATTATCTGGAGCACAGTCTGAATCGATGTCCCCAAGAATAATATTCAGAATGCCGGCACCATGATTGCCATTAGAGGATCCACATCCATTGTTTTCTTCCACAGATTCTTGCATCTCAACCTCAAAGCAATGTACACACGCAACAAAGGAGAAGAAGATGCATGATAGAAGCCCAATGACAAATGATGGCTTGGTTAAGCGAAAAGCTCCCCTGGATAAAGCAACATTACAGATAAATTCTAATAGCAGCAGCAACGAAGGGCATTGGATCAGAAATAAATTCTAATAGCAGCAACAATGAAGGGCATTGGATCAGTACTATATTAAATAAAAGAACAAGCACCATGAAAATTCAAAACAAAGAAAGAAAAGCGAAAGAATGAGGAGGGGATACTAAAAGCCCAAATTGTCAGGAAGTCTACAATCCAAAAAATAATATCAACAGTTTTTAAGATACAATCCAACGACCCAAATCCAGTAGCCATAGAAGAATATAATGTTGAGTGAAAGCTGATCAAAGCTGAAAACTATTGCTTATAATAGCACACATTTTTATTTCTAATTGTAATTTTTTTTGCCCTCCCAAGCTGCTCAGCTCTAATTCAGTAACTGTCTCTTCAATATTAATTCCATTGAAGATTAAAAATAGAAAAAAAAATAACACAAACTGATTAAATGGGATCACCCCTGCATTTAAAGAAAGCCCAGCGGACGAACCAAAAACAGAACACTGAAAGACTATTTTTTTGCGCTTCCAGAAAACAAATTCAAAAAAAATTTTACTTCCCAAAAGATGAATTAAATGAATTGTTCGCTCAAAGTCTACTTTTTTCTCCGCTCGAAACAGGACCCGTCATTAAAACACTGATAAAACCCGTTTCCAAAAAATTAGGAAATGACGTTCGCCCGCCGGCCAGCGTCACGACCAGTTTCGACTCGGACAATCAACCAACATGAAATTCGAAATCCAAAGCACGACACGTCCCAGTAACTAACCTTACCTAATAAACGACAGAAACGAAGGAGAAAGACAAGGAAAGTCAAAAAAAGAAGAAACAAAAAACAAAAATTTCCCTGCCAAACAAAAGCGGGCAGCCAGGAGAAATCGGCTATTTTCGCGCACGCGGACATCCAACTCGCAGCATTCATGGAAACGATCGGCGAGCAATCAATCCCCCGGGCCGCCTTCCCAAAAATGGATAAAGCAAATATAAAAAAGAAAAGGGTCGGCCGAACCCAAGAAAACAGAAGCCAAGGACCAAGCACGCTTCAAGAAACTCAAGAACGGATGAATACGCACGAGCGAAAACCGATCTTACCTTCGCCGAAAGAAAAAAAAAACCCAAGAAAAGGGAAGGAAAAACAAAAGCTCATCATCATCGTCACACGACGGAGCTCGAGAGACAAAGACAGAGACAGAGACAGAGACAGAGAGACAGAGTCGTGGGGTGGCGGCGGAGAAGGAAGGCCGGAGCTTCTTACCGGAGACGGAGCATCGGGCGGCGACGCCTCGGAGGGGGGCTGATGATGGGTAGGGCTGCAGCGTCCATGCGAGGAGGGTGAGGAAGACCATGCGAAAGGAGGGTTTCTCGTCGTCTAGGGTTTTTCGATCTTTTTATCTCTCTCTTCTCTGCTCTGCTCTGCCTTCCAAGACTTTCTGGAGGAAAAAGGGAAGGAAAAAAAATGCTTAGAACACAAGCACACCTGATAAACAAACAACGACGCAGCTCGATGAATGGCCTCGGGCAGCGGAGGAGAGAGAGAGAGACAATATGACAACACAAGACAGAGAAGAGAGAGAAAGCAGAGGGGAACGTTGAAAACAAAGGGCACAAAGACTCGGCTTTGCCCCTCGGTCCTGGAGATATTTACGATATTGCACCTCAGCACAAGGAGAAAAATGAAGGGGGGGTTGATTGTGAATGTGATTTTTTGGAGGATGAATTTCAACTCTACGGTCCGACCCTTGAATTTATGGTTCTCCTGGATGTGGGATTCACATATTTTATTTTCTCGATGCGACTGAATTCACCTGTATTATGAAACTGAGTCGATAATGTCTTCTCTTACCATTCAATATTATGCCATCCTAAATAAACTCACTTCTGTCTTTTCTATGCAATTTACATAGACATTCAAGGTTTTCCTAGTCACGCGACGACGCGTGTATAGTGATTTGAATGTCTTTACGTTACAACATTCCCTATTGCGTGCTACCGTGTGGGGGCACGAGAGGCTTCATCTCCGCATTCAACGCTCGTAGTAGCTTGTCTTCATGTGTGTCTGGTAGGTTTCGGTCTTGTATGTCATGCATGGCAAGCACGTGTTACTACGTCAAAAAACGGTAAGTAATCCGTAATTAAAACGGTTGTCACTTGTTTCAAATTTGACTGGTTTACTCATTTATGCTCTTCAAGACTTGAATCAGAACAAATGTCAATTTGCCACACAAAAACAAAACAAAAAAACCCGTCAAACAAGAAGTTTCATCATTTCCGAAACATCGCCATCCTCATGATCGACGCAATCAGTGCATTGAAAGTAAAAATATAACATACCATAACGAACGAATGCAGAATTAAGTCTTCTCATGAGGTCTTCCAAGTCATGGACAAGCTTTATTTAGGTCCCATGCTAAGCTCCGGGTCTTTTCATAAATATGGTACAACTTGGAGGGCAATCAACATGGGTAATTTGTCTTCCTACCCTTTTCTTTATATTTTTTTTCCCAAACATAAGATTTAAGGAGGCATGTACATAGACTTCCTCATGTGGCAAAATTGCTTGGAAAATTTGACCTTTTCAGCAAACTCCAGGGCGGCATGGTCGAGGGGCAAAAGTGGAAATGCGCGAGTACCATCTCCAAGGCAGAGCTTTGGGAGGAGGGGGGGTTTGGACTTCGGTGCTCCTTTGCTTTTTTGCCCACCTTTTCTTAAAAAATTGCAAAAATTTCTTCTTTTATTTTTTTTTTTTTAAAAATTTTCTTTTTATTTTATTATTTATTGTAAAATTTCGTTTTGACTTTAGTTGAGGGGGACAGTCCCTTGTGGGCGTTTGGTCATTGGTGCATGGCATCGTCGTTCAAGACGCATGATGCACGATACCTGGGCCCCCGCGAAAGGTCCGTTCTGCCCCTACCGGAGGAGGACCGGGTCCGTACGGGTGGGAGCCGGGCCTTTGGCGGGTCGCCGCCCGCCCGTGCGGGCCCTATCAGATCCGACGGTCTCGAGTTTGCCTCCGACACATGTGTCGAATTCATCGAATAATTCCTTCCCCTTTTCAACTCCGCACGGATCGATCGACCCCACACGACCTCATCCTCATCGACCGATCAACCGAGGGGTAATTTGGAAAAGCGAGCGACGACTTTTTTTTTTTTTTTTTGTCAATTGCAGTTTGGCTCCTTTGTCGCCGTGGAGGAAAACAAGAAAGAAAAGGAACAATGTGTACTGACACCGTCCAACCCCAAAAAGTTTTGTCCAAAATTTTTCATTTCCATCATTATCGAATCTAGGCTAAATAGAGGAGTTTCGAACTAATTAATTCGTTGAGAATAAAAAAATGTTAATAATTTTCCGTTCTTCACAAGAGTAAAAAGGTGAATTTCGTGATATATCGATAAAATTTAAAGGGCCAACGATAATATTAAGTGTGTCACATCGAAAAGTTGTGGGGATTACCAAAAATATCTGGTCGAAATAATCAGCCTGCTTTTAGAACATGACTAGGTCCTCCACCAAATGGCCAGACTTTCAAAACATGACGACAGCAGTTATCCTTCTCGAGGGGAAAGTGGGCCCCAATCCTGAACAATGTCCCAAGTTAAACCCAAATAGAAAGTTACGTGCTTATTTCGGTTTTAAAATCTTTATCTCTTCGTATCTCCAAATTATTTCAGTTGAAAGTTTCATTTATTTCGTGATAAATAAATAATTTTAAAAATATTTTTTTGATATGATAGCTTGCATCACTTACAAGAATGAATTAACGAAAAAAAAATTTATCGTTCACAATAATGTTCAAAGATAGATTATTATCGATAAAAAAATATTTTTCGTTAATTAATTATTTCAAGCAATTCAAATAATCATTTTTAAGGAAAGTATTTTTTAAATCAATATTTTTCTGCAAAAACTACGAAGCCAAAATAACAATGGTCTAGTTGCTTTCGCCCAAGATGGAAGTAGTCAAAAAAAAATTTCACCTCCTGTCCCTAAATTTGCATTTGCTTCTTCTCTCACTTTGCTTTGTTTCGAGGTAGAAAACTAGAGCTTGATCCCTTATGAAAATTGTATTGCTAGGGCACATTTGAGAGCTAACTAAACCCAATTTCTCGATTCAGGGAAAATTGATGCGCTGTCATTTAGTACATGACTTTAAATATTTGGTATCGAAACTTTATAAACGAAAAACGTAGTGTTCAAGCCTTGTGAAGGATTACTTCAATGCAATTTTTTTTTTTTATGAAATCATCCATTTTAGTTACCCCAGTGTGCTCTTGTCATTAAAATCACTTTAGTGCAATTATTTTTTTGTGCAACATTATAAGTTAATAATAAATTAATAACTTTGATTGCAGGAAAATTTATAAAAATACTATACATTATTTTTTTTGATACCGAGGAACCACATCCCTTTGGGGTAACACATGACCTCCGTCTGGCCGGGGGCACTCGGACCTCATGGATCTCTCGGGGAAGTTAGCTACAACACTTTACAACACTTTAGCAATGAGAGAGTTCGAACTCTTGACTTCGGTGATGAGGGAGAGAACGCACACCAATTGCGCTGCCCGTGGTTGGGTAATACTAGACATTATTTTTCGTACTATTAAATCATTTTTTCAAAAGAAAACATTAGATGAACAATTTGCTATTTTTTCAATAACTGAAAACAAGTTCTTATATCTAATACTCACATAGAGGGCAATGATGATTTTTTTTTTTTTGTCTGAGCAAGGATGAGGCTGATTGCCCTATAATGAGTGATTTTCAAGTGCACTTAGAAAGGAGGTAGTTAATTTCTTTGTTTTACCTTTCTGTCCCTTCATCTTTGGTCAAATTTATCTATTCTCTTGTTTGATTTACAATTAGAAAAATAAGTTCACGGGGCTGTAATAGAAACACCAAAGGGAGACAATTGAGTGCTTTTCCTTAATTATATAAATATCCTGTCGAATTTTCCAACAATTTTGGTCACAAGAGCCATCGATCATTTTTTTATTATTTTAAATTAGGATAGTTCAACGAGTTTTATTGCCAATGAGCACTCTATGTACCTCAAGCACTAGTACTGTACTTATTCCTAGATGGAGTACATTTCAACCAAAATATCATTAAATATATCATGCGCCGAATTGTCATGAAAGATTTATTCAAAAGATTGCATATGATAGCAACAACCATACAACTATCATCAATTGCTCGCGCATTTATGTCTCCTCGCTCGTTGTAATATCCAAAATCCAACATTGAGCCTACTTTTTTTCTTTGGACGGCGGATATGATATTTGAATATAGTTTTTCACTCACTTATCAAAAATAAAATCTTCACATACGAAATCTCATAATTTCTAAAAATTTCAAAAGAATAAAAAAGTTCATGGTTAATACTACAAAAAACCCAAAATCGGTACACTTATGACAAATTTATCCAAAACTAATTTTTTGACTACTAAAAACCCAAAACTAAGACACATTCAACAAATTTACTCTAAACTAATACATATGTGATAATTTTACACTCTGTTAGTTTTCGTTAAATTTTACTGTAAAATTATTGAGTTGAATATTACATAACAGTTGACTAGTATATTTGTCTTGGATTTTATTCTTCGTTTGTTACAGTTATATTAATTTTGTGATTTTTCATATGATGTCAATCCAATTTAACAAAAGGTAAACAACTATATGTAGTTCTAGGTCAGAAAATTAGTTTGAGGTAAATTTGTCACAAGCATAATAATTTAGGATTTTTTATGGTCATTTAGATAAATTTATTATAAATGTATTAATTTCGAAAATTTTCATGATTAAAAAATTAATTTAAAATAAATAAATTTATTAATTTAAAATTTTTGGTGATATTAACTCCAAAATTTATAAAGGTGCTCTTAGCACGCAAAAGTATACATCGACGTGTCGACCTTTTTCTTCCTCCTAATCAATGAAACAAAACGAAATCATTAAGGAAAAGTAAGGAAAGGGACCGAAAGAGGAGGAACATTATATTTATGAGATCGTTTTCCGTACCCATCGCGCGCGTGAGGCGCCCCACGCGGAGCCGAGGCGCGTGGAGCGTGTCCGACCGCCTGGAGAATCTATGCGAGTGGCGGCTTTTACTTATCGCGAGGGCGTTGGGGGGGCGTCAGAATCTCGGAAGACTGACGGCTCTGTCTCCGTCTCCCGGATTCCTTTCCGCCTGTACTGCGATCCGGACCGTCCGTCCAGTTCGCCGTGGGCCACGCGATCTTCGGCGCGTGGGGCCCCCTCGCCCAGGGCGCCACTAGTTAATGTTTTCCTTTTCATCTTTTTTTTTGTTATTTTTTTTTTCCAAGGGGGGAAAAGCCACCCCGTTCGGTCGCTCTAAAAGTCGAGATTAGGTCGTGCGGCGGGGCGGAATTACCGTTTTGCCCCTCCCGGGAAGTCCGAGATTCGATGCTTTTCTATTGTGTGGTTGGTGCAGGCCTTTTCTTTTGAATTGCTTTTTATTTTTAATGTTTTTTCTTCTTCTTTGCCGTGCTACCATCAAACTCTTAATTTAATATTAGGGTTAACTACAATGAAATTTCTTAAATTTATTATGAAAGTACGATTGAATTTTAAAATTTTTAAAAAGTGTACTCAAATTCTAAAATTTATTACGACAATGAAAGCAAATCCTAAAATTTTCACAATATACAATGAATCAAGATTTGATTGAATTAATTGGATTTTATTACATTTTTCAAAAATTTTATGATTTGATTATATTTTCATGTCAAGTTTTAATATTCTTATCTCTTAATATTAAGAACCTCAAATTTATAATTAGATAAATTTTCTTTAAAGTGCTACAGTTTGCCAGCAAACTTTTAGACATTTTTTTTTATTGTCTTGTCGGGAATTTGTGAAATGGCATGTTTTGTTGCTGCTGCTTAAGCCAAGGCCAACTGGTATTAAATTTAGTCCCATGAAAACTTTGAGCGTGCGCTTTGCGTTAAATGCAAAAAAAAAAAAAAAAAAAAGGAAATTTTTTTAATGTTTTGACTGAAATAACCCTGCTTTTCAAAAGATTAAAAAAAACCAACCGAACCATCTTTGAAGTTATGCGATCGAGACAATGGGATGGGCACGTTAGCTCAGGCAAATCAACGCCTGTTTTTTTGCTTTTAAAAAAAAAAAAAAAATGTAGACAAAAGGCGGACAAAATGAGTTTAGCCCCAAATAGGGTTTGCAAATTGAATGACTGGGATTTCGCCTCAAGCCGAGTTTGCAAATGAAGACCCTAGATCATCGATTTTGAGGTAGTTGGTGAAGTTCAATCAATGTCTCGAGTTTCCAAATTAGTGTTTCCAATCATCGACTTCGAAATCAATTAATTAACTAATCAATCATGGTCAAAGAAATACGTTTGTTTTTGAATGTTTTTGCTGATTGAGCAAGACTTGGCTTTTTCTTTTTGGGGGGAGGGGGGTCATTTGAAAATAATCAATTAACCGATCAATCATAGCCGAAGCGAAACAATTATTTTAGGATATCATTATCGATCGAGTAAGAGTTTGTGCTTTTTTTTTTGTGGGTAGTTTTAAAAACGAGATAATTTTTATCTTGCGAGCATAAATTCACAGATATTTATATCCCTCGAGTGGGAGGAGACTCGTAACTTTTATTTGGTCGTTGTAAATTTTCACGGATGATACGCAATCAGGATCCAAAAAAGAAAATTAATTAGTCACGAGGATCGAAAAGTGCAAGCGGAAGTGCAAGGCGCACTGCCCTAAAAGATTCACGGGGTGCAAAAAAGGGGGGGAAGAACTTGGGCATGGACGCTGCAGAACACACCGTCCTCCCGACAGTGCGATCGTCCTCGATGTCCCTCCGATGGTGTCAGGACAAAGGACAAAGGAAAGCGGAGAGATGAACGGAGGGGAGGACGCGTGTCGAAACCGCCCGGTCGAACACGGCGACCATCGACCGTGACCACCGCCGTTTTCTTCGGTTCGGTGTAGCTGCCCCCATCGCACGCGTTCACGCACCTCGCAACCACCCTCGCCGTTCTCGATTCTGAAGTGAAGTACGACTAGGAGTGCCTGCCCTTGGTAATACTTTGCCAAAGACTAATGTGAACGGGTTTGGCTAAATTTTTGGAGAATTTTGGAGAGATGTAATTGTATTTCCATAGCCTGTAAAACATTTAGCTTAATGCATGCTTGAAGGTGCTTTGAGTATTTTGGGAATACAAATACATTTTTTCCCCCAACTTTGTCCTTGCTAATTTTTTATAATTTTGGAATTGTCCCCATTTAACACGACACTATCGGTGATGTTGGACTAACGGTGGTTAATCTTGCCTGAGGTGGCACAACCTCATGTGGCGATCATGTGCATGTCACACAACCTAGGCAACACTTGAGATCTTGTGACCTCGAGCTGCCCAACTCGAGGTTGCATGACCTCAAGTGAGGCTCTTTGGTGGTTGATTCCGCTTGTTGGCAATTGAGTCCCGCCAAAAAGGTTTGAAGATTTTTTTATTAAATAATAAAATTCCTTTGCAAAGTAAATTTTTTTTTTCAAATGGTATTTAAGTCAAAATTATTTTCCAATGTATTTTTAAATTATATTTTACTAATAACTATTTGTATTTTGAAAAAACCTTTTCACCTAAAATCCTTTGCACAATTTTCCAAAGGCTTTCCCCAATGGTGTTTTCGGACACATCTTAAGAGTGCTAATCACCTTCTAAACTCAGGATATTTGCAGGGAGTTTTTGGACTCATGTTGTAATTCTCTCAAATCGGGGTTTAACTCAAGCGGGTCATGCCATAAAGACCATTTTAGATACAAGTCTCGAGGTAATTCGACTTCAAGTCCTTAGTTGTTGCATTTCCGAAAGGATCGCTTTGAAATTGTTTGGGAGCCATTCTAAGACAACTTGCACAAACCAAAGGCAAATGGAGACCATGAAACGTTGCGGTCAAGCAAAAATTGATTGCCATAGTTATGGCAATGGGCCACTCCTTGGCTCCCTGGAGCCGCACATGCCTTTCCCCTTTCATGACATGTGATGCCTATTTTACTATGGGGCTTAGATCGCTAATAGAGACAAAATGACTGCATTGGTGTTAAAGTTAGTGCGGTGCTTATTTTAGTGTCCAATATTTTTAGATGATCATCAAGCTATCACAATTTTTGAAATACGTTCATTTAGGTGTCATGGGTGATGTGGCTCACTCGAATCTTATGGCATTAGTTGAATAATAAATCTGATGGGACTCATTGAAGAAATTAGCACTTAAGCTATGTTCAAGATGACATGGATTGAGCCAAATCTTACCCCAATATGATTGCAATTGTAAGGAAGCGTCAAGGGTTTGGGCTGAGTGACAATGTTGTTTTGCATAATTTCTACGATACTTTGCCATGCTAAATCAATTGTGTTTTTCAAAAGCCACGTGAAATGCATTCATTGTTAAAGTAATGTGATGTGAGATTCTCACCGGTGATAAGTCGTTGAAGTAATTTAATTGATTAAGCTTAAAAGTCATGACACTCAAGATCTATTTGTTTCATGGATAATGAACCCAGCTAGAAAGTATTTTCAAAGGAATTTGTTTTCAAGGAAATTTTTGCATGTTTGACTATATCCCGTAAATAATATGGAAGTCATCCTCCAATGTGTCTTCTAGGAAAATTATGAAACATACATTTGAGAAAAAAGTCTTGAATACAATCCCATATCCCGAGTTTGGGTGCCGAGGACTTGAGCTCGAGCCTGGGATCCTAGGCCCGACCTAGGGGGACCAGAGCCCAAGTGCTAGGGACCATGGTTCAACCTCGTGGGTCCTAGGGTTTGGTATCAGTGTCTCAAGCATTACAAATAGGGGTATACTTGCTGGCGACCTGAACACAGGCAATCAAAATCTTAGGCCCGACCATGAGGGATTGGGATGCTTGGAGATCGGGCGAGTCCTTAGGGACCCAAGCCCTCATTATTGGAGACCCGAAACCTAGCCTAGGAGGTCTTGAGCCTAGGCTTTAAGGTCCTAACTCGAGTCACCCATCTATAAGGACTAGTATTGAAATTTAATTGTTGGATGAAATAATTTCATAAAACCTTGTAACTCACATGGTCCTTATTTGATATGCAAAATTTTTCCCATTTACAGTCGAGGTAGGCTCATAGACGGAGCCCACATGGCCCGGCGAAGAAAACCTGAAAACGGAAGTGGAATCCAGTTGGGGTGTAGTTGGGAGGATTCCTTCCAGATTCTCTGGATCTTGAAAACATTAAGAAAATCACCTTTTAAATAGCAATTACTAGTCTACTAATGTCGCCCAATGATTGTGCGATGGAAGTGGAATCTAATGTTTTAGCACATGGATGATCTCTATTCTTGTTCTTTCTTCCTAAAGAGAGAGTCCATTCATCATCCTGGACATCACCATTTGATTCCCTTTCCACCAGATGTTGGGGACTACTTACCAGAAATATTTAGTTGGTGTCCCGCAAGAGTGCTAAATTGAGGACCGTGGTTTGGTTTTTCAAATTGCTTTAAATGCGATTTCAGATCCCCTCACTTTCGCTTATTCAATTTTCTTAGGTTGGTAAGGTAAAATGATTTATCGTCATGAGATAAATCGCTTAAATTCTCTTTTCATTTTAGAGATAGAAGGTTTTGATTAATAGGGATCATTCAGTACCGAACGTTTGACCATCTTGATTAGGTTTGTGCTCTATAGATAACACCTTGAATGATATGTTTTCATAATGTCTAGATAGGTTTATAAGGTTCTCCAAAGAGAATCAATTGTGAATTATTGGGAAGCTAGGCACCCTTGAGAAAACTATTCAAGATTCCCACTTTAGTGAGATATTTGTGTATTTTATTCCTGAGGATGGAAAGAAGTGCATATATTATTATATTTCATGGTCTAAATAATTGGCTACTCAGTGCATTGATTAAACAATAAAATGGTGCTTAGAAGGAAAAAAACCCATTTGATATGGTTCTAATTCATGTTATCCATGAGTTTTTTGTTTTTGAGTCCTCTACCATCTCGAAGATGAACATTATTAGAGGATTGTTTTCAAAACATAGAAGGATCAACTTTTGATTGTCTTCTAAGTACAATTGATAATCTTGAATTTTACTATTGAAGGGATTGACTAAAGAAAGAAACGTCAACCCTAATAATTGATGGATAGAGGGTTCCTTGTCAAATTCTTAATACCAAAATGGCAAATTATCTAGAGAAGATGTTAAATTTGTAAATGGTGCACTATTTTGGGCCCAGCCCGTTCACTTGTAGTGCTTTCAAATTCTTAGCCAGCCAGAAGGCCCAAATGGAACCTGTTGCTCTATTTGACCAAAAAAGTTTTGAAAATGAGAAAGTTTTGTTATTCTTCATATTTTCATGCGAAGGAGAAAATCTATTAAGCGTTACTAGGCGAGTCAATAGTCATAAAATTTATATGCCGGGTACACTAAGCTACTATTTCGAGTACAACCCTATTTTACTTCATTAAGGAAAAACTGCCAATTTAGAAATAAGCTCAATCGAACATTTTTCAAAAGTTATTATTGTAACTCATTCTCTTTAATTAAACCCCAATCGCATGTAGAAAGAAAAGTGGGATACACAAAGAAAAACTACTAAAAAACATAAATTTTTGATTTAGTTTGTACCGTGATCAAATTTGTCTAAGCTATATCTCGGCAGAATGAGCATATCTAATTTTTCTTCCCAACAAATTAATGGTAAAGAAAAAGGCTTAATTCGAATGACTAAGTTAATCCAAAGTTCCAAGATGTTCAATGCCATAGAATTGTATAAACTATCCTTAAATTTAATGCAAAAACCAAAATGAAAAAAGGAGGAAGGGGGCAAAAAAGGGGGGAAAAAGACATCTAAGCTTTATATATGTTTATTATTTTAAGTGGAATATTCTGCTGAAGTCTGTCACTTCATTGGCCTGGAGAATTTAAATACGAAAGCTCTTGGTTAGCAAGTTTCTAAATCACGCATCTTCTTCTTTGTCCACTGTTGGAGGTCTACATCAAATGTGCCAACTTTTTCCCAAGTAGAGGGTACTAATGAAGTTGTCCATTAGCCCCTAAAAAAGGAAAATTTTCGACTTTGTTAATGCTTATTCAATCCCTCATAAAGTTGCTCGGATGCAACTGGGAAGATCGTTTTCCCACTACATAATCGAAAAGCATGGATTCCCTTCAATGAGCGAGTATTCTGTAGACTAATCCTACTAGATTAAGCTGTAGAATCACATTTAAGGACATCTGCTAGACTTGTATTAGATTCCACTAATTTTTTTTTATGCTGTTTCCTTTGCTGCACTTTAATTGATTCTGTTTATCACACCATACACAACTAAACTGCGTATTTACACAGTTGCTTTTGTAGATAATTACTTCATTAGTCATTTAGCATGTCACAAAGAACAAAATTATTTGGTTGCCTTGTGGGGATTGTGGGATGTAAACCTTTAACATGAACAATGATGCGTTATAAGTAATAGTACAAATTCAACGGTTCTTTGACAACGAGCTTGCAAGCGTTGACAGATCCACACAATCATATTCAAATCAACCTCTCTTTGAGTAGATTTTAACAAAAATGTCAAAAACCGTAACACCCCCTAAAACTCTAAAGATTACCAAGCAACCCTAAAAAGGAAATGAAAACCTCAATACTAACAATTAACATCAAATGAGCCAAACTGTGGCAGAAACTAGGCCAGAAGAAGAAATAAACTCCCGCGGCCTGAGTTTATCAGTTTGGTGATAATTAGAGCAAATGAACTGAGTTTTTTTAGATTGTTCTTACGGGCGTCATTTGCTAAATAGTGCATGAACTCTTATTTATGGCCTACCTAGTTTTGCTCAATTCAGATGTCCTGTAATTTCATCAAGTATGACGTTCGTGTAATACATTATTGAGTAGATCTATGGAAAAAAAATATGAGATGAGACGACTTGAATGAGACTGACTTCAGACTAACAGTAATCAACATTTATTTTAGATATGAACCAGGTAGACATACTGATAAAAGTTTAAAAAAAAAACAAGGTTAGACATAATTTAAGCACAGAATGAGCCCACATCAATGGCGCGTAAGTCATCGGCCGACTATGTGTGCAGTGAGATGCACAATTAGGTAAATGCATATTCCAAGCTATATGAAATCAAGTTAAAAGGAAATAAATTAGTGAACGAAACCGTACCTATAACTGGCGAGAGGTGGTGCCTTCGAGTAAATGGCGAAGATCATATGAAATCTGAAACATTGATAAGACCACTTTCTGAAGAAGAAACAGCACTTGATCCTTACCACTTAACATAACACATGGGCTTTTTATGGAATTCATTGTTCTAAGTTTGAGGATGAAACCTGTCTTCTGGGTTTGCTTTACTACGTGGAGAGATTATACTTAATGGTCAAAGCATTGCTCCCAAGTTCAAACAAAGCATTTTCACCATCATCCTGTCTGTTTTTCTGTCTGTTATCACCAATTTGATTTGGATACATTGCTGTCCTGTCGTTTTTCTGTACGAGATTTAGCGAATTTTATGTTGTATCTCTGCCCATCATTCATGCGTTTATTTCTCATTTAAGATACCACAAGGAACTTACTGACCTCGTACTTTTCCTGGCCACAACATCGTGTGACATTGGGGAAGATTGAGAAGAAAGTAGTAAAGCAGAAGATTGGAATCTCATATAACATGGACGCATATTATAACTGGTCTGCATTTTTGAAATAATTACCAGTTGGTTTCTAAGGAAACCTCGTAATTTTTCACTAAATAATTACATAGTTCAATACTAAATTGACGGATAATCTCATATACACCAACTAGAACCATATCCAGGGGCATTGAAGAATGACATTTTGGGACATGAGACCTAACTGAACCAGAATTGACAGGGCTCACACGACCCAACTCCAACTTTTTATTTTGTTGTAACTAGGCTTTTGGTTCATCAATCTTGCTTTCATATACATGGCCAACACCGGGGCTGTGACCTGGTCCAGTGGGTCGGAAATCGCCTAATATCTCTGTAACGGTTAGCCTCTCCTCATTGCCGCTTGGAGCGTTTGCTTGAGCAACTCCCTTCTTCGAGCCAACCAAAGGATGGCCCACTCCAGGGCTGCTCCCAGGGGTTGTGGGGCGGAAATCATCCTTGGACACTGCCTCTGACCCGCCCAAATCAGCCGCCTGATCATGTGCTGTAGGTGAAGTAACCGTCTCCTTTCCCACATCAGAATGATCATCATTTGTAAGAGACTGACTTGGAGTGAGAAATTGCGATGCTTGGTCGTGCATTTGGTCGTTATTCATTGCACGGAGTTTGTCCTCCCATGCTGATTTTATCGACCTTCCCTCAGAAGTTACAATTGCACCGAACACGATGAAGGTGAAAATGATCATGAATTTCCACATGAATTGGAGATCAGCCATAGCCAGAGAAAGTGTGGAAAGGAAGCTTGATTTTCTACTAGGAAGTGAGCAATGAGAAGAAATAGATAAGACGGAATATAGTCAACTGAATGAGAAGCACTTGAACTCTGCATGGCTATTTATAGGCTAGAAAGAGTGACTTTTTGAGAATCTTAACCACTGACCAATTACATATAAAACAACGTATGTAGACTTCCTTTTTGTTCTTCTTCGTGGACGGTGATTATTGCGATAAGATCACTTAAAGTGCAGCACTAGTAAATATTATGTCATGTTATTGCAAGAGCATTATATTTTTTTTTTTCTTTTAATTTAGAAGCGCTCTCTCTCTCTCTCTCTCTCTCTCTCTCTCTGTGCTTGCTATGCGTGCGCTTATGTTAAAGTAGTTCTTTTTACACTTTGCCACTTCTATCATTGATGAAGACCCGAACGAAAAGCAATCGCGCCGACTTCGACGATTTTAAAATCTCCTCCAACTGAAACTGGCCACTGGTTGCTTTGAACTGTCGGTGGTGGAGAAAAAAATTCTTCTGTAGTTTTGATTTGTTCTGTAATATGACAGCGACTGTTCTTGGTTGCCCTCATCTCATGGTTTCGAAAAGAATTTTGGCTGCTCATATAATAGGCTCAAAGGATAGCTAATAATAAGTACCAATCTAGATCTACCATTGATTTAGGTTGTGAGAAAGATAGATCAGGTTCAAGTCACACTTTGAAATCATCTTGCACATTGCTCTTAACTTGCCCTACTATTGAATGCTGTGTCTAACCTAAGTATGAGAAGAGTCCTCAATAATAAATCATGGAACTTGACACTTTTGGATTGGTGGACATCCGGCAATAATTGGATTGTCATGTCATATCAACCCTAATAAAACTTGGCCAAGAGGACTTGATTGCACTTTCCATCATCGGTTGGTTTAATTAAAAGTTTAGGACAAAGGTTAGTTTAGAACTAAACTTATTATACGTGTGGCCGGTTATCTTGACCGGTGCTTTGAATTACCTGTTAAAGAAACCCTTCTTATAATAAGTAGGACATGTCTGGAGATGAAGGGATTTAGCATATAGATGAACACATGATGAGCAGAACTGGGCTTCCCCACCACAATCCACAGGCACCAAACGTTTAGGGATTCTCTGTACTCTCCACTTAGAGGGGAAGAGTATAAAATGTTGATGGCTCGGGTGCAGGCTCAAACCATTTTCTTTGGTGGACAGATTCAAGTGAAGACCAACTGTCTCTGTACTTTGTCGTTTGACCCTTCACTTTCTCGATGGTTGTCCTAATTAAGCTTTTGAAATTTGGTTTAGAATGTGCATGCTTAGCCGCCAAAGGCATAAGAGATCTTTCTGTTCGATTGCTATTAAAATAAGGATCAGCATAGCAAACGTTTTTGGAACACCGATCAAGGATACTTACTTTGATTTCTTAATAAGTGTGCCCCCGGAGTACACATTAACAAAACTCATAACAAAAATAATTGTGCATGATATACAAAAATTCATAGTGGTGTGAAAATAGCGTTTAAGCAAATGGGAAGGTCATATTCAATATCCATCAAAACTCTATCACATCATTTCATTCGGTTCCACTATCTTGGAAATATGAATTTTGTAATTATGACTTGCAAAAAAAAAATCATTTATTAAGGAAAAAAGAAGGAAGATTGACTTACTAGACGAAATGAATTTAAGTAAGTTGTTGTAGGATATAAATTAAAATTTTAAAATATAAGAGAGATATATGCAATCATATCATTGTTATATGGGTCATTTTAGATTACCATTCTTTCCCTTGTTTAACTATATATGTCATTATTCATTTGTATCGCTCATAGATGTTACAAGAATATTTGGGCAAAGTTTAAAGTTGAAAATGAGGTTGAGTTTGCTTTGTTGTATAGAGATGATAATGCTTAACAAGAGCCTTTAAGATGCCTAGTAACACTATTAGTTCCAAATAAGCAGTCCAGAGGAGGGTGAATTGATTTTTCAAGAAAATACAAATTAAGCTTTTAGAAACAATCCCAATAAAATTATCTTTTTTACACGCAAAATGAACCAGCAATATAGACATAAAAAAATAAAAATATATGAGTT
Organism: Corymbia calophylla; assembly: GCA_014182845.1. Taxonomy (NCBI): domain Eukaryota; kingdom Viridiplantae; phylum Streptophyta; class Magnoliopsida; order Myrtales; family Myrtaceae; genus Corymbia; species Corymbia calophylla. The sequence goes on from CM024700.1 coordinate 14,332,476, forward strand.
TAGATAGATATAAATTGTAGACGAGATCTATGGAGATTGGGTATTGGTGTAACCATTCCTCTCTTCAAGTTCTAACCATCCAAATAAGCCGGATTCCACTAGTTATGTCAATAATATAGATACCACTTTGTTCAAAATGTAGAAATTGTCGCCCCATGGAACCTGATTTCTTTCTATAGCAACCCCACCATAGCCTAGTAACTACTGAACCTTCCAATATCGCTCTCACACCTTGTACATGGAGCACAACATGTCTTCTGTCCAAACTATAAACCACACATCTAAAAAGTTTTTCTTTTTTGTGAAGAGTCACTTGCATGCTTTATCTCTTACCATCTACAAATGCCTTCACTTTAAGCACAACCACTTTATTTTATGTGTTTACAAATGAGTTTGTCACTCTTACTAATTCTTAGGATCAACACTCAAATGGGTATGACAAGCTTACAAAAGAGACAGCCTTAAAAACATGTCAAGAGTACTCAATTTCTCTTGCTGTTGCCTTTTCCGAGTGTATGACTGCTGGCCAAGCTTTCTCCAATTCATAGAGCTCCAATCAAACATGACATTTGAGTCCAACAGGCATTATGTCATCTTATTCTCGGTAACAAATTCTCAACAAAATTCCAAAGAAAGGCATATAGAGTCTTCCCCCAAGCTAGTCTGTCAATCAAATTTTCTATTGATTGTAGATTTTGATCACACCATCTCACCAATTTCTTGAGTGAATTAGTCCATGATTTTTCACATAAATAAGACTGGAATATCATACTTTATTTTTTTGAGCTGGGTCTTTAATTTAGAAACTCTAATGGTCTTCGAATCTTTATATAAAAAGCGTCCGGTGATCAAGTTTGACTGTTTTGCAGAAACAAGATTTTGCTTTTAGATCATTCCTCTTGCATATTTACAGACTTCGTGATATTTTGCTCATAGGCTTGTGCAATCACAACTTAGCATCTGCATGTTTTAGATATGATCCTCAAGATGCTTAAATGCATTAAATACTGGGATTAAGTTTGGTTCATCAAAATCTTTGGGATTTTTTTCCAACATTAACAAGGCCTAACAAATGACAGTATAGCCATATGTAAACTGACATATAGGCTCATCTTTTGCTTGTTGTGAGATGGCTAGTGTATTGTCTAAATTTCTTCATAGAATATAAGTCATGCTAAAGAGTGTTTTTAAGGGCACTTATGATGCATACACAGTAGGAAAATTTAGTTTACAACATATCGGTTCACATATTATAAAAGTTCTACTATATTGAAAGATGTAATATTGACTTATTTGAAGAATGAACTAGAGTGCGTTTGCTACTTTAAGAAAGTTTAGTTTCAATCAGGTTGAATGCTTGATCTTTATCTTGTGAGGTTTAAAGCTTTCAAATAATCTAATCTATTAAAAATTGTGTTCATGCTAATTCTAAAAGAATTTCATAAAGTTTGAAACATATGTTGATGTCATAACTTATTCTAAGGCTAATGTTAAAAAAACTTGAAACTGATCCACTTGCCGCATTTAACCTAAATTAATTTTTTTGTCATAAAAACTACCAAATTGGTATACTCATGTTCATTTATCCCAAGCTAATTTTGTGCTAAAAATCATCAAATTGGTATATTTGTGCCCCATTTACTGGAAATTGATATACTTGGGTTGCATTCATCTCAAATTATGGTAAATCTAGGATTTTTTTTGGGGTAACTATAGTACGTGATTATAGTTTAGAATTTCTTGTGATATAAAATTAGGTTGAGATAAATGTCGTACTAACATACTAATTTAGGATTTTTGTGTTATTAACCTTTTTTTCCTAAGAGGAAGGATTTTTAATTATCATAAATAGCTCTAGTTGTGTCAAATGCATATATCATGAGAGGTTCAGAGTTTTCAAATCATCTAGTTTATTAACGAGTGGCCGTTCAGAAACTCTATATGCAAAAGATGGACGCACTTTGTAATTCTATTAAGTATTAGAAGTCCATATTTGTTAATACAATTGGAACTATGTGTCATACTCAAACAAGGATGAGAATGATGTATCATTTGTTGGTTTCTACTGTTAGAGAGACGCTGGCAACTTTTTAATTCATTCCTTGGACTAGCTACTTGCCCTTTTCACATGGCCTCACCTTTAGCTTTTTAGCTTTCACTTTTAAGACTTGCCATTGGTTTTCGATTCTAGACAACAAATTGAAAATAAGATCTGGTAACAACCACCAAGAGAGTGTAAAGTCCCTCACCCAACACCCACTTTAAAAAGAGGTATGTACTACGATTACTTAATTGTAAGCATGTGATATCTTATTCTACCGTCATGTATGTCTTTCATGATTGCCAAAGGCAGTTGATGGAGCTGCCATAGCTCCTTTTGGAAAGAATACGCATGAAATTGTACAAAGGGGCAGAAAATCTCATTCTTCAAAAGGATTAATTGGACTTGTTTATAGAAAAAGATCAGCAGTTGTCTGGTTTGATGAACTAGAAAAGATCCATTCGAGTCATGCGTGCATGTTGTGGCTATTTAAGTGTCTGGTTTCCAAAGCAACTTTTTCGATGTATCCGCATGTTATTCTTAACAAAGTTGAGCTATCTTAGATTGATGTATTGGCATTGAGTGGAAAATCTAGTCAAGATTGATGATGCAAGAGATATGCTGTAAACCGTTGGCCTAATAGTATTTGTACTCTCGACCTGTCAAAACAAGTGCTTGACCAATGATTTGACTTTAGAAAAGTAAGTAAATGATATACATGTATAAGAATGATAAGAGCGTATACTGTTTTGAAAAACATATAGATAGTTCTATTAGTAGTAATCAACTAGCCATTAAAGCCAAGCGGGTGATAAAAACGAATTGTGTGAAAAGGGTTGAGCAACATATGCATGCTATAAAAGTCCTTAAATTATTAGAGAATTTTACGGTACATCTTTTACATCTTGATGTATAAAACAAATCTATTATGGAACCCAGCCACTAATGTCTTTGATAAAAGTAAATATAGGCAACTGTAGAAGGGCACTAAAGGGCTAGTGCAATATTCGACTAAACAGCTGCCCGACCAACTATCGTTACCCAACGAACGGCTTATGTGACAGCAGGAATTTGACCAAATCTCCAAAACAATTGATAGCCATTGAGTGTCTTCTTCAACCTTTTTTACTTTTGAAGATCTTGTATCCTCTGTGGACCTTGGCACTGCGACCATATGTTGGATCTCTCTCTCTCTCTCTCTCTCTCTAGACGGATTCGGCCTTTTTTCCCCTCCATTAATAATTTAGGTCATGATGCAATGAATGGATCTCTGGTGAGAGAGGTCAATAAATAATTTAAAATAAGCTTCCAAACCATCATGGAATATTTGACTGCATATGCCAAGGGTATACGTTTTGACAATTCCATCTTTCTTGCAATTCGATATCTGAGCTTCTTGAACTTGACAAGTGCTTAGGCTAGCTTAGAGTAGTCAGCCAACTGAGCTCTTGGGTAGATTGCACGAAGCTTGACCTAGTCCCATGCATCTTCCAGCCCACTCACTAAGGAATCAAGAACAGCGATGTCAGTAGGCTTATCTATCGTTTCTTTTCCTCTTCATTTATTCCTCGACGATGTCATTTGCAAATTAATCATCGCAAATCTAGCGCCAAATGTGCTACAGTAAATGAGGCAAACTTGGTAACTCGCTACAAATTGTTCTGAACTCGGGTGCCCGGCCCTTTGCCCGGGCATTCTCCACATAGCTCAGGCCTTCGTGCTTGGGTCCTCTGTCTCCAAACTGATGCCTTTCAAAACTCCATCTCTGTGCTTCAATCCTACCTTAAGTCGTTGTTGGCTAAAACTTGAGACATACTCAACAGAAATGATCATTCATTTAATGAAGTGAAAAATGAGAAAAGCAAACATTTTGACATATGTTGGAGACCCGAATTTCTGTACAATGGTATGACTCTTTGAAGGATGAAAAAATTAATCCCATAAAAATCCAGTTGATAGAGATGATGAAAGAGCCGATTTACTTTTTTATTAAACCAAAAGAATTAATTGAAGATTTTAAGATTTAATTGGATTTGAGATAATTTCGTAAATTAGAGCAAAATTATTCTGAACTTTTATCATCAATATTATAGGTTCACTTTTAGGCCCTTCTCAAGTATAAGATTGAGTTTCCAAACTGCCCTTTACATTTTCAATCAATTACTCTAACTTGAACGAGAGAGAGCGGGGAGGGGCGGCACCGCCTCTTACATAATTTGTGAGAGATGGTGAAGGTTGCTCTTTGGTAGCAAGTGGTGGCGCCCTCACTTTTGCTTTTTATTGGTTTTTTCTTTTTGTCGTGTTTTTTTCTGCCACAAAATTTTGTGCCGTATCAACGGCGCCATGTGAACAGAATTTTTGGAATTATCGAAGGTAATTGACCAAAGAATCCAATTGTATAAATAATTAAGTTAGAAGACTAGGTTTTGTTTGTTTCGTGGAAAATATATCATTTCTAAAAAATATATTTTAGGAAGTCATTTTCTAGAAAAATGATAATATATTTCCTAGGGATAAATGCAATATAAGTCCTAAAACTTGTCACAAATGTGCAATTGAGTCCTAAAACTTGCAAAAAGTGCAATTGAGTCCTAAAACTTGTCAAATTGATGTAATCGAGTCCTAAAGTTAACACTGTCAAATTTATTAACGGAAAAAGTTGACGTGGCATTTTTAATTGTTATTTTATTCAATCTTATTTTAATTAGATTAAAAAAGTGGAAAAGAAAACCTAAAATTTTATTAAAAACAATAACTGAAAAAAAAAAATAGAGGGAGAAGGGTAGGGGCTTCAGCCGCCGTCGTTGCCGCCACCCATCGTTGGAAGAGCCAGTGCCGACGGCCTTGGGCGAGGGTGGCCAGCCCTCGCCCCGGCCTAGGTAAGGGCCGGCGACCCTCGCGGCGAGTGCGAGGGCATCCAGATCTGGGCGCGCCGGCCCTCACGGGGGGTCAGCAACCCTCACGGCGAGTGCGAGGGCACCCAGATTTGGGCACGCCGGCCCTCACGGGGGGCCTGCGACCATTGCCCACCCCCAATGTCACGCCCCGAACCCCGAGCACGCGACAACCCCTTCTCTTGGTCGATTGAAAGCGACGTCCCAGGACTCGTCGACGACCATTCATTTTAATATTTCGTTATGCGCAAGCGGAAGACGAACCATCCCCACCCAACAAACAATCAATCAATCAATCAGGGATAGAGGGATGAACCACAAGAACAACCATCACTACTCATTTATACAATTTACTAGATTAACCAACGGAGGATCGTTTCCCAATACACGCCCGACAAAAAGGGCCGATCCATCCTCTAAGCCAAACCAAAAAAGAACTAGGCTAGGCTAATCTAGCTGTACACAATGAACCCTCGGGTTCAGCACCACGGTCACTCCGACCCATCGAACTCGACTGGCTGTCGGGTCGATCACCGGAGAAGCGGGGGCAAGATTCTCCACCGCGGGTGCGCCATTCTAGGGGCCTGAAAAATGTTAACCACGACGGGTTGAGATAAAATCTCGGCGAGTTCTTCCCCTAAGCCCCGGTTAGTACACCAACTCAACCCGGGTATCTCTCCGTAACCACCCTCACTCAACCCAACAACAAACAACCAAAGAACCCGCAAGCAAACAACAGACAAGGGCAACCAATAAACAATTAGTCGGTTCGCATGCAACCTTACTCGGTATGCCATACCCTGCACGATAAACCTCACTCAATGCAAGCAATGCAACCAACAATCACATAGTCGGTTCGCATGCAACCTTACCCGGTATGCCATACCCTGCACGTTATAAGACAGCACAACACACGCAATGCACATGGCCATTAGATGATGCAATTCATCAATCACATGCGAGTCGCATCACAAGCGATCTCACCTGGCCATCGCCACACCCTGCACGTTATCAATTCATGCGTGCGTGCCATAAATCATGATGTGATCACCTCATGCATAATCGAAACTGATGATGCAATGTTTCTCGTACACTTTGGTATCCACACGTGTTCCATTGGGCCGAGGTGCAACGGCGTTACGGCGCCCTTCCTCCGCAGAGGCGCAACCGTGCCCTTCCGTGCTATTGCTACAGCGCTACGGCGCCCTTCCTCCGCAGAGGCGCAATCGTGCCCTTCTGTGCAGGCCGAGGCGCTACGGCGCCCTTCCTCCGTAGAGGCGCAACCGTGCCCTTCCGTACCCTCCGAGGCGCTACGGCGCTACGGCGCCCTTCCTCCGCAGAGGCGCAACCGTGCCCTTCCGTACCCTCCGAGGCGCAACGGCGCTACGGCGCCCTTCCTCCGCAGAGGCGCAACCGTGCCCTTCCGTGCCCTCCGAGGCGCAAACGGCGCTACGGCGCCCTTCCTCGGCAGAGGCGCAACCGTGCCCTTCCGTGCCCTCCCTTCGGTGATTCGGACTATTGTAGCCAATGCACACATACTTGCAATGCACTTGCATTTAAAATCTCAAGTCCTTCCTCATAAAAGCGGTCCATTTCCAATGTCCCTCAAACAAACCATTTTTCCCACCTTTCTCATAAAAGCGGTCCATTTTCAGTGTCCCTCGGACAAACCATTTTTTTTTTTCATAAAGGCAGTCCATTTCCGGTGTCCCTGACAAACCATTTTCTTTCTCATAAAGATCCATTTTCGGTGTCCCTCGGACAATTCATCTTTTTCCCATTTTTATGAAAATCACACAATTCATGCGGATGCTCATATAATTACACATTCAATTCACTCCATAAAATCAATGCACATGAAACTACACAATTTAATTTCTGGATGAACAGTAATTTCCGAATTTAATAAATAAGTAATTAAATTCAGAAATTAAAATAATTAAATAAATAAATTCCGAAAATTAAATAATTAAATAATTATTTAATTAAATGCAGAAATTAATTTAATCAATAAATTAAACAATTAATCACATTAATCAAGCAATTAAGGACAAACATGATTAGTTAGCACAAAACACACAATTAAGCCTAATTAAGCACAATTAAGCATAAATAAGCAAGATTAAGCTAAGCTAATCTTAATCCACTATCTAACCACCTATCTTAGGGCTAATACACTTAATTAAACACCTTAATCAGCCCTTAGCACTAATTAACCCAACCCTAAGCAAGTTTAGGCACTAAATAGGGATTAGGGGCTAAACTCACCCGTTAAGCGGGCCGGCGACACGAGCGCGGCGGCGGCGACGAACCCGACACCCGGGGACTTCTCCCACGACACTCCAAGGCGGTCCCGAGCTCAACACAGCAGCAACAAATTCGGATTCCCCACTGAACTTCACAAAACAGCACTGCAGGAGGAGGAGGTTGCTGGTCGGAGCAAGAACAAGCTGGCCGGAGCTCCGGCGAGCTCGTGGCCGGTGACCGGAGGCTCCTGGGGGTCGAGGGGGAGTTGTGTGTGGCTGGTGTGGGCATTGGGTAGGCCAAAAATGGAGAGAAACGGAAGAAAAACCGAAGTTGCACAGGGGGCGCTGCACAGTGACGGACGGAGGACCGTCGACTTCAGGCCGCCGTACGGGACGGCCGTCGACTTTTTCCGTTGATCGGCCGACATTTCTGGTACGGATTTCCTGTGCTGATCAGTTTGATAGGTGGATCGGCCCGAGATTCCACCGGGAAGGCAACGAACAACTCCAATTTCGGTGAGAGGTCCAAAGCAGAAACTGCAGAAAATGCAAGGAGAAGCAAGGGGAAGAGGGCTGCGATTTCTGGGCTGAAGAGAGGAGAGAGAGAGTGCATTGAGGGCTGCTTCTAGGCCTCATCAATGCCATTAAAGGCTTGGCTCAAGTCCCCACAAAACATGACATCATCTTCTCTCTCTTCCTTTGACTTTTCTCCAAAATATCCAAGGGCATTTTGGTCATTTCCACCTTGCACATTTCCCAATCTGTCCTTGGGCTGAAAATGAAAGGCGGGCCTAGGAAACGGGCCGGAAAATGAATAGGAACGGGCTCGGGAATTTGTTGGGCTCGAATTGGCTCACGTTTAGGCAACGGGCTCGGGAGGGTTAACGATCGGTTTTGGCCCAACGGCTCACTCGTTGTCTCGGTCTTCCACGGTGGCCATCCCACCTTGGGCGTGAGGCCCTCACTGTTCTTGCCCGGCCCACGTCCTCATAGGCTCGGTTCCTCGGTCCGAAAATCCCTTTCCCAAAAACTCGGCTCGCCCGACACCGTCGACTATCAAGGAAGCATCGTCCAAAAGTCCGTCCCGGACGTTCCCGAAAATTCGAAGTCCAATCTTGGATTCTCATGCCTTGTCAATTTTGCCCAAATGTCATTTTGGTATAATTCAGACTGACAGGCGGCTTTGAGGATTCACGCGTAATCGACTCGTGCCAATTCACGTTCAAGACTTCTCGACACATGGACGTCCTTGACTACATGAAATTACGAAGGATCGATTCTTATTTCAAAGTACACGATTATCAAGGATCGACATAGGGTCGTTCGCGGGTTCGATAACAGTAAACGGAATCACCCGTCGTCCCATTATTTCTGTCCACGAATCGACTTCTATTCGTCCCTGAAATCGGCCTGCATGACTACAGGATCGTCCTTACGCAAGTCACACGGTCGAGTCGTTTTCCTAGGTCAAGTTCTTTAGTTGCACGAGTTCTGTCCTCATTAGCCTTTCCTCTCAAGGTCAGTATCTCAGGAGTGATCAGTTCCGAGTGAGATCAACCAACAATGCATTGGCGAAATTAACGTTCATTTCTCCTTCAAAGGGCTCGAATTTCAGGATGTCACACCCCAGGTGAGGTGTTGCAGGCCCCAAGCGAGGGCCGGCGACCGTTGCCAAGCCCAGGCGAGCCTCGTCGGGGGCTTGGCAACGGTCGTTGGCCCTCGCTTGGGGCCGGCGAGGCCTCGCCGAGGGGGCGGCGATGGTCGCTGGCCCCTCGTGAGTGCCGGCGTGCCCAGATTTGGGCACCCTCGCGCTCGTCGCGAGGGTCTCTGGCCCTCACCTGGTGCCGGGAGGACTCCCCCTCGCCAGGCGATGGTCGCCGGCCCCCCACGAGGGCCGGCCCTGGCCCTTTTGACGTGGGCAGCGGCGGCATTGAAGAATTTTTAATTTTTAATTTTTTTAATTCCACCACTTTTTTTTCCAGTTTTGTTTGTTAATAATTTTTTGTTTTTGTTTTTTAATCTAATTTAAAGATAATTGAATAAAAAAGGCCATGTGGAAAATAAAAATTACTTTAAAAATGCCACATGGAAAATAAAAATAAAAATAAAATGCCACGTTAGCTTTTTCCGTTAATAAATTTGAAGGTGTTAACTTTAGGACTCGATTGCATCAATTTGACAAGTTTTAGGACTCAATTGCATTTTTTGCAAGTTTTAGGATTCAATTGCACATTTGTGATAAGTTTTAGGACTTGTATTGCCCTTATCCCTATTTCCTATTGTTTGGTATGGAAAATCTACTTTTGGGAATAATTATAATTTTTTTTTTGAATTTTTGAATTATTCTTTTCTTTTCTTTCTTTTGTTTTCTATTATTATTATTATTATTATTTTATTATTTGCTTCTTCCCTGGTTGATCGCCGGGCACGAATGAGCTTGAACTTGCTAGATTCTTGCGAGCCGAGCCTTGAGCAAAGCTCCATCTCGCCAAATCTGGCGAGGTCAAGCTTGCCCAAGGTCAGAGAGCTCGAGCCTCGCAAGATAGGCGCTCTTTGAGTTTGCCACAAGCCTATGAGCCTTGAGACCTCACCTAATCTGTGAGCTTAAGGCTTCACTAGATTGGCAATCTTGAACCTTGCCATAGACCTACGAGGCTCGAGCTTGTTAGAGGTTAGTGATGTTCAAGCTTTCTAGAGGTTAGTAAGGCTTGAGGTCTTCTTTGGCAGGTCGCCGGTCGTCGTGATCACTAGTGACTGCTGAGGAAGAAGCAAAAAGAAAAATATAGAAAAGGAAAGGAAAATGAAAGAAAAGAAAAAGAAAAGAAAAAGGAAAATTCAATTTCTTAAAAGAAATATAAAAAGAAAAAATAATTAAAAGGAGTGTATGGAAAGAGAAAATGCTTGGCTTGAGTGAAAGCGGCAAATTTTCCCCACTTGTGAAGTTGTTTTTTTCATTAACATAAAATATATTTCTTAAGTAATTTATTTTTTATGAACCAAACATCGAAATATTCAAATTTTTTTTTCTTAAATGTCATTTTTCGTGAAATAAACAGGGGCACAAATTAGTTCTAACGGCAGACTTTGCAAGAGCATAGGTGACCAGAAGTAGACTTAACCCTCTTCAAAATGAGGTTTAATCTATCAAAAATATCTATTAACAAGATAAAAGAAGACGGTGCACGATTAATGGAAACTAATCCAACACCTATAACAGATATAATATAGCTTGTCACGTCACGTTGGGGATGGCAGCGAGTCCGATTAAATCGAGTTCCCCAGCTGCCCAACTTCTGTGCAAGTGTAATTGGATTTCAAGTTCTAAAATTGGTTTGGAACACCTTTAAAAAAAGCTATAATTTTTGAGATTTAATTGGTAGGTACCCCCAAATCCAACCGTACTAATCATATCATTTCAAAATGTCTTTTTTCTTAAAAAAAAATTGATTACATTATTTATATTAGTTATTTTTGAATTTTGTCAATCCGATTTTGAGTGTATTTTGTGTTTTGTATACTTAACCAAGACAATTTTGGAACTCCATAAAAAAACTCAACTATGACAAGAAATGAAAAGTGTTTTGGGAGGAAATGTTTTCTATATGAAAATGTACAGGTACATGAGTGTATTTATAGTACAAAAAAAGAATCAGAAAAGATATACAGAAAATATATTCAATATCATCTTCCAATTTTGTCTCATAGAATATTCTAACAATATTCCATTATGGATAAATTGTATCAATTAGGATCACAATCGGTATCATATCAAATCCAATCTCCAACATTCTCCCTCAAGCTGGTGGCCTATATATGTCGAGGATACCAAGCTTGCTCGTTAAGTACTTGTGTTGACTTTGACATAGTGGTTTGGTGAAAAAGTTACCAGGCTGTTCCACAGTTCCAATTCCCTTTGTTATGAAGACTCCACCTTTGATCTTGTCTCAAGTAAAATGACAATCTAATTTTATATGTTTTATCCTTTCATGAAAGACTAGTTTCGCCGCTAATTTTAGCACAGCATCATTTTCACAAAACAATTCACTTGGCCCACTAATCTGTACTCCAAGATCTAATAGTAATTCTCATATCTAGATTATTTCGCCAGTAGTCTTTGTTATGGCTCGATATTCTGATTTAGTTGATGACAATGATATAGTGCATTGCTTCTTTGTTTTCCATGCATTCATGAGTTTCCCAACTTGATATAGAAACCGGTGATAGTCTGTATCGTAGTAGGCCGTCATCTTCATGTTGTAGTCATGAGATAAGAATATGCCAAGTCTTGGGCACTCCTTCAAGTATTTCACAAATTTTAGAGCTGCACTCAAATGAGACCATTTTGGGCTATGCATGAATTGGCGGGGTTGGGATACCAAAAGTGCCATTACTTTCGTACAACGCTCACTTTGGTGCCAAAACTTTTTTTTTCGTTCACTTGAGTGCCAAATCGGAGTGAAATTGATCACTTGAGTGTCACTTCGTCGGAAAAACTGACGTGGCAGCTAGAAAATAATATTTTAATATTTTAATTAATATTTTTGAATTTTTTTTGAATTTTTTGAATTTTTTTTCTTTTTTTTTAAGGCCGGCGAGGGCCACCGTTGACCTTCGTTGGCCGCCGAACTCTCGCCCAGATTGGGCGAGGGCCCCCTCACCGTCGGCCACGAAGGCCTTGGGTGAGGCCGTCAAAGGCCCTAGGTGAGGCCAGCGAGGCCGTCGACAGCCTTACCCGTGGCGGCGACGGTGAAGGCCAGGTGGCCCTTGCCTAGATTTGGCCTTGGGCAAGGTCGCAATGGCCCTCGGCAGCCGCGGGGAGGCCGCGACGGCCTCACCCAAGGCCTTCGCGGCCAACGGCGAGGGCCCCCTCGCCCAATTTGGGCGAGGTTTCCGTGGCCAGTGAGGGTCAATGGTGGCCCTTGCCGGCCTTAAAAAATAAAAAAATATTATTTTCTGGCTGCCACGTCAGCATTCCAGCGGCCACGTCAGCTTTTTCGGCGAAGTGGCATTCAAGTGATCGATTTCACTCCGATTTGGCACTCAAGTGAGCGAAAAAAAAGTTTTGGCACCAAAGTGAGCGCCATACGAAAGTAATGACACTCCTAGTGTACTTACCCATGAATTGGCTGAGTATTTGCACTGCATAACATATGTCAGTCTTATGATGGTAAGATATTCCTAACAAGTCGTTGACATCCTGAAGGATCCTTGAGTAATGGGTCCTTGATGGATGAAGAAAAATCTCGATCATATTCATGAGTTATTAATTTGACGTTCTGCTCAACATGGACGACAACAAGTTTGCAACCAGATAATCTTGCTTTTGAAACAATCTCTAAAACGAATTTTCTCTAACTAAGGTTTATTCCTTTATCGGATCGAGCATTTCAATGTTAGAGAAATATTTGGGCGATCCCAAATCCTTGATGTGGAAAGTGGAATGTAAGTACTCTTTGAACTTTGCAACATGATAGTCATTATTTTTCATTACAAATATATCATCAACATATATCAATAAATAATTTGACGAATCTCTTATAGTCCACGAAAATAGGGCATAATCATGCTTAGAGTGTTGAAACCCTACATTAGTTAATGCAGCGATGAACTTCAAATACCATTGTCTAGACGCCTGTTTCAATCCATAAAGGGACTTACATAGATGACATACCCATGGCTTCCATTGTCTGCGTAAGCCTAGAGAAAACTCCATACAAATTTCTTCATCCAAATCACCATGAAGATTGTGAACATCCATTTGATGTGGTGACTGATTCCAAATAGCTGCAAAAGACAAGAAGGAATGGATTGTAACTTCTTTGGCAACATGAGAGAAAGTCTCTTGATAATTGAAACCTTTTCTTTGAGTGAACCCTTTAGCAACTAAATGTGCTTTGTAGTGTTCAATAGCACCATCGGTTTTAAACTTGATTTTGTATACCCATTTACAACTACTCGCTTTCTAATGTGGGGGTAGCGAGACATATCTCAAGTGTGATTTTCCATAAGTGCAGTGAGTTCGGATTCCAGGGTGCATTGCTAGCTAGGATCATGTGTCGCCTCATTGAAAGAAGATGGTTCCTATTCTTCTGATATATGGCTAATGCAACTCATATGTTCTGGTGATAGCCAAGTAAAGGAAACATACGAGGAGACGAGGTATTGTGTACCTTTTGAACTAGTAGCTGAACATATGTAGTCTTTAGTCCATGTAGGTAAACGAACATGCCGCTGCAAACATTGAGGTTGAACTGGTAACACTTGTTCAGGTGTTGGTGATTCAGGTTCCTATGATGAGCCCAAAATGGTGTTTGATGGAACCGTTGATATAGATGGACAAACTCCATCTTCTGATGCATCAACAAGGGGGTGTGAATTAGTGGATTCTTCCATAACTTGCATAGAATCTTATAGTGCAACAAAAATATGTCGTAACATCATGTATAAATCTTTGCTAGATAAGAATGGTTGCTGTTTTTCTAGTAGAGTTGGGTCGGAAGAAGACATTATTTGCTTGAATGAAAACACATCTTCATGAAAATGAACATCCTTGCTAATAAAGAAATTCCCTGTGGAAAAATCCATAACATATCCTTTCTGAAGAGGTGGATAACCCATGAAAACACATTGAATGGCACGGGGATCCATTTTATCCCGAGGGCCTACATTCTTAGCATAATATAAGCAACCAAATACTTGAAGATGATCATTAGTAGGCTTTTTGTTATAGAGTATCTCAAAAGGAGTGTTGCCATTTAGAATATGAGTTGGCATCTAATTATCAAATAGGTCGTTGTGACCATACAATTCCCCAAAAAAGTTCCAAGAATAGAGATCTGATATTTTAATGCACGGGCTCCTTCTAAATGGTGTTTATGCTTGCGCTACACAATTATATTTTGTTGAGGGGTGTAAGTACATGTGCTTTCATGTAGTATTCCATGAGAAGATAGAAATTCTTTACAATCAGAAGTGAAAAATTCATGACCATTATCAGTATGAATGCGTTGTATAGATTTATTGAATTGATTTCTAATTAAGGAGAAAATTTTGATATATGGGAAAAAGGTTTGGCTCTTTGATTCCATAAAGGACACCCAAGTAGCACATGAATAATAATCGACGATAGTAAGAAAGAAATGAGATCCATCACGATCAGAGATATGGTAAGGAACTCGTATGTCCATATGAAGTAAGGAAAAAATTATATTTGCCTGAGATGTACTTGTTGGAAAGGGTACACAAGATTGTTTAGCTAAATGACATATTTGACAATTTAAATGAGGAAAACTTGCACTATGACCCAATCGTTGGTGATAAAGGAGGTTTTTATTTCGAGTGATTGTATTACAAGAAATGCTCTTGTTTTTAGTTTCCAAATCTCCAAGGGAGTCAATCCAGAAATATAGCCCTTGTGCAACTTTACCCAAGCCCATCGGATTGTCAATTAAAAGGTCTTGAAAGAAACAATTTTGAGAATTAAATATGGCATGAAAGGAATTATCCTCACACACTCTTGATATAGAGAGGAGGTTAAATTCGAAAGTAGGAATATATAATACATTCTTGAGAATAAATTTTGGACCAAGATGCGCAGTACCAATTTAAGTAACCTGGGTAATATTCTCATTTAGAAGACGTATTGATACAGAGGATTGTGGTTCTTGAATATGGGAAAAAAATGCTTATTGCAAATTATGTGGTCACTAGCCCTAAGTCAATTATCTATGCATTAACTGAAAAATTATTAACCTTATAAAGAACGGTACTTGAGAAGCCTGCACTTTTATCACTGATCTTTAATTGACTCAGAACTTGTATGATATTTTGGTATTGCTTTGGAGTGATTGTCTGATGCGTTTCATCAAATTTTTGTGCGAAGACCACATAAGTGATGGATTCCTTCTCCTTTTTGTTTTTTTGTCATGGGGTTTTCCATGCAATTTTCAACATGTATCCATGGTATGACGTGGATGCTTGCAATTTTTATAATATTTATTTATAAGTTTAGAGTTTTGTACATTGACCTTCCTAGATGATGTGGCATTTCGTGAGACATAGGATTCCTTATAAGCAGGAGCTATCGTGGCTTGATAATAGTCGTCTGATTCGGCTAAGTCGATGGAGGATCTTGGATCGTCGGATTCCGTGTGTTGATCCTAGCTATCGGATCCAGCAAGCGGATCTAAGCTGCTCATTCTAGTCGGCTGATTCCAGTCGTTTGATGGGCCACGTGGATCCTAGCCGTTGGATCTTCCCTCTGCATCTCGGCCATCGGATCGAGAGGGCATAGGATTTCCCCGCTTCTCTCTTCGCCGCTGCAGCTACTCCCCTGACCAGACCAACATCAACTCGGCTAGATAGAAGATCCTCCATCGTCGTTGCCGCTCTTCTCCAATGCTACTCTAGTCGAAAATATCGCAAGAGACATCCCCTCGCCCACTCGCCCGTGCTCAGCAGTAGCAAGCTGTTGGCTCTCCTCTTGGATGGTCAACTAGTAGATCCGGCTGAGCAGCGAAGGCTGCGATGGGGACACCGAGTACACATCATTCAAAATAAGTAAGAATCTCGTCGCCTTTTCCCTTTCTTTGATCTGTTTGTGTTGCCTCAGCGTCTCCTCTAGACCCTCAAGCTGCTCCTCGGCTGCCTCGAGCTCGTTCTAGAGAGAGGAGAGACCGTTGAAGATGGCAGTGATAGTAAGACCTCCTTGCTTTAGATCTGAAAGTGCTTGCATTATTATGCACAGTTTCGCTCGATCCAACCATCTGTACATCTCACGGATGCTCTCCCAAAGCTGCCTGGAATCCTTGATCGGTGGAAGTTTGACAGCCACATTCGGTGAAAGCAGTTGCCAATCCAGGTACAAACCAGCTGGTTGCATCTCCGCTAGTGCTGTTGGAGACATTTGTTGGCTAGGGAAGGAATGGCATCATCGAGGAAGCCGTCCTTGTCCTTCGTGATAAAGGTGCGCCTGAGATCCTGAGCCCATGAGCTGTAATTCTTTGGTCCAGTGAGCTGTGCGTGGATGAGTTGGAGCTCGAGACTGTTGGTCGACGATGTGTACAAGGGGTTGTCAGGCTCAAGCCAACCACCAATGCCGACGGGATAGAGCAAGAGTCCGGGCGAAAATAACGGGTAGGAGTCGTCCTTGACCCGGAAAAGATTCAGATCTGCGAACCAGATCTGCTTGGTGTGAATTGTCATTTGGGCTGGCCTCAGGTGCAAATGGGCTTTGCATTTCTATTTGGCAAGGTCCCAAAGTTGTCGCTTGCGGATGGCCCATAGAGGTATTAGGCCCACATTGCCTCTCCTCCTTTGTTGAGTGGGAGGAGGAGAGGCTGCTGCTAGCGAACAGCAGATACAGATTTTCTTTGATAGCACGATTCCGTGGTAGGAGGCCTATTCTCCAGGGGATTAGACAGTGGTGCTCCAAGGCATGGAGCTTGACTGGTAAGATCTCTCTTGCTGCTCTAAGAAAAGGTTTGATTTGGATTAATTTTTAATGTTAAGAAGACATGAACAATGTTTTGGAGAAGGGGCAATATCAGGTAGGGAAGACCGTGATGTTCTTGCATCGATGGTGCCTGGGGCTTGACTTGGACGAGTTGCTTCTATCGACATGGGTGGTTTGGTACGAAATGAGTGGGGTTCCTCTGGAACTCTACAATGCTCGGGGGCCCATTCACCCATTGTCCATGGACTGGATCCCATGGAAACTGAGGCCATTTGATTGGGTTGGAAGTTTAGATCTGGGCTAGAACAGAAGCAGCTAGGTCCTGGGCATGGTCAGGACGTTGAATTGAGGCCTTCTCCGGTCGTGGATCATTTGTGCTGAAGGTGAAGTAGGGATTTCCTCCACTGAAAAGTCTTTGGCCATGATATGAAAAAAACTGAATTCCTATTTGGCTTGTTGAATCGTTTTGCAGGTTACAACAATGTTCAAAGAGGAAACCAATGGCAATTCAATGGTGCGGAAGCTAGGCCAGGAAGGCTTGCTATGATACCATGATAGGAAATGAAAAGTGTTTTGGGAGGAAATTTTTTCAGTATTTCTATATGAAATTGTACAAGTACATGAGTGTATTTATAGTACGAAAAAAGAATAAGAAAAGATATACAAAAAATACATTCGATATCGTCTTTCGATTTTGTCTCCTAGAATATTCTGACAATATTCCATCACTGATATACTATATCAATTAGGATCATAATCGGTATCATATTAAATCCAATCTCCAACAAGCTAGGTTTCACAAAATAGAATGAAGGAGTGGAACGGAAAGAGGGATGTATATTTTAATATTCCTATATTAAATGTTTGAATTCAAAAGATATTAGAGTCAAATATGCCTCTACAAAGAAGTAGAGGCAAAAGAGGGCAAAGATACAATTTGAGAAAAATTTGTATGTCTTGTAAGGGGACACTTATGTCACATTTACCCCCACACTAATTTTTGTGTAACAAAAAATTTCAAATTGATACCCTGTGTCATATTTACTAAAAATTGAAATACCCATATTGCTTTGACCTCAATTATGGTAAGTTTGAGAATATCCTCACCAAATATGAGAAAAAGGATGGGTTCGAAATATCTATTCTTTTATGGCCTCCTTCCCATGAACCAAAATGGCCTTAGAGCAAAATGCTATAGTTGAAAGCAATTTAGAAATCGGACTCTTGCTTTTCAATAGCATCTTTCTGGGAAAATAATCCAAAAATATGAGAAAAAGTTGCCATAATAGTACCATGGAAGCACCTTCTACAATCATTTTGCAAAATCTAGATATGCACAGCAAATCTCCAAGAACAAGATAGGATCAAGGGTCAAATGCACCAGAACCACCAAACTGTGTAAAGGAAAACCCCACCACTCCCCTTTGTCCCAAAAATCAAAGGTGTTGCTTTGTTTAGTCCTTCAAAACTAGTGAATGGAACTAAATGATGAACCTCCAATTTGGTATTCTCTTGTTCCTACCGACCCTCCAATAAAAAAGGAACTTCATTTGTCCATTAAGCAAATTAGATTTTGTTTTTAAATTTCAATACTGAAGAGTCTAACTAAAGAACATCGAGTGGTTGGCTCCAGCATCGGCGGAAGCCTCCCGGCCGCCTGCCACTAACATTCTATAATCCACAAATTGGAGACAAAAACAATTTGATTTTGTTGATTTGTCATTCTAGTGCGCAAGGAATTTCGGTTAAATTAATTAAACTATAATAGAGTCGCCATGGACTAGTTTAAAAGTGACCTTTTGACTCTTCAAGACAGAATTTCCTAGAGAATCTATGAATTGTGGACCGATTTTCTCACGAATAACACCCCCGGGACAGGATGAAACTAAGAAGGGAAAAAGCATGATTTGTTTTCTTTCGACACAAGTTACCAACACAAAGACCCGATTGTATAAGAATCGACAAAAACTCTGCAAATTCTATAAGCCTGTTGAATCTAGACCTTTACTTGTGCAGGTGGCCTTGATCCCAAATAATTTGCTTGGTGCAATTTTAGTTGGTGACCTCTAATTTCCGTTTAGAAAGGCTTTTGATTTCTGATTAGCTATACCAATTATATAAACCTTGAGAGGTTAATGAGAAACTAAATGGATTGTCTTACAAGAAACATATAAATTCATTCTATTATGTATGAGGCCTTCCAAGCATTGTGCTTGACTTAACTTATCATAAAGAGTTTGAGTAACATCCGCTAAATACTAGGTTCATGCATTTTGCTAATACTTTGGTGGCAAAATGTCCATGAGTGTCTATCATGGTGTTTTTCAAGAAGTGAAGGAGTACAAGTTGTAAGCATGGAGAATAGCATCGTTGGCACATGAAAAATACATGTTAAACAATGCTGTTGCTTATACAAGTCGGCCATCATTCAATAATGGAGTAACAATAAAAATTATTTTCTATCATAACATGTATTGCAAATGATTAAATTTTTATAGCAATTCAACTGCCATCATATTTGCCCTTGATTGATAATCAACAACATAGTCAGCATAGTGAGCAATGCACGAGTTAGCAACGATATAAGGTACGCTTGTGTAATGTAAAACTCAAGATTTGAAAGATATTTTTCTAAAAATGATCACTTGTATCATTTATAAAAATGGATAAATAAAATATATTTTCATTACTTACAAAAATAGTTAGATATAAATTATTGTTGATAATGAAAATACATTCTATTATCTTTAATTTAGTTTGTAATGTGATCGACTTTGTCTAAGCTATATCTCTACATGGCAAGCTTATCCAATTTTTCTCCCCAACAAACTAATGGCAAAGTAAAGGCTTAGTTATTTCGAAGTTCCAAGATGTTCAATGCGAAGCCACAGAATTGTGTAAGCTATCCTAAAATATAATGTAGAACCAAAATGACAAAGTGGAAGGGGGCAAAAAAGGGAAAAACCATTTATGCTTTATAGATTTGTATTATGCTACGTGGAATACTTTGCTGAAATCTGTCACTTCAATTGCCTGGAGAATTTGGATACGAAAGCGCTTGGTTGGCAACTTTCTAAATCACGCTTTTTCTTCTTTCGCCACTGTTGGAGGTCTACATCAAAAGGTGCCAACTTTTTTCCGTGTAAAAGGTACTAATAAGTTGTCCACTAGCCCCTGAAAAGGGCAACGTTTCGGCATCATCAATGCCTACTCAATCCCTCAAAAAGGTGCTCAGATACATATGAGCAGATGGTTTTACCACTACATAATCGAAAGCATGGAGTTCCTTAGATAAAGCCATATAAAGTGCATTTGATTTATCATTTTCCAAGGAGCTTTCAACCTTCAAGACTCCTTAAGAAAATGCTGAGGTGTTTAGCATTTTGAAATAGCTTTCGGCCAAATATTGATATTGAAAATGTTGAAAGCCTAAAACTTTTCTTACCTAGCCTTTCAAAATAAAATTTGCAGTATGCTGAAATTAGGATTAAAATATTTTTCCTTCAAAAACTATTCTCACCAAGTCTTTTGTTTTCTAGTTTTGCCCCTCCTAGTTATTGTTGATTTTCTTTGTGTGAGGGTAGTTTTTGAGGGCCAGTGAGGCTAGATTTGGCTGGCAAGGATTGCACAACCCAGGTGACCGCCACTAGGACCTTCACTTGAGGTTGGGTGTCCCCAAGTGATGGTCGCTTGGGTTGTTCAACCTTGAAGACCATTGCCCAAGGTCGTGCGACCCTAGGCAGAGATCACTTGGGTTATTCGACCCTCGTTGAAATCGCTTAAGGTCAAGTGACCTTAGTCAACGGCCACTAGTGCTAGATCTAGCTCTGGCGGCCTAAGCTCTTCGTCGGCTTTGATAAAGGGTTTGAGGTTTTTTTAATAATAAATATAAAAAATGCAGCCAAAGCCCCTTACAAATTTTTTTTGCCAAACACTACTTGAACCTAGAGTCGCTTTGTAAAGAGTTTTTACCAAATTCAATTTGCATTTCCTTAAAAGGCTTTGGCTTTTAGCATTTGCATTATACCCAAAACCCATTTTCAAAGTTGAACCAAATCCACTAATCACATTTAAGGATATATGCTAGACTCATATTAGATTCCTCTACAAAAAACACACTTTTTCCTATAATTTTCTTTGCTGCACTTTGATTGATTCTGTTTATCATGTCATTCATAACTAGACTGTGCGTTTATATAGTTGCTTCATCTAGCATTGTCACATAGAAAAAAATTACTTTGTCGCCTTGTGGGGATTACGGGATGTAAACCTTTAACATGAACAATTGTACGATATAAGTAATAGCCCATATTCAACGGTTCACTGACAACGAGCTTGCAAGTGCAAACCCATCCACATAATCAGGTTTAATCCAACCTCTCTTCGAGTAAATTTTTACAAAAATATCAAAAACCGTAATACCATTAAAACCCTGAAGATTCGAAATAGCCATAAAAAGGAAATGAAAACCTAAATACTGACAATTAACATCAAATGAGCCAAACTGATGCAGAAAGTAGGCCAAAAGAAGGAAAAAAAACTCCTGCAGCATGGTTTATCATTTTGGCAATAATTATAGCAAATGAACTGAGTTTTTTTGGATTGTTCTTATGGGCATCATTTGCTAAATAGTGGACGAACTCTTATTTCTGGCTTACCTTTTAAGTTTTTCTCAATTCAAAAGTTCTGTAAATTTATCGGCTACGATGTTTGTGTAATACATTATCGAACAGATTGGAGAAGAATACGAGATGACACGACTAGAATGAGACCGACTTTAGACTAACACGAGTAGACATGTTCCTGTTTATTTTAGATATGAACCGGATAGACATACTCATAAAAATGAAAAACAAGGTTAGACATAATTTAAGCACAAAACGAGCCCACATCAATAGCGAGTAGGTTATTGGCCAATTAAGTATGCAATGAGATGCACAATTAGGTAAATGCATATTCCAGGTTTTATGAAATCAAGTTAAAAGGAAATAAATTAGCGAACGAAACCTAATTTTGGTTTTGCTTTACTCCGTGGAGAGATTATACTTAATGGTTAAATGCTTGAAGCATCGCGCACAAGTTCAAATAAAGCATTGTCACCATCATCCTGTCTGTTTTTCTGTCGGTTATCCCCATTTTGATTTGGATACATAAACGTCCTCTCGTTTTTCTGTGCGAGGTTGAGCAAATTTTATGTTGTATCTCTGCCCACTATTCATGCGTTTATTTCCCATTTATCATACCAAAAAGAACTTACTGACCTCGTACTTTTCCTGGCCACAACATCTTATGACATTGGGGAAGACTGAGAAGAAAGTAGTAACGAAAAACTGGAATCACATACAACTTGTAACGCATATTATAAATGTTGCCCATTTTCGTAATAATTGGCAGTTGGTTTCTAAGGAAACCTCTTTATATTTTCTCTAAATAATTACATTCTTCAATACTAAATTGACAGAATCTTTTGCACACCTGGAAGAACCATTTCCAGGAGTACTGAAGAATGACATTCGTGAGACCTCATATAACCAGAATTGACAGAGCTCACAAAACACAAGACCTTTCTATTTTAGGCTTTTGGTTTTTCAATTTTGCTTTCATATTCATGGCCGACACCAGGGCTGTGTCCCGGTACTGTGGGTCGGAAATCGCCTAGTATCTCCGTAACGGTTAGCTTCTCCCCATTACTGTTCAGAGCTTTTGCTTGAGCACCTCCATTCTTTGAGCCGATGAAAGAATGGCCCACTCCAGGGCTGCTTCTAGGGGTTGTGGGGCGGAAATCATCCTTGTACACTGTGTGTGATTCACCCAAATCGGCTGCCTGATCATGTGCTGTAGGCGAAGGAACTGTCTCCTTCTCCACATCAGAATGATCATTGTTCATAGGAGACTGAGTCAGAGTGAGAAATTGCGATGCTTGTATGTGCATTTGGTTGTTATTCATTGCACGGACTTCGTCCTCCCATGCTGATTTTATCGACCTTCCCTCAGAAGTTAGGATTGCACCGAACGTGATGAAGGTGAAAATGATCATGAATTTTGACATGACTTGGAGATCAGCCATAGCCAGAGAAAGTGTGAAGAAGGAAGTTTGATTTTCTACTTTGAAGTGAGCAATGAGAAGAAACAGGTAAGACGGAATATAAACTGAATGAGAAGCACTTGAACTCTGCATGGCTATTTATAGGCAAGAGAGAGTGACTTTTTGAGAATCTTAACTCACTGACCAATTACATATTAAACTATGTACGTAGACTTCATTGGTTCTTCTTCTTGGTGGATGGTGATTATTGCAATAAGATCACTTAAAGTGCAGCACTAGTAAATATTATGTCCTGTTGTTGCAAGAGTATATTTGTTTCTTCTAATTTAGAAGATCTCTCTCTCTCTCTCTCTCTGTTGCGTGCGTGCTTACGTTAATGGCGTTCTTTTTACACTTTGCAATTGTATCATTGATGAAGAGTCGAACGAAAAAGCTCTCGCGCCGACTTTGACCATTGTATAATCTCCTCCAACTAAAACTGGCCACTGCTTGCTTTAACAGTCGATAGTGGAGAAGAAAATTCTTTTGTAGTTTGGCGTAGGGCATGTAATATGACAACGACAGCTCTTGGTTGACCTCGTTTCATGGTTTAATTTTGGGTGCTTATGTAGTAAGCACAAAGGATTGACTTATAATAAGTACCACCCTACCATGGAATTAGATTGTGAGAAAGATAATACATCGGGTTCAAGCACACATAGAAATGATCATGCACATTGCTCTTAACTTGCCCTACTATTGAATGCTGTATCTAACTTAAGTAAGAGAAGAGTCCTCAATGATAAATCATGTAACTTGACACTTTTGAATGTGTAGGACATTTGGCGATCGCTGGACTGTCATGTTAGATCAACCAAGACGAAACTTAGCCAATAGGACTTGATTGCACTTTCCATCAAAGATTTATGACTATATTGGTTTAATTAAAATTTTAGGATTAAGGTTAGTTTAGAACTGATCGTGTATTTTTCCCCATAAACTTATTATACGGTTGGCCAGTTGTTTTGGCCAGTGCTTTGAATTACTTGTTAAAGGAACTCATCTTATAATAAGCAGGACATATCTAGAGATGAAGGGATTTAGCATAAAGATGAACACATGATGAGCAAAATTGGGCTTCCCCACCACAATGCACAGGCACCAAACTTTGAGGGATGCTCTGTAGTCCCCACTTAAAGGGGAAGAGTATACAATGTTGATGGCTCGGCTGCAAGGTCATACCATTTTCTTTGGTGGACAAATTCAATTGAAATAGCAACTGTCACTGTACCTTGTCGTTTGACCCTTCATTGTCTCGATGGTTGTCCTAATTAAGCTTTTAAAATTTGGTTTAGAATGTGCATGCTTAGCCGCCAAAGGCATAAGAGATTCTTCTGTTTGATTGCTACTTAAAAAGGATCGTTTTAGCGAGCACTTTTGAAACACCGATTAAGGACACTTAATAATTTTAATAATATCTTAATTAGTGTGCCCCCGGAATGCACATTAACAAAACTCATAGCATAAAGGATTCTGCATGACATACAAAAATCCATTTATTATATTAGTAGACGAAGTGATGTGAAAATAGCATTTTAAGCAAATAGGTGGGTCATATTCAATTTAATTTATTTATTAAATTAGTGGACAGTTTAGTAGACCATTCTTGGTAAACCCAACTTTACTCTAAATGCAAGTAATATCTTTAGCAGTTGTAATCATTGATTAAAAAATTAAACATTTCAACAGTTGAGTCATACTTGAAGGACATTTCAACTGGAAAAGTAGATAATTTATTCTGGAGAGGGTCGGTTTCTGCCAAGGAGAAAGAACTTACATTGCAGAAGCACATGGATGTCGAACCCCTTGTTTAATCCATGGACCACCGTCCATTAAAATTGAATCCCCGTTGGACATTATTCCAACTCTCTGAAAATT
Organism: Corymbia calophylla; assembly: GCA_014182845.1. Taxonomy (NCBI): domain Eukaryota; kingdom Viridiplantae; phylum Streptophyta; class Magnoliopsida; order Myrtales; family Myrtaceae; genus Corymbia; species Corymbia calophylla. The sequence continues at coordinate 14,357,074 of CM024700.1, forward strand.
TTCTCGAACTTAATTTTTATCAGCAATTGTTTCTTTAAAATGCTTGCTTAAGTAAAGGAAATGCGATTGGAAAATGTATGCCGGTGGGCTTTTCACCTTAAGTGTATAAAATCTATGCATTTCATTCGGTTTTGTTATCTCGGAAATACGAATCTTGTGATTATGACTCGCCAAAAAAATCATTTATTAAGGATAAAAGAACGAAGATTTACTTGCCGGACGAAATGAATTTAAGTAAGCTGTTGTAGGATATAAATTAAAATTTCAAAATTATAAAAGAGATTTATGAAATCATATCATTGTTATGTAGGTCATTTTAAATTACCATTCTTTCGCTTGTTTAACTATATATGGTCATTATTCATTTTTACCACTCAGATATATTACTAGAATATTTGAGCATAGTTTGAAGTTGAAAATGAGGTTAAGTTTGCTTTGTTGTATAGAGATGATAATGCTTAACAAGTAGGGTTGAGCACTAGTCTAGGGTTGACTCTGGACCAACGCTAGACCGGCCCAACCCTACTGCTCTTGGTCTTGTTCCTAGAGGGACTAGGTTGGTCTTTGGTTCTAGGATCCTTAGACCAGCATTATGCGAGTTGATCCTGGGAATTTTGGATTGGTCCAACTTGGACTAACCTTGACTGTATATATTATATATAATATATTTTAGACATATTATATGTCTACTATCTAATATATTGTTTATAATATTTTTTATCTATTTTAAAGAGCAAACCTTAACTTAACCGGCGTCCTTCTCCTCTAGTACTCTTGTTTTCTTCTTTCTTCTTTATCCTCTTAATCCCTAATTTGCCAAGTAAAATCAAAAGAAACAACTTCGCTCATGAGCAACCTCGCCTTGCTTGCCGCTCGACACTCGCCTTGCTTGCCTCTAGCCACTTGCACCACTCATCACTCGACGCTCGCCTTGCTCACTGTGCTTGCTGCTTGCCTCTCTTTGTTGACTTTGCTTGTTGCCGAGTAAATAAGAAGGAAACAAAGCCCTAATTAAAAACCCTCTTCGCTTGTGAGTAACACTTGCCTTGTGGCTCCATGAGCAATCTTAATCATTTTTATGGTTTCTTGCTTTTAACACGTGTGAAATTTCTATTGTCGCATTATCTTAAATTTGCTGAATATGTATTGGTATTTATAGCTTGGTTGTTCAATACCGCATTATCGATGTATATGTAATTTGAAATAATATGTTTAACTTTTTAGTGGATACAAAAATTGAAACAAAAATATTATCAGTTGGTCTCAGGTTGACCTTGGAATTGGACTGAACCTATTAAGTCAGTCCAATCCTTAGTCCCAAACTCAATAGGGTCAGTCCTTGGTTCCAAAAATTGAGGACTAATATTGTGTGGGTTGGTCCTAAGGTTAGGGGTTGGACTAGTCCAATCCGGACCATGCTCACCCCTATTAACAAGAGCCTTTAAGATGCCTAGTAACTTTTAGGTCCAAATAAGCAATCAAGAGGAGGGTGAATTGATTTTTCAAGAAAATACAAATTAATTTTAGAATCAATCCCAATAAAATTATCACTTCTTCATGCAAGAAGAACAAGCTAAATAGACATAAAAAATAAAAGAGTATAGATAAATATAAATTGCGAATGAGATTTATGGAGATTTGGTATTTTTGTACCCACTCCTCTCTTCTATCTCTAACTGCCCAAATTAGCTAGATTCCACTAGTTACGATAAGGATACAAATACCACTTTGTTAAAAATGTAGAACTTGTTGCCACCAGAAACTTGATTTCCTTTTATAGCAACCCCACTATAGCCTAATAATTATTGAACCTTCCAATATCGGTCTCACACCTTGTACATAGAGCACAGCATGTCTTCTCCTCAAACTGCAAACCACACATCTAATTAGTTTTCACACTTTGTCTTACCTACAAATGCCTTCACTTTGAGTGCAATCACTTTCTTTTGTGTGTATACAAATGAGTTTGCCACTCTTGCTAACTCTTAGAATCGACATTCAAATAGGTATTACAAACTTACAAAAGAGATAGACTTAAAAGGGGTAAGAATATTAAGAGTGCCAAAACTTTCGTATGGTACTCACCTGAGTGCCAAAACATTTTTTCGCTTATTTGAGTGCTATGATTTAAAAAATCGATCATTTGAGTGTCAATTCCGATTTGTCTCACCAGAAAATTCGACATGGACACTGATTGTCTGATGCGGCTTTGCTGGCGTTGATATGGATAATTTTTTTAATATATTTTTATTTTAAGATCTTTTTGTTTTTTTCCTAGGGTCGGCTAGGGTCATCAACGACCTTGGTCGGCCACAAAACCCTCACCTAGATTGGGCAAGCGCTGCCTCACCCTCAACCATGAAGGCCTTGGGCGAGGTCATTAGGGCCTTCCTAGTTGCTAGTGAGGCTAGGGCCCTTATTGCCTTGCTCGTGGTGGCGAGGTTGTGATGCCTTCGCCCAGGGCCTTGTAGCCAAATTTGGGCGAGGGCGTCGTGGCCTTACTAGGTGTGACCAACATCGCCCAACGTTGGCAAGGGCATCGTGAACTCGTTGGTTGTAGGCATCATTACCTGCAGATGGCTAGAGCTGGCGAAGGCCCTTGTAGTTGCCGGCCACTGATGGCCTCACCCAATTTGCCCAGGGTTTCGTGGCCGGCAAGGGTCATCGGTGATCCTTGTTGGCCCAAAAAAAAAAAAAACAAAAAATTCAAAAAAAATTCCACATAGGATGATTTGTCGGAATTGACATTCAAGTAATTGATTTTACTCTGATGTGATACTTAAGTGAGCGAAATTTTTTTTTGACACTTAAATGAGTGCCGTACGAAAGTTTTGGCACTCTTAATGTTCTTGCCCCGACTCAAAGACATCTCAAGAATACTCAATTTCTCTTGCCAATGCCTTTTCCAATTGTATGACTTTTGGCCAAGCTTTGTCCAATACATAGAGTTCCAATTCGAACATGATATTTAAGTCAAATAGGCATTATGACATCTTACTCTCTGTAAAAAATTCTCGGCAAAATCCTTAAAAATACTTACAAAATCTATCCTTAAGCTAGCTTGTCAATCAAATTTTCTATTGATTGCAGGCTTTGATCACATCATCCCACCAAATTCTTGAGTGAATTAGTCCATAATTTTTAGCACAAATAATATTGGAATATTTTACTTTATTTTTATGAGTTGGATCTTTATTTAGAAACTCGAATGGTCTTCAAATCTTTATATAAAAGGTGCTCGATGATCAAGTTTGACTGCTTTATAGATACGGGATTTTTCTTTTAGACCTTTCCTTTTTCAGATTTACAGACTTTGAAAATTTTTGCTCAAATGCTTGTACAATCAGAACTTAGTATCTGCATGTTTCAGATATGATCCTCAACACACTTAAACACATTAAAAACTAGGATTAAGTTTGGTTCATCAAAATCTTTAGAATATTTTCAACTATTAACAAGGGATAAAAAAATAATAATATAACTGCATGTAAAATGGCATATAGGCTCCTCTTTTGCTTATTGAGAGATGGCTAGTGTATTGTCTAAATTTCCTCATAAATTATTTGTCATGCTGAAGGGTGTTTTAAGGGCACTTATTATGCATACTCAGTAGGAAAAATGTAACATTGCCTATTTGAAAACTAAACAAGGGCGTTTTTTCTATTTTAAGAAAGTTTTGTTTTAATCAAGTATGATCTTGATCTTGTTAGGTTTAAAGATTTCAAATAATCTAATTTATTAATAGTCATGTACTTTTCAAAAGAATTTCATAAATTTTGAAGCATACATCGATACTATAATTTATACTAGGGCTGATGCTACAAAAACTTGAAACCGATACACTTATGCTGCATTTAACCTCAATTAATTTTTTGGTTACAAAAAATCCTAAATTGATATATTCATGTTTATTTTCCGAAAACTAATTTTGTGTTAAAAAATCTCAAATTGACACATTTGTGCCACATTCACCCCAAACTGATGTACTAGTATTGCATTCACCCTAAATTGTGGTAAATCTAGGATACCTTTGGGGTAAATTTGGTACAAGAGTATCAATTTAGGAATTTTTTGAGCTATAAAAATTAGTTTGAGATAGATGTGATACTAGGGCACTAGCTCGTGAGTTTTGATTGTATTAATCTTTTTTTCCTAAGAGGAAAAAATTTAATTATCATGAATAGTTCAAGTTGTGTCAAATGCATATCTTATAAAGTTTAGAGTTTTTAAATCATCTAATTTATTAACAAGTGGGCATTCAGAAAGTTTATGCAAAAAATGGATGCACTTTGTAATACTATTGAGTATTAAAGTCTATATTTGTTAATACAATTGGAACCATGCGTCATACTCAAACAAAGATGAGAATGATGTATCAATTGTTGTTGGCTTCTATGTTAGAGAGATGGTGGCAACTTTTAATACATTCCTTGGACTAGCTACTTGTCCTTTCTAGCTTTTGGCTTTCACTTTTTAGACTTAACATTGGTTTTCAATTCTAGACAACAAATTGAAAATAGGATCCGGTAACAACCACCAAGAGTGTGAAGTCCATCACACAACATCCACTTTAAAAAGAAGTATATTACGATTACTTAATTGCAAGCATGTGACATCTTTTTCTATTGTCATGTATGTCTTTTCATGATAGCCAAAGACAGTTGATGGAGCTGCCATAGCCCCTTTTGGAAAGAATATGCTTAAAATTGTATCAAAGGGGCGGAAAATCTCATTCTTCAAAAGGAATAATAGGATTTCTATATATAAAAAGATCAGTAGCTGTCTGGGTTAGTGAGCTAGAGGAGATCCATTTGAATCATGCGTGCATGTTGTGGCTATTTGAGTGTCTGGTTTCCTAAGAAACTTTTTCGATGGATCCGCATATTCTTCTTAATAAAGTTGAGCTATCTTAGATTGATGTATTGTCATTGAATGAAAAATCTAGCCAAGATTGATGATGCAAGAGATATGCTATAAACCATTGGCCCAATAGTATTTGTACTCTCGACCTGTCAAAATAAGTGCGTGGCCAATGGTTTGACTTTAGAAAAGAAAGTAAATGGTATACATGTATAAGAATGATAAGAGCGTATAGCACATTAAATAATGTGAAAGAAACTGTTTGAAAAACATATAAATAGTTTTATTAGTAGCAATCAACTAGCCATCAAAGCCAACCTGGTGATAAAAATGATTGCGTGAAAATGGTTGAGCAACATATGCATGCTATAGAAGTCCTTAAATTATTGGAGAATTTTACGGTACATTTTGCATCTTGACGTATAAAACAAATCGATTATGGAACCCAGCTACTAATATCTTTGATAAAAGTAAACATAGGCAACAGTAGAAGGGCACCAAAGGGCTAGCGCAATATTCGACTATAATAGCTGCCCGACCAACTGTCGTTACCCAACGAACGGCTTATGTGACAGCCGGAATCTGACCAAATCTCCAAAACAATTGATAACCATTGAGTGTCTTCTTCCACCTTTTTACTTTTCAAGATCATGTATCCTCTGTGGACCTTGGCACTGTGATCATTTGTTGGATCTCTCTCTCTCTCTCTTGACGGATTCAGCCTTTTGGCCCCTCCATTAATAATTTATATCATGATGCAATGAATGGATCTCTGCTGAGAGAGGTCAATTAAATAATTTAAATAAGCTTCCAAACCATCATGGAATATTTGACTGCATATGCCAAGGGAATGCGTTTTGACAATTCCATCTCTCTTGCAGTTCGATATCTGAGCTTCTTGAACTAGACAAGTGCTTAGGCCAGCTTAGAGTAGTCAGCCAACTGAGCTCTTGGGTAGATCGCACGAAGCTTGACCTAGTCCCATGCATCTTCCAGCCCAGTCACTAAGGAACCAAGAGCAACGATGTCGTTAGGCTTATCAATCGTTTCTTTTCCGCTTCATTTATTCCTCAACGATGTCATTTGCAAATTAATCATTGCAAATCCAGCACCAAATGTGCCTACAGTAAATGAGGCAAACTTGGTAACTCGCAACAAATTGTTCTGAACTCGGGCGCCTGGCCGTTTGCCTGGGCATTCTCCACATAGCTCAGGCCTTCGTGCTTGGGTCCTCTGTCTTCAAACAGACGCCTTTCAAAACTCCATCTCTGTGCTTCAATCCTACCTTAAGTCTTGTTGGCTAAAACTTGAGACATACTCAACAGGAATTTTGATCATTCTTTTAATGAAGTGAAAAATGAGAAAAGCAAACATTTTGACATATGTTGGAGACCCGAATTTCCGTACAATGGTATGACTCTTTGAAGGATGAAAAAATTAATCCCATAAAAATCCAGTTGATAAAGATGATGAAAGAGTCGATTTAATTTTTTTATTAAACCAAAAGAATTAATTGAATATTTTAAAGATTCTAAGATTCAATTGGATTTGAGAAAATTTCATAAATTAGAGCAATATTATTCTGAACTTTTATCATCAATATTATAGGTTCACTTTTAGGCCCTTCTCAAGTATAAGATTGAGTTTCCAAACTTTCCTTTTCTTTTTCAATCAATTACTCTGACTTGAACGAGAGAAGGCGGGGAGGGCGGGACCGCCTCTTACATAATTTGTGAGAGATGAGATGGTGAAGGTTGCTCTTTGGTAGCAAGTGGTGGCGCCCTCACTTTTGCTTTCTTTTGGTTTTGTCTTTTTGTCGTGTTTTTTTCTGCCGCGAAAATTTTTGCCGTATCAACGGCGCCATATGAACAGAATTTTTGGAATTATCGAAGGTAATTGACCAAAGCATCCAATTGAATAAATAATTAAGTTAGAAGACTAAGTGTCCGTTTGTTTCGCGGAAAATGTATCATTTCTGAAAAATATATTTTAGGAAGTCATTTTCTAGAAAAATGATAATATATTCTAGTATTTGGCTGAAATCTGAAAATAAAATAGAATATATTTCCTTTTGTTTAGTATGAAAAATCTAATTCTGGGAATAATTATAAAAAGGGTTGAATTTTTTAATTATTCTTTTCTTTTCTATTTCTATTATTATTATTATTATTATTATTATTATTATTATTATTATTTGTTTCTTCCTTGGTTAATCCCTGGGCACAAACGGGCTTGAGCTTGCCAGATTCCGGCTAGTCGAGCCAAGCTGAGCCTCAAGCAAAGCTCCATCTCGCGAAATCCGGTGAGGTCGAGCTTGCCTGAGGCCGGAGAGCTTGAGCCTCGCTAAATAGGTAGTCTTTGAGTTTGCCACAAGCTTGTGAGCCTTGAGACCTCACTAGATCGGTGAGCTTAAGGCTTCACTAGATTGGCAATCTTGAGCCTTACCATAGGCCTACAAGCCTCGAGCTTGCTAGAGGTTAGCGAGGCTCGAGCTTTCTAGAGGTTAGTAAGGCTCAAGGTCTTCTTTGGCCGGTCGCTAGTCATTGCGATGGTTAGTGACTGGTCGAGGAAGAAGTAAAAAGAAAAATATAGAAAAAGAAAGGAAAATGAAAGAAAAAGAAAAGAAAAGAAAAAAAGAAAAGAAAAGTAATTGAAAATTTGATTTTAAAAAAAAAAAAAAATATAAAAAAAGAAAGAAGAAAAAATAAAAAGAAAAAAAAATTAAAAGGAGTGTCACGCCCCAAACCCCGAGTACACGACAACCCCTTCACTTTGGTCAATTGAATGCGATGTCTCTAAACGTGTCGTCGACTACTCATTTTATTCTTTCATTATGCGTAAGTAGAAACGAATTAACACACAGTCAATCAATCAATCATAATAGGGATAAAAAGGATGAACAATATCATAGCAGCAAAACTAGCTCATTTATTTAATTACTAGATTAACCATTAAGGAACGTTTTCTAAGTACAAGCCTGCTAGTGAGTTAGTTCCTTTTTCCAAGCCAAACAAAAAGAAGCCAAGGTTAGGTTAATCTACTCCCTCAAAAAGAACCCACAGGTTTGGTACATCCATCAGGGACTACCAAAGTGCAAGGACCCATCGGACTCAGGCTCCGTCGGGTCGTAGTTAGAAGGGTATGAGTCAGCTATAGGTGAGACAGGATCAGGATCCACCACAGCTCCATCTAGAGGGTTCAACTCCATAGGATCCCAATCTGCGTCCTTGGAGCCTCTACTAGGTAGCCCATCAAAATCGCGCAAAGGACCAATCAAGAGATCGTCTTCCCTAATGTACCATGGGAGGAACTGATGGGGAATCCACAGCTCCGGTCCCTCATTCACCTAGATGGTGGAAACGTACTTCTCGTAAAGATGCACTCGACCCGTGAAGCAATGGTGCATCACAATAGTCTCTCAGTCCTTGGGGACCCTAAATGGCATCGAAGAGTGTGCCATCTTAAGGACCTGAAATGGTTTAATACAACAATGATATATAATCTCAGCAAATTCTTGCCCTAAGCCCCGGTTAGGACATCAACCCGTCTCATGGTACCTATCATAAGAACAATCCCTCATGCAGATCAATGACAACCATACTAACTGCTTTAGTCAAAATATAATCTATTTAGCAATTCCATGAATAATATTGACAAGCAGTTGACTTGCAGGCAACCTTACCCGATCATGCCATACCTTGCACAATACACACATGCATATTACGATTAATGCATACCACATATTAGTAATGCATTTAATTAATCACATTCGAGTTGTATCGCAGGCGATCTTATTTGGTTATTGCCATACCTTGCATGTTATCAACTTAGGAATATCACAAATAGTGTAGCCAGCATATGCATAATCAGAACCAATGACATCATGTTTCTCATGCATTCTTGTATTTCATGCGTGTTCCAATTATTAATGTCTCTCAGGACTACAATTGAACTCCCGTCGATGTCTATTGGTATAGCTAGTTATCACTCTCCCCCATGAGGTGCGGCTACATCAAGGGCTCCCTCCCAATACGGCATTCCCGAAGGAGCATGGGTTCGGCCTCTATCGCGACTTCGCATCCGAACTCCCGTTCGGATTTTCGACAAGTCGGACTTCGTCCCCCGATCTTCCACCAAGGTGATGGGTTCAATTTAGTGACCACACAAGCATACCATTACAACCCATTTTAATCTTGAACATTAGCCGATGCGACGTGGTACATGCTTGCAGAATCAGTCAAATAATCACACATGAATCACGTTTTATTCCAAAAACCGTCCAACTTCCATGCCTTATAAACAAAACATGCCCTTTCCAATTTCATGGCAACATTTGACATAAACATACACCCAACATCTCGGGGTTTTCCTTTTATATACCCATGCGATTTCATTGAAATGTCAATGCATTTAACAATTGATTATACAAATTATACAATCAAGTCATCATCCATACAATCAACCAATCAACGTGCCTTAACAATCACGAACGTATTGAATTAAGACTATAATTCACTTCCTCATGAATAGTACCAAATGAACAATAACTCGTGAACAGTAACGCATGAACAGTACTATTCATAAATACGAAAAATTAAATCATTATAAAAATAATTAATATACATTCTGAATTTCATAAATAAATAAATTATTAAGAGAAAATAATTCTTTTTAATAAAATAATGCTAATCAAAATTAATCCCCTAATCCTTCATTAGTCTAATTAATCTCAATTAATAAGAATTAAGCAAGATTAATACTTTAATCAAAACTAACCATGATTAACTAACCTAACCATGCTTCAACCATTGTTAATTAACCCAACCTTAGTTGTTTAATCCAACCATAATCCAACTCTAGTTAATTAACCTAACATTGGTTAATTAACCTAACTATAATCCAACCTTAGTTAATTAACCCAACCTTGGTTAATTAACCTAACATTGGTCATCTTTCTAACCAGCCCTCTTAACCTTAGTTAGCCATCATTAAAACCCCTAACTAAGATTAACCATAACTAAACTACAACTAAACAAGTTTAATGGACTAATCAATGGATTAGATCGTAAACTCACTTGTTAGTTGAGCCGGAGGCACGGGCGCGGCGGCGGTGGCAGCAAGGGCTACGCACGGGAACCTTGACTTCATTGACCCAAGGCGGTCCCGGGGTGAAAATAGCAGTTGCAAGCGGCACCCCTTGCTGTTTTGCAGAAACCAAGCCAAACAAGGGGGTTTCGGCTGTTGGCCGGACTGACTAGCGGTTTGGCGACCTATTGGTCGGCGTCCGACGGCTCCAGGTGATTGAGGGGGAGATGCTGGTGGCTGGTCTGGGTGGCAACAAGGTGGAAACAAGTGCAGCTGAATGTTTCTAGCTTGTAAAATAGCTAGAAACACAGTTGGGAAGAGGAGCAGCAGCTTCTGGACGGTCGGCGGGTTGATCGGCGACCAAGATCGGCGAGTGGCGGCAACAAGGGGTACGGATTGGAGCTCCCGGTCACTGTTGCAGGTGGCTCGAGCGGTGACAAGACTGAACTAGCAATGAAAATGGAGGAAAGGAAGGAAATGAAGAAGAAGAAGAAGAAGAAGAAGAAGAAGAAGAAGAAAGAGAGGGGAGGGGTGGTCGGCCAGCTTGAGGAGGAGAGAGAAAGAAGATGAAGGCCTACTCAACTCACTTCGATGCCCAACAACCCTTGTTCCTTCCCCATGCAAATGTCATCATCATCCAAGACTTTCTCTTTCTTCTTTTGTCTTCATTCATTAATGCCTAGAAGGGCATTTTAGTCTTTTCCACCTTGGCACAATTACCAAATTGCCCATGGGCTGAAGATGAAAAGCGGGCCTAAAAAACTGGTTAGGAATAAATAGAAATGGGCTTGGGAATTTGTTGGACTCAAATTGGCTAAAAAATGAATAATGGGCTTGAATAGGTCAAGTGGGCTAATTGGGCTCAATAGGCCCACACGACTGCCTTGGGCCCACACTTGTGGCCGTCCATCCTTGGGTATGAGGCCCACTTGGGTCTAGCTTGGCCCACTTCCTTGTGGGCTCAATTTCTTGGCCCGTTAGATCCTTTTCCAACAATTCAGGTTTACCGATAATTTTGAAGGTTATAGAAACATCGTCCAAAGATTCGTCTCTGATGTTCCTGAAAATTCGACGTCCAATATCAGAGTTACATACATAGTCAATTTCAATTGAATGCAATTTTAGTATGTCTCGGATTGACAGGCGGTTCCGAGGATTTACGCGTAATCGACTCGTATTTGACTCAGCGTCAAATCACGTTCAAGTTTTCTCGACACATGAACGTCATTGACTATCATGAAATTGCGAAGGGTCGATTCTTATTTCAAAGTACACGATCACTGAGAATTGACTTAGGGCCGATCGCGGTCTCGATAATAGTAAATGGATTCACTCGTCATCCCATTATACCTTGCCCGCAATTCGACTTCTAATCACTCCTTGAATTGGCCTATATAACCACAGGATCTTCCCTACGTAGGTCCCATGGTCGAGTCATTATCCCAGGTCAAGTTCTTTAGTCGTACGAGTTCCGTCCTCATTAGTCTTTCCCCTTTGGCTTAGTATCTCGGGAATGAACAATTCCGAGTGAGATTAATTAATAATGCATTGATGAAATTCACGTTTATACATTCCTCAAAGGGCTCGAATTTCAAGACGTCACAAGGAGTGTACATCAAGAGAAAATGCTTGGCTTGGGTGAAAGAGGAGGCAAAATTTTCCCCATTTGTGAAGATGTTTTTTTCCCTTAATAGAAAATATTTTTCTGAACTAGTATATCTTTTGTGAATGAAATACCGAAAAATTAGAAATTCTTTTTTTTTTTAAAGTTATTTTTCGTGAAATAAACGGGGCATAAATTAGTTTTAACTGTAGACTTTGCAAGAGCATAGGCGACCAGAAGTGGACTTAACCCTCTTCATAATGGGGTTTAATCTTTCAAAAATATCTATTAAAAAGTAAAAAAAGATGGAGCACGATTAATGGAAACCAATCCAATGCCTATAACGGGTATAATATCGCTTGTCACTTGTCCGATTAAATCGAGTTCCCCAGCTGCCCAACTTCTGTACAAGTGTAATTGGATTTCAAGTTCTAAAACTGGTTTGGAATACCGCCATGGACATACTGTATCAATTAGGATCACAATCGGTATCATATCAAATCCAATCTCCAACAAGCTAGGTTTCATGAAATAAAATGAAGGAGTGGAACGGAAAGAGGGATGTGTATTGTAATATTCCTATATTAAATGTTTGAATTCAAAAGATATTAGAGTCAAATATGCCTCTACAAAGAAGTAAAGACAAAAGAGGGTAAAGATACAATTTGAGAAAAATTTGTATGTCTCATAATGGGACACTAATGTCACATTTCCCCACACTTATTTTTGTGTAACAAAAAATTTCAAATTGGTATCCTGTGTCATATTTACTTAAAATTGGTATGCCTGTATTGCTTTGACCTCAATTATGGTAAGCTTGAGAATATCCTCACCAAATATGAGAAAAAGGATGGGTTCGAAATATCTACTCTTTTATGGCCTCCTTCCCATGAACCAAAATGGCCTTAAAGTAAAATGCTATAGTCGAAAGTAATTTAGAAATCGAACTCTTGCTTTTCAACAGCACCGTTCTCCGAAAAAAATCCCAATAAGTATGAGAAAAAAGTTGCCATAATAGTATTTTGCAAAATCTAGATATGCACATCAAATCTCCAAGAACAAGATAGGATCTAGGGTCAAATGCACCACAACCACCAAACTTTGCAAAGGAAAACCCCGACACTCCCCTTTGTCCCAAAAATCAAAGGTGTTGCTTTGTTTAGTCCTTCAAAACTAGTGAATGGGACTAAATGATGAACCTCCAATTTGGTATTCTCTTGTTCCTACCGACCCTCCAATCAAAAAGGAACTCCATTTGTCCATTAAGCAAATTAGAATTTTGTTTTTAGATTTCAATACTAAAGAGTCTAACTAAAGAACATCGAGTGGTTGGCTCCAGAATCGGCGGAAGCCTCCCGACCGCCTGCCACTAACATTCTATAATACACTAATTGGAGACAAAAACAATTTGATTTTGTTGATTTGTCAATCTAGTGCGCAAGGAATTTCGGTTAAATTAATTAAACTATAATAGAGTCACCATGGACTATTTTAAAGGTGACCTTTTGACTCTTCAAGACAGAATTTCCTAGAAAATCTATGAATTGTGGACCGATTTTCTCACGCGTAACGCCCCCGGGACAGGCTGAAACTAAGAAGGGTAAAAGCATGATAATTGTTTTCTTTCGATGCAAGTTACCAACACAAAGACCGGATTCTATAAGAATCTATGAAAATTCTGCAAATTCCATAAGCTTATAGAATCTAGGCCTTTACTTGTGCAGGTGACCTTGATTCAGAATAACTTGCTTGGTGCAATTTCAGTTGGTGACCTTTAATTTCCGTTTATAAAAGCTTTTGATTTCCGATTAGCTATACCAATTATATCAACCTTGAGAGGTTAATGAGAAAAATAAATGGATTGTATTACAAGAAACATATAAATTCATTCTGTTATGTATGAGGTCTTTCAAGCATTTTGCTCAACTTAACTTATCATAAAGAGTTTGAGTAACATCCGCTAAATACTAGGTTCATGCATTTTGCTAATATTTTGGTGGCAAAATGTCCGTGAGTGTCTATCATGGTGTTTTTCAAGAACTGAAGGAGTAAAAGTTGTAAGCCTGGAGATAATTGCATCATTGGCACATGAAAAATACATGTTAAATAATGCCGCTGCTTATATAAGTAGGCCATTATTCAATAATAGAATAACAATAAAAAATTATTTTCTATCATAATATGTGTTGCAAATGATTAAATTTTTATAGCAATTCCAACTGCCTTCATATTTGCCCTCGATTGATAGTCAACGACATAGTCAGCATAGTGAGCAACGCACGAGTTAGCAATAATATAGGGCACGTTTGTCTAACAAAAAACTCAAGATTTGAAAAATATTTTTTTAAAAAAGATCATTTATATTGTTTATAAAAAATGAATAAATAAAATATATTTTTAGTACTTACGAATATAGTTAGATATAAACTGCTGTTGATGATGAAAATACATTATGTTATCTTTAATTTAGTTTGTAATGTGATCGACTTTGTCTAAGCTATATCTCTACATGGCAAGATTATCTAATTTTTCTCTGCAAAAAGTTAATGACAGTAAAGGTTCAGTTACTTGAAGTTCCAAGATGTTCAATGCAAAGACACAGAATTGCGTAAGCTATCCTAAAATATAATGCAGAACCAAAATGACAAAGTGGAAGGGGACAAAAATGGGGAAAAACCATTTAAGCTTTATAGATGTGTATTATGCCACGTGGAATACTTTGCTGAAATCTGTCACTTCATTCGCCTGGAGAATTTGGATACGAAAGCGCTTGGTTGGCAACTTTCTAAATCACGCATCTTCTTCTTTCTCCACTGTTGGAGGTCTACATCAAATGGTGCCAACTTTTTTCCGTGTAAAAGGTACTAATAAGTCGTCCACTAGCCCCTGAAAAGAGAAACCTTTCGGCATCATTAATGCCTATTCAATCCCTCGCAAAGGTGCTCAGATACATATGAACATATCGTTTTCCCACTACATAATCGAAAGCATGGAGTTCCTTAGATGAAGCCTTATAAAGTGCATTTGATTTATCTTTTCCCAAGGAGTTTTCAGCTTTCAAGATCCCTCAAAAAAATATTGGGATAATTGGCAAGCATTTTAAAGTAGCCTTCGGCCAAATATTGATATTAGAAATGCTGAAGGCCCAAAACTTCTCTCACCCAGCCTTCCAAAATAAAATTTGTGAAATGCTGAAATTATGATTAAAATATTTTTCCTTCAAAAACTACTCTCACCAAGTCTTTTGTTTTCTGGTTTTGCTCCTCCTTGTTATTGTTGATTTTCTTTGCGCGAGGGCAATTTTTGAGGGATGGTGAGGCTAGATTTGGCCAGTGAGGATCCATGACCCAGGTGACCTCCACCAGGACCCTCACTCGAGGTTGGGTGTCCCCAAGTGATAGTTGCTTGGGTTGTTCGACCTTGACGACCCTCGCTCGAGGTCGTGCGACCATAGGCGGTGATTGCCTAGGTCATGCGTTGCTTGGGTTATTCGACCCTCGTTGGAAATTGCTTAAGGTCAAGTAACCTTGGTTAACGGCCACTGGTGCCAGATTTGGTTCACAGGCAGCCTAATATCTTCGCCGGCTCCGATAAAGGGTTTTAGTTTTTTTTTTTTATAATAAATATAAAAAATGTAGCCAAAGCTCCTTGCAAAATTTTTCTTTACAAAACACTTAGGGTTTATTTGTTAACTTTTTCGAGAACAACTAATTCTATACTTTTGTTCATAGGAATAGATTCAGAACAGAAATCCGTTTGGTAAATTTTTTGTTCTCAGGAACAAATTTTTTCCTAGAAATAGATTTAGAACAGAATCAAGAATAAAAAAAGTTGCTCCTTGCTCTTGGGAACAATTTTAAGAATCAATTTTTACTCTCTTCTTTTTTTCCCTTCCCTTTCTTCTTCTTCCTTCTCCTCCTAGCCCATTGCCACACCATCATCACCCCATTGCCACCCCTCAGCCACCGTTGCCACTGTCAACGAGCCATTGGGCGAGGTTCGGCGAGCTTGCCTGGCCACCGGTGAGGCTCGACCAGCTTGGCCGGCGAGGCTTAAGGTCAGTCTCACCCTGGTCAAGTGAGGCAGCGTGCTGGCTGGCGAGGCCAACTTCGAGCCTCATCCGTGGCTAGGCAAGGCGAGCCTCGCCCAACCATAGGTGAGGCTCGGCCTTACTAGTTGGTGCAAGGATGGGCTTTATTGGTGGCTAGGTGAGCCTCCGACGAGTTCGTCGAACATTGCCTTGGCTTGGCAAGGGTCCAGCGAGCTCGCTGGACCTCACCTAGCCATGGCTGGTGGCGGCAATTGCCCACTAAAGGAGGAAAAGGAGAGAAAAGGGAAAAAGAAAAAAGAAAAAAAGAGAAATATAAGAAAATTATAATAAAAGTATTAAAAATTAAAAGAATAAATAAAATTGAAAAATTTTACCAAACGCATTTTTATTCCGGGAATAAAATTTTTGAACAGTTTATACACCTTCAAATACTCAGAATTGTTTTCAAGAATAGAATAAAAAAGAATAATTTCTGACTAGAAATTATTCCTAGGAGTAGAATGGTTATTAAATAGGCCTTACTTGAACCTAGAGTCACTTTGTAAAGAGTTTTTACTAAATGTAATTTGCATTTCCTTAAAGGGCTTTAGCTTTCAACATTTGCATTATATCCAAAACCCATTTCAAAAGTTGAACCAAATCCACTAATCACATTTAAGTATATATGCTAGACTCATATTAGATTCCACTTAAAAAAACACACATTTTCATGTAATTTCCTTTTCTGCACTTTGGTTGATTCTTTTTTTCACGCCATTCATAACTAAACTGTACTTTCACATAGTTACTGCATCCAGCATTGTCACATAGAACAAAATTATTTTGTCACCTTATGGGGATCGCGGGATGTAAACCTTTAACATGAACGATGATATGATATAAGTAATAGCACATATTCAATGGTTCACCACTAACAACGAGCTCGCAAGCGCAAACCCGTCCACATAATCAGGTCTAATCCAATCTCTCTTCGAGTAAATTTTTACAAAAATATCCAAAAACCGTAATACCCATAAAACCCTGAAGATTTGAAATAACCGTAAAAAGGAAATGAAACCCTAAATATTAACAATTAACATTAAATGAGCCAAACTGATGCAGAAAGTAGGCCAAAAGAAGCAAAAAACTCCCGCAGCATGGTTTATCAGTTTGGCAATAATTAGAGCAAATGAAGTTTTTTTTGGATTGTTCTTATGGGCATCATTTGCTAAATAGTGGACGAACTCTTATTTCTGGCCTACCTTTTAAGTTTGTCTGAATTCAAAAGTTCTGTGAATTCATCAGCTACGATGTTCGTGTATTACATTATCGATCAGATTTATGGAGAAGAATATGAGATGACACGACTTGAATGAGACCGACTTTAGACTAACACGAGTGGACATGTTCCTATTTATTTTAGATATGAACCGGATAGACACACTCATAAAAATGAAAACAAGGGTAAACATAATTTAATCACAAAACAAGCCCACATAAATGGTGAGGAGGTTATCGGTCAACTAAGTATGCAATGGGATGCACAATTAGGTAAATGCAGGGAAAAGAATAATCTAAGTGCCAAAACTTGGCACGAGTAGATAATTAATTGCCAAAAGTTATGAAAAGTATACTTAAGTGTCACTTTTTTTGAACATTGGATCACTTAAGTGTCAACTCCGACGAAAGCCGTTGGAAATTCGACGTGACTTATTTTAATAATATAACTTGCTTACGTGGCTCGCCAGAAGCTGAGTCAGCAAAAACTCAGCCAAAACAATGTCATTTTGATGCTGACGTGGTATTTAAAAAATATATTAATTAAAAAATATTTAAAAACTTTAAAAATATATTATTATAAAATTGATTAATTTTTTTAAAAAAAAAGAGGAAGTGGGAGGATCGAGTGAGGGTCGTGTAGCCCTTGCCATTGCCCCACCACTGTCGGGAAGAGCCTACAACGTTGAGGTGAGGGTCGGTCGGGCCTTGGTCAGTGGCTGACCTACGGGCCCTCACCCAAATTTGGGGCAAGGGTCGCGACCCTCTCCTAGATTCGGCAAGGGTCAAGATCCTCCCCTAGATCTGGTGAAGGTCATCGGCCCTTGCCTAGCCAGGCCAAGGGCCGGCGGCAGTTGGCTGTGGTCCCCTAGCTAGGTGGCCAGTGGCCTTTGGCTCGGCTGGGCGAGGGCTGACGACCCTCGTTGCAGGTCAGCCAAGGTCGTCAACCACTGGCTGGGCCTAGCAATCCCGATTGACCCTCGCCCCATTGTCGTTGGCCTTTCTCAGCGATGGTGGGGCGGCGACAGTGGCGGCGGCGAGGGCTTAATAGCCCTTGCCCGATCCCTCCCCCTTCTTTTTTTTTTGTTTTAATAAAATCAATTTTTTAGATTGTTTTTTTTTGGTATGACTTTTTTTTGCCATATGGACAATTTCTTTTTTAAAAATTGTCACGTGGATATTTGTTTTGAAAAAAATTGCTCCGTCAATAAATAAAATCGCTGGAAAATGACACATGTGCAGTTTGGTCGGATTTCGCCGTTGGCACTTAATCAATCTTTTTTGCTCCGATTTTGGCATTTAAGTGTATCTTTCTGAACTTTTGATACTTAAATATCCCACTGTGCCAAGTTTTTGCACTCCAGGGGTTTGCACATCGGTAAATGCATATTCCATGTTTTATGAAATGAAGTTAAAAGGAAATAAATTAGCGAACGAAACCTAATTTCTTGTTTTGGTTTACTACGTGGAGAGATTATACTTAATGGTTAAATGCTTAAAGCATTGCTCACAATTCAAATAAAGCATTGACACCATCATCCTGTCTGTTTTTCTGTCGGTTATCCCCATTTTGATTTGGATACATACACGTCCTCTCGTTTTTCTGCGCGAGGTTGAGCAAATTTTATGTTGTATCTCTGCCCATTATTCATGCGTTTATTTCCCATTTATCATACCAAAAAGAACTTACTGACCTCGTACTTTTCCTGGCCACAACATCTTATGACATTGGGGAAGATTGAGAAGAAAGTAGTACAACGAAAAACTGGAATCACATACAACTTGTAACGCATATTATAACTGTTGCCCATTTTCCGAATAATTGGCAGTTGGTTTCTAAGGAAACCTCTTTATATTTTCTCCAAATAATTACATTCTTCAATACTAAATCGACAGAATCTTTTGCACACCAGGAAGAACCATTTCCAGGAGTACTGAAGAATGACTTTTTTGGAACATGAGACCTAATATAACCAGAATTGACAGTACTCACAAGACACAAGAACTTTCTATTTTAGGCTTTTGGTTTATCAATCTTGCTTTCATATACATGGCCGACACCAGGGCTGTGTCCCGGTGCAGTGGGTTGGAAATCGCCTAGTATCTCTGTAACGGTTAGCTTCTCCCCATAACCGTTCAGAGCTTTTGCTTGAGCACCTCCCTTCTTTGAGCCGATGAAAGAATGGCCCACTCCAGGGCTGCTCCCAGGGGTTGTGGGGCGGAAATCATCCTTGTACACTGCGTGTGATTTACCCAAATCGGCTGCTGGATCATGTGCTGTAGGCGAAGGAACCATCTCCTTCTCCACATCAGAATGATCATGGTTCATAGGAGACTGAGTCGGAGTGAGAAATTGCGATGCTTGTTCGTGCATTTGGTTGTTAGTCATTGCACGGAGTTTGTCCTCCCATGCTGATTTTATCAACCTTCCCTCGGAAGTTAGGATTGCACTGAACGTGACGAAGGTGAAAGTGATCATGAATTTCGACATGACTTGGAGATCAGCCATAGCCAGAGAAAGTGTGGAAAAGGAAGTTTGATTTTCTACTTTGAAGAGAGCAATGAGAAGAAACAGGTAAGACGGAATATAAACTGAATGAGAAGCATTTGAACTCTGCATGGCTATTTATAGGCAAGAGAGAGTGACTTTTTTAGAATCTTAACTTACTGACCAATTACATATTAAACTATGTACATAGATTTCATTGGTTCTTCTTCTTGGTGGATGGTGATTATTGCAATAAGATCACTTAAAGTGCAGAACTAGTAAATATTATGTCCTGTTATTGCAAGAGTATATTTGTTTCTTCTAATTTAGAAGATCTCTCTCTCTGTTGCGTGCGTGCTTATGTTAATGGCGTTCTTTAGAAGAGTTCTCAATGATAAATCTGTCATGTTAGATCAACCAAGACAAAACTTAGCCAATAGGACTTGATTGCACTTTCCATCAAAGATTTATGACTACATTGGTTTAATTAAAAGTTTAAAATTAAGGTTAGTTTAGAACTGATCTGTGTATTTTTCCCTATAAACTTACTATACGGTTGGCCAGTTGTTTTGACCAGTGCTTTGAATTACTTGTTAAGGGAACCCATCTTATAATAAGTAGGACATATCTAGAGATGAAGGGATTTAGCATAAAGATGAACACATGATGAGCAAAATTGGGCTTCCCCACCACAATCCACAGGCACCAAACTTTGAGGGATTCTCTGTACTCCCCACTTAGAGGGGAAGAGTATAAAATGTTGATGGCTCGGGTGCGTGGTCATACCATTTTTTTCGGTGGACAGATTCAATTGAAATACCAACTGTCTCTGTACTTTGTCGTTTGACCCTTCATTGTCTTGATGGTTGTCCTAATTAAGCTTTTAAAATTTGGTTTAGAATATGCATGCTTAGCCGCCAGAGGCATAAGATTCTTCTGCTTGATTGCTACTAAAAAAGGATCGTTTTAGCGAGCACTTTTGGAACACCGATTAAAGGACACTTAACAATTTTAATAATTTCTTAATTAGTGTGCCCCCGGAATGCACATTAACAAAACTCATAGCGTAAAGGATTCTGCATAACATAAAAAAATTCATTTATTATATTAGCAGACGAAGTGATGTGAAAATAGCATTTTAAGCAAATGGGTGGGTCATATTCAATTTAATTAATTTATTAAATTAGTAGACAGTTTAGTAGACCATTCTTAGTAAATCCATCTTTACTTTAAATGCAAGTAATAACTTTAGCAGTTGTAATCATTAATTAAAAAAAATTAAACATTTCAACAGGTGAATCATACTTGAAGGACATTTCAACTGGAAAAGTAGATAATTTAGTCTGGAGAAGGTCGGTTTCTGCCAAGGAGAAAGACCTCATATTGCGGAAGCTCATCGATGTCGAACCCCTTGTTTAATCCATGCACCACCGTCCCATTAAAATTGAATCCCCGTTGGACATCATTCCAACTGAAAATTTTCTCGAACTTAATATTTATTAACAATTGTTTCGTTAAAATTCTTGCTTAAGTAAAGGAAATGCGATTGGGAAACGTGTGCCGGCGGACTTTTCACGTTAAGTACATAAATCTATACATTTCATTCGGTTTGTTATCTTCGAAATACGAATCTTGTGATTATGACTCGCAAAAAAAATCATTTATTAAGGAAAAAACAGAACGAAGATTTACTTACTGCACGAAATGAATTTAAATAACCTGTTGTAGTATATAAATTAAAATTTCAAAATATAAAAGAGATTTATGAAATCATATCATTGTTATGTGGGCCATTTTAGATTATCATTCTTTCCCTTGTTTAACTATATATGGTCATTATTCATCTTTACCACTTAGAGATATTACTAGAATATTTGGGCAAAGTTTGAAGTTGAAATTGAGGTTAAGTTTGCTTTGTTGTATAGAGATGATAATGCTTAACAAGTAGGGCTAAGCATTGGTCTAGGGTTGACCTTGGATTGACCCTGGATTGGTCCAACCCTACTGATCCTAGTCTGGTTCCAAGAGAGACTGGGTTGGTCCCTGGACTAGCACTGTGTGAATTTGTTCTCGGTCCTGGGAGTTTTGGGTTAATCCAACCCGGACCAATCTTGACTACATATATTATATGTAATATATATTTACTATAATATATTTTAGATATCTACTATATTATTTATAATATATATTTTTTTATCTATTCTAAAGAGCAAATTCTAACTCAAACGGCCTCCTCCTCTTCTAGTACTGTTGTTCTCTCCTTTCTTTTTTTATCCTCTTAGTCTCCAATTTGCCAAGTAAAATCAAAAGAAACAACTTCGCTCGTGAGCAACCATGTCCCACTCGCTGCTTGACATTCACCTTGCTCGCTTTTGGCTGCTTGCACCGCTCGTCACTCAATGCTCGCCTTGCTTGCTATGCTCACCGCTTGCCTCTCTTTGTTGACTTCACTTGTCACCAAGTAAATCAGAAGGAAACAAAGCCTTAATTAGAAACCCTCTTCGCTCATAAGCAATGTTTGCCTCACGATTCTATGAGTAGTCTTAATCGTTTTTATAGTTTCTTGCTTTTAACACTTGTGAAATTTCTATTGTTGCCTTATCTTAAATTTATTGAATATGTATTGGTATTTATAATTTGGTTGCTCAAGTTGCATTATATATATATATATATGTAATTTGAAATAGTAGATTTGCCTTTTTAATGGATACAAAAAATAGTAAATTTGTCTGTTTGTTTCAGTGTGTGAATGGGGTACCCCTCCACTCCAGTGACATGTTGTCCAGTTGAGTGTGGGTTAGTGCCGTGTTTCACCCTTATTGTATTATTATTCCGGTTGAAAGTCTATAATACTTACCTTACCAAAAAAAAAAAATGAAACAAAAAAAAAATTATCGGTTGGTCTCAGGTTGACCTTGGAATTGGACCGAACCTATTGGGTTGGTCTAGTCCTTGGTCCTAGGCTCAATAGGGTCGGTCCTTTGTTTCAAAAATTGAGGACCAACATTGTGCGGGTTGGTTCTAGGGTTAGGAGGGTGGATCGGCCCAATCTGGATCATGCTCACCCGTATTAACAAGAGCCTTTAAGATGCCTAGTAACTTTTAGGTGCAAATAAGCAATCAAGAGGAGGGTAAATTGATTTTTCAAGAAAATACAAATTCATTTTTTAGAACCATTCCCAATAAAATTATCACTTCACATGCAAGAGAAACTAGCTAAATAGATATAAAAAATAAAAGAGTATAGATAAATATAAATTGCAAACGAGATTTATGGAGATTTGGTATTTTTGTACCGACTCCTCTCTTCTAGCTCTAATTGCCCAAATTAGTTGGATTCCACTAGTTACGGTAAGGATACATATACCACTTTGTTAAAAATGTAGAACTTGTTGCCACAGGAAACCTGATTTCCTTTTACAGCAACCCTACTATAGCCTAGTAATTATTGAACCTTCCAATATTGGTCTCACACCTTATACATAGAGCACAACATGTCTTCTCCTCAAACTGTAAACCACATATCTAATTAGTGTTTTGAATAGTCACTTGCACACTTTATCTCTTACCTACAAATGCCTTCACTTTGAGTGCAACCACTTTCTTTTGTGTATATACAAATAAGTTTGCCACTCTTGCTAACTCTTAGAATCAACATTCAAATGGGTATTACAAACTTACAAAAGAGATAGACTTAAAAGGGGTAAGAATATTAGAAATGCCAAAACTTTTGTACGATGTTTATTTGAGTGTTAAAACTTTTTTTAGCTAACTTGAGTGCCATAGATTTGAAAAATCGATCATTTAGGTGCTAGTTTCGATTTGTCTCGCCGAAAAATTCGATATGCATGCTGATTGTCCGACATGGCTTTGTTGGCACTAATATAGATAATTTTTAAATATTTTAAATATTTTTTGATTTTGATTTTTTTTTTTTTTTTCTTAGGGTCAACGAGGGTCATCGGTGACCTTGGTTGGCCATGGAACCCTCCCCCAGATTGGGCGAGGGCTACCTCACCCTCGACCATGAATGCCTTGGGCGAGGTCATTAAGGCCTTCCTAGGCTGCTAGTGAGGCTATGAAGGCCCTTACTACTTTGCTCATGGCCGGAGAGGTCGCGATGCCTTTGCCTTGAGCCTTGCGACCAAACTTGGGCAAGGTTGTCGTAGCCTCGCCGAGTGCGGTGACATTGCCCAAAGTTGGTGATGGCATTGCGACCTTGTTGGTTGTAGGTGTCGTTGCCTACGGCTTCCAAGAGCTGGCGAAGGCCCTTGCAGTGTCACCAGCAACCGGCGAGACCCTAATGGCCTTGTCTAGGGCCTTCGTAGCCGAGGGCGAGGCACTTTGCCTAATCTACCGAGGGTTTTGTTTGCTAGCCCTAAAAAAAAGCAAAAAATTCGAAATAATAATTCAACATAGGATTATTTATCAGAATTGACACTTGAATGATTGATTTTACTCTAATGTGGTACTCAAGTGAGCAAAATTTTTTTTGCTACTTAAATGAGCGTCATATGAAAGTTTTAACACTCCTAATTTTCTTACCCCGACTCAAAAACATCTCAAGAGTACTCAATTTCTCTTGTCGATGCCTTTTCCAATTGTATGACTTCTAGCCAAGCTTTGTCCAATACATAGAGCTCCAATTCGAACATGACATTTAAGTCAAATAGGCATTATGTCATCTTATTCTCTATAAAAAATTCTCAGCAAAATCCTTAAAAACACTTACAAAAGCTATCCTTAAGCTAGCCTGTCAATCAAATTTTCTATTGATTGCAGGCTTTGATCACATCATCTCACCAAATTCTTGAGTGTATTAGTCTGCAATTTTTAATATAAATAAAATTGGAATATTATACTTGATTTTTATGAGCTGGGTCTTTGATTTAGAAACTCAAATGGTCTTCCAATCTTTAGATAAAAAGTGCCCGATGATCAAGTTTGACTGTTTTGTAGATACAAGATTTTTCTTTGACCTTTCCTTTTGCAGATTTATAGACTTTGTGAAATTTTGCTCCAATGCTTGTACAATCAAAACTTAGTAACTGCATGTTTTAGATATGATCCTCAACACACTTAAACACATCAAAAACTGGGATTAAGTTTGGTTCATTAAAATCTTTAGAATATTTTCAGCCTAACAAATAACAATATAACTGCATGTAAAATGGCATATAGGCGCCTCTTTTGCTTATTGCGAGATGGCTAGTGTATTGTCTAAATTTCCTCATAGATTATATGTCATGCTAAATGGTGTTTTAAGGGCACATATTATGCATACTCAGTAGGAAAAATGTAACATTGCCTATTTGAAAACTAAACAAGAGTGCTTTTTTTTTCTATTTTAAGAAAGTTTAGTTTCAATCAAGTATGATCCTGATCTTGTGAGGTTTAAAGATTTCAAATAATCTAATTTATTAATAATCATGTACTTTTCAAAGGAATTTCATAAAGTTTGAAGCATGCGTCGATGCCATAATTTATACCAAGGTTGATGCTACAAAAACTTGAAACTAATACACTTATGCCACATTTAACCTAAATTAATCTATTGGTTACAAAAAATTCCAAACTGATATATTCATGTCTATTTACCCAAAACAAATTTTGTGTTTAAAAATCTCAAATTGGTATACTTGTGCCACTTTTACCGCAAATTGATATATTAGTATTGCATTTGCCCTAAATTGTGGTAAATCTAAGATTTTTTTAGGGTAAATGTGTTATAGGAGTATCAATTTAGGAATTTTTGACGTTATAAAAATTAGTTTGAGATAAATGTGATAATAGGGTACTAGCTTGTGATTTTTGGTGGTATTAACCTTTTTTCCACCCTTTTTTTTCCTAAGAGGAAAAAAAATTTAATTATCATGAATAGTTCAAGTTGTGTCAAATGACTCAAATGCATATCTTATAAGGTTCAGAGTTTTCAAATCATCTAATTTATTAATGAGTGGGCGTTCAGAAAGTTTATGCAAAAAATGGAAGCACTTTGTAATACTATTGAATATTAGAAGTCTATATTTGTTAATACAATTGAAACTATGTGTCATACTCAAACAAGGATGAGAATGATGTATCAATTGTTGTTGGTTTCTAAGTTAGAGAGATGGTGGCAACTTTTAATACATTCCTTGGACTAGCTACTTGTCCTTTCTAGCTTTTAGCTTTCACTTTTTAGACTTAATATTGGTTTTCGATTCTAGACAACAAATTGAAAATAGGATCCGGTAACAACCACCAAGGGCTCCCTCACCGGACATCCACTTTAAAAATAAGTATATGTAACGATTACTTAATTGCAAGCATGTGACGTCTTTTTCTACTGTCATGTATGTCTTTCTATGATTGCCAAAGACAGTTGATGGAGTTGCCAAAGCTCCTTTCGGAAAGAATATGCTTGAAATTGTATCAAAGGGGCGGAAAATCTCATTCTTCAAATGGTATAATAGGATTTCTATATATGAAAAGATCAGTAGCTGTCTGGGTTGGTGAGCTAGAGGAGATCCATTTGAATCATGCGTGCATGTTGTGGCTACTTGACCCCAATAAACTTTTTCGATGGATCCGCATATTCTTCTTAATAAAGTTGAGCTATCTTAGATTGATGTATTTTCATTGAATGAAAAATCTAGCCAAGAATGATGATGCAAGAGATATGCTATAAACCATTGGCCCAATAGTATTTGTACTCTCGACCTGTTAAAATAAGTGCGTGACCAATGATTTGACTTTAGAAAAGTAAGTAAAGGGTATACATGTATAAGAATGATAAAAGCGTATAGCACATTAAATGGGAGAATTACCAAAAAAGTCCTAAACCTATTGCAATTGTGCCAATTCAGTTCTAATTTTTTTTTTTACCGATTTAGTCCTAAACCTTTTGCGATTGTGCCAATTTAGTTCATCCGGCCAAATTTGGCCGGCCGGAGCTGATGTGGACTCCGGCAACAATATTTTTATTATTTTCCCTTTTCTTTTTTTGTCTCTTCCTCCCTTGCCCCTCCTCCCCCCCCGGGGGTAGTGGCTGGCTAGCTTCGACGAGGCTTGCCGGCCACTACACGAGGGCCGTGAAGCCCTCACTGGCGGCAAGCGAGGATCGTGGCCCCTGTCAGATTGGCCACCCTTGCCGGCGGCCAGCGGGGGTCGCGGCCCTTGTCAGATCGACCACCCTCGCCGGTGGCCTCACCCAGACCAGGGTGAGGCCTGGGGGTTGTGACGAGGCGACTTCACCCAGATCTAGGCGAGGCCAGCCTCGCCATGGCTTGGCTGCGGGCAGCCTTGCCCGCGGCTGGTGAGGCAATGGTGACCTTCACCCAAGCCCGCCATGGCCTCGCCAGCCGTGGGCAAGGCTGCCTTTGCCTACTGCCAGGCCATGGCGAGGCTAGCCTCGCCCAAATCTGGGTGAAGCCGCCTCGCCGCGGCCCCCAGGTCTCCCCTAGGTCTAGGTGAGGCCGTCAGTGAGGGTCAGGCCCTCAGGTCTCCCCCAGGTTTGGGTGAGGCTGTTGGCGAGGGTCGTTAGGGCCGCGACCCTTGCCACGGTTCCCAGGCCTCCCCCAAGTCTGGGGGAGGGCTTCGCGGCCCTCGTGTAGTGGCCAGCAGCCTCGTCGAAGCTGGCTGGCCACCGCTATCGACCGGGGGGAGGAGGGGCAAGGGAGGAAGAGACAAAAAAAGAAAAGGAAAAAAATAGAAAATTTTTAAAAAGTAATAAAAAATTCGAAAAATAATAGTAATATTATTAAAATATTGTCGCTGGTGTCGGCCAACATCCACATTAGCTCCGGCTGGCCAAATTTGGCCGGATTGACTAAATTGGCACAATTGCAAAAGATTTAGGACTGAATCGGTAAAACAAAGAAGGTTTAGGACTAAATTGATACAATTGCAATAGGTTTATGACTTTTTTGACAATTCTCCCCACATTAAATAATGTGAAAGAAACTGTTTTGAAAAACATATAAATAGTTCTATTAGTAGTAATCTACTAGCCATCAAAGCCAACCTAGTGATAAAAATGAATTGTGTGAAAAGGGTTGAGCAACATAAGCATGCTATAGAAGTCCTTAAATTATTGGAGAATTCTACGGTACATTTTTTGCATCTTGACGTATAAAATAAATCGATAATGGAACTCAGCTACTAATATCTTTGATAAAAGTAAATATAGGCAACAGTAGAAGGGCACTAAAGGGCTAGTGCAATATTCGACTAAATAGCTGCCCGACCAACTATCGTTACCCAACGAACGGCTTATGTGACAGCCGGAATCTGACCAAATCTCCAAAACAATTGATAACCATTGAGTGTCTTCTTCAACCTTTTTAACTTTTCAAGATCATGTATCCTCTGTGGACCTTGGCACTGTGATCATTTGTTGGATCTCTCTCTCTCTCTCTCTCTCTCTCTCTAGACGGATTCGGCCTTTTTTCCCCTCCATTAATAATTTATGTCATGATGTAATGAATGGATCTCTGGTGAGAGAGGTCAATAAATAATTTAAAATAAGCTTCCAAACCATCATGGAATATTTGACTGCATAAGCCAAGGGTATAAGTTTTGACAATTCCATCTCTCTTGCAATTCGATATCTGAGCTTTTTGAACTTGACAAGTGCTTAGGCCAGCTTAGAGTAGTCAGCCAACTGAGCTCTTGGGTCGATTGGACGAAGCTTGACGTAGTCCCATGCATCTTCCAGCCCAGTCACTAAGGAACCAAGAGCAACGATGTCGTTAGGCTTATCAATCGTTTCTTTTCCTCTTTATTTATTCCTCAACCATGTCATTTGCAAATTAATCGTTGCAAATCTAGCGCGAAATGTGCTGCAGTAAATGAGGCAAACCTGGTAACTCGCCACAAATTGTTCTGAACTCGGGCGCCTGGCCCTTTGCCCAGGCATTCTCCACATAGCTCAGGCCTTCGTGCTTGAGTCCTGTGTCTCCAAACGGACGCCTTTCAAAACTCAATTTCAGGAGCAACCATCTCTGTGCTTCAATCCTACCTCGAGTCGTTGTTGGCTAAAACTTGAGACATACTCAACAGAAATTTTGATCATTCTTTTAACGAAGTGAAAAGTGAGAAAAGCAAACATTTTGACTTATGTTGGAGACCCGAATTTCTGTTTAAAGGTATGACTCTTTGAATGTTGAAATGTTTTTTTTAATCCCATAAAAATCCAGTTGATAGAGATAATGAAAGAGTCGATTTACTTTTTTATCAAACCAAAAGAATTAATTGATTATTTTAAAGATTTTAAGATTCAATTGAATTTGAGATAATTTCGTAAATTAGAGCAAAATTGTTCTAAACTTTTGTCGTCAATATTATAGGTTCACTTTTAGGCCCTTCTCAAGTATAAGATTGAGTTTCCAAACTTTCCTTTTCTTTTTCAATCAATTACTCTAACTTGAACGAGAGAGGGCGGGACCGCCTCTTACATAATTTGTGAGAGATGGTGAAGGTTGCTCTTTGGTAGCAAGTGGTGGCGCCCCCACTTTTGCTTTCTTTTGGTTTTTTTTTATTGTCGTGTTCTTTTCTGCCCCGAAATTTTTTTCCCTATCCACGGTGCCATATGAACAGAATTTTTGGAATTATCAAAGGTGATTGACCAAAGAATCCAATTGCATAAATAATTAAGTTAGAAGACTAAGTCTCCATTTGTTTCGCGAAACCAAAGAATCCAATTGCATAAATAATTAAGTTAGAATACTAAGTCTCTATCTATGTCGTGAAAAATGTATCATTTTAAAAGAATATTTTTTAGGGAGTCATTTTCTAGGAAATGATTATGTATTCTAGTATTTGCCTGTAATTTGAAAATAAATTAGAATATATTTTTTGCTGTTTAGTATGGAAAATCTAATTTTCGGAATAATTATAAAAAAAATTGAATTTTTTAAATATTATTTTCTTTTTTCTTTTGTATTATTATTATTATTATTTGCTTCTTCCTTGGTTGATTCTCGGTCGCGGATGAGCTTGAGCTTGCTAGATTTCGGCGAGCTGAGCCAAGCCTCAAGCAAAGCTCCATCTCACCAAATCGAGCGAGGTTGAGCTTGTCGAAGGCCAAAGAGCTCGAGCCTCGCTAGATAGGCGGTCATTGAATTCACCACAAGCTTGTGAGCCTCGAGACCTCATCAGATTGGCGAGCTTAAGGCTTCACTAGATTGGCAATCTTGAGCCTCGCCATAGGCCTATGTGGCTTGAGCTTGCTAGAGGTTAGTGAGGCTCGAGATTTCTAGAGGTTAGCAAGGCTTGAGCTCTCCTTTGGCTGGTCACCGGTTGTTGCCATGGCTAGTGATTGGTCGAGGAAGAAGAAAAAGAAAAATATAGAAAAGGAAAGGAAAACGAAAGAAAACAGAAAAGAAAATAGAAAAATAATTAAAAATTGGATTTGTTTAAATATAAAAAGAAAAAGGAAAAAGGAAAAAAATAATTAAAAGGAGTGTACGAGAAAGAGAAATGCTTGGGTTGGTTGAAAGAGGAGTCCAAATTTTCCTCACTTGTGAAGATGTTCTTTACATTAACAGAAAATTTTTTTTTTACTAGTTTATTTTTTGTGAACCAAATGCCGAAAAATCTAAAAAATATTTTTTTTAAAAGTTATTTTTGTGAAATAAATGGGGCACAAATTAGTTCTAACCGCAGACTTTGCAAGAGCATAGGCGACCAAAAGTGGACTTAATCCTCTTCGAAATGGGGTTTAATCTATCAAAAATATCTACTAAAAAGTAAAAGAAAATGGGGAACGATTAATGCAGACTAATCCAACACCTATAACAGGTATAATATAGCTTGTCACGTCACATTGGGGATAGCAGCGAGTCCGATTAAATCGAGTTCACTAGCTGCCCAACTTCTGTAGAAGTATAATTGGATTTCAAGTTCTAAAACTTGTTCGGAATACCTTTAACAAAAGCTATAATTTTTGAGATTTAATTAGTGGGTACCCCAAATCCAACCGTCCTAATCATATCATTTCAAAATGTTTTTTTTTCTTAAAAAACGTTGATTACATTATTTATATTACTTATTTTTGAATTTTGTCAATCCAGTTTTGAGTGTATTCTGTGTTCTGCATACTTAACCAAGACAATTTTGGAACTCCATAGAAAAAGTCAACTTGGTTTCACGAAATAAAATGAAGGAGCAGAACGGAAAAAGGGATGTATATTTTAATATTCCTATATTAAATGTTCCAATTCAAAAGGTATTAGAGTCAAGTATGCCTCTACAAAGAAGTAAAGACAAAAAAGAGTAAAGATACAATTTGAGAAAAAATTGTATGTCTTGTAATGGAACACTCATGTCACATTTATCCCACACTAATTTTTGTGTAACAAAAAATTTCAAATTGGTACCCCGTGTCATATTTACCCAAAATTAATATACCCGTATAGCTTTGACCTCAATTATGGTATATTTGAGAATATGCTCACCAAATATGAGAAAAAAGGATGGGTTCAAAATGACTATTCTTTTATGGCCTCTTTTCCATGAAACAAAGTGGCCTTAAAGTAAAATGCTATTGTTGAAAACAATTTAGAAATCGAACTCTTGCTTTTCAATAGCACCTTTCTAGAAAAAAAAAATCCCAAAAATATGAGAAAAAGTTGCCATAATAGTATCATGGAAGCACCTTCCACAATCATTTTGCAAAATCTAGATATGCACAGCAAATCTCCAAGAACAAGATAGGATCAAGGGTCAATTGCACCACAACCATCAAACTGTGCAAAGGAAAACCCCACCACTCCCCTTTGTCCCAAAAATCAAAGCAGTTGTTTTGTTTAGTCCTTCAAAACTAGTGAATGGGACTAAATGATGAGTCTCCAATTTGGTATTCTCTTGTTCCTACCGACCCTCTAATCAAAAAGGAACTCCATTGGTCCATTAAGCAAATTAGATTTTTGTTTTTAAATTTCAATACTAAAGAGTCTAACTAAAGAACAACGAGTGGTTGGCTCCAGAATCGGCGGAAGCCTCCCGACCGCCTGCCAATAACATTCTATAATCCACAAATTGGAGACAAAAACAATTTGATTTTGTTGATTTGTCATTCTAGTGCGCAAGGAATTTCCGTTAAAATAATTAAACTATAATAGAGTCGCCGTGGACAAGTTTGATGGTGACCTTTTGACTCTTCAAGACAGGATTTCCTAGAGAATCTATGAAATGTGGACCGATTTTCCCACGCGTAACACCACCGGGACAGGCTGAAACTAAGAAGGGCAAAAGCATGATAATTGTTTTCTTTCGACACAGGTTACCAACACAAAGACCCGATTGCATAAGAATCTATGAAAACTCTGCAAATTCCATAAGCCTATTGAATCTAGACCTTTACTTTGTGCAGGTGATCTTGATCCATAATAATTTGCTTGGTGCGATTTAAATTGGTGACCTTTAATTTCCTTTTAGAAAGCTTTTGATTTCTGATTAGCTATACCAATTATATCAACCTTGAGAGGTCAATAAGAAAAAAAATTCGATTTTATTACAAGAAACATATAAATTCGTTATGTTATGTATGAGTCGGCCATTATTCAATAATAAAATAACAATAAAAATTATTTTCTATCATAATATGTGTTGCAAATAATTAAATATATATAGCAATTCAACTACCTTCATATTTTCCCTTGATTGATAGTCAACGACATAGTTAGCATAGTGAGAAACGCATGAGTTAGCAACGATATAGGGTAAGTTTGTCTAACGAAAAACTCAAGATTTGAAATTTTTTTTTCTAAAAATGATCACTTGTATTGTTTATAAAAATGAATGAATAAAATATATTTTTATTACTTACAAAGATAGACATAAATAATTGTCGATTATAAAAATACATTCCGTTACCTTTAATTTAGTTTGTAATGTGATTGACTTTGTCTAATCTATATCTCTACATGGCAAGCTTATCTAATTTTTCTCCCCAACAAATAATGGCAAAGAAAAGGCTTAGTTACTTTGAAGTTCCAAGATGTTCAATGCAAAGCCACCGAATTGTGTAAGCTATCCTAAAATATAATGCAAAACCAAAATGACAAAGTGGAAGGGGGCAAAAAAGGGGAAAACCATTTAAGCTTTATAGATGTGTATTATGCTACGTGGAATACTTTGCTGAGATCTGTCACTTCAGTTGCCTGGAGAATTTAGATACGAAAGCGCTCGTTTGGAACCTTTCTAAATCACGCATCTCCTTCATTCTCCACTGTTGGAGGTCTACATCAAGTGGTGCCCACTTTTTTCCTTGTGAAAGGTACTAATAAATTGTCCACTAGCCCCTACAAAGGGAAACATTTCGGTATCATTAATGCCTATTCAATCCCTCATAAAGTTGCCCAGATACAAATAAGCATATCGTTTTCCCACTACGTAATGGAAAGCATGGAGTGCCTTAGATAAAGCTATATGAAGTGCATTTGATTTATCTTTTTTCGAGGGCTTTCAGCCTCCAAGACCCCTTAAGAAATTGCCAGAGTATTTGGCAAGTATTTGGAAGTAGCCTTCGGCCAAATGTTGATATTGAGAATGCTGAAAGTCTAATGTTACTCTCACCCAGCCTTTTGAAGTAAAATTTGCGAAATGCTGAAATTAGAATTAAAATATTTTTCCTTCCAAAATTACTCACTAAGTATTTTTTTTTGGGTTTTGCCCCTTCTTGTTACTGATGATTTTCTTTGCATGAGGGTAGTTGTTGAGGGTCGATGAGGCTAGAATTGACTGGCGAGGATTGCATGACCCAAGTGATCGCCACCAGGACCCTCACTCAAGGTTAGGTGACCCCAAGTGATAGTTGCTTGGGTTGCTCGACCTTGGTGACGCTCGCCTAAGGTCGTGCGTGTCACGCTTGGACCTCGAGCACGCAACAACCTCTTACCATGATCAACTGAAAGCGACGTCCCAGGACTCGTCGACGACCATTTATTTTAATTTTTCATTAAGTGCAAGCGGAAGACTAACCATCCCCAGTCCAAACAGACAATCAAACAATCAAACATGGATAGAGAGATGAACAACAAGATAACATCAACTACTCATTTATACATCTTTATTGGATTAACCAATAGATGATCGTTTTCCGATTTACAAGCCCAACAAAGGGGGTCGATCCATCCACTAAACTAGACCAAAAAGAAACTAGGCTCGGCTAATCCATCTATACAAAAAGAACCCTCGGGTTCTGAACTACCATCACTCTAACCCGTCGGACTCAAGCTCCGTTGGGTCGTAGTTGGAGGCGTTTGGGTTGATCATTAGAGGAGCGGGGGCATGATTCTCCATTGCATTGTTAGGAGGGTCCAGCTCCATAGGATTCCAATTAGTGTCCTCAGGGCCCCTACTAGGTGGCCCATCAAAATCTCGTAGAGGACCGATTAGCAAATCGTCCTCCCAGATGTACCATGCCAGAAACCGATGGAGTATCCATTTCCTCGGTCTCTCATCCACCTAGATGGTGGTGACATATTTCTCGTATAAGTGCACTCGACTCGGTATGCCATACCTTGCACGTTAAATCTCAGCACAATACATACAATGCACATGGCCGTTAGATGATGCAATTCTTCAATCACATACGAGTCACGTTACAAGCGATTTCACTTGGTCATTGCCACACCCTGCACGTTATCAATTCATGAGTGCATGCCATAAATGATGGGATCAGCTCATGCATAGTCGGAACCAATGATGCCATGTTTCTCATACGCTCTTGCATCCACACGTGTTTTGATTATTATTGCCCCACAGGGCTAGACCTTGGGCCGAGGTGCTACGGCGCTACGGTGCCCTTCCTCCGCAGAAGCACAACCGTGCCCTTCCGTGTAGGCCGAGGCGCTATGGCGCCCTTTCTCCGCAGAGGCGCAACCATGCCCTTTCATGCCCTTCCTTCCGATAAATCGGACTATCATAGCCCATTTACACATACTTGCATGTAAAACCTCAATTCCTTTCTCATAAAAGCGGTCAATTTCCAGTGTCCCTCTGACAATTCATTTTTCCCCTTTAGGTAGAACAAAAATGCTTGAACATCAAATGAACTAAAACACACTTGTGGGTGTGTGTTGAATGATGAGAGTGTTGGAGAATGGATAAAATCTAATATCGATCGTGATTCTAATTGATACAGTTTATCTGCGGAGGAAGATTATTGGAATAATCAATAGGAAAAATAGAAATATAATATTGTGTATATATTTGTATATCTTTTCTGATTTCCAATTTGTACTATAAAATGTACTCTCGTACATGTACAAGATGATTCATTTAGCAATAAAAGAATACAATTTCCACTTTTCCTATAGTTTCTTTCATAGTATCAGAGCAGGTGTTTCTGACCTAGCTTCCACAAAACAGTGCTCGGATTGCCCTCGAACGTCTTCTAAATTTGTTGTTGCAAACTACGTTCTGCAAAACAAATTAGCACTTCAAAGGAATTCACTGTTTTATCTAACATGCACAACCCAAACAACAACGATAGTCAAGATCCAATCTTACCTACAATGGAGGAATCATCCAACCAAATCTCAGAGCAGATTGATTGTTCACAAGATCAAAGAGACACTACTCAACAACACGCGACTCCAATCACTGCTACAGCTCAATTCCTTGCCTCAGCTCAGTGGCCATTCATTCAATGGGTTCTAGTCCAGGGCCCATGGGGTGGGGCCGGATCAAATCAACAAGCCGCTAATATCCTAACAGGTCCTTGAGTAGTAGATCTTCCTTATGTGGGGATGAATTCATATCATATTCAAATGTCGTTAATTTGACATTCTGCTTACATAGGTATAGAGGCTGGTTTACATCCCGACAATCCTGCTTCTAATATAATTTCTAGGACAAACTTTCGCTGGCTGAGACAAATTCCCTTATCGAATTGAGCTATCTCAATACCAAGAAAATATTTGGGAGGCCCCAAGTCTTTAATATGGAAGGTCAAATGCAAATATTGCTTAAAATTCTAGATTGCAATATCTTCATTTCCCATGATAAGTATATTGTCCACATAAATAAGCAAATAGATCGATGAGAGACCTTTGGTCCATGTGAATAATGCATAATCATGCTTGGAATGCTGGAAACCTGCACTTGTAAGTGCCGCGGTGAATTTTGCTTACTACTGTCTAGAAGCCTATTTGAGTCCATACAGGGATTTACAGAGACGACATACTCTAGACTCCCCCTGTCTGCGTAAGCCTTGTGGAAGTTTCATATATATATTTTTTCATCTAGATCACCATGAAGAAATGTGTTGTTAACATCCATTTGATGAAGTTTCCAATTGTGAAATGCAGCAATAGATAGAAAAGATCGCACAATGACCTCTTTAGCAATAGAAGAAAATGTCTCATGATGGTTGAAGCCTTCTCGTTATGTGAATCCCTTCGCTACAAGTTGAGCCTTATATCGCTCAATAGAACCATCTGCTTTATACTTGATTTTATAAATCCATTTGCAGCCAATGGCCTTTCTATGAGAAGGTAAGGGAACAATATCCCAAGTATTGTTCTTTGTAAGAGCACATAATTCAGACTCCATAGCCTTTTGCCATCGTATATTATGCACTGCTTCTTCATAGGTAGAAGGTTCCCGTTCTTTAGAAATTCGACTAATATAGCACATATGTTATGGCGATAGTTGGCAAAATGAAACATAGGAAGATACAGGATATTGTGTACTTGGAAAATCCAAGGTGGGACATATGCAATCCTTTGTCCATGTGGGGACGAATATGTCTTCCTGAACGTTTGGGCCTTTCAACAAGTAATGACTCAACAGCTGGTGAAGATGATGTATTCGGCTGTGATGATGGACTAAGTGAATTATTTATTTCACAAGAGGAAGTAGGACACTCATTTAATATATTTGAGTTCCCAGGGCATGCCATTGTAGGTGTCTGCTCATGTGCAATTGTCTGTTTAGGTGGAAGCATAATGTACTGTGGTGTTACAGGAATATCTTCTAGGAATTGCCGATGATCCAATGTTGATGTCGATGGCTTATCTGAAGAAACCATATCCTAGAAAGGAGATATATCTTCATGGAAGACCACATCTTGGCTAATAAAGAAGTGACCTGTAGATACTTCCATAACTCGATATCCTTTTTATAGAGTAGGGTAACCCATGAAAATGCATCGGATGGCACAGGGATCCAATTTATCTCGACGTTCCACATTCATTGCATAGCATAGACAGCCAAAAACCCGGAGATGAGCAATGTTTGGTTTTTTTTCCGAAAAGCATTTCAAATGGTGTTTGTCCTTCAAGAATTCTTGTTGGCATGTGATTGATTAAATAAGTAGTCGTGACCACACAATCTCCCCAATAGGATTCAAGAATAGAAGCTTGATATTTTAGTGCTCTAGCAACTTCTAAAAGATGTCGATGTTTTCGTTCAACAATCCCATTCTGTTGTGGAGTATAAGCACAAGAACTGTCATGAAGCATGCCATGAGAGGACAGAAAAGATTGACACTCAGTTGAGAAAAACTCACGCCCATTATCCGTTCGAATTCTTTGAATGGATTTGTCAAATTGATTTTTAATCACTGACAAGAATTTCGATAGACGTGAAAATTTTTGACTTTTTGATTGCATGAGGAATACCCAAGTGGCACAAGAGTAATCATCCACGATAGTAAGAAAAAACTGAGATCCATCAAGATGTGGCATGTGATAAGGACCCCAGATGTCTACATGAATTAAGGAGAGAATGGTACTAGCCCGAGAGACACTATTTGGAAATGGTGCTCATGATTGCTTAGCTAAAGGACATATCTCACAATTAGGATGAGGGAAGTAAGCACTATGGCCCAAACGCTTATGTGAAAGCAAGATTTTATTATTAGAAGCAGCATTACAAGATATGCTTTTGTCTAAAGAATTGAAATCCCTTGAAAGATTGATAAAAAAATATAGCCCTTGTACCATACTACCCAAGTCCATCAGTTTCCCAGTCGAAAGGTCTTGAAAGGAGCAATTGTCTGAATTGAACTTGGCACGACAAAAATTGTCTTCATAGACTTTGGAAATAGACATGAGATTAAATTAAAATTCAGGAATATAGAGGATATTTTTAAGAGTAATGTCTGGGCTAAGATGGACTGTACCTATTTTTGTGACATTGGTAACATTCCCATTTAGGAGGCGAACAGTTACGGCATAATGATATATTTTATGGACATTAGAAAATAAATCCTCATTGCAAATTATGTGGTCACTGGCACTTGAATCAATAATCCATGCATCGATTGAAATTGCATTACTTTGGCATAATGAAGTACCTAAAAAATTTGCAGCTTTGTCAACTGCCTTTAATTAATTTAATGTGTGACGTCCTGAAATTCGAACCCTTTGAGGGATGAGTGAACGTGAATTTCGCCAATGCATTGTTGGTTGATTCCGCTCGGACCCAATCATTTCCGAGATACTGACCTTGAAGGGAAAGGCTACTGAGGACAGAACTCGTGCGACTAAAGAACTTGACCGGGGAAAACGACTCGACCGTGAGACTTGCGTAAGGACGATCCCGTAGTCATGCGAGGCCGATTTCGG
Organism: Corymbia calophylla; assembly: GCA_014182845.1. NCBI lineage: Eukaryota > Viridiplantae > Streptophyta > Magnoliopsida > Myrtales > Myrtaceae > Corymbia > Corymbia calophylla. The sequence continues at coordinate 14,394,978 of CM024700.1, forward strand.
GGACGAATAGAAGTCGATTCGCGGACGAAATAATGAGACGACGGGTGATTCCGTCTACTGTTATTGAACCCGCGAACGGCCCTATGTCGATCCTTGATAATCGTGTACTTTGAAATAAGAATCTATCCTTTGCAATTTCATGATTTCATGTCGTCGAGGACGTCCATGTGTCGAAAAGTCTTGAACGTGGTTTGGCACGAGTCGATCACGCGTGAATCCTCGAAGCCGCCTGTCAATCTGAATTATACCAAAATGACATTTGGGCGAAATTAACAAGGCATGAGAATCCAATATTGGACTTCGAATTTTCGGGAGCGTCTGAGACGGACTTTTGAACGATGCTTCCTCGACAGTCGACAGTGTCAGTTGAGCCGAGTTTTTGAGAAAGGGATTTCGGACTGAGGAAACGAGCTTACGAGGACGTGGGCCGGGCAAGAGTAGTGTGGGCCACACACCCAAGATGGGATGGCCACCGTGGAAGGCCCGAGGCAAGCAAGTGAGCCCGTTGGGCCAAACCGATCATTAACCCTCCCGAGCCCATTGTCTAACCTTGAGCCGATTCGAGCCCAAGAAATTCCTGAGCCCGTTCCTATTCATTTTCCAGCCCGTTTCCTAGGCCTGCCCTTCATTTTCAGCCCAAGGGCACATTGGGAAGTGTGCAAGGTGGAAATGACCAAAATGCCCTTGGATATTTTGGAGAAAAGTCAAAAAGGAAGAGAGAGAAGATGATGTCATTTGGTTAGGATTTGAAGCAAGCATTTATGGCATTGATGAGGCCTATCTCCAGCCCTCACTTCACTCTCTCTCTCTCTTCATCTTCTCCAAAATCGCACCCCTCTCTCCCCTTCTTCCCTTGCTTCCTGCCGCCGGACCTCTCACTGAATTTTGAGTTGTTCGTTGCCTTCCCGGTGGAATCTCGGGCCGTGCCACCGTTCGGTGGCCGATCGCCGAACGGAGCTGTCTTCCGTCCCGTACGGCCGCCTGAAGTCGCGGTCCTCCGACCGTCACCGTGTGCGCGCCCGTGCGGCTTCGGTTTTTCTTCCGTTTCTCTCCATTTTTGGCCTACCCAATGCCCACACCAGCCACACACAACTCCCCTCAACCCCCAGAGCCTCCGGTCACCGACCACGAGCTCGCCGGAGCTCCGCCACCTTGTTTTTGCTCGACCGAAGAACCTCCTCCTCCTCTGCAGTCTTTGTTTTGTGAAGTTCAGTGGGGAATCCGAATTTGTTGCTGCTGTGTTGAGCCCGGGACCGCCTTGGATCATCGTGAGTGAGGTCCCTGAGTGTCGGGTTCGTTGCCGCCGCCGCGTCCGTGTCGCCGGCCCGCTTAACGGGTGAGTTTAGCTCCTAAACCCTATTTAGTGCCTAAACTTGCTTAGGGTTGGGTTAATTAGTGTTAATGCTGGTTTAGGAGGGTTAATTAAGTGTATTAGCCCTAAGATAGGTGGTTAGATAGTTGATTAAGATTAGCTTAGCTTAATCTTGCTTAATTATGCTTGATTATGCTTAAATGTTGATTATGTGTGGTTTATGTGTTAATTAAGCATGTTTAGCTTAATTGATTGATTAATTGTGTTTAATCAATGTTTTGTTTAATTTCTGAATTTAATTTATTATTAATTGAATTTCGAAAATTACTATTCACGGATTACTGTTCATTGATTACTATTCACGGATTACATCGTTCATGACATCGTTCACATCGCTCACTCAGACTGTTCATCCTAAGTGAAATTGTGCATAATTTCATGTGCCTTGATCATATGAAGTGAATTAAATGTGGCATTGCATAAGCATCCGCTTGAATTGTGTGATTTTCACAAAAGAAAGAAAATGATTTGTCCGAGGGATACCGAAAATGGACTCGCCTTTATGAGAAAGAAAGTGATTTGTCCGAGGGACACTGGAAATGGACCGCTTTTATGAGAAAGGTGGGGAAAATGGTTTGTCCGAGGGACACCTAAATGGACCGCTTTTGTAAGAAATGATTTGAGGTTTCATATGCAAAGCATGTGTGCATTGGCTAATCTTCAAAGATAATAAGTGGGTTGTGATGGTATGCTTGCGTGATCACTAAATTGAAACCGCCGTCTCGGGAGAGTATCCCTTGACGTTACGTGAGCATGCGGTCTCGGGAGAGTATCCTCGACGTTACGTGGGCGTGCGGTCTCGGGAGAGTATCCCGACGTTCGTTGGGCATGCGGTCTTGGGAGAGTATCCCTTGACGTCTTTTGGGCACGGAAGGGCACGGTTGCGCCTCTGCAGAGGAAGGACGCCGTAGCGCCGTTGCGCCTCGGTTGTAACCCTGTGGGGCAGTAATAATCGGAACACGTGTGGATGCAATGTTGACACCCGAAATTTTGTTTATTTTGTCTTAAATGCCCATTTTCTTTGCTTATATAAATACATATTAATTCCTAAAAAGAAAAAAAAATTTAAAAGAATTTTAAAAAAAATCGAAAAAAAAAGAGAATTAAAAAAAAAAAAAATTTGGGTTCGGGCCAGGGCTGGGCCTGCCTGGCCCCTTTCTTTTCTTTCTTTTCCCCCGCATGGGCTCGGCCCATTTTCCTTTTTCTCTTCTTTCTCAGCTCGGCCCACTTGGACTTCTTCTTCCTCCCCTCTTCTCCCACGCACGGCAAGGGATACCTGCAAAAAGAAGAATAGAAAAACGAAGGCAAGTCAAGGCAGCAGCAGAAAATCAGGGGAGGGTAGCTCCGGCGCGATCAGCGGGTCAGGCGGGGGTTAGGTCGGCAAGGTAGGAAGTTCACGGGGGGCCCGAGAGGAAAAAAAGGAGAAGAGGAGAGAGAGAGCAAGAGAGCAGGGGGCGGTTCTAAAAAGAAAAAGGAGATCTGAGAGAAAAAAAAAAGGAGAAAGGGGAGAAGGAACCGGGGATGAGAGTGAGCAGCTCGTGAAAGGTTCTTCAGAAAAAGATCCGAGAAAAAAAAACGGAGAGAAAAAGAGAGAGACCGAGAGAGAGCACGGGAACAAAAAAAAAAAAACGGCAAAACCGAGAGAGGAGAAACGGACCAAGAGTGAAACCGAGAGAGGTAGTGACCGAGGAAGAACAAGAGAGCTTCAGCCAACGCCTCGGCCACGCGCGAGCTCCGTCCGACGTCTCCTCAGCCGGCGTCTTCAAGCTGAACCAGGTAGGCTTCCTCCCAAGCATCCCGGTTTGTTATTGATGAAGTCGCGGGCCGGAGCTCGTGCCGACCAGTTCGCGCGAGCCCCGACCCTTGTCGTCCCTCCATAAATGTCTCTCAGCGTGCTGTAACGCTTAACTGGAAGCTTAGATCCGAGTCGATTCCCGTTCGAGTCAGAAATAGTTCGTTTTGATGATGCATACCACCTGTTTGTTAAAATGCCTGAATGAAGTCCAGAATTTTTCGTCGCCGGATCCGTGCTCAGTAGCCTAGTTTCGTGGATGTTTGTTATTATATTGCGAATCCGCCCTTGCCTTCGCGTCTTTTCTTAGTGTTATGACGATTTTGCATGAGTGGGCCGCGTCGAGTCGGACGGGGTGTCCCCGATTCCGGCGATGGTGAGTGTTCACGGTCACCGGCAGTCGGCGGCGCTCGGCGCCGGACAGTGGGACGGCCGACGTCATACGATGACATGGCGACTTCCCAAGGGCCGACGAGGACTCGCCGGTCGCCAGTGTCATCGGTCCGGGGATGGAGCTCCGAGCGTGCTGCAGCGTCGAGGGAAGCATGCAGAAGAAGACGTGAAGAAGAAGACCAAAAAAAAAAAAAAAAAAAAACAAAAAAGATTAAAATAAAATGAAATAAGAAGAAGTAGGAGTGGCAGGCGTGCATGGGGAATGGAAGACCTGCATGGGGCGAGGGAAATCTGCAGAAGAAATATGCATGCAGAAAAGGACAAAAAGGGTTAAAGAAAGAGAGAAAAATCGAAAACATAAAAAATGGGAAAATGGAAAAAGAAATAAAAAATAGAAAAGAAAAGAAAAACAAAAAGGGGCCGAAGGTTTAAACAAAGGGGCTGGGCTGAGCATTGTCCGAACGGGCCTAGGCTGAGAGTTGGGCCGGGTTTTTATAAATAGGAAACGGGTTTATTTTATTTTATTTTGTTGTTAATGGGCCATTTAGAAGAATTTTCGACCGGGCCATTCGGCCCGCCCGGTCACTTGCTCCGGGCCGGACCGATAGGGTCCGGGTCGGTTTAGTAGGGCCGGGTCTCCCGACCCGGTCCGAATCACTTTATTTAATTAATAAAAAATATAAAAAATTCAAAAATATTAAAAATCTTAAAAAATCTTAAAATTTTCTTTTCGAAAATTATTAAAAAATAAAAAATGTTTTGTTTTAATTTCGGGAAAGTTTTAAAAGTTTATTTTAATTTTCTTCTTTTCCGAATATTCAAAAATTCCAAAAAAAATTAAAAAAGGATTAGAAAATTCCAAAAACAGTAATAAATGTTTTTTCTTAAATTCTCAGAAAAGTCAGAAAAATATAAAAAATCTTGAAATCTTGTTTTCTTTAATTTCGGAAAATTTGAAAATATTTAAAAAAATTAATTAAAAAATATATAAAAATTCAGAAAAATTCAGAAAATCAAAAAAATTGCAAAAGTTCAGAAAAGCCTTAAAAAAGAAAAAAGATCAAAATTGAATAAGCCTTTAGGGCTCTACAATAGGTTTTTATTTCATGTTATGTTCTCGTGCCGTGTTTTGTCGTAATTTTTAAATATTATTTCCTTACCTTAGAACTTAGAATGCACGCCCAGATTTCTCGAATAGGTTGTCGGGACATTTTGAAACACACAATTAAGTTAGGTACCGAAAGGGCGTTAGCCGCGTGATTAACGTAATCAAGTCCCCGACCCTAGATTCTCTGGTTGCGTAAAGGTGAGACACGCTCCCATGTCTCACTCGGTTCCTAGTCGACCTCAATAGACTAGTGGCGACTCCCTATTTGAAGATTCTCACGATATTCCAACGTCGCGCGGGGTATGGGCTTGGGAGAGCCCGAGTTAATTAAGGTCCGTCGGCCCGAGATTAACAATACCCCTAAACCTATTATATTTTCAGAAAATTTTAGGTCGTGACAGCTTGGCGACTCCGCTGGGGATTGGTTCTATACCTTAGAGGACTTAGGCCTAATTTGCTTGATTGTGTGTGTTATTTAATGTGTTTCTTTGGCAGCGCATTCGAGAAGGTGAGGTAAGTCCACTAACCTCGTGTTAAATGTTGGTGCAGGATTGGAGTAATAAGGGGTGGAGTTTTTGCTAACACTTTGTTTTGTAGGTTGGTGAATGGGGATGAATGATTGTATGGTTAAAATTTTTGAAGTGTTGGTTGCTATATAAACCGTTGTGCATGTCTTCCTTACATGGCACTACACTTTAGCACACACAACCCGCCGCCGGACTCCGGGCCGCATAGGATCACTTAGGATGGTGTTGAGATGAATGCCACTCCGACTACCACCATGTAGTACGAGTCGCCCATCTCAATTCCGAAATTCTTCTGACGTCGAGAGCTTCCACCCCGGCTTGCAAACGCGCAGCACGGGTCGACTCTTTGACAAAGCCGGAGTCATGGGAACCCCGACCTAACCGCGACCATGCTGGTTCAGTCCGGTAATCCCGTGGCTTCATTTGAGCCGTCTAGAGTAGAAATCGACCCACATCTCATGCGTGTGTCTATGTGATCGAAAAAAAAAAAAAAAAAAATCATCACCATTGGTAAGTATGATTTCTCCTTTTACTTGTTCATTTTTAATTGGAACTCTCATTTTTGAAATTTGCGGAGATCAATCGAATGCCCTCGGTGTAGGCTTCTAACTGGGAAAATTGGCAATTACTCTTCATAAGCGAACATCCAGTGTCAATTTCAAAAATCATTAATTTGGCCCTGCACAACGGATGATTTTGTCAAAGTTTCCAATCATGGACTTAAAATCACATCTTGTTAAAAAGTTCTTCCAATTCATGATTATGTTTTGGGGTACCAAAAAAAAAAAAATTTGAAATCGCACTTTTAACCAAATTTTTTCCCTCACATTTTGAGATTGAAAATTCAAATCACATTTTGTATATAGATTTCTCAAAATAAAAATCACCTCATATTGGCAACAGTGGAAGCACAAATCAGTCCTTCAAAATCAATGCCACATTTTGTATATGAAGCTTTTGGGAATAGAGTGAACATTCGATTGACAAGCGCGAATCGATCTTTTAATGATGTCTCCTCTTATGATAAAATCTCGGCAAAATACCAAAATCCCGTAATAAGGACCATGGGGCATGTGCCGTTGTCTTGATTTCATTGTAAGAGATGACATCATTGAAAGATCATTTTCTCATTCGCCTACTGACATTATTTCCTTCTTGCGGGTGCGAGTAACATTTACTCTCGACATCCGCTTGACCATGCAAATAAGTGGACTTTGAACTCGAACGAGAATTGATTTTTACACTCATCGATACATGGTTTTCTTGTGTTTTATTATTGTTTTCATTCTTATTAACAATCATGTTTTCCATTTTAGGTTTTGATTGTAGGCCCAACTGACACTTTTCAAAATCATGAAACACACATTTTTAGTAATAAAATCCAATTTCAAAAAAATAAATAAAAAAGAAAAAAAAGAAAAAAGAAAAATTGAAGCGTTTCAGACGAACTTTCAAGGTCAAGCTTTTATGCTTTTAGCTTCAAAAAATGTCGAAAAATGAGTTTCTGGAAGAACTCGTGTATGATTTTATCTCTTCTCTTAACCACTTTAATAGGTTGACCCGCAAGATGATACTTTGAGATGGTAAGGTTGTAATCGTTCCAGTGGGAATCTCTTGTGCAACAACTGACTTGTTCATCCATTTTTTCCTGATTAATCAGGTAAAATGAAGAGGTCATTTGAGGTAGTTAATTACCTTCTCTAAAGGACAAAAGCATAAACCCTTGGAATTCGAGATGAACACGACATGCGTGATCATTAATGGAAATGTATCAAGGAAGACACAAGAGGCGAGAAATCCCACCCACTGATCTGCCAAAGCACAAGATGAGAGACCGTCAAGACCATTTGTTGCAATTGCATAGATAGAGAAGTTACATAAGGAGGACATGCTTGTTTTTGTTGTTCTGAAAGTTGCAAAGTCCAGGAATGTTCACTTCTTTTGGGTTTTGGAATTAGATAAGGATTTTGGCCTTAAATGGAAAAAGAAAGCAACTTTGGACACCGTCGGCACCTTTAGCCGAGTGGTATCCGGGGAGGAATCCGCCTGGTCCGATCGGGAGTTCGAATCCCGAAAGCGGCAGTGGCCGCATAAATAAAAAAAAAAAAAAAAAAAAAAAAAAAAAAAAAAAAAAGGCGAAAACCAACTTTTTGCAACTTTTATTTTTGTGCCCTTTCCCCTTCTCCATCGCCCGCTTCTCTCTCTCCCCCCTCGCTCGGTTATGGTTTTGACCGAACCCGCCACCACTACAGCTTGTGATTTTTACGGATGATGTATTCAATTCCAAGTTGATCATAAGCACAAGTGACTCATTTTTTTGGGGTAAAGAAATTTAAATTTATAAACCCCTTTGACTTCGAGGGCAATTCGGAAGTGGGTGTATTCTATTGAATTTCCATGAGTTTTGGAAAGTCAATACATTGTCTCTCTCACGTATTCGTCCATTGCAGGAAATCTTGGGAAAGATAATCTGGGATGGTAAAGTCGTGATCGTTCCAATGGAATCAATTTATTCTGAAACTGATTTGTTCATACATTTTCCCGCAGGAGAGAACTAAACAATTTTGACATTGGTATTTGACTTAGATCGCAAGTAAATACTCTCACAAGTCTTGATCTTGGGATTCAAAGAAATGAGAGTCCAATTTCGACATTTGACTCTGGGGCAACATCTCTCCTTCCCCACCGATGACAAGTGCTTTGGGGCAAAAATTCATCACAAAAGGATGTATCGTTCCCAAATTGAGCCTAATTAAGTATGGAGATAACACATTTCATCTTCTTTTATCACAGGGTGATCACTAACACAAGTCACCAAAGCATGATAATTCACTCCCATGAGGCATGATGAAATGGAGTCATCGATCTAACACCAAAAGGGTGTATTGTTCTTAAATTAACCCAATTCAATGATTAGAATGCAAATAACATGTCCCGTCTTTTGTAGGAAAAAATGCACAATGATCTGCGGGGGCAATGCTTTCCACAAAGACGCATGTTAAAGCCCAATCATCCATTTTGGCGGAAAGGATGTATTTCGTTCCTAAAAGATTTCCAATTGAGTGTGGAAATAACACTGCCCAATCCTTTTCTTCACAGGGCAATAAATGGGGCAAAGCATCCAAGAAACAATGCCCTCCAATGTCGAGACATAAATGCTCATACCCGAAGAATAGAAACACGTGAAGGGTAAATTGTATCGATTCCAATTGCTCATATTGATATTGGTCTCTAACATAATCCCTTTTTCCTTTGATAGGGAGACATCAAATACACAAAAAAAAAATTGCAAGTGAAGGGCAATTTGGGGTTACCAAATATCCAAGAGGATAATGTCGGCACTTTAAGTGATAAACGCGAGTGAAGGGTAATAATGTATCGTCTCCAATTTTCAATCCTTGAAGATTCTTGCACTAATACTTTCCTTCTTATTCTTTACAGGGGTTACTAAGTCGCCATGTTGCGAGGTAAGTACCCTTCTTCTCAAAATCAAAAGGAAGACAAATTGAGAATTTTCAAAACAAAAATTTCAGCATTTTACTTGGAGCATGTAAAAAGAAGAAAAAAAAAAAAAAAAAGAAGATAAAAATTGAAAAAAATTTCACAAAAGTTTCTGAGCATTGTTTTTTATCTCAAAATTGTATATCCGCTTGGCAGATCACTCATTTTGAATTAAAATCCCCCATGGAGATTAATCTACTCAAATGATCTCGACTAAATGAAATTGAGATGTTTGATCATGCCAAGTAAGAAATGCTTAGGATGATGAAAGGCAATCCATTCCCAAACACGTCCTTCAAACACTATGTGAGAGTTGAGCGAAAAGAAGACCCATGTCATTTAAGGACAAAAGAGTCATTCGCAATTGGTACATGGACCAAAATGAAAAGAGGCATTTCTTCTCTCTATCTTACACATCGCAGGTGACCATAGTCAGCCCCTTTGAGCTTTTAAATGCGAAGAAATCAAAAATACCCCTGTCAAGACCACCCCACGATGGGGCAAATTTAGAGGTTTCGGTTGACATCATGTAGTGAAAAGATGGGAAGGACTTCTTTGCTCTCACTTGCATTAATCTTTTTGTGGTAATTTCAGATGAATTCTTATGAAAGCTTGGAGCATCCCAAGGTGAAGAAGAGCATTCCTTTCTCTACCCAAACACTGATTCCCGTTGCTTAAACCAAGTTGAGCCTAAGTGTTCATTTCTGAAACCCAAGTGGTGATTATCTCCCCATATTGGGGCAATGCACATGATTGACCAAGGCCATTGGCATCTACGTGAAAAGGCGGAAAGCATCTCGAAAGTCCTAAAAGCTCAAAAAATTCAAAAGAGCAAAAAGTCCAATGAAAATTAAGGGGCATAAAAAAGCAGTGTGCCTGGTAAAAGCAAGGCCGATGCCCACGTGAAGAAAAAAAAAGAAAAAAAAGAAGAAGAAGATTTGCATTAGGGGGCGAAAAACTCCTATGTGAAAAAAATATCAAATTCAAAATGCTTGCAAAAAATCGTCATTGCAAATGCAAAGAAAAATTGAGAAGGACAAAACTCTTATTCGATTAGTCAATGGACTTTCGAGACAATTCAGATTTCAAAAGTCAAGTGCTTTCAAAAGATTGAGTAATATGACCATGATGCCATGATAATCACCAACTTTCAAATCCCTTTTTGTGAAAAATTCTGAGCCTTTCGAGCCATAACCAAACCAACATTACAACCCTTCCCGAAGTCTCTTCAGATTGGGATGATTCAAGTGAGAATGAGGATTCTCCAAAAAAGCTACCGCTCGAAGAAGTGGGGGCAAGGTTGTCTTATCTCATCTTAAGGTTACTTGACTTGTAAACCTGGCGAATATGTGGGCAGATAATTATTTCATTTCATAGCCAATGATGCTTATCCATTGCTAAAGCCATGACCAAACCTACATTAGGGTCCTTTTAAAAGACCTTTTAGATTGGTCAAGATGTACTTATTGCGAATGATTCCTAGATCCTTCGATGCTGGAAATGTGCGGTGGATTGAGTGATCAAATTATTTCCCACATGAATGGATGGGATCAAATAGCCTTTCTTGAGAGCATGTGATAGGCTCTTTCTAACTAAGAGCTCTTGCTTGGCATGCTTAACAAACCTCTTTCATGAAGAGAATCATTCTGACATTATTTTTCTCTTAAAGGGATTTGATGATTAATGATACTTTCCAAGCTTGATGACAATTTTGTGGTACGTGATACCAAAAGATGTCAAATGTTTTCAATGTGATCGGACTTAGCTTGATTTGCTCATGCAATTAATGCTACAACATTGCCAATGCATTTTTCTGATATTGTCTCTAATGACATTTGCTCAAGTTGAATTTGACAGGTTCACTCAGTGAAACCATGCAATTTCCAAAGGGTTCATGGTCAACCTAAAACCATGCAATTTCCAACAGGGTTCGTGGGTCCTCCTTAAACCACATGGTTCATGGTCAACCTGAAACCATGCAATTTCCAAAAGGTTAGTGGTCTATCCTTAAACCACAAGGTTGGTGGGCGTATCCTTAAACCACATGGTTCGTGGGTCTATCCTTAAACCACACGGTTCGTGGGTCTATCCTTAAACCACATGGTTCATGGTCAACCTGAAACCATGCAATTTCCAAAAAGGTTCATGGGTCCTCCTTAAACCATGCATTCTCGGTCGAAGCCCGTTGTTACACGGTAAGACCCCATTCAAGTCGAAGCCCGTTGTTACACGGTAAGACTTTACTAACTCGGTCGAAGCCCGTTGTTACACGGTAAGACCTCCCTTCAAGTCGAAGCCCGTTGTTACACGGTAAGACTTTACTAACTCGGTCGAAGCCCGTTGTTACACGGTAAGACCTTCCTCCAAGTCGAAGCCCGTTGTTACACGGTAAGACTTTACTAACTCCTGGCCGAAGCCCGTTGTTACACGGTAAGACCTCCTTTTCAAGTCGAAGCCCGTTGTTACACGGTAAGACTTTACTAACTCGGTCGAAGCCCGTTGTTACACGGTAAGACCTCCCTTCAAGTCGAAGCCCGTTGTTACACGGTAAGACTTTACTAACTCGGTGGCCGAAGCCCGTTGTTACACGGTAAGACCTCCCTTCAAGTCGAAGCCCGTTGTTACACGGCAAGACTTTACTAACTCCTGGTCCGAAGCCCGTTGTTACACGGTAAGACTTTACTAACTCGGTCGAAGCCCGTTGTTACACCTGTAAGACCTCCCTCCAAGTCGGCCCGTTGTTACACCTGCAGACTTTACTAACTCCTGGTCGAAGCCCGTTGTTACACCTGTAAGACCTCCTCCAAGTTGAAGCCCGTTGTTACACGGTAAGACCTTCATCCAATAACCTAGTCGAAACCCGTTATTACACTGTGGTGAGACTCTACTAACTAGGTCGAAACTCGTTCGTACGAGCGAGATCTCAAAAAAAAATCGAAAAAAAAAAAAAAAAAAGAAAAGAAAAAGGAGGTGAGTAAAAAAAAAAAAAAAAAAAAAAAAAAAAAGAAAAAAGAAAAAAAAAATGAATGGAATAAATTCGTGCTTCCATGGCTCATTGGTAAGAGTCGGGTGTCGCTGTCTTTGAAACGAACCTCTTCGAGCCCCTTTCAAAGAAAAAGAATTTGTTGCCGACACCCGAAATTTTGTTTATTTTGTCTTAAATGCCCATTTTCTTTGCTTATATAAATACATATTAATTTCTAAAAAAAGAAAAAAAATTTAAAAGAATTTTTAAAAAAAATCGAAAAAAAAGAGAATTAAAAAAAAAAAAAAAAATTGGGTTCGGGCCAGGGCTGGGCCTGCCTGGCCCCTTTCTTTTCTTTCTTTTCCCCCGCATGGGCTCGGCCCATTTTCCTTTTTCTCTTCTTTCTCAGCTCGGCCCACTTGGACTTCTTCTTCCTCCCCTCTTCTCCCACGCACGGCAAGGGATACCTGCAAAAAGAAGAATAGAAAAACGAAGGCAAGTCAAGGCAGCAGCAGAAAATCAGGGGAGGGTAGCTCCGGCGCGATCAGCGGGTCAGGCGGGGGTTAGGTCGGCAAGGTAGGAAGTTCACGGGGGCCCGAGAGGAAAAAAAAAGGAGAAGAGGAGAGAGAGAGCAAGAGAGCAGGGGGCGGTTCTAAAAAGAAAAAGGAGATCTGAGAGAAAAAAAAAAAAAGGAGAAAGGGGAGAAGGAACCGGGGATGAGAGTGAGCAGCTCGTGAAAGGTTCTTCAGAAAAAGATCCGAGAAAAAAAAAACGGAGAGAAAAAGAGAGAGACCGAGAGAGAGCACGGGAACAAAAAAAAAAAAAAACCGAGAGAGGAGAAACGGACCAAGAGTGAAACCGAGAGAGGTAGTGACCGAGGAAGAACAAGAGAGCTTCAGCCAACGCCTCGGCCACGCGCGAGCTCCGTCCGACGTCTCCTCAGCCGGCGTCTTCAAGCTGAACCAGGTAGGCTTCCTCCCAAGCATCCCGGTTTGTTATTGATGAAGTCGCGGGCCGGAGCTCGTGCCGACCAGTTCGCGCGAGCCCCGACCCTTGTCGTCCCTCCATAAATGTCTCTCAGCGTGCTGTAACGCTTAACTGGAAGCTTAGATCCGAGTCGATTCCCGTTCGAGTCAGAAATAGTTCGTTTTGATGATGCATACCACCTGTTTGTTAAAATGCCTGAATGAAGTCCAGAATTTTTCGTCGCCGGATCCGTGCTCAGTAGCCTAGTTTCGTGGATGTTTGTTATTATATTGCGAATCCGCCCTTGCCTTCGCGTCTTTTCTTAGTGTTATGACGATTTTGCATGAGTGGGCCGCGTCGAGTCGGACGGGGTGTCCCCGATTCCGGCGATGGTGAGTGTTCACGGTCACCGGCAGTCGGCGGCGCTCGGCGCCGGACAGTGGGACGGCCGACGTCATACGATGACATGGCGACTTCCCAAGGGCCGACGAGGACTCGCCGGTCGCCGGTGTCATCGGTCCGGGGATGGAGCTCGAGCGTGCTGCAGCGTCGAGGGAAGCATGCAGAAGAAGACGTGAAGAAGAAGACCAAAAAAAAAAAAAAAAAAAAAAAAAGATTAAAATAAAATGAAATAAGAAGAAGTAGGAGTGGCAGGCGTGCATGGGGAATGGAAGACCTGCATGGGGCGAGGGAAATCTGCAGAAGAAATATGCATGCAGAAAAGGACAAAAAGGGTTAAAGAAAGAGAGAAAAATCGAAAACATAAAAAATGGGAAAATGGAAAAAGAAATAAAAAATAGAAAAGAAAAGAAAAACAAAAAGGGGCCGAAGGTTTAAACAAAGGGGCTGGGCTGAGCATTGTCCGAACGGGCCTAGGCTGAGAGTTGGGCCGGGTTTTTATAAATAGGAAACGGGTTTATTTTATTTTATTTTGTTGTTAATGGGCCATTTAGAAGAATTTTCGACCGGGCCATTCGGCCCGCCCGGTCACTGCTCCGGGCCGGACCGATAGGGTCCGGGTCGGTTTAGTAGGGTCGGGTCTCCCGACCCGGTCCGAATCACTTTATTTAATTAATAAAAAATAAAAAAATTCAAAAATATTAAAAATCTTAAAAAAATCTTAAAATTTTCTTTTCGAAAATTATTAAAAAATAAAAAATGTTTTGTTTTAATTTCGGGAAAGTTTTAAAAGTTTATTTTAATTTTCTTCTTTTCCGAATATTCAAAAATTCCAAAAAATTAAAAAAGGATTAGAAAATTCCAAAAACAGTAATAAATGTTTTTCTTAAATTCTCAGAAAAGTCAGAAAAATATAAAAAATCTTGAAATCTTGTTTTCTTTAATTTCGGAAAATTTGAAAATATTTAAAAAAATTAATTAAAAAATATATAAAAATTCAGAAAAATTCAGAAAATCAAAAAAATTGCAAAAGTTCAGAAAAGCCTTAAAAAAGAAAAAGATCAAAATTGAATAAGCCTTTAGGGCTCTACAATAGGTTTTTATTTCATGTTATGTTCTCGTGCCGTGTTTTGTCGTAATTTTTAAATATTATTTCCTTACCTTAAAACCGGTTAGAACAGGCCTTAGATTTCTCGAATAGGTTGTCAGGACATTTTGAAACACACAATTAAGTTAGGTACCGAAAGGGCGTTAGCCGCGTGATTAACGTAATCAAGTCCCCGACCCTAGATTCTCTGGTTGCGTAAAGGTGAGACACGCTCCCATGTCTCACTCTGGCTCCTAGTCGACCTCAATAGACTAGTGGCGACTCCCTATTTGAAGATTCTCACGATATTCCAACGTCGCGCGGGGTATGGGCTTGGGAGAGCCCGAGTTAATTAAGGTCCGTCGGCCCGAGATTAACAATACCCCTAAACCTATTATATTTTCAGAAAATTTTAGGTCGTGACATGCAAGAGTGCATGAGAAAACATGGCATTATTGGTTCCGATTATGCATGAGATGATCATATCATTTATGGCACGCACGCATGAATTGATAACGTGCAGGGTGTGGCAATGGCTAGGTGAGATCGCTTGTGACGCGACTCGCATGTGATTGATGAATTGCATCATCTAACGGCCATATGCATTGCGTGTATTGTGTTGACTTATAACGTGCAGGGTATGGCATACCGGGTAAAGTTGCATGCGAATCGACTATTCGATTGTTGGTTGCATTGCTTTTATTGAATGAGGTTTAACGTGCAAGTTATGACATACCGGGTAAGTTTGCATGCGAACCGACTTTTGATTGTTGGTTGACCCTATCTGTGGTTTGATTACTGATTGTTGGTTGTTTGTGGTTGAGTTGAGTGAGGGGTGGTTCTGGAGAGATACCCCAGGTTGAGTTGGTGTACTAACCGGGGCTTAGGGGAAGAACTAGCTGAGATTTTATCTCAACCCGTCGTGGTTAACCATTTTCAGGCCCCTAGAATGGCGCACCCGCAGTGGAGAATCCTGCCCCCGCTTCTCCAGTGATCGACCTGATGGAGTCGAGTCTGATGGGTCCGAGTAACCGTGATGTTGAACCCGAGGGTTCATTTTGTACAGCTGGATTAACCTAGCCTAGTTCCTTTTTGGTTTGGCTTAGAGGATGGATCGGCCCTATTGTCGGGCTTGTAAATCAGAAAACGATCATCCGTTGGTTAATCTAGTAAACTGTATAAATGAGTAGTGATGGTTGTTCTTGCTGTTCATCCCTCTATCCCTGATTGATTGATTGATTGTTTGTTGGACTGGGGATGGTTCGTCTTCCGCTTGCGCATAATGAAAGATTAAAATGAATGGTCATCGACGAGTCCTGGGACGTCGCTTTCAATTGACCATGGTAAGGGGTTGTCGCGTGCTCGGGGTTCGGGGCGTGACATAATGTCTTCATGATATGTTGATATTGATCTTGTGTAATTGGTTGATGAGCCCTATTGATTCCTTGCGCTGATACCTGATAAATAGAAAATTCTTTTTCTCCTTTTCCTTTGTCAGTAGGTTTACCATGTAATTTCCAGCATGAATCAATGGTGTGATGCGGTCTCTTGCAATATTCGCAATACTTACCCTTAATCATAAGCAGGATTGTCGGGATGTAAACCAGCCGCTATACTTATTGAGTAGAATGTCAAATTAACTACATTTGAATATGATACGAATTCATCCCCACATAAGGAAGATCCACTACTCAAGGACCCATCAGGATATCAACGGCTTGTTGGAAAATTAATCTATCTCACCATGACTAGGCCTGATATATGCTATGCGGCTCAAATACTTAGCTAATTCATGCACTATCCAAAGCAGTCTTATATGAATGCAACGTTGAAAGTGGTGAAGTATTTAAAGGGATGCCCAGGACTCGAAATTCTATTATCTCGTGAATGCAACATGAAGATGACGGCCTACTGTGATACATATTATGCCACTTGTCCAATGACAAGAAAATCGATTACTGGTTTCTGCATTAAATTGGGAAAGTCCTTAATTTCATGGAAGACAAAGAAGCAATCAATGGTTTTATTATCATCAGTTGAATCAAAATATTGAGCTATGGCAAAAACTGTTTGCGAAATAGTTTGGATACAAGGATTACTCTCAAATCTTGGTGTACAAGTTGATGGTGCAAGTGAGTTATTTTGCATCGACCACAGTGAAGATTGAAGTTTTAGAGGAACTTTTTAATTAATAAAATTGCATTGCAGGAGGTTTGATAGTGCTTTGGAATGAGCAAGTATCCCTAACTATAGAATCTACTTCTAAAAATTTGTAAGTTTGGTGTGTGAAATGAACAAAAGTGAGCAATGAATGTGTGATGTTTTTCAACCGATTTTGGAATATATGAATGAGTATTTCATCAATGCATTATCAGTTAATTTCCCTCAGAATTGATCACTCATGAGATATTAACCATAGGGAAAATGCTATTAAAGATTTAAGTACGCACGACTAGAGAATTTGACTCTAAAATGACGATTCAACCATAAGAATTGACAAGGAATGATTCTGTGCTTATATAGGCCGATTCAAAGAAGGATTATAAGTTGATTCACAGACAGAATATAATTGGATAACAGGTGATTTTGTATTACCATTATATGGACTGCAAATGACCTTAAGTCGGTTCCTAACGATCGTGTGCTTTGAAATAAGAATTGATTCCTCGCAATTACGTGACAATCAAAGTCGTCCATGAGTCAAGGAAACTTAAACATGGATTAATATTATATCAACCACGAGTCAAATATGTGTAATACATAAAAGCCGCATGTTAGTATGAGATATACTAAAACTGTAGTTGATCAAAATTGGCCATGAATTGCAATCCGATTTTAGGTATCGAACTTTCAGAGATGTTTGTAGTTTTCAAATTCATCTACAAGCTCGGAAATTGATGGAAAATGATTTAATGGACTGAAAATTGGAGCTTATAAGGAAGTGGGCCTCATGCCCAAGATAGGCAGCCACTATGGTGGGCCCAAGCCAACCAAGTGGGTCCATTAAGCCATTAAGCCCACTTACCCCTTTTCAAGCCCATTATTCATTTCAAGCCTAATTTGAGCCCAACGACTTGCAAAGCCCAATTCTTATTCATTCAAGCCCGTTTCTAAGGCTTGTTTCTTGACTTTGGCCCAAGAGCAAAATAGGAAAATTTGTGCCCAAATAAGTGAAAAGACCAAAATGCCCTTCTTGGCATTAATAGACAAGAAAAAAAATAGGAAGAGAAGTCCAACATGATGATGAGTTTTTGGATGGGAAATGAGGAGAGTTGATGTGCACTGAAGTGAAGAAATGATGAAGTGTTGGCCAAAGTCTTCATCTTTCTCTCTCTCCTCTTCCTCCCCCATTGCCGCGCACTCCTCCTCCTTGACCTCTGTCTCTTTTTCTCATTCTTCCTCTTCCTTTCTTCCTTCTTGCCACCCGAGCCACCCTCAATAGTGACCATAAGGCCCCATCCGTCCCTGCTATCATCGACGTTTGCTGGTTGAGACCACTGGACTGCTCGCTAGTTGTCTAAATTGCCAGCTTCCACCGTCTACCTCTCTCTTTCTCTTTCGGGTTCTCTCTAAGAACTGCCTAGCAACTATCCTTGCCATCTCACCACCGCTTGAACCAACCACCACTGCCTCATCCTTAGCTGTCTGGAGCAGCCTAACTACCATTTGCCTTCCGTCGGACCGTCGGTCCACCCACTCAACCGCCGATTCTCTTTGTTCTCTTTGTTTCTCTGTAAAACAAAACTAGCCAGCCGCTTGACCAGTTCCCAAGCCGCCTTGTCTCGACATCCTGGAGGTAGCCACACATAGCTGTCGCCACCGCCGTTACGCTCGTATCCTCGGCTTCACTAACTAGTGAGTTTATGTTCTAATCCCTTGATTAGTCTATTAAACTTACTTAGGGTTAGTTTAGATTATAGTTAATCTTGATTAGGGATTAGTTAGGATTAACTGTGATTGAGGGTATGGTTAGTTAGTTGATCATGGTTAGTGAGGGTTAATTAATTAACTATGGTTGTTATGTAGTTAAATTTAGTTAACCATAGTTAAGGTTAATTAATTTTATTATTCCTGATTAATTACAATTAATTCAGTTTAGGTTATTACTTATAATTAAGGTGATAAGCTATCGCGATAAGCTATAAAAAAGGACAATAAGCTATCGTAATAGGCAATCGGAAAATGTGATAAGCTATTGCCAAAAATACAATAAGCTATCAAAAAATTAAGTGATAAGTTATCACGAAAGGGGTGAGAAGCTATCTGGATTTTATTGATAGGCTATCGCTATTGAAGCGATAAGTTATCATGAATTGTGTAATAGGCTATCGCGAGTAGGGCGATAAATGCTATATGTTATGTAATTTTAACTTGAGTTCTATGATGTTTTTCTACATGTAACATGTTGATAAGTGTTTGCCTCACCTTGAAAAATGTTTGCCTCATGTGAAACCTGTATTAGTAATTTTTACAAGGGTTTTTATAGATATATAAAGGGAAAATCCTGAGGTGTCAGGTTTATATGTCAAGTTTTGTAATTTAAATGAGGCCAATAGGTTTAAAAAGTAAGGCTTGCAAAGTTTAATAGGTTTTCAATAAATATGTGACATCATACGATTATTTTCCTGCATTTTTTTTTGGAAAAATATGCAGTGGTTATCCCCATCCAATTAGGTTTCCTATCTTGGATCCAAATTTTTTCTATATAAGAGGTGAATTTTCTTTGTGATTTACACTTCTATCCTCATTAGCCTTTCCCCTCAAGGTCCTCAAGAAGATGAGCTTTCGGTATTCAAGTCAAGAAGAATAAATGTTGTAGGTAGGTTTTGTGAATTCCTTTGTGAGATTGGGAGATTGTTTCTCGAGGAACTATGAATGCTAAACATTATGTGCATGTAAGTAGGAGATGGAAAGCACCGAGAGCGTTTTAAGTGCCTCAAGTGTTGTTGTAATCTTTGTTTTATCTCTTAATTTATAGTTGTCATGCCCCGACCCTTAAACTCGTGATAACCCTATTCACTTTGGTTAAATAAATGCGACATCTTAGAACGCATAGCCGATTATTCTTCTTATCTTTCAATTATACGCAAGTGGAAACAAATTAATATCACCCAGTCAAATACGCAATAACAAGGATAGTAGGAAGATCAATCACAACTACAACAAACCATTCATTTTATTTATTTACTATATTAACCTAAGGAGGAACGTTTAATTATAAGCCGTACAAACAGGCATGGTTCCTTACTGAGCCATCAAAAAGATACCAAGGTTGGGTTAATCTACTCCCTCAAAAGCTCGGGTGTGACACCTCACTCAAGAATTGTCAAAATACAGAGACAAATTGAAGTCAGGCTCCATCGGGTTGTAGTTGGAGTGATACTGGTAAGCTGCTAATAGGGTGGGGTCAGGATCCTCAATTGTCCCATTTGGAGTGTCCACCTCCATAGGATCCCAAAACTCATCTTCAGGCTCCTACCAAGTGGGCCATCAAAACCTTGCAGACTAAACAAGTCTTCACCTTCCTTGATGAGTCACGCCAAAAACCTATGGGAAACCCACATTCTCGGTCCCTCATCCACCTAGATGGTGAACACGTACTTCTCATACAAGTGCACTTGCCTAGGAAATCTATAGGTTGTGACAATGGTCTCCCAATTCTTGGGGACCCCAAACGCACTGGATGGTATGCCATCCTAAGGACCTAAAAATATTTAATAACGACGAATGAGATATATATTTCAGTGAGTTATAGTTCTAAGCCTTAGTCAAATTATCAACTCATCTCAAGGTACTTAAACACACAATCACATCTCAATGGCAGATTAATTATAAAGCAACCCCCGCTTTGCCTTAACTAACAACATGATCTACTTGATAAACCCCATAATGAACAATCAATAGTCAATCGTTTCGCAGACAATCTTACCTTGCCATTGCCATACCTTGCTTGGTATAAATATTTATGCATGCCATGCATGCCATAAACAAGGCAACTGGCATTCTAATCATTACAATAATCAATCACAGTCGAGTCGACTCGTAGGCAATCTTACCTTACTATTACCATACCTTACACGATATAAATTCATGCATGCCATAGTTAGTGCAAATAGGCACATGCATAATCAGAACATATAACAACATGTTTCCCATGCACCCACTATTCATGCGTATTTCGATTATAATGCCCTCACCAGGGTTACAACTGAACTCCCGCCGGTGTATTCTAACTTAGCTAGGCATCATCCTTCTCCGTCGGACCTAACTACGTTTGGAACTCTCGCCTAGATGGCATTCTGAAGGAGCATAGGCCCGACTTCTACTGCGATCCACATTCGGACTCTTGTTGGGTATTCCAATAAATCGAACTTTGTCCCCCAAACTCACGCAGGGGTAACGTGTTTATGTGACCACATGAGCACGCCACATCATTTTATTTCAATTCATTTCCATGCATTAGCCAATGCAAATGTGATACATGCTCAACATAATAAATCATTGCATATATTTCACGTAAAATTGCAGGAAAATAATCACACGTTGTCACATATTTATTGAAAGCCTGTCAAACTTTACATGCCTTACTTTAATATGCTAGTCTCATTTAAATTGTAAAACTTGACATATACACTCGATACCATGGAGATTTCCCTTTATATGTCCATGCAAATACTTCTAAAAGATTAGTGCATAATATTTCATGTGATGTCATTATCTATCAGAGCAGGCAAACACTTAACGACGTCAAACGTATAGCCAAATCATCCAAGATTCAAGCAACAATCACATGTGCCTTAGCACATACTGCCCTATCGAGATAATCCCACAATTTAATTATAAATAATTAATATTATTCATAATTAAATTAAATTAATTATTATTATAAATAATTAATTAATCCAAGATAGAAATTATTTATAATTAATTATTACTAATCATGATTAACAAACTAATGACCACTTATCATAATTAACCTCAGTTAATTAGCGCTGAACAAGATTAGAAAAATTAATTAAAGTTAACCACAGTTAATTAAACTGACCATACCACTATCATAGTTGGTTAAACCAACCATAGTTAATTAACTAACCATATGTCAACCATAGTTAATTAACTAACCATAAGTCAACCCTAATTAATTAACCCAATATTGGTTAATTAACTAACATTATTCAACTTTAGTCAACTAACTCAACCATCCATCAACTATAATTAATCTACTATCCATCCAACCTAACCATTGTTAATCTTAACAAATTCCTTAACCAAGATTAACTATAAATAATCTATCCCTAAGCAAATTTAATGAAATAATCAAGGGATTAGTATGTAGACTCACCGGTTTAACTAGCTAGAGAGATGTTCGTGACGGCGGCGGCGAGGACTACGCACAAGAACCTCTGAAATGTTGGGATAGGGCAGCTTGGGGACAGAACCAACGGTTGCAAGTAGTGCTTGATCTGTTTTGAGCAGCCGAGAGAGAGAGAGAAAAGGAGGCCAACGACTTAGCGGGCTGACCAGCGGAGGACTAGCTGAGATTCGGTGGCTCTAGACAACTGAGGGTGAGGTGGTGGCAGCTGCACATGGCAGAAAGGGTGGTGGCTAGTATGATTTGGGGCAAAAAACTAAGAAAGGGAGAACTAGCGATGGGCGACCCAAGCGCGGCTTCTCTGTGGCTGACAACAGTTCGGCAGCCTAGACCGATGAGCGACGGCGATAAGGGGTATGGATGGGAGCTACTGGTCATGGTTGTGGCTGGTTTGAGTAGCAAGGAGGTTGGACAAGCAAGGAAAAATGAAGGAAAGAAGAAAAGAAAGAAGAAGAGAGGAGGGAGAGGTGGTCAGCCAAGTGAGAGGAAGATAGAGGAGAGAGAGAGAAGATGAAGACTTTGGCTTTCCCTTCATCATTTCATCTCTTCAATGCACTTCCCATCTCCTCATTCCCCATGCAAAACCATCATGAACTTGGACTTTCTTTTCCTCTTTTTGTTTCTTGTTCATTAATGCCAAGAAGGGCATTTTGGTCATTTCTCCTTTGGCACAAATTACCATTTTGTCCTTGAGCCAAAATCAAGAAGCGGGCCTTGGAAACATGCTTGAATGAGTAGGAATCGGGCTCTACAAGTTGAGCTCGAATCAGGCTTAAAATGGATAATGGGCCCACTTGGGTGGTTTGGGCCCACCATGGTGGCCGCCCACCTTGGGCGTGAGGCCCACTTGGCCTTTGCCCAGCCCACTTTCTTGTGAGCTCAATTTTTTGGCCCGTTGAATCATTTTCTGTCAATTCCGAGTTTACCGATATCTTCGAGGATTATAGAGGCATCATCTAATGATTTAGTCCTAACGTCCTTGAAAGTTCAATATCTAAAATCGAATTTCCATTCATAGCTAATTTCAATCAATTGCAGTTTTAGTATGTCTCGTACTAATGGGCGGCTTTTAGGAATCACATGTTTTCGACTTGTGGTTGAAATAATATCAAATTATGTTCAAGTTTTTTTGACACATGAATGACATCAATTGTCATGAAATTGCGAGGGACCGATTCTTATTTCAAAGTAATGATCGCTTGTAATCAACTTAGGGTCGTTTACAATCCTGATAATGGTAAATGGAATCACCTATTATCCAATTATATTATGTTTGCAAATTAACTTATAATCATTCATTGAATTGGTCTGTATAAGCATAAGATCGTCTTTTGTCAATTCTCATGGTCGAATCGCTGTTCCAGGTCAAGTTCTCTAGTCATATGCACTTAATTCCTCATTAGCCTTTCCCTTAGGGTTAGTATTTTGTGAATGTTCAATTCCGAGTAAGATTAATTAATAATATATTGATAAGATTCTCATTCATTATATTCCAAAATGGCTCAAAATTCAAAACTTTACAATAGTAAAATTTTGTGTTGCTTTCCTCTTTGTAGAATTGGTCATATCAATCAAATCTTATAAATATGGTGTTCAATTTAATTCCTTGTTATGTTATTGCTTGTTTTCGCAACAATGATGAATAAGTTATCGGTCAAGTATACATGTAGTAAGATACATAATTAAGTTAATTGTGCGCATATTCCTAGCTTTCTGAAATCAAGTTAACAAGCAATAATTGAGTCAACAAAAGCGTGCCTATAACCAGCGAGAGGGTGGTGGCTTGAGTAATAGAGATACATAGAAAATATGCAATATTGATAAGATCACTTTCTAAAGAAGTGAAGTCATTTATCCTTAACACTTAACATAACCTATATGGGCTTTTTATGGAATTCATTGGTCTAAGTTTGAGGTTAAGACTATCTTATGCGTTTGCTTTGCTATTTAGAGAGATTAACTTAATGGTCAAAGCATCGCTCACAAGTTCAAATAATGCACTTCCTTATTTTCCTTTAATTTTATCGCTGCTATTATTCTTCTGTTTGTTTTCCTATCTATTATCGCCAATTTGATTTGGATACATTTATGTCCTATCTTTCGTTTGTAGAGAACTAGTTATGTGCAAAGAGAACTCTGAAAGAATAAGTCATATATTTAATGTTGGTCGGTTTCAATATGTTAGCTTAAGTCCTTTACAGAAACATATAAATTTTTTGTAAAATATACCTTGTGCAACTTCCAAGTCAAAAGTAGTCATCTCGTTTTTTGTAAGAGGTTTGGTAAATTTAATTTTATATGTCTGCCCATCACTCATGTGTGTACTTCCCATTAAAAATCTCAGTATAACTTTGGGGAAGATTGAGAAGAAAGTAAAACGGCAGAAAACTGGAATATCATGCGACAGACATCGTGTATGATAGCTAATGCACATTTTCGGAATAATTAGCAGTTAATTTCTAAAGAAACCTCGTTCTTTTTCATTAAATGATTACATAGTTCAATACCAAATTGACTGATGATTTTAGACGCACCGAGCAATACCATTTCCAGAGAAATTGAAGAGTAACATTTTGGATATGAACTGGATAATATGAGTCTGACATCAGACTAATACGAGTCGACATTTTCTTATTTATTTTGGATATGAACTAGGTAGACATATTGATAAATGTTGACACCTAAATTTTAACTAAATATTTATATTTAAATTGCCTAAAAAATTAGGGATCAATTTGGCCCTAGCAAAAAGGACTTTCACTTCACCCGAGTATTCATATTATTTTGCATCTACTAAATTTTATTTTTCCTTATTTTACTTTATTTTCAGATAAAAAAAAAAAAACTCAAGGGCTAGGCCTTCGCCGTAGTCCCCTTTCCCTCTTTTCCCTCACACAAGCCTGGCCCAATCCATTTTCATTATTTTCCTTCGGCCTGGACCCGACCCCCTTCTTCTTCCTCCTCCCTTCCTCCTTCCTTCTCGGCCTCTGCAACTCACGAGCGCAAGACAACCTACAAGGAGAGAGGAGTAGGCTGGGGACGGATGGGATGGCGAAGCATGCATCTTCAATGCCGCCGAGCTAAGGAGCAGAGTAGGGCTAGGCCTGTTGTGGAGCGGATGGCTGATGGGACGCCAGTTCAGCCAAGGGAAGGCTGGTTGGCACGCCGAGGATTGGAGATCAAAGCTCCTCCGTCGACTGGCCTCCTCAGCCTATAAATAGAGGGGGCAATGGAGTGAGAAGGAGGAGAAGAGGGGGAGCCACAGAGAGGTGGAAGAGGAGCAAGCTCGAAGGACTTCCTCGGAGAGACATCCGGGAAGGCCGAAGAGCGAGCGAATCAGAGAGAGAGAGAGAGAGAGAGAGAGAGAGAGAGAGAGGGAGCAAGACCCGTCGCTGGTCCAACACCATTACCGTCTAGCCATTGACGACGAGGCCTACGGGTGGCTCACATCGCCCCCGTCGTCGCTCGCGCCTAAAGCCGTCGTCGTTCTGTCCCACGATGACCTAGCCACAGATCTCGGCCTAACCTCATATTGTCCAAGCTAGCCGTCGCCCTTGCTCCCGCCAGCCGTCGTCATTACTGTCGCCCGCCATCATTCCATCGGCTAGTTTCGCGACAATCGACACCGCTCGCCTTGGCCTGGTCGGGACGCGCTCGGCCATCCCCCATCAGCGCCATGGAGGGACTGCGATAGAGAGTGGGGAGCATGAGTCGGGTCATGGCTGGGTCGGGCACGAGGACCCGGTCAACCTGCTAGGGTTTGGTTTTTGGGCTGAGATGAATGAGGCCTGTTGGGCTTATTCCATTTTTTTAGGCCAGACTTGGTTTTGGGGCTGGGCTAATTCTTCCTTTTGTTTACAGGTGTTTCCCTCGGGCCTAATGAACCAGGCCCATGAGTCGGACTCGACCCAGCCCAACCGAAGGCCTGTGTTGCACACCCGGGCTGAGTTCAACTGGGTCGGACGAGGTAGCCCGACTTGGATTCGTTTATAACATAATAATATTATTTTAATATAAAAATCAAAAATCAAAAATATTTTTATTCCAAAAATAAAGAAAAATCCCAAAAAAATGTTTTTATTCTGAAAAAGAAAAACCCAAAATACTTTATATTTTCAGAAAAGTCAGAAAAAGCCAAAAAAAAAAAAAAATGAATTACTCCACAAATGTATCTCAAAAATAAAAAATTTATGGTTTAAACAAGATTTTGGAAGGGCTAAATCGATTAATTGTAATTAAGTCATTGATCGTAATTTCTTTGGTTGTGTAAGATTAAAATATTTTTCTTAATATTTTATTTGAGTTTTTAATAGACTAATTCCAAACTAATTAGTGATGACTCATTTTTAAATGAAATTGAATTGTAATCTAAAAAACTTGAATCCATAATTCGTGAATTGATGGATTTGGGAGAGCCCAAGCTAAGCCCTAAGGATTAGTTGAGCCATTAGCCTCCGAGATGTGAAAGGGAGGTCCCGACAATAAAATAAACATGGTTAGACATAATTTAAGCACGAAATGAGCCCACATCAATGGCGAGTAAGTTATCGGCTATGTATACAATGAGATGCGCAATTAGGTAAATGCATATTCCAAGCTTTATTAAATCAAGTTAAAAGGAAATAAATTAGTGAACTAAACCGCACCTATCACCGCCATGAGGCTGCGCCTTCGGGTAAATAGCAATGATCATATAAAATGTGAAACATTGATAAGATCACTTTCTGAGGAAGAAACGACACTCGATCCTTACTACTTAACATAACACATGGGCTTTTTATGGAATTCGTTGGTCTAAGTTCGAGGTTGGAACCTATCTTATGGGTTTGCTTTACTACGCGGTGAGATTATACTTAATGGTCAGAGCATTGCTCACAAATTGTCTGTTTTTCTATCTGTTATCACCAATTTGATTTGGATATATTCACGTCCTGTCGTTTTTCTGTACGAGATTAGCAAATTTTATGTTGTATCTCTGCCCACTAAATATTTAAGATTAAATTGCATAGAAAATTAAGGACTAATTTGGCCCTACCCAAAAATATTTACATTGAATAGCACATCATATATGCATTAATATTATTTGCATCGACTAAATTTTAATTCTTTTTCTTTTATTTCGAATAATTTTTTTTTTTAAAAAAAAAAAGAGGGGAGAAAAACGGGGCCAGGCCTAGCCCCAGCCTCCCTTTTTTTCTTTTCCTCATGCAGACGAGGCCCATTATGCTTATTCTTCTCTGGCCCGGTCCCTTCCCCTTCTTCCTTCCTACTCCCTTTTTTCTCCCTACAACTCGCGCAGGAAGGACGCTTGCCAAAGCAAAGTAGGGTAGTTCAACAACAGAGGGGACGACAGAGCAGGTGGTTTCAATGTTGCCAGATTGAGGAGTAGAGTAAGGCTAGACCTGTTGTGGAGGGGACGGCGATTTGACGGCCAAGAGGGAGCCCGGTCGACACGCTAAGGACTAGCGGTCGAAGCATCTCTGTTGACCGGGTGGCTCATCACCAATAAATACTAGGGTCTTGAGAACGGTTCGGGGAGAGCCTAAGGGGGTAAAGGGAAAGAAAGGAATGTTTAAATAATAAGATCTTTCAATCACATAAATATGGCATATAATTAATAAATTTAGTGTACTTGAATTAAACACAATCATTATTGATCCAACGAGTGAGAAGATATCTTCCTGTGGGTATAATCTTCACCACTCTCCTCTATGATAGTTGTGATGGGTGTATATAATTTTCTCTTCAATTTGTGGAAATAGCAGAAGCGTGATAATGGAATGCATACATTATCCATTGAAAAAAGATCTTATATAAAAGGAGTGATGGGACCAACTTTAAAGCTGCCAAATCTCAATATTCCATTAAGGTTTAAGATATGGATTTTATATGCCTAATTGGACGTCACAAATTTATTGCTTATAATATATTTAACTAAATTGAGCATATATCAAATATTTAATAATGGACTTGATAAGTCACATAAATGTGTTGGACCTTGTTTAAGTCCAAAAAAAAAGAAAAAGAAAGAAAGGGCTGAGAGAGAGAGAGAGAAGAAAAAGAAAGAAAGAGAGAGAGAGAGAGAGAGAGAACCGTTAGTGAGAGTTCGAGCAAGAAAAGCGAGGGGGAAGGAGAGACCGCTGGCCACTGCGCCTGACGCGTGGCCGACGACCTGCTGCCGTGCCCCCTTTCCCGCGCCAAAGCTTCGGTAAGTCTCGGCCCTGTTTTCGACCTGTTTTTGGGCACAGCAGGCCAGAGCTCACAGTCGCCCGGCTGACGCGAACTCCGGTCCCCATCCGACCGTTCGTGTGTGTGCTGTGATTTTTGGGCACTGCTTGTTGATTGCCACGAGTCCCAGCACGAGTTTGACCTCGGCTGTTTCGGTTTCTCTCTCCTCAGTCTATGTACCTTCGGCGTTCGACGAAATGCAGGAATGAAATCCGTAGGATTTCCCGGGGATGTTCTGCTCCGGAGTTTTGGGTGGCCCCCGATTAGTGGCGCCGAGGTCAAGGGGTGAGCGATGTCTCAGATGGGAGCGTATGGGGGTGGCTATGAGCTGGTCCGCCCTTGGTGACCGTCGTGGCTGTCCATGAAGGCCGTGAGTTCCTCTGTTTTGAGGCGTTCGGTGGGCGGAGATCGTGGCCGTCACTAGGGCAGTGTGCGGAGGTGTAGAACCCAGGTCTGACAGCGGTGACCGGCCGGGCCTCGACCGGGGCTGGCCGAGGTGACTCCGGCGTAGGCGGCGTTCAGGCCGAGACGAGCGGTGCCGTTCGTCACGGCCGCCGCCCTTTGAACCGCGAGAAGCAGGGGCGCGAGTCGATTCGGAATCGGGTCGGCCGAGTCGGGCGTGAGGTCTGGCTGGGTTCTTTTCGTTTGGTCCTTGGGCTAGACTCAAACCAAAATAATGGGCTGGGTTTAGTTTTTTATTTAACAGGCTTGTTTAATTGAGTTTTTTCAGTCCTTTGGGCCAGGCAAACTGGGCCCATTCGCTAGACCCAACCCAGCCCAGGGCCTAGTGCCCTGAAACCCGGGGCCGTGCGCCCGCGCTGGTCCCGACCCGGGTCCGTTTGTTTATATAACATAATATAATATTATTATTATTATTAAATATCGAAAAAAATTCAAATTTTTTTCCTCAATTTTGAAAGTATAAATGTGGTTTTTCAGGTAATTTTCAAAAAATGAATGAAAAATCGTTCAAAAAATAAAAGTCCAAAGTTTAAACAAGATTAGGTACTAAAAGAGCATTAATTGATTAATTAACATAATCAAGTTTCCGATTTTAGTTTCTCTAGTTGTGTAATAGTAAAGTATTTCTCACAATATGTTACTTGATTTTTTAATTGACCAACTATAAATTGATTAATGGTAATTCCTAAATGAAAATAACTTGCATGTTAAAAACTCAGATCATAAGTCGCAAATTGATGGACATAGGAGAGCATGGGTTATAATTTAAATTTAGCAATCCATTAGCTGTATGCCCAAGGCGGTCTACGCCATGAGGGTAGAGGTTGCGATACTAATATGGAAAACTTGAAACCACTTTGTCTCTAGAAAATAGAACCTATATCAAAACTACCTTGTGGAGTTGGCGATTGCAATGAACCAAAACTTCACAAGCTGGACGGGGAAAGTGAAAAAAGAATAAAGGCCTTAATACAGACTTACCCCAACGGTGGAAACCCCATAGCCAAGTACTCTCAAAAGTTAACATCGACAAATCTTTAGCAGAGGAATCATCCAACGGAGCAATCGCCTGTGTCTGTCGAGACTACATAGACTACCTTGTGTTTGTGGTTGAGAAGGCTATATACGAGAATCCTTATAGAGTAGTTAAAGATACATATGTAGTTGGTGTTTTAATGAGGCCCACGGTTGTTGCAAAGTTCTAGTGTGGCTTGGGCTAGGACTGGAAAGTTTTGTCTAGCGGTTGATTCCATGAGAGGCTATGGGAAGAGTAGCAGTGAAGTTCAAATTCTAGCAAAACAATTGTGACTTGACTCAAGATTGTCAAATTTTATCTTGACATTACCCATGAAGGAACCTTGTCCAAGTAGGAGTTTTTCTGATGATTAGGTTCTTGGGTCCAATTTTTTTCTATGTAAGAGGTGGAAATTTTTTTTTTGTGAAGAGCATTGATGAGACCATGATAGTTTTTCTGATGTGGGTTACATTAATTGATATTATAATTTACTACTTTATAGGACTGGTCTAATAAAATGAAATGTAAGATTTCTTAATCGGTCTAATATAGGATCAGCTAGAGCGGGTCGAGTTGAGCTCGGCTTATTAGGAAATGGCTTGGCTGAAAATTTTATAAATAGTGTTAAAGTCCCTTCTCTAACCCAATAATACATTATACTCACATAAGAGCATCCACTAAACACTAAGGGAGATGGGTAATCTTGTTGAGTTAGTGATATAGAGGGCGATAGATGAGAAGCGCTTGAGCTTTGGATCATTGTTGTTCCATGTCAAGAATGATGGAATCGAAGTCAGAGAAGGCAATAAAGGGGAAGCGCTTGAGTTTTGGATTGGCCCTATTCCGTATCAAGAATGATGGATTCCAAATCAGAAAGGGCAATAGAGGAGAAACGCTTGAACTTCGGATCGTCATTGTTTTGTGTCAAGAATGATGGATTCAAAATCAGATGTATAAATTTCTCTGCTCAATTATATATATTCTTGTTTCTAGCTATGGAGATCTTAGGTGCGCTTTCATGGCTTACAGAGATGATTGCTTTGTGAATTACACTTTGAAACAATCCAAGAGGAGCTTTTAGTATTCAAGTCCAGCAGACTAATTCTTGTAGGTAATTTTTTGAATTCCTTTGCGAGATTAGGAGATTGTTTCTTGATTAACTATGAGTGTTAAAAATTATGTGAATGTAATTGGGAGTTGGGAAACCCGAGAGCATTTGAATGCCTCAAGTATAGTTGTAATATCTGTTTTATTGTTTAATTTATATTAAAATCCTATGCTGCTTTTCTCTCTGTGGAATAGAGTCCTATCAATCGAATCACAAAAATCCTGCATCCAATTTATTTCCTTGTTTTGTTATTGCTTGTTTTCGCAACAATGACGGACAAGTTATCGGCCAACTATACATGCAGTAAGATACACAATTAAGTTAAAAGTGCGCATATTCCAAGCTTTATGAAATCAAGTTAACAGGCAATAATTGAGTGAACAAAAGCGTGCCTATAACCAGCGAGAGGGCGGCACTTTCTAAAGAAGTAATGGCACTTAATCCTTAACACTTACCATAACCCATGTCGGCTTTTTATGGAATTTATTGTTCTAAAATTTGAGGTTAAGACTATCTTTTAGGTTAGCTTTGTTACGCAGAGAAATTATACTTAATGGTTAAAGCATCACTCACAAGTTCAATAATGCACTTCCTCCTTTCCTTTAATTTTTTTTTTTTGCTGCTATTATTGTTCTGTTTGTTTTGCTATCTATTATAACCAATTTGATTTGGACACATTCATGTCTTATCTTTCATTTGAAAGGAACTAGTTATATGCAAAGAGAACTCTGAAAGAATAAGTCATATAGATATTGTTGGTCGGTTTTAATATATTGGCTTAAGTCCGTCACAGAAACATATAAAATTTTTGTAAAGTATACCTTATACAACTTCCAAGTCAAATAGTCATGTCGATTGTCGTACGAGGTTTAGCAAATTTTATGTTAAATCCCTGCCCATCATTCATGTGTGGGTTTCCCATTTAAAATCTGAATATAACACAATAAACTTCTTGCCTAGTACTTTTCCTGGCCACGACATTATACAATATTGAGGAAGATGAAGAAGAAAGAAGAACAGCAGAAAACTGGAATATCATGCAACATGCATCGCGTACAATAGCTAATGCACATTTTCGGAATAATTAGCAGTTAATTTCTAAAGAAACCTCATTGTTTTTCATTAAATGATTACATAGTTCAATACCAAATTGACAGAGGATTTTATACACACCGAGCAAACCATTTCCAGAGAAACTGAAGAATAACATTTTTGGACATGCGACCTAACTGAACCAGAATTGACAGGATTTACACAACACAGGTTCAACTTTCTATCTGGAAGTATTTAGGCTTTTGGTTCCTCATTCTTGCTTTGATAAATATGGCCAACACCGGGGCTGTGACCCGGTGTAGTGGATTGGAATTCGCCTAGTGCCCCCATAACGGTTTGCCTTTCCTCATTTCTGCTCGGAGCTTTCAGTCGAACAGCTTTCTTCTTTAAGCCAACGAAAGAATCGCCCACTCCAGGGGTGGTCCCAGGGCTTGTGTGGCGGAAATCATCCTTGTACACTGCCTCTGACTTGCCTGAATCAGCCGCCTGATCATGGGCCGTTGGTGAAGGAACCGTCTTCTGCCCTGCATCAGAACGATCATCACTCCTGGGAGACTGACTCGGAGTGAGAAATTGCGATGCTTGTTCGTGCATATGGTTTATGTTATTTATTGAACGGAATTCGTCCTTCCATGCTGGTTTTATTGACCTTCCCTCGGAAGTCAGAATTGCATGGAACACGATGAAGGTGAAGATGATGACGAATCTTGATATTACTCGGAGGTCAGCCATAGCCTGAGAGGTGTAGAAGAAGAAGTTTAATTTTCTACTTAAGTGAGCAATGAGAAGAAATGGGTAAATTGGAATACAGTCAACTGAATGAGAAGCACTTGAACTCTGCATTGCTTTATATAGGCTTGAGAGAGGATGGCATTTTGAGAATCTGAACCCACTGACCAATTCCATATTAAAGTATGTGTGTGGATCTCATTGTGGTTCCTTGTGGCTAGTGTTATTGCCATAAGGTCACTCAAAGTGGATCTTACACTAGTATATATTATGTCCATGCTCGCTCTCTCTCTCTCTATCTCTCATGTTAATGTTGTACTTTTATACTTTACCACTTCTATCGTTGATAAAAACCAGAATGAAAAAGCGCTTGCGCTGACTTTGACGATTTGACCTTTTGATTGTGCTTATGTTAACGTCGTGCTTACGTAACATCTCCACCAACTAAAACGGGACGCTGCTTGCTTTGACCTTTTGATTGCGGGCAAGAAACTTTTTTTTTTGTCGTTTATGAATACTCTCAAGGACATGTAACATGACAACGATCGTTGTTGGTTGACCTCGTTTCATGGTTTGCCAAAGAATTTTGGGTGCTTATATGTAAGAACATAGGATGGCTAAGAAAAAGTACATATCTACTTAAATTGTGAGAAAGATACATTGGGTTCGAGCACATGAAGAAATGATCTTGCACATTGCTCTTAATTTACCCTACTATGGAATTCATTTGACTTAAGTAAGAGGAGTTCTCAATGATAAATAATGGAACTTGACACTTGTGAATTTACAGGGGCCAACAATGATTGGACTACCATGTTAGATGAATTAGGCGAGACTTAGCTGAGTGAATTTGGTAGCACTTTTATTCAAAGATTTAGGATTGAGAGAGCTAGTACAGACACCTAGAGGAAGAGTGAATAGGTGTAAATAAAATTTTATACCAAATCGATCAACACAAATTCTGGATATTATAAAGATGTAGAATCTAAAGTTAAAGTCTGTCTGGATGAAGTAAACTTTTGGTATATGTAATCAAAAAACATAAAAGGATAAGAGAAGAGAAGATTGCAAACAGAATCATAGTGATTTGGCTTTGATCAAGCCTATGTCTACTTTCCCACTTTGTCAGCCAATAAACTGAATTCCACTATGTAATCAACAAATGATTACAAGGCTTTAGAGTGCAAATACTCAGAGGTACACTTCTACACTAAGTCACTCTTTTGTGTAATTCACTATTGATCACTCGATTTTTGCACTTAATGAGACAATGAAATGTAAGAACAAAATCGGACTTTGAAATTTTAAATTCGTGCTCTTCCTTTTACAAGTCGTGTATCCTCCTTAAATACTCCTTCAAGCCAAAACTAGCCTTTGGCTATCCGAATAAAGGATTATCTTCTAACTTTCCTTCTTGGATAGATTTAATTAAGAAATATATTCCAGCCGTTGAAGAAAGATTGAATCCCTTTAGATTCTAGTCACCCATACAAGCAGAATCTTGGTTTCCATAAGTATTCCATCCTCATATGGAAATTGTCTCGAGGATTAATTTTGTCAATCGGTTGATCAGCAAAAACAATATGAATATGGTAAGTGAAATTCATAGCTATTATGGGTCCCTTCTTCATTTTGGTCCTTGAAGTACGTTTTGGATCCCTAATAGAATGAGATACTATGTCTGCTTCTAGCTTAATATTGAATCTTCTGTAAATGATAAATTTTGTTGAATACAAAAGTCTCCTTCCATAGTCTGTTCCAAAATACCACTTGAATGAAACTTAGAAAGCTTTGTTATCATCAAAATTATGAGTTTTCTTAACAATTTCTCCATTTTTGATGGTGACAAAACTTTCATGCAGATATAGATTTATTCATGCAAAACAAGGTTAGGCCTAGCAAAAATATATGCAAAAAATAAAGCAAGCCACACCATAACAAGTTTAGAATATCTACAATGTCTCCCCTTTTTGTCAACATCAAGAGGGTTCTTAGTGTCTGCAAAATGACAATTGAAACAAGCCCCAACCAGAGTTTAAACACACAATCAAATCAGACATACATAAAAGGTTATTTTGAAAAAGGATGAAATCAGGCTTTGCGAAGACCATGAACAAGTTGGAAATCCTTCATGTTCTGGATTGACTCCTCGACCTTAGTCACACAATGAGCAAATGTTGTTTCCAATCTGGCCATATTTTGCTCAATTTTCTTGGTGAGATTCTTCAGCTTGTTGTTCAAAGAAGATTTCATCCTTTGTATGTCAATCTCTGAAGCATATTGTTGAGTTTTGATTTGCAGAAGCAATTCAACAATCCTTGCATAATTAGGATATGGTTCAGTCTGAGCACTTGCTTCGGCAATCAACATGCGAGGTGTATCTACTTCATTAGGCTTCTTGTCAAATTGATGCTCCCCTTGAAAGTCTGCTTCTACCTATTCTCCAACAGGACATTCTGGGGGCTGTGCATCAAACATTTCTTCTATGTCTAGTGGAGACCTACTCATCAAATCATCGAGTCTTGTATGTTCAAGAGTTTTCTCAGATGCTCCCCTTGTGATGATGATTCCTTCTTCTTGTTGATCTCCTCCCTATCATTCCTCTTCTCTATTTTCTATTTGCTCTTCATCCTGTGCATGTTCTGCTTCATAATCTTCTGATTGTTCTCCTTCAGCCTCTCCTTTTGAAACTTCTTCAACATCCATATCTTCAGGTTCTTCTTCCTCGTCTTTTCCATTTTCTTCTTCTACTTCTCTCTATTTATCCTCTTCTACCTCTTTTTCACTTTCTTCCTTCTCTTCTACATCTCTTTCTACTTCATCAGATTTTTCTTCTTCGTCTTCTAGAAGTATTGCTACAGATGCAGTTTGAACTACAAAAGCAATGATGCTTGAGAGAGTTTTTTCTTCATCTTCATTCTATAGTAGAAATAGCCTCATTTTCGTTTCTCTTCCTTTCAGTGGTTGCAAAACTTGGTGTCCCTTTCTTCTTACTCTTTCATACCTCCACAATGTCCTTCAGTTGCATTTTCGTGATAATTTGCTCTCCAATAGGCATAACAGGTAGAGTAGGCATAACAGGTAGAGTTCTTATATGGAATTTCGAAGGTAATTGAATATGAAAGTGCTGGAAAATTCTGGTTACAAGAGCTCCATATGGAAATTGACCATTTTTCTTAAGAGCTGTTCTATACATATGTAATAAAATTGTATGAGGGAGAGAGAGCATTACACCATATTCTATGGCCCACATCATCTTTGCTTCGAACTTTGTAACATCTGTCTTTGAGGATGCCTTAGGTTTTTTGCAGTTAATCACAATTTTGTGTAGAAGTTAAGTTGAAATAAGAGATGTTTATCTTCAAAGTTTTCCCAATTGTGAGATACTTGCATGTAGTTTCATAAGAAACTCTTATTGGCATAAAATCTCCTCTGTCTACCTTCATAATATCAGGCAAAACATCTACATCCACTTCATAGACATCATTGTGAATAGTAAACTACATTTTTTTTGGAGACAAAACATATGCAGGAAGTTCTAGATAAACCTCATAAGTTTGCATGCAAAATTCTTCCATTTGTAATTTCTCAAATTTCTTTTTCAACTTTACTCCTATTGCATCTAGAAAATCAAAATCCACATTTTTGTGATTCATTATGCCCCGTTTAACATAAAAGTATATCACTTATTATGTTGCTTTGTGCGAAACAACTTTCCTTTGAGCTTTTCGATTACAGTAACAACTCCCATCTTGACTTGAAAATTCTTGAAAAGTCTTTCATTATCATCTTCTCTCTTTCCTTTCCATAGATTCTCAGCCCCACTTTTCGGATCAAGTGTTTGCCTAACCTGCTTTACAGATTCTTTTTCTTTCATTCTTCCCCAGTCTGGATTTCTAACAGCCAAAATTGCCTCCATTAACTTAACCTCATTTCCATAACCATGATCTTTTACATAATCCAGTAAAAAATCTTCCGAAACTCCACATTTTCTCAAAAAATTGTAGCGACTAAACACCTATTTTGGGTCTCCTACTTGGATAGGAGTAATAATAGCAAGAGACATACCTTTGGAGACCTCTTCAAACTCGGATTGATGAGTACAGTGCATAGGAGATTCTTCACAAGATGATTTAGTTAAGTCAAAATGCATCTGTCCTCCTTCAACCAATTTGGTTCCTTTGCTTGCAATGCGTGATAACCTTCTTTGTGAGGAAATCAACATAGACTTGGAGGATTTGGATGACATTTTTGAAGAGAAGAGAAGAACTTGAAGATTGAGAGGGAAAGATGAAACTTTAGGGCTTGCAAAGTGAGTTCAATCGAGAGAGAAGTTGAGGGTGAGAGAAAAAAAAATTTCTTGGTCTTTTATACGATATGAACCAAGACAATGAAGAGACATCATTTTTGGAAAAAAATGGTAAATGACAGTTATTGATTCCAAAAATTTTAAAAATAACTAAAAATAAAATCAGATAAAATATTGAAAATGATTATAAAATCAATTAGATGAAGTATTTGTAGGATATTCATATTTACTTACCTGTTTGGTCATAAAAGGAAATGCGCCAAAATTTAAATTGCAAATTTGTGAGTATAACACTCTGAGTACGTTCCAAAAAATTGTCTCTTCAAGAAGCTTAATCTTAGTCACCTGTCTCATACATACTTTAAACAAAAGAGGTAAGTAATATGTAATTTGTTATGAATAAACTCAAATGTACCTTTCTCCAATGGTTTAGTAAAGATGTTTGCCAATTGATTCTTAGAATCAATGAATTGAACATCTATTTCTCCACTTTGTATATGATCTCTTATGAAGTGATGCCGAATCTCTATATGCTTTGCTCTTGAATGAAGAATATGATTCCTAGTGAGATTGATAGCATTTGTGTTGTCACATTGGATTTTACTACAAGCTTCTTCTTTTTCATAGTCTCTTAGTTGTTGTCTAATCAATAGGACCTGTGAACAACCATTGCTAAGAGCAACATATTCTACTTATATGGTGGAGAGTGCTATAGTGTTTAGCTTTTGGGAGAACTAGGATACTAACATTTGTCCCAGAAGTTGGCAAGTCTGAGAAGTGTTCTTTCTATGTACTCTGCATTCAACTAAGTCAGCGTTTGAGTATCCAATCAATGTAAAGTCTGTTTTCTTGGGATACCATAGATCTAGCTTTGGATTAGTGTCAATATATTTGATAATTCGTTTCATAGCAGTAAGATGAGACTTGTGACGTCCTATATTTCGACCATATTTTGGGATTATATAAAATAGTGGTATTGATCAATGCCCTGTTAGCATAAATACTCTGAACTAATCATTCGTGAGATAAAAGACTTTTCGGAAATGCCATTAGGGAACGATACGCGTACGACTAGTAGTTTCAATCGAGAACGAATCGTTTGACCATAAGGATCCGAGGGGAAACAATATCATCCTGTATTAGACCATTAGCGAACGGAAATAAATCGATTTGGCAGAAGTATGAAGCCGAATTGCGGGTGATTCCGTACGACTTTGGTACAAGCTACGAATGATGTTAAACCGATTCTTTTTGATCTTGTACCAAGGATTATCAATTGAACCCTTAGGATTACATGACAACCGAGGGTCGTCCCTAGTTTGAGAATTTGCTTAAACATGAATTGAAAAGCTATTGACCATGGGTCAAATGTGAGGAAAACCCTAAAGGTGCGCCTAATAGTCTAAATTGTACTATAGTCGCAATTGATTCAACTTAACCCCAAATTTTAATATGATTTTAGGCATTGACTTTTCAGAGACTTCATGATTAAATATTTGGATGCTACCACATTTATTCTCGTCTTTTCCGGTGAGTTGCAAAATGTCGGAAAATGAAAATTTGGACTGGGAATTTCAGCCTACAAGTGGGTCGGCCCAAGACCGGCGGCCCAATGGGCCCTGTGCCCATCAAGGACATCTTAAGGTGGGCCTAAGCTAGCTCATTTTCTTTTCTCTTCAGCCCATGGGCCTCTCTTCTAAAAGCTTTTCCTTGTGTGGTCCCTAGCTCCTAGAATTTGCTTGGTTGAGGTTCAATCTTGTTGGGCAAGTTGTGAGTCTTCTTGTCCAAGTTTGCTTCTTCATTCTCTCTCTTCTCTCTCCCCTAGTAGCCGGCCCTCACTCCTCAGCTCACTCTCTCTCTTTTCTCTTCCTTTTTTTCCCTCATTTCCTTCTCTATTTCCACCACCCTTTGTTGTTTGTTACTGTAGTCGTCCCTATTGCTGTCTGCTGGAGCCACTACCATCGTCCGCCGTGTAGTTGTTGCTGTTTAGAGCCTAGCCACCACCTGTCGGCCGCCACTTGTCACTGTCGACCACCTGTCCTAATGCTAGAAGCCGTTGTTGCTGTCTTCTGCAGAAAATAGCCACCGGTGTTGTTTTGCCAGAAAATGGCCACCGTTCGTCGACTGTTGCTATCCTTGAACTAGTCCCTCGTAGCCCTCACCCTCGGCCTCGCTTTGATATCGCCAAAATCTTAGAGTCCATAAGTTGATTTCTTTATCCCTTAGTTAGGGGTTAATCTTGCTTTAAGAGTAATTTAATTAGTTTAAGTGTGATTAGTGGTTAACAAATGTTGCTTATGGTTAAAGCATGTCTTATATTTCTTGATTATGCTTAAGTAAGTTTATGATAAGCTAATTATGACTTAATTATACTTAATTTTTTTATTAAATTGGTTTATGGTTAATTAACATTATATTATGTTCTAAGCTTGCTTAAGGCGGATTAATTTGGTTAATGAAGGATTAGTATTAGTTAATTATGATTAATTATTTATGAAAATATTATATTATTTTGTGGAAATTATTTAATTATATTATTTATTAATTATTTATTAATTTCGAATTATTGCCTATTTGTGGATATTAATTATTTTTGGGAGAAATAATTAATTATGATTATTTTATGGAAATTAAATAAATAGAGTAATTTTTGTGAGAAATTAAATATGGCTTAATTTTCTAAAGTTGATGGTATTTATATACTATGATGTTAAATGATTGGAATTAATTGTTAGATTGTGACTTGAATTGCTACTGGATAGCTATAATTGAAACTGTTGGGTTTTGTAAGTTTATGTTGCCATTAATTATTATTGCATTGCATTATACATGTGTCAACTGTAATAGCATGTCGCGTGAGCATGAACCATGATTGCATTGATGATAGAGAAAAGAATGAATGAATTGGTTGATGGTTGTGCTACATGGTCACATTAAAGCGAAAACTCAGCGCTGCCGGAAGATCGCTAACCCTTAGGGTTGTGCCATGCTCTTTTGGTCTCCTGACAATGGTTAGTTGCTGAGTTGCGGTTGAGGCTGGACCAATGTTCCTTCGAGAATGCCATTTGGAGTGAGGCCCATGATATAACCATGCTCACGGAGAGAACGATGCTTGGTTTTGGACTAGTCGACTGCAAATCATATGCTTATGCCATGGTCTAGGGGGTCGTAATAATCGGAGTACATGTGGGTAATGAGGCATGAGAAAGTTCTTAGAAGTGCTCTGATTATGTGAATGCTTATTGAAATTGTCATGGCTTGAATGGTATTCGTTCTGCAAGGTATGTGTGCTAAGGCAAGGTGAGATTGCCTATGTTTGTATCTGATGCTGTTAAATTGTATCATGGTTATGTTTTTCTGATATGTTGATAGATGAGGCAGAGCGAATGTCACTTTGCAATTGATTTGCCATAGATACTAGGTTGCATGATTAGACTACATTTGAGGCGAGTGGAGTTCCTAACCAAGGTTTAGGATTTTGACTTACTAAGTTGATCTCACCCTGTAATGTTTAACATTTTCAAAACCTTAGTATGATGTCTTACCTGGTGAGGTTCGGTGTCCCTATTGACATGAGTACCTCTGTCACCACGAAGCTTGTCTCGGGTCTCAATTTTGTTTTTGAGTAGCGTGTGACAACCATCTTGGTTGACGAGGGGAAGAGGCACCATCACATGCCACATGTCTTCAAGGCATAGTATGTTAGGTAAGGGGACATGATGTACGGTCCCCTGAGAGGTTATGATGGACCTGCACAAAAAATGGGGTCGGTGAGGAGATGTGGGATCCGATGGACTTTGATCCCCCTAATAGCATGGTGATGGACCCATCATTGAGCGAGTCTGACCTTTCTAAGGCCAGTGATTAGGTATTTGTAGCATAATCTCTTTTTGACTGACTCTCTCCTCCTTTTTGTTATGATAGGTTTGCCAAGCCTGGTTTCTTTTTGTGTTGGCCTTGGAACGTCACCCAAAGTAGGGCTTGTATATATATTGTTTCCTTGGGCTAACCTTGCAGATAAATAAAAGAAGTGCTACTGTTGCTTTACTATTGCATTTCTTCTACTATCCATGTTTGTTGTTGGCTAGGTGTGTTTGATTTCGCTTTCACATGTACTTAACGATAAGATAAAATGAGCTGGTTAGTGACATAACCTAGGACGTTGCATGCATCAGATTACAAGTGAATTGTAGTTGTTGTGAACTCGAGAGTTGGGGCTTGACAAGACTTTCTAGGATCAGCTTGAAATCTGGCACACATGCATACACTGAATAAAATATTAGGCTGATAAGCAATGAGATAAAGTAAAGAGCCGATCATGCTTCTGTAAGTCTTCTGGTCCATTTTCTTTCCATCTTCGTCCTTATCTAGTTTGGTTGCACTAGACATGGGGGTTTTAGTTTTCTTGCAGTTTTCCATTCCAAACTTCTTAACAATTTCCTTTGCATATTTCTCTTGAAAAATGAAGGTCCTTCTTTGGTTTGCTTGACTTGAAGACCCAAGAATAATGTTAGTTCTCCCATCATGCTCATTTCAAATTCTTCCTGCATAGACTTAGAGAATTTCTTGCACAAAAATTCATTAGAAGAACCAAAAATTAAATCATTTGCATAAATTTGAATAAGCAGAATATCCTTACCTTCTTTCTTAATAAATAGGGTAGTATCAACCATGCCTTTTTTAAAGCCGTTGCTTACTAGAAAATTACTCAGTCTTTCATACTAAGCATGTGGTGCTTGTTTTAGACCATACAAAGCCTTTTTTATCTTGTAAACATGATCCATCTTTTTAGGTTCTTCAAATCCTGGGGGTTGTTCCATGTAGACTTCTTCTTGAATGAATCTATTTAGAAAAACACTTTTGCCGTTCATATGAAACAACTTAAAGTTATGAAAACATGCATAAGCAAGCAAGAGGCTTATGGCTTCTAACTTGGCCACAGGTTCATATGTCTTGTCATAGTCTATTCCTTCTACTTGGGAATATCTTTTGGCCACAAGTCTTGTTTTGTCTCTAGTTTCCCTTCCTTGATCATCTATTTTGTTTTATGAACACCCACTTTGTTCCAATAACAGACCTTTCTTTAGGTCTGGTCACTAATTCCCATACATCTTTGCTCTTGAACTATTGAAGCTCTTCCAGAACATTTGTTTCTTCCTTGTTCTTTGATCTAGTTCAAGTTCCTTCTTCAATGTTGCCAATTATCAAATTTTGTGGATGACTTGATTTATGCTTCCAGTTCTTGTTGTATTTTCCACCTTCTTCATATTCTGCAGAAGTCTATATTGAATCCTTTTGAATATGAGCGGATTCCTTTTGATCTCCCGTGTCTTCTTTTTGAGCTGGATCATTTTGTCTAATATACTCAAACTTTTCTTGGTTTGAAACAAATTCTGAATCATCGAGTAGTGTCTGATCCTGTTGAGTCTGATCTCATTCCAAAAACTTTACATTCATTGACTCTTGTACAGTATGAGTGCTCTTGTTGAAAACTCTGTATGTTTTGTTTGTGATAGAATTCCCAAGAAATATTCCTTCGTTTGATCTCTCTTTGAACTTACTCAGATGATCATTTGTATTTTTCAAAATAGAATATTGCAACCAAATACATGAAAATAAGAGACAATTGGTTTTCTACCTTTATAAATCTCATAGGGGGTTTTATTGAGGATAAGCCTTAGAAAGACTTTGTTAATTATATAACATGCAATGGAAACTGCTTCTTCCTAGAAGCAAGAAGCTACCTTGCTTTCAATTAGCAGAGTTCTGGCCATTTCTTGTAAAGATTGATTTTTCCTTTCTACAACTCCATTTTGTTCTAGAGTGTAGGGAGAGGAGAAAATACGTTGAAATCCATTTTTGTCACAAAAAATTATAAAGTCTTGATTTTCAAATTCTCCCCAAAGATCTATTTTAATGTTTGAAATAATATAACCTTTCTTGTTCTAAACCCCTTTTGCAAATTTTGAAAAATACGGGAAGGTTTCTCCTTTGTTTGCTAAAAAGAACACCCAAGTGAATTGAGAATAGTCGTCTACTATCACTAGACAATATTTCTTACCTCCTATACTTTGAGTCCTTATGGGTCCAAAGAGATCCATATGTAGAAGTTGCAATACACAATTAGAAAAAACATGATTTATTAGTTTGAAAGAACTTTGTACCTGTTCCCTAATGTGCATGCTGAACATAGTTTAGACTTCTTGCAACTCATGCTGGGAAGTCCACAAACAAGCTTCTTAGAAGATAGGTTAGAAATTTGCTTCATACTAACATGGCCTAGCTTGCGATGCCACAGATTTACTTAATCTTGAACATGAATAAGGCATTTAGTAGAATATGAGTTTATGTCTAGAAGATATATATTGCCATGTCTTTGACTAGTAAATGATTGAGAGAAGTCTTGACTAGTTCTAGAATATATATTTTCCTGAAAATTTATTATGAATCTAGCGTCACACAATTGACTTATGCTTAGAAGGTTATACTTGAGTCTTTTGACTAAAGAAATGTTGTTGATAATAAGGCTTCCAATCTTCACTGTTCCAAGTCCAACAATTCTTTCTTTACTGTTTCCTCTAAAAGCAATGATTCCTCCTTTTGTCTTCTCTAGTCTTACGAAGGTACTTGAATCTCCTGTCATGTGTCTTGAACATCCACTATCTAAGTACCACTTTCTTTTGCTTTTGAAGGTAAC
Source organism: Corymbia calophylla (assembly GCA_014182845.1). NCBI lineage: Eukaryota > Viridiplantae > Streptophyta > Magnoliopsida > Myrtales > Myrtaceae > Corymbia > Corymbia calophylla. Next base: position 14,438,061 of record CM024700.1, read on the forward strand.
TTGCATTCAAAGAACATTCTCAAGCTTTCTTTGGTACTTGGACTTTCTTGGGTCCAAAAGAGTTAGTGGTATAAGCTTTGTTTATCCAGTCATTCTTAATAGGTCTCTAGACTTTGGTACATTTATTCTCAAAATGTTCTGTTTCTCCACAATTTGAATATTTGCGATTGCTTCGACCAATGGGCTTTATAAAATTATTTTGAAAATGGTTTTTGTAGGTTTGTTTGGGAAGTCTCTATTTAAGTCTCTCCTTAACCTTTGGAAAATCTATCAATGATTCACTTTCTTTATTATATCCAAGTCTAGACTTGTTATAATAAGGAATTTGAATAGAAAGAATATGTTTTAAAATTTTTGAGCCATTCAAAAGTTTTGTTTTGATATCAAAAAATTTCTTTTTAAAAGATTCATTTTCCTGTAAAAGAGAATCATGATTTTCTTTTATTTCTAAATACTCTTTGTACATACTTTCAAACTTTTGCTTTTGAGAAAGATTATGTTATCTTAGTTGGAAATGTTCTCTTTTTAGTTTAGAGATCCTTTTAAGAGTGGACTTCACATTTAAGCAAAGCTCATTAATATAATTAGAAACTTTGATTAGAACTTCAAAATGACTTACCTTAATTTCTTTGACTGAGTCTGACTTTGAATTTGAGTCTACTACAAAGTTTGAGTTTGAGTGCACCATTAGACAGATATTAGCTTATTCATCTTCACTTTCCTCATATTCTGTGTCACTCCAAGTCTCAGCTTTCAAGGCCTTTTTGTACTTTTCATACTTTCCTTTCTTCTTTTTCATCGAATGACAGTTTGTTTTGATGTGCCCCTTTTTCTTGCATTCCAAACAAATCATGTCTTTGGCTGGGTCTTCTTCATCCATAGCTTTCCTTTGTCCAGATTGTCTAGACTGTTTCTTGCCATTGAATTTCTTCCCTTTCTTGTTTAACTTTTTGACTTACTTGATCAAAAGGGCAAGTTCCTCATCATCCATGTCATCTTCTAAATCTATATCATTAGAATTGATGTTAGATTTAAGTGCAATTAATTTCTTACCTCTTGTTTTAACTTCATCATCTAGCTGGTTTGCCTTGTAGGATTGCAAAGTTTTAATAAGTTCATCAACAAAAAAGGGCGAAATTCTGAGTGTTTCGCGGATAGAAGTCTTGACATTGTTCCAATCATTAGATAAACCTCTTAGAAGTTTATTAACTTTCATGGGTCTTGAGATTGGTTGCCTTTGATATGCAAGTCCATTCACTATTTAAGTGAATCTACTAAACATATCTCCGATACACTCTCCTAGCTTCATCTTGAACAATTCATATTGCCGGAGCAAAATGTTGACTTTGGTTTCCTTCGCTCAATTTGTTCCTTCATAGGTAACATGTAGTTTGTCCTAGACTTTTTTTTGTTGTTTCACAAGAAGAAATATGATTATATTCATTTGGTGATAAGGTATAGTAAAGAGAATAAATTGCTTGTGTCTAATGCTTCTTTTTTTTTCCAGCTCTTCTTTTAAAAGAGTGGTCGAAGGTTTTGAAGATTTCCCATCTTCCTTCTTCATAGCCTTTCTAGACTCAGCATTGGGATTGATTTCTTTCTCGATGACATCCCATTCCCGAGGGTCCTTTGATCTAAAGAAAGCCTTCATCTCATTTTTCCATATGTTGCATTCCTTTCCATCAAAGTAGGGTGGTCAAGTATTGCTCCGCCCTTCAATCAAATCTAGCACCAAAATATTAGCCATAGAAGATCTTTAGCTCCGAAGTAAAAACACTTCAAAAGAACGAGCATGAGGCTTTGATGGCAATTAAGGGAGCTAGTACAAACACCTAGAGGGGGCGAATAGGTGTAAATAAGATTTTATACCGTATTGATCAACATAAAGTCTAGATATTATAAAGATGCAGAATCTAAAGTTAAAGTCCATCTAAATGAAGTAGACTTTTGGTATATGTAATAAAAAAAATAAAAGGATAAGGGAAGAGAAGCCTACATCCACTCTCCCACGATGTCAGTCAATAGGCTGAATTCCACTGTGTAATTAACAAATGATTACAAGGCTTTTGATTGCAAATACTCAGGGGTACACTTCCATACTAAGTTACTCTTTTGTGTAATTCACTCTTGATCACTCAATTTTTGCACTTAATGTGACAATTGAATGCAATGACAGAATCATACTTTAGAGTCGTATATCCTCTTTAAAAACTCCTTCGAGCCAAAACTAGTCATTGGCTATCCGAATTAAGGATTATCTTCTAACTTTCCTTCTTGGAAAGATTTAATTAAGAAAGATTTCCTAGCCATTGAAGAAAGATTGAATCCCTTTAGATTTTGGTTGCCCATACAAGTAAAATCTTAGTTTCCAGAAGTGTTCCATCCTTATATGGAAATTGTCTCGAGAATTGATTTTGTCAATCAATTGATTAGCCAAATCAACATGAATATGGTAAGTGAAATTCATAGCCATTATGGGTCCCTTCTTCGTTCTGGTCCTTGAAGTATGTTTTGGATCCCTGATAGAATGAGACACTACATTTGCTTCTAGCTCAATATGGAATCTTCTATAAAGGATATACTTTGTTGAATACAGAAGTCTCCTTCCATAGTTTGTTCCAAAATACCACTTGAATAAAACTTAAAAAGTTTTGTTATCATCAAAATTGAGAGTTTTCTCAACAATGATTGCATTGGTTCAATTAAAAGGGCTGAGGACTTGATTGGTTCGGGTACTATAAATTAGGATTTTTTATGTGTGATCTGGTTGTTTTGATAGGGGTTTGAAATCCTCGTTAAATTAAACCCTCCTTATAATAAGTGGGACATCTCTAGAGACTAAAGGATTTAGCATATAGATGAACCATAATGAGCAAATCTGGGCTTCCCCACCGCAATCCGCTGTCACTAAACATTTTGGGATTCTCTGTACTCTCCACTTAGAGTAGAAGAGTATAAAATGTTGACGGCTTGTGGGCAAGCTCATACCATTATCTTTGGTCGACAAAGTCAAGTGAAAACCAAATGTCTCTTGTACCTTGTTGTTTGACCCTTCAATTTCTCGATGGTTGTCATCATTAAGCTTTTGAAATTGGTTTAGAATGTGCATGCTTAGCCGCCAAAAGGCATATAAGATTCTTTTGTTTGATTGCTAATAAAATAAGGATCCTCTTACCGAATGTTTTCAAGAAAACAATCAAGTATACTTAGTTTAGTTTCTTAATGAGTGTGTCCCTAGAGTATATTTACAAAAGTCATAAAATAAAGAATTATGCTTCGTACACTAAAATTCATTTGTTAAGTTGTGCGGTGAGAATTGCATTTAAGTACATGGGTGGGTCATATTCAATATCAAACCATACTCTGTCACATCACTTTGTGTATAGTTTCACAGACCATTCTTAGTATACCTAGCTTTATTCTAACAATCAATAATTTCTTTAACAATTGCAATCGTGACTTCATTTTTACAGGCTGGGAGCATTGAGTCATATTTAAAGGACATTTCAGCTGGAAAAGTAGATGATCTTCAGAGTCTCAAAAATGTCGGTTTCTGCTAAGTTGAATGAACTTATGTTGCAGAAGCACATGTACGTCGAATCCCTTGTTTAATCAATGCCCCACCGTCCCATTAGAGTCGACTTCCCATCGGAAATTATTCCAAATGTTTGTGACATCGTACGAGATCACAACATAATTTCACAGAACTCAATATGTATAAGCAATTGTTTCCATCTTCTTACATGAAATATTCTCTGCATTGTCAAAACATCTTAATGAATAAATGAAATGACCTTTCAGACAACGTTAACCTGTTTCCTTATGCTTGCTTAAGTAAAGAAAATACAATTGAGAAATGTGTGAAGATGGACTTTTTGCGTTAAGTATATAAAATCAATACATTTCACTTGGTTTTACCATCTTCAAAAATTGAATGTTATATTTATGACTAGAAAAAAATATTAATTTAGAAAAAAAAGAAAAAATAACTTATTTGATGAAATCAATTTAAGCAGTTACAGGATCTAGAGGATAGAATTAAATTTGTAAAATCTACGGAGATTTATGCAATCATATTATTGTTATGTGGGTCGTCGTAGATTTCTATCGATTATTTAAATAAATATGGTTATCATCCATATGCACTGCTCATAGATATTACTAGAATATTTGGGCCAAGTTTGGAGTTGAAATGATGTTGAGTTCGCTTTGTTGTATAGAGATGATAATACTTAATAAGAGCCTTTAAGATACCTATACTGTAAGGTCCAAATAAGCAATCAAGAAGAGGGTAAATTGATTTTCAAGAAATTGCAGATAAATATTTTAGAACCAACCCCAATAAAACTATTGCTTCTATGCGCAAAATGAACTAGGAATATAGAATTTAAAAGTTTAGAAAAAGAGAAATTATAGACAAGATTTATAGAGATTCGAGTTAGGTGTGCCTACTTCTCTCTTTTTGCTCTAACAGGCCAAATATGCCAAATTCCACTAGTTACACCAAAAGTACAGATACTACATTATTAAGAAGAAAATGTAGAACTTATTGCCACACGGTACTTGATTTCCTTCTATAGCGACCCTGCTATAGCCTAGTAACAATTGAACCTTCTAACATCGTTCTCAGATTTTGTGCACACAGCACAACGGGTCTTCTTTCCAAACTATAAGCGACACCTTTGAGTATTTCTAAAGAGTCGCTTGCAGGCTTTAGCTTTTACCTATACAAATGCCTTCATTTTAAGTACAACTACTACTTTTTGTGTGTTTACATATGAGTTTATCACTATTGCTAACTCTTAGAAACAACACTCAAATGGGTACTAAAGCTTACAAAAGAGACGGATTCAAAAACATCTCAATAAGACTCAATTTCTCTTGTTTTTGCCCTTTCTGATTGTATGACTTTTGGCCGAGTTTTCTCCAATTTACAGAGCTCTGATTCAAATTTTGCATTTGAATAAAGTGGGGTTATGTCATCTAATTCTCTTAAAAAAATCTTGGCAAATTTTTTTAAAAAACAGGTACAGAATCTTCCCACAAGTTAGGCTATCAATCGATTTTTTTTTTCTTGATTGCAAGTCTTTAAAATGCCATCCTACCAATTTCTTATGATCCATGATTTTTCGCCTAAATAATCTTGAAATACAATGCTTTATTTTATTGAGCTGGCTCTGTAATTTAGAAACTCCTCTCTTATTTAAATCTATGTATGAAAAGTGCATGACAATCAAATTGGCATTTTTGCGGAACCAATATTTTGCTTTTAGACCCTTTCTTTTACAGATTTACAAACATTGTAAAAATTTGCTTAAATGCTTGTACAATAAGAACTTAGTATCTACTTGATTCAGATATGATCCTCAACTCACTTAAGTTGAACGCATTAATTATTGGGTTAAATCTAGTTATCATCAAAATATTTCGGGGATATTTTCAAAGCCTTAGCTTCAATTTTGCTCAAATGCCGAGAGCCTGCTTTGCTCTAACTTTTCTTGTCTAGACTTTAGGCTCCGTTCGTTTTATGGAAAATAACTTCTAGGAAAATGTTTTTCGGATTTTCTGATGTTCGTTTCACGGAAAATAAATTCATTGGGGAAAACATTTTACATGAAGGAAAAAAAGTCTTCTAAATTGAGGGAAAATATTTTCCACTTTTTAAGTTGGGGAAAACATTTTCCACACTCACTCTCTCCCATCTCACATCCCCTATTAGTTCTCACTTCTTTCTTTTATTTTTTAAATCAATTTTTTTTATTTTTTTCATAAATTCGAATTTTTTGTTATTTTTTAATAAAATCGATTTTTTATTATTTTTTCTTTTTCTTGTTTTTTGTCTTTCTTTTTGCTGTTTTTCTTTTTTTCGGCCAATCGTCGACCATGGCAACAGCTAGCGACCGGCGACAGGTGAGCCGAGCTCGCCGATCTAGCCTTGCCAGACGGCGATGAGGCTCGGTGTTGCCAAATGGCGACGAGGCTCAGGTGTCGCAGATCGGCAATGCTCGAGCGTCACTAGAGGCAACGAGGCCCGGGTGTCGCCAATTTGGCAAGGCCCTCGCCTCGCCGCCTCGACCTCGCCTTGTCGGTGAGCTGATCGGGTGAGCTCGAGGCATGGCCAGCCGCCGATCGGCGACCGGCCAAGGAAGGAGAGAACACAAAAAAAAAAAAAAAATAAATTAATAATCAATTTTAAAAAATAATAAATAACGATTTTAAAATATAAAATAATAAAAAAACTATTGAAAAGAGTTTATAAAGTAAATTTTTCCAAGCGAACAGTGGAAAATATTTCCACTTCAAAATCAAGTTTTACTTGAACACCGGAAATAATTACATTTTCCTGGAAAATAGTTTCTTGAAAAATATTTTCTAGAAAAGTAACATTTTTCGTGAAACGAACGGAGTCTTAATCTCTTGTTTTTTTCTCTCCTAGTCTAATTTAGAAGTCCTTTTTTTTTTTCTTGTTTGGCATCTTCTTTTGCTCGTTGTTGCTGCTTTTCTTCACTTGTTGTGGTGAATAAATCTACTTGCAGCTGAAAATTCTGTGAGAACATTGTCACTATTCTAACTAGCAGGATGCTGGAGATGTGATTCTATGACTTTTCCAAGATTCAGTGGAAACTCTTCTCTCCCGATTTAGGTGTAGATCTAAATCTAGTAGCATTTCTCCCTCGATCTAATTCTAGATTTGAGAGTTTTTTGAAGGCATTTGATCTATGGTGATTCAACATGTTGTTGTCGTTGTCTCCATATAATGATGGTGCTGAGGATGTTGGATCTAGGCGTGCACTTCAAGCTGTAGTGTTTGGAGGAAAAGATCTCGACATGTGCCAATCACTGACCGTTTTGGTGATTTGTTGCCGATTGTTTTTTGATACTACGATAGATTTGGTCTTTTGGGATGAGAGCTTGCTTATAGCTGTAGAATGTACTCTTTTGGTTTCTGGCCTTTGTTTTATTTTGTAGATCTTTTGGGATTTGCTTTGCTTGAAAACTTTTTATATTCCTTTTGTGTTTGATTATGATAAATGAATGAAATTTTGTTTTGACAAAAAAATAAAAAGGCACATAGGCACATCCTTTGCTTATTGTCATATGGTATTTTGCTATACTGGTGTATTTTTTAAATCTAGGATATGTTTACAAGAAGTTCTAAAACTTATTACGATGGTGCAATTGAATTCTAAACTTGCAAAAAGTGCAATCAAATTGTAAAACTTGTCAAATTAGTGCAATCAAGTTCGAAAGTCAACACCATCGATTTCACTATAGGAAAAAGCTGACGTAACAATTTTAAGCCACTTCAGCTTTTTTTAATTATTTTTTTATTCAATTCTTCTCAAATTAGACTAAAAGCCGAAAAAGAAAACCTAAAATTTTATTAAAAAAACTAGAAAAAAGAGAGAGAAGGGCAAGATCTTCAGTTGCCATTGCTGCCATCGTCGAAAAGGCCGGCGCTGTTGGCCTTGGGTGAGGGTGGTTGGCCCTCATTCAACCCCTCATGAGGGTCGACGGCAACCCTCACCTGGGGCTAACGAGGCCTCACCTAGGAGGCAATGGTCGTCACCCCCTATAAGGGCCGACATGCTTAGATCTGGGTGTCTTCGTGCTCGTCACGAGAGTCGTTGGCCTTCACCTAGAGCTGATGAGGCCTCACCTAAGGCAAGCGATAGTCATTGGCCACTGTGAGGGCCAACCACCCTTGCCGCTGGCCCTTCCAACAATGGGCGACGGTGGCTAAAGCCTCTGCCCTTCTCTCTCTCTCTCCCCCTAGTTTTGTTTTTTAATAAAATTTTAGATTTTCTTTTTCTTTTTTAATCTAATTTAAATAAGAATTGAATAAAATAATAATAAAAATGTTGACGTGGAATTAAAATTAATTTAAAAATGCCACATCAGTATTTTCCATTACTCAAATTGACTGAGTTAACTTTATAATTTAATTGCATCAATTTGATAAATTTTAGGATTTGATTGCACTTTTTGCAAATTTTAGGACTTAATTGTATTTTCACAACAAGTTTTAGAACTTCTAGTGAACATATCCCTTTAAATTTTCTCAATAGAATATAAGTAATGCATGCTCAGTAAGCAAAGTTTTAGTTGACAACGTATTAGTTTTTTTTTTTGGTCGAATGCAACGTATTAGTTACACATATTAGAAAAGTGTTGCTATGTTGAAAGATGTAATATTGCCTAAGTTGAATATTGAACTGGGGCCCATCTTTTTTATTTTAAAGATAAAATGCGAAGAATAGATGTTTGTCCGATTGATTGGATCTGTTTTTTATAATGTTTATAGAGCGGGGATTTTGAACCATAATGAGCAGCTATTTACAAACGGTTATGGATTTTGAATCCACTAGTAACTTCCAAGTACCATATACAGTAATTGGTAAGAAGTTACCAATTATAGACACGCTTTCCTATCATTTATCAATTATTATCTCAAATAATTACAAAATCGAGGTTTAAGCCATAACTACCCTATAATCATGTCTTTGAGTCAATTTGCCGGCAAACCCCTACTTTGTTCAGAAGTGACAGTGCTTCAATGCTTAGAAAAATTTGATAGTCACTATTAAATTGTTGGTTTTCTTCAAGTTGTCGATTGGTAAAAGTATTTGTCGATAATCTCTACACTTTTTGATATAGATAAATCCATTGGTGAGTTATTAATCATCTTTGTTTTTTATGTCAACAAGGATAAAAAGAACATTGTTTGAACTCAGAAGGTATTAGAATCAAACATGCTCTTGAAAAGAAGTATAAAGAGAAAAAAAAGGTAAAGATACGCTCGAGAAAAATCAATATGTCTATTTTAGAGGAAAATGATAGGCCCTCCTTCCTACGAGGAAATGAATACGCTTCCCTTTAATAATTGGATTTGACATCCCCATTCGAATACCCCTTGTAATGAGAATATGCTCACTAAAAATGAGAAAAAGAATAGGTTCGAAGATATGCCAAAATGGCCTAAATTTTAAATTTTATAACCGAAAGCAACATGTCAACTTTCTTCATAATAATATCGCAAAAATATGAGAAGCACCTTCTACAATCATTTTGCAAAATCTAGGTATGCACAACAAATCTCCAAGAAAAAGAAAAGATCAAGGGTCAAATGCGCCACAACTATCAAATTGTCCAGTGGAAAACCCCACCACTCCTCTTTGTCCCAGAAATCAAAGTAGTAATTTATTCAGTCCTGCAAAACTAGTGAAACGGACCAAATGATAAGCCTCCAATTTGGTATTCTCTTGGTCCTACCAACCCTCCGATCAAAATGGAACTCCATTTGTCCATAAAGCAAATTTGGTTTAGTTGTCTCCTACACCGGCGGAAGCCTCCCAAACGCTCGCCACTAGCATTTTATAGTCCACAAATTGGAGAGAAAAACATTTTTTTTTCATTTGTCAATTCAGTGCGCATGGAATTTCGGTGGAATTAATTAAACAGTGCTAGAGTCGTCAAGGACTGGTCTGATGGTGACCTCTTGACTCTTCAAGCCAGAATTTCCTGGGGAATCTGAGTTGTTGACCGGTTGCTCCACGTGGAGCATCCCCTGGACCGGCTGAAACTAAAAAGGGCAAAATCATGATAATTATTATTATTTTTTTGCCCACTCAAGCTACGTACACAAGGCCCTGACTGTATAAAAATCTATGAATGCTAGGCAAATCCCATAAGCCAGATAAATTCAGACCATTAACCTTCGCAGGTAGTCTTGATCCATTTTTAAGTTGTTGACCTTCAATTTCAGTGCTAAAAATTCTTTGATGTCAAATCAACTATACCAACTATATCAACCATGAGAGGTTAATGATAGAAAATTTAATTGTAATATAAGAAACATATAAATTTCATCTGCCGTATATGAGGTCTTCCAAGCCCTTTTATCGATTTTGTGCATTGTGATCGACTTAACTTGCCATGAAGAGTTTGAATAACATCTGCTAAATACTAAGTTCAAAGATTTTGCTAATACTTTTGTGGAAAATTTCCATGACTGTCTATCATGGTCTTTTTCAAGAGGAGCTGGAGGACTAAAGTTGTAAACCTAGAGAAGATAGCATTGTTGGTGGCAATTTAGGAGCATTGGGGGTATCAACGGTCTAGGTTGGGTCATACATTCAATATAGTGAGTAGCGTATAAGCCAGCAGCAACATAGTGTAAAATTCGACGTCGAAGCCAAATTGTGAAGATTGTGCAAAGGTGGGAGCAGTTATTGTTTTTTCTTTTTATTTCAATATGTATTGTGAGTAAGCAGATATTTGTATTTGTAGCAGGAGGGAAAGCACTCACAAACGACATATCAGACATCTTTGTTTTCAATTATGACTTTTGCTGGAATTACGTTTTTTTATTTTTTTACTGTATCGTCGTTTGATTTAATTCAATTACTTTTGTTTTCGACAATTGTTGAGATCAACTTCATGAATCCAAAATTAAGTGGTGATTCCTTTCTTGTTTGTCAATCGTCTTTTCACAATGACTGTTTGTCTACCTTCCGAGTTATTTGGAAATTTCAGAGCAACAAATCGAAAGGATAGAACTTTTCAATGAATTCTGGGTGGGCTTGGGTTGTCTGTAACCTGTGCCAATCCCCACAAATTTAAGTGAATTTAGTCAACTGTCTTTTATCAAGTGCACCCAAGTTCTAAAACTGGCTCTACACTGCTTTCCAAAACACAATGTACGCAAAAGTCAAGTGAGACTGTATAATCTCCACAAAGTAAATCATGTTTACTCAAGATAGTCATTCCTCTTTTGTTTATGTCGCCCAACCGCATATGCCACAACATTGATTTCTCAGAATCTGAAGAGCATGATATATTTGAAGAATCCACAATAGTACTTCCTTGTAGAACTTAAATGCTATTCTTCTTGTTACCTCTCATCACAATCGATAAGCCCTTTGAAATTTTTAAAACTGCTCTTCCACCTATGCACATGCATCCATTCGAATCCAAACTGCTCAACAAAATAAGGCTCTTCTTCAAATCTAGGATGTGCTTAATGTCTGTTGAAGTTCTTACTACCTTGTTATGACATTTAATCTACTGCACTATGTTAATACCAACAATCTGGCAAACAACATTGTTGGCCATCAAAATTGAAACACCGTTGACTTTCTCTTATGTGTGGAACCAATTTCTATTTAGACATATGTGGTATGAACATACCGAATCCAAAATCCATTCATTGTCAATGTGACAATCTGAAAACGAACCAGTAAGAACATTGTCTATGTCAACTAACTTGTTATCATTCACCAAACTAGCTAAATCAGAGCTCTCCATAACCTTCTTCCCTTAGTCTTAAGCAAAGGACACTCATTTTTTGTAGTGTTCAGATTTGTGAAATAGAAACACTTCACCTTACTCTTGTCTCAGCCTGACTTAGATTTTGAATGCCCTGTGCTACGACTACTATGCTTGTCACATTGATTTGACATATTCTTGACAACTAAGCTATCGGCTTTATTATCACAACTACTCACATTCAACTTTGTACGTATATTCACGGAATTCAACGAGACTTTCACATCCTTAAGAGTTATGGATTCCCTTCCATATAATATAGAATTGACAAAATTCTCATATGAGTTTGGAAGTGAGCATAACACAATTAGGTCTTGGTCTTCATCATCTAATTTCAATTTTTTTCAAATACATAATGATCTTATTAAATTTATCTAAATGTTCTTGGATAGGAGTATCTTCTTACATCTTTAGCGTGTAAAGATGCCACTTCATTAGTGACCTTGCCAAACACTTTGTCAGACAACAAAAACGAGATGGTGCTATGCATCTCTCTACCATCTTCTCAATCTTGGCCGTAGTCATATCATTAGGGTAATTCCTGTCCGAGGCTCTAATCCAACCTTCTAGACACAATAATGCCTTCATCTTGATCTTTCATAGGCCGAAATTGTTTCTGCCACCGAAAGGTGCCACTTTGAAGTTGATAGATCCCATCTTAAACTAAAAGACCAAAATTCCTTCACTCTAATACCAGTTTGTTGTGGAATAATGCCAAAAGATGTATCAATCAAAGCACGAAGAGCAAGTGATGAGAGCAAAATAGAAACCACATGAGACACAAGGTATAGATGGAAACCCAAAATGGGAAAAGCCATGGGGGAGAAAGGGGAGTTTCACTATCTTCAACAATCAATACAAGAGTATAATCCAAAAACTTAGAAAACCACTTGGTGAGCTACAAGATCTAAATATCTAAGAAGATAGGAAAAACAAAGAAGGGAGATATTGTGGAGGCTAAGGTTCAAGATGTGTTGTTCAACACATCCTTTTTATAGCGTCCCTTCAAAACCCATAAAATAAATGCGCATGATCCAAAATGCTCTCGTCACCAATTTGAAAGCCAAAACTCAACACTAATAAAACAAAATTTGATGCGCAAACATTACTCCAAAGATATGGTTCTTCCTATGGGGTGCATGACAGAGTGCTATGCCTAAAACGGAAAACCTTTCCAAAAGGATAGTTGTACCGAAGCCAACCTGTGCTTTGAGTCAATCGAAACCGAAAACTATTAAGCATGTGTTTCTTCTATGTCCATGGACGAAAGCTGTTCGGTAATCTTGCTTTGCGCATCAGAATCACAAGACAAGGGTTAACCAGATTTAATGGATGGCTATTGCATTTTAACTATAATCCCAACAACTACCCTTCGTTCGAACTTCTTGTTGTGGTTCTATGGCTCCTATGGAAAACTAGAAAAGACTGTCTTAAGAAATCAGAACCCAGATCCAAGCCACCTTGTGGACTCAGCAATTGCAATGAAATAAAACTTCAACGGTGGAAACCCCCAATATTACGTACTCTCAAAATCAACACCGACCAATCTTTTGCCTAGGCCTCATCTGAAGAAGCAATCGCTTGTGTCCATCAAGACTACACAGGTCGCCTAGTGTCTATGGTCGAAGAGATTGTCTCCAAGAATGCCTGTGGAGTAGCTAAAGGTCTAGATTGAGTTGGTGCTTTGATGAGGACCTCGATTAAAGTGAAGTTCTGATGTGGCTTGGGCTTGGACTTGAAAGTCTCTCTAGCGGTTGATCCCATGAGAGGCTGGGTGAAGAGTAGAAGCGAAGTTTGAATTCTGGTGAAACAATTGTGACTTGACTCAAACGACAAGCCAATATGGAGAGCATTGGAAATATTTCTCGAAATTGAACCCATAAAGGAAACCCCATCCGAGTTGGTTACCTGGCTTAAATAGGTTCCTTATCTTGAATCAAAAAATTTTCTACATAAGAGGTGGATTTTCTTTTTGAAGAGCATCCAGGAGATGTCTTCTTTGTGAATTACACTCTAAAGCAATCCAAAGGAGCTTTTAGTATTCAATCCAAGCAAATTAAATCATATGGGTAAGATTTGTGAATTCTTTTGTGTGATTGAGAGATTGTTTCTTAAGGAATTATGAGTGCTAAACACTACATGAATGTAATTGGGAGTTGAAAAACACTGAAAGTGTTTGAGTGTGGTTGTAATTTCCATTTTATCACTTAATTTATAGTAAAATCCTATGCCGCACTCTTTGTGGAATTGGTCCTACCAACCAAACTACGTAAATCTAAAGTTCAATTTATTTTCTTATTTTGTTATCGGTTGTTTTCACAACAATGGCGAATAAGTTTTGGCCAACTATACATGTAGTAAGATGCATTATTAAGTTAAAAGTGCGCATATTCCAAGCTTTCTGAAATCAAGTTAAGAGGCAATAATTGAGTGAACAAAAGCGTGCCTATAACTGGCGAGAGGCTGGCGGCTTGAGTAAAAGAGACGATCATAGAAAGCATGAAAGACGGATAAGATCACTTTCTGAAGAAGTAAGGGCACTTAATACTTAACACTGACCATAACTCATACGGGCTTTTTATGGAATTTATTTGTCTAAGTTTGAGGTTGAGACCAAGTTTTGGGTTTGCTTTACTAACTAGAGAGATTATACTTAATGCTCAAGCATCGCTCCCAAGTTAAAATAAAGCACTTTCTCTTTTTCCTTTAATTTTCTGTTTGTTTTCCTGTCTATTATCACCAATTTGATTTGAATACATTCATGTCCTATCTTTCATTTGCAGGGCACTAGTTACACGCAAAAAGAATCTGAAAGAATAAGTCATATAGCTAATGTTGGTCGGTTTCAATATATTAGATTAAGTCCTTCGCGGGAACATATAAAATATTTGTAAATATTCCTTATGCAACTTCCCAGTCAAAAGTAATCATGTCGTTTTTCTGTACGATGTATAACAAATTTTATGTTATATCGCTGCCCATCATTCGTGCGGTGTATTTCCCATTTAAAATAGAATATAACACTAAAAAACTTCTGTCTTTAGTACTTTCCCGGGAGGATTTAGAAGAAACTTGTCCAACAGAAAACTAGAATATGATGCAACATGCAACGCATTTGATAGCTGATGCACATTTTCGGAATAATTAGCAGTTAATTTAATGATTACATAGTTCAATACTAAATGGACAGATAATTTTATACACACTGAGCAGAACCATTTCCAGAAGACCTGACGAACAACATTTTGGGACATGAAACCTAACTGAACCAGAATTGACAAGACTTACGCCACAGCTTCGACTTTCTATTTTGAAGTATTTAGGCTTTTGGTTCCTCATTCTGAAAAGCATGGCCGACGCCGGGGCTGTGACCTGGTCTTGTGGATTGGAATTCATCTGGTGTCCCCATAACGGTTAGCCTTTCCTCATCGTTGCTTGGAGCTTTTGGTCGAATGGCTTCTTTCTTTAAGCCAATAAAAGAATGGCCCACTCCGGGGCTGCTCCTGGGGTCTGTGGGGCCGAAATCATCCTTGTACACTGCCTCTGACTTGCCCGAATCGGCTGCCTGATTATGTGCTGTAGGTGAAGGAGCCCTTTTCTTCCCCGAATCAGAACGATTGTCATTCCTAGGAGACTGACTCGGAGTGAGGAATTCCGATGCTTGTTTGTGCATTTGGTTTTTGTTATTTACGGTATGGAGTTCGTCCTTCCATGCCGATTTTATTGACCTTCCCTCGGAAGTAAGAATTGCACGGAACGTGATGAAGGTGAAGATGATGGCGAATTTTGATATTACTTGGAGGTCAGCCATAGCCAGAGAAGTGGAGAAAAGGAAGTTTAATGTACTATTTCGAAAGAAGCAATGAGAAGGGATGGGCAAATTGAAATGTAGCAAACGGAATGAGAAGCGCTTGAACTCTGTATTGCTATTTATAGGCTTGAGAGAGGATGAACTTTTGAGAATCTTAACATATTGACCAATTTGATATTAAACTATGTATATGGACCTCATTGTGGTTCTTTTTCTTCTTTGCGGTTGGTGATTATTGCCATAAGATCACTCAAAGTGCATCTTACACTAGTATATATTTTGTCCATTCTCTCTCTCTCTCATATGTTAGTATTGTTCTTTTAATCCTTCTATCATTGATAAAGACCAGAACAAAAAAGCGCCCGCTCCGACTTTGACGATTTTAATATACCATCGTAACATCTCCACCATCTAAAACTGGACAGTGGACACTGGTTGTTTGACCTTTTAATAGTGGTCAAGAAAACCTTTTTTATTTTATTTTTAAAGTTTTTGAATATTCTCAAGGGCATGTTATATGACAACGACCGTTCTTGGTTGACCTCGTTTCATGGTTTCCAAAAGAAAATAAATTGAACTTTATATGTAAGGAACATAGGATATCCGATAATAACTACTTTTCTACCATGGATTTAGATTGTGAGAAATATACGCAATGTTTGAGCACATGAAGAAATGATCTTGCACATTGCTCTTAATTTGCCCTATTATGGAATTCATATAACTGAAGTACGGGAAGAGTCCTCAATAATAAATAATGGAACTTGACACTTGTGAATGTGTCAGAAGACCAACGATCATTGGACTGCCATGTTGAATGGATTAGGGAAGATTTGGTGGAGTAGATTTCATTCAAAGGTTTTGGACTATATTAGTTCAATTAAGAAAATTGAGGACTCAATTGGTTTCGGTACAATAAGGATATATCTAGAGAATACAGGATTTTAACATTGAGAAGAACCATAATGAGAAAATTTGGCTTTCACCACCACAATTCACATGCACCAAATATTTGGGGATTCTCTACACTCTCCTGTTAGAGGAGAAGAATATAAAATATTGACAATTTCCATTTTCTTTGGGGGACAAATTCAAGTGAACCCTAACTTATGTACTTTGTCTTTTGATGGGAAAAGTACAAAATCAGTTTTAAACCTATTGCACTTATACTAATTTAGTCCTAAATTTTTCAATTGTATTAATTGAGTCCTAAATTTTTCAATGATTTGTCAATGTAGTCTATCCGGTCAATTTTAACTAAAATTTAAAACATGGATAATAGCTGTCTTACATGACATGATCAATTTTGACATTGACACATTTTTATAAAATTTTAATAATTTCTTTGCATTTTTAATTTTTAATTTTTTTCATTTCTTTTCTTTCATTGTGTTTTTTACAACTCTTGCTAGCCAACCATTGCTAGCTACAGGCAAGGGCCAACGACCTTTGAGGCAGACAAGTGAGGACATCATTATCCTCACCCAGACCAAGCGAGGGTCACTAGCCCTTGCTTGTGGCTAAAGATGGTCGGTTGACTACTTCTTTGGTCCATAACTAGGAAAATTAGAGAAAGGAAAAAAAAGAAAAGAAAAAAAGAAAAAAAGAAATTTATAAATTTGAAAAAAAATGTAAAAAATATCCATGTTAGCGCCGGTTATGTTACATATGACAAGCAGTGTTCATGTCAAAATTGACTGGATTATCCAAAGGTCTATGACTCAATTAGCACAATGAAATATTTAAACCGAATTGGTATAAGTATATAGGTTTATGGTTTTTTCTATACTTTTCTTGTTGTTTGACCATTCATTTTCTTGATGGTTGTCATAATTAAGCTTTTAAAATTGGCTTTGAATGAGCATGCTTAGCGGCCAAAAGGCGTATAAGATTTATTTGTGATTGCTAATTAAAATAAAAAGGACCATTTAGCGAGTGTTTTCAAAATACTGATTAAGTAAACTTAGTTTACGTTGTTATATAATTGTGTCCCTGGCGTACACATTTATTGTGTTAGTATACCTAAGGATGTGAGAATAACATTCAAGTGAATGGGTGCATCATATTCTATATCCATCAACGTTCTGTCACATCATATTCAATATCTTTATTCTAAAGATAAATAAGTTCTTTAGCAGTTGTAATCATGACTTAAATATTCACTTTAATAGGTTGGGGCATTGACTCATATTTAAATAATATCACAACTGGAAAAGTGGATGATTTTCAGAATCCGGAAAAGGTCGGTGTCTGCTAAGTTGAATGAACTTATGTTGTAGAAGCGCATGTATGTCGAACCCCTTATTTAATCCATGCACCACCGTCCCTTTAAAATCGACTCGCCGTTGGAAATCATTCCGACTGTTGGAGGTTTCCTACGTGATCACGACATAATTTTGTCGAAATTAAAATATACTAACAATTGTTTGAATTTATCCTCTTACTTGAAATATTCTCTGTATTGTCACAACCACTTCATGAATAATGGAACGAACATTCAGAAAATAATAACTTGTTTCCTTAAAGTGCTTTTTTAAGTAATTGAAATGCGATTGGGAAACGTGTGAAGATGGACTTTTTGCGTGAAGTATATAAAATCTATACATTTCATTTTGTTTTACTATCTTGGAAATGCAAATTTGATATTTATGACTAGCAAGAAAAAGAAGAAAAAGAAGAGAAGGAAGGCGAATTTGACTTATTTGACGAAATGAAAGTAGTTGTAGGATGTGAAAGATATAATTTAAAAATTTAAAATCTAAGAGAAATTTATGCAATCATATCATTGTTACATGGGTCGTCTTTGATTAACATTTTGTCCGTTGTTTAAATAGATATGGTGATTGTCCATTTTTACCGCTCATAAATATTACTAGCATATTTGGGCAATTGACTATTCAAGAAAATACAAGTTAATCTTTCAGAGCAAATTCCGATAAAAAAAAATTGCTTCTAAGAGCAAAAAGAACTAGGAATATAGACATCGGAAGCTAAAGAATTTAGAGAAAGAGAAATTACAAATGGGATTTATAGATGTTCGGCTTATGTGTGCCTACTTCTCTCTTTTAGCTCTAACAGTCCAAATAGGTAAGATTTCATTGGTTATGCCAAGAGTACAAATACCACCTTCTTAAAAATGAAGAACTTACCGCACATGCGACCTGATTTTCTTTTATAGCAACCCCACTATAGCCTAAGTAACTATTGAACCTTTCAATAGTCATTCTCACACCTTGTACAAATAGCACATGTCACGTCCCAATCCTAGGGTACGTGACAATCTCTATTCACTTGTGGTCAAATGAGTACGATACTCTAGGACACGTCGCCGACCATTCTTTTTATCTTTTACTTATGTGCATGTGGAAACTTTAGATCCTGATCAAACAACAACAATAGGATAGTTAGAAAGACAAACATGACAAAACCAACCTTGCCATTTTATTTATTAACCAAATTAACCCTAAGGAACAATTACATGAATAACCCTATAGCTGGGTATTGTTCCACCTGCCAACCAAAAGGATATAAAGGCAAAAGGAGTCAATCTACTTCATCCAACGAAGCTGAGGTTAGGTCAGCCAAAAGGTTTGCAGTAAGGGCCATCCATCAAGGACTATTGAGGTAAATAGACGGCGAATTTGGGTTGTGCTTTGGTAGATCGTAATTCGACGGGTAGTTTAGAACTGGCTAGGGCATAGGGGCCGGGTTCGACGTGGGCTCATGGTTAGGGTCCTCCACAGCTCCATCAAGAGGGTCAATGTCCAAAGGGTCCCATATCTCGTGGCTGAGGCCAGCAGCAGGTGGGCCGTCAAACTTATGCAAGGGATTGGACAAGAACTCCCCCTGCCACATGAACCACGCCTGAAACATGTGGGGCATCTAGAAATCTAGCCCTTCATCCACCCACAAGGTGGTCACGTGCTTCTTAAAAAGGTTTGGACTATCTGGGATGTTGTGATGCATGATTAGTGTCCCTTCTTAAGGGACCGTAAACCACATCGGGCGCTACGTCATGCTAGGGACCTGAAAATAGTTAATCAACAATAAATAAGATAAAATTTCAGTGAGTTAAAGCTTTAAGTCTCGACTAGGGTACCAATTCGTCTTGGGGTACCTAATAGGGCACATTCCTCATCATAACTAACATTCAATTGTTTTGTAAGTAGCCTTACCTTGCAACAACACATACCCTACAAATAAAACTCACATGTGCCAAACATAACAGATAGATATTTGCATAATCAGAACACAACATATGATATTTCATGCACATAGCAATCAGACGTGTTCTAATTGTTACGACCCCTTGGCCACGGCACAACTCGTAGGCTAGCAATCTTCCGATCTAACTAGGGTATCATCCTGCCTCATGGGGCCCGACATTATCTAGATCTCCCACCACAAACAACATTCCTATACAGAGCATTTGTTTTGTCTTTACCACAATATGGCATCCGAACACTCGTTGGGCATCCAATAAACCAAGCATTGTCCCCCAAACTCTCACTAGGGTGACGGGTTCAATTAATGTATCAACACAAGCACCTCATATTGTTTAATCAATCTAATTCTCAAGGTAATCATACTATGATCCACACGGGACATTTATAAAATTTACATATATTGCAACCGATGTCCCACATAACATTCATAAATTGTTCCAATGCAATAACTCCACAATCCACTATTCACAAAAGTTAGAATTCATAATAATTAATTATTATAAGAATAATTAACCAACGCAAGGGAACTTATCCTAATTAATTATTTTTTAAAATAATTAATTATCACTAAGAAATAATTAATCATAATTAATTATTGCAAACAATAATTTATTAACACTAAAATGATTAATATAATTAATTATTTTAAAATTAAACATAACCATGTAATTAAATAATTTATAGTTAAACTATAGTTAATTAACACTAAGTAGGATTAATAAAACTATCCGTCATTAAACTAAACTAACCACTTAATCCAGATTAATCCTAAACTAACCTATCCCTAATCAAGGGATTAGTGCAATAACTCACTAGTTCGTGACAGCGACAGTATGGGCACAACGGCGGTGATGAGAGGAACGCGCAAATATCTCTGGTGCGTCAAGACAAGACAGCGCAAAAACGGGGCTCGGCCGAGGAAGGTTTGATCAAGGAGAACCGAAGAAGAGGGAGGCAACGACAGCGGCTCTGGGTGACTAGGGTGGCTTAGGGAAACTTGTGGACGGCTCCTGACGGTAGCAAGGATGGCTTGAGGCGTGAGGAAGGCAACTTGCTTCCCTTGTCCATGAGGAGCCTAAGTGAGCTGAACCAATGAGGGAGAGTTGATTGGCAGGTGGCGGTGGTTCCGAGCTGGTTCATGGCACTGTCGAGGGCGAAGGGACAGTGGCCGATGGCAAACATGGCTGGTGGTGAGGCAATGGCCAGATTGACCGAAACAGAACCAAGAGAGAGTACCGTGGTCCAGCAGCGTACGGTGGCCCTAGCAAGCTGGCAGAGGGGTTGAGGTAGCTAGTGATGAGGCGAGTGCAGTCGGCACGCGGCTTGGACCAGGAATAGCCGCAGCAAACTAGAGAAAGAAGAAGAAGGGAATGATTGGTTTCAGGCATTGTTTGACTTGTGAGCGGCAGACAACAACTCACCGGCAGTCAGGTGGTGAGCAGGTGGTCGAGGCTAAGCTACGGTGGGTGAAGTGGTCCAACTCGATGCAGCATCGCAAGGAAAAAAGAAAAAAAGAAACTAGCGGGAAGGAAGGGGGAGGAAGAAGAAGAAGTGAAGAAGAGGAGGAAGAAGCGTGTGGGTGAGAGTAGAGAGAGAGACAGCACATGGATAGAGAAAGAGAGGGAGAATGAAGGGGGAGCAGGCCGGCTAGTGGGTAAGTTGACGCACCTCACTTTTTGTGCCCTTCTCCCATCCAACAAAGTTTTCTCTAAAATTTTGTCCTATTCTCATAAATGTAGACGAGGGCAATTTGGTCATTTTCCCATTTTTGGGTACAAATTTCCAAAAACGCCCTTGTCGAAAATGAAGAAGCGGCACATGTCAATTTAAATTTTCGACTTGTTTATCCTTCTTCTAATGTTCCCAAGTGAACCGAAAATTTAGAAATTAATGAGGCAAAATCCAATAATTTAATCTCAACATCCGAAAAGCTTGATAACTGAGTTTGGATTAAAAATCATGGCCAAGTCAATTAATTACATCTTTAGTATATCTCAGACTAATGGGCAGCTTGAGAAGTCACGCTCGTTCAACCCGTGGTTAAAATAATGTTTTTCCGCGTTTTGAGCGAACTCGAGTTAGGGATAACCTTGGTTGTCATGTAATTGCGAGTGATCAATTCCTCAACCCTTGTCAATTCTTATGATCGAATTATCATCCATGGTCAAGTTCTTTGGTCGTATGCCCACTTAAATCATCAATAGCCTTTTGATTAGTGTCTTGTGAGTAATTAGTTTAGAGTGAGATTTAATTAACAATGCATTGACGAAATATTCAATCATATAATTCAAATTAGGTCAAAAATTCATAACGTCACAACTCTTTTCCCCTTACAGAAATTTCATCCATGAAATTTATATTACTACTCAAATCCTCAAATAGATAGAGGTATTGACGCCTTATTATCTACTCGCCTTCTCATGTGACTCCTTCTGTTCCATGATATTTCCATACCACTTTGATTAGGGGAATCGTCTTATTCCATAACACGTGCTCCTTTCAATCCACAATTTATACCGGTCTTTCCATGTATGACACCTTGTCATTCACGTCAATTTCTTCAAAATGTAGTACGTGGGTTCGGATCTTGCTTGTACTTCCTTAACATTGACACATGAAAGATGTCATGAACTTGAGCAAGTCTCGATAGTAATGCCAGACGATAAGCCAATATTCCAATCTTTTTCAAAATTTCAAAGGGTCTCACGTATCTTGGACTTAGCTTTCCCTTTTTGCCGTATTGCGAAGTATCTCATATTGGTGACACCTTTAGAAACACATGGTTGCCAACTTGAAACTCCAACAGTCTATGCCGCTTATCCACATAGCTTTTCTAGCAGATTTAAGCTGCTTTTAATCTATCTCGAATCACCTTTATGGTATCTATCGATTGTTGAACTAACTTTAGGCTTGTAATCTTCCGCTTACCCACTTTGTTTAAGCTCTATAGGGCCTACCATTCAATGCTTCAGGCGGTACCATCTTAATGCTCTATGAATAGCTATTGTTGTAGACAAATTCCACCAAGTGGAGTTGTTCCTCCCAATTTCCTTTGAAATCCAAGGCGTAAGCTCGCAACATATCCTCTAGCATCTAGATTGTCCTTTCCAACTGACCAGCCGTCTATAGATGATAAGCTGTACTATATTGCAACTTCGTTCCCATTGCCTCTTGCAAACTTTCTCAAAATTCTGTCATGAACTTCGGATCTCAGTCAGATGTGATCGTCATCGGTACTTCGTGTAGACGAACACTTGTCCCATGCACAACGCCGCATACCCTTCCAAGGTAAAATCCTTTCATATGGCAATAAAGTGCCTAGACTTCGTCAATCTATCGACTACAACTCAAATCAAGTCATTGCCTCGTTGACTCTTTAGTAATCCCATTACAAAGTCCATCATGATATGTTCCCACTTCCATTCGGGGATCTCAAGGGGTTACAGTAATCCTCTAGACTTGTAGTGTTGCGCTTTCACTTAAGCACTTAGCCACGTGCTTAGCGATGTCCAACTTCATGTCATTCCGCTAATTATATTATCGCAAGTTCTGGTACATCTTCATGTTGCGATGAGCATATGACAAAATCTCTGCCTTAAGCTCTACATCGCTGGTATGCACAATCGTCCATGAAATCTCAAGATTCTATCCTTGGATATTTAAAAATATGTTTTCCTCTCGGCTACATCCATTTGTAGAATCTTTTGGATTGCATGATCCATTGCTTGCGCATTTTTAATCCTAGTGTGCATTTTGGGCTCGATTCTAAGAGTAGTTATTAGACTTAAAAGGTGGCTTACTTCAAACTTGAACTTTGAGTCTCGAACTCCTTCTAGCAAGACCAATTCTTGAACCATCATGTGCACGATCGATGAGTTTCGACTAAACGCGTCTACAACCTTATTAGCCTTACTAGGATAGTATAAAATGTTGTAGTTGTAATCCTTGAGAAGCTTCATCTATCGACATTGTCTCATGTTTAATTCCTTTTGAGAAAACAAGTAATTCAAGCTTTGAAGATCTTTAAAAATTTGAAATCTTTCCTCACACAAATAATGCCTCCAAATTTTTAGTGCAAAAATAATTTTTGTTAATTCCAAGGCATGTGTCGAGTAATTTATCTCATGACGCATCCTAATCCTTTATAAGAGACATCGCTATAAATTTTATATCCACCAGGGCCTGACGAAATCATCAATATTGGTGCGGTAGTTAACTTATGCTTAAGCTCTTGAAAACTACACTTGCACTTATCTGTCCATTCAAACTTTTCGTTTTTCTTCAACAATCAAGTTAGAGGCATGCTTATAGCAAAAAATCTTTTCATGAATCATTTGTAATAGCCAGATAATCCCAAGAAACTCCTTACTTTTGTCACCGTCGTTGGCCTCGACCAATTCATAACCACTTTAATTTTAGTCGAGTCAATAAAAATCCTTTCGTTGGAAATCACATGGCCTAGAAATGCTACACGAGTTAACTAAAACTTGCACTTACTAAACTGGGTGTACAACTTATGATATTGAAGGGTCTGTAGCACTATCCTCAGGCGTTATTTGCACTCCTCCGAACTCTTCGAGTACACTAAAATATTGTCGATGAACACGATTACACATAGGTCCAAATACTCCTTAAACACCTGATTTATCAAATCTATGAAAGTTGCAGGGGCATTACTTAGATCAATGGTATTGTGATGAACTCATAGTGTCTATAACGCGTACGAAATGCCCTTTTTGGTATTACTTCCTTTATAATCCTCACCTGATGATAGCCTATCCTTATATCTATCTTGGAAAATACCAAAGCTCTTTGAAGTTGGTCAAATAAGTCATCTATCCTTGGTAACAAACACTTGTTCTTGATTGTCACATTGTTGAGTTGTTGATAGTTAATACAGAGATACGATGATTTATCCTTTTTCCTTATGAACAAAATTAGAGCTCCACATGGAGATGCACGAAGGTGAACAAACCTTTGTAGTAGCTCTTGCATCTACACCTTCAGTCTTTAATTCTAACAATGCCATCTTGTAAGTTGCTTTGGAATCAGCTTCATTTTAGGGGCCAACTCAATCACAAATTTTGTTTTCCTTTTAGAGGGCAGTCTAGACAATTGCTCTTGAAAGATATTAGAAAACTCTTGCACTACAGCGATGTCTTTTATACTTGGTTCCTCCATCAATGTGTTGACTATAGTTGTCAAATACCCTTGGCAACCTTCAGGTCTATGCCTTCCTCTCTACCCTAAAAGCTATCTTACAGCTAGAGTAATCTACCGTAGAGAATGCGTAGCACCGGGATCAAATAAAGCATGTGCAGCATAGTTGTATAAATACACTATACCTATAACCATGGAGGATGAATCCTTCGTCTCCTTTTGGGTGACAGCATACACCATTCCTTATATTGAGGGACTGTTTAGGTTGTTATGTGGAACATTCCTTGTAGGTTGTCCTACCTATGACTATTGCACTTGCGCTCCTATGGTCCTGCGGGGGCAATCGTTCACTTGATGGCTTTGCTAGCCACAACCAAAACAAGCTCCTGTTCAGGTTGGGCACGGGGCATTTCCATGCTTTTTGTCACAAAGTCGATATGCACCACTTAAGTTGGCTGCCTACTTTCCTACACCGTTCCTCTGGCTTGATGGAATATAATGCTTCCTTCTAGTCATCAACCTTTTCCCAAATTGATTATTGTCCCTATTCAAGCACAAATCTCAATCCAGAAGCACTTGTCCTTTTAGCTAGGTGCTTCACAATCATTTGAGCCCTCGCATACAGCTCATCAAATTCCTTCAGATTCAGAGATATTAGATGATCCTTGATTTCCGATTTCAGTCCATCCTTGAATCTACTGCCTTATCTATAGGATCCTCGATCAATCTCGGAGCATATTTAGACTGCTCATCGAACTTCGCTTTGTACTAGTCCACCGACATCTAGTTCTGCCGAAGTTGCCGAAACTCTGTCAACTTTTGTTCCCGAGCGCACTTCGAGAAGTATTTGCCACTGAAAGCTTTCATGAAGGTCCCCCACACCTAGGTCATACCTTAGGGAAATACCTTCCTTTGGATAGTCTCCTGCCAAGTACTGGCATTGCCTTGCAGTTGATAAACCGCTAGTGTTACCTTATCCTCCACCAAGCATTTCAACAGAGTGAAGGTCTTTTCCATCTCCTTGACCCAAAGAGTTGCAACCTCAGGGTCATCCACACTAGCAAACTTGGGTGGCTTAGTCTCATAAATTGCTCCACCAACTTGTGCATTGGTTGTTTGTGAGGCTCATCTCTTGCCATCGGGATTGGAACTCCAACAGGAGCGGTATCATTAGCAATGGCGACGACGATAGCAGTAGCAATGGTAGTAGCAGCAGCTTGGGCCTATGCTTGCTGCCCAAGCATGTCGCCCAATTTCTCCAATGCCCAGAGGATCCCATCCAGTTTGGGGTACCCTAGTGCTCTTCCTTTAGCACCAATTTGCCTCGCAGCCATCCACCTACTGGGGGTTCTTCACTCAGGATTGCTCATTACGCAAAATCTTTACTGAAGCTGCTTTTCAATTCCAACAAGGAATTAGAAACTATGAGCAAGCCGCTTACAATAAGAGGTCCTATAGCAGTCACAAGTACATAAAGAAAATGTATTTTCTAGCTAACTATTCCAAACACTCATCGCTCCTTATCACTATAGCTATTGACTGGACTCTGATAACAACTCTGATAGGGATGTCACGCCTTAACCCTAGGGTACATGACAACCTCTATTCACTTGTCGTCAAATGAGTGCGATGCCTTAGGACGTGTCACTCACCATTTTTTTTTTATCTTTTACTTATGCGTATGCGGAAACGAAACATTAAATCCCAATCAAACAATAATAGTAGAGATAGTTAGAAAGAAAAACATCACAAAAGCATCCTCACCATTTTATTTATCAACCAAATTAACCCTAAGGAATAGTTACATGTACAACCCTACAACCGGGTACTGTTTCACTTGTCAACCAAAAAGATATAAGGGCAAAATGGGTCAATGTACTTCATCCAATGGGGCTGAGGTTAGGTCAGCCAAAAGGTCTGCAGTTAGGGCCATCCATCAAGGATTGTCAAGGTAGATGGGCGGTGAATCCAAGTCGTGCTTTGACGGATCGTAATCCGATAGGTAGTTTAAAATTGGTTGGGGCACAGGGGCCGAATTTAGCATGGTCTCATGGTCAAAGTCCTCCACAGCTCCATTATGAGGGTTAATGTCCATAAGGGCCCATATCTCGTAGCCAGGGCCAATAGCAAGTGGGCTATCAAACCTACGAAAGAGACCACATAGGAACTCCCCCTGCTACATGAATCATGCTCGAAACACATAGGGCATCCGGAAATCTAGCCCCTCATCCACCCACAAGATGGTCATGTGCTTCTCAAAAGGTTTGGACTATCCGAGAAGTTGTGATGCATGATTATGATGTTCTATTCTCGAGGGATCCTGAACTATATCGGCTGCTGCGTCATACTAGGAACCTGAAAATGGTTGATCAACAACAAATGAGGTAAAATTTCAGTGAGTTAAAGCTCTAAATCTTGGCTAGGGTACCAATTCACCTAAGGGGTACCTAACTCGTGCATTCCTCATCATAACTAACATTTAATCGGTTTATAGGCAACCTTACCTCGCAACAGCAGATACCCTGCACAATACATATATTTACATAATTAGAACACAACATGTGATATTCAATGCACATGTGCTAGATATAACATACAAATATTTGCATAGTCAAAACATAACATATGATATTTCATGCACACAGTAGTTAAGCGTGTTTCAATTATTATGACCTCTCGGCCACGGTACAACTCGAAGGCTAGTGATCTTCTAGTCTAACTAGGCATCATCCTACCCTATCAGGCACGACATCATATAGATCTCCCGCCACAGATGGCATTCCTTTATGGAGCATCAGTCTAGCTTCTACCATAACATGGCATCCAGACATGCATTGAGCATCCAATAAATTAAGCATCGTCCCCCAAACTCCCATGGGGTGACAGGTTCAATTAATGTGTCCATGCAAGCACCTCATAATATTCAATCAATTTGATTCTCAAGGCACTCACTCCATGATCCATATGGGACATGCATAAAATTCACATATAATGCAACTAGTGTCCCACATAATATTCATAAATCGTTCCAATGCAATAGTTCCACAGTCCACTATTCACAGTAATTAATTATTATAAGAATAATTAACCAATGCAAAGGAACTTGTAATAATTAATTATTTTTTAAAATAATTAATTATTACTAAGAAATATATAGTCTTAATTAATTATCGCAAACAATAATTTATCAACACTAAAAATGATTAATTATAATTAATTATTTCCAAAATGATTAATATAATTAATTATTTTAAGTTAAACATAACCATATAATTAACATAATTTATAGTTAAACTCTAGTTAATTAATGCTAAGCAAGATTAATGAAACTAACTGTCATAAACTAAACTAGCCACCTAATCTAGATCAATCCTAAACTAATCTACCCCTAATCGATATTAGAATATTGATAGTTTGCAACCGGGACAGCACAAGCGCGATGTAGGTTGTAAAGGGAAATCATGGATATCTCCGGCGCGTCGAGACGAGACGGCATAAAAATGGTTCTTGGCCGAGGAATGTTCGGCCAAGGAGAACTAAAGAAGAGGGAGGTGATGGCGGCGGCTGGGGTGGCTCGGGGCAACTCATGGATGGCTTTAATTGTTTGCAAGGATCGCGTGAGGTGGCGACTAAGCTTGGCGGTGAGGAGGGCAGCTTGCTTCCCCTATCCATGAGGAGCTTGAGCGAGCCGAATCAAGAAGGGAGGGTGGATCGGCGGGTGGTGGTGCTTCTTGGGTTGTTCACAATGGTGTCGAGGGCAGAGGGACGATGGTCGATGGTGAAGATGGTTGGCGGTGAGGTGCTGGCTGGCTCGGCCAAAACAGAACCAAGAGAGAGGAAAATGGTGCATTGGTTTCAGGCAGCTCTAGACAGGTTTGCGGGTGGTCCGACGGCATGTGATGGCCCCTAGTGAGCTGGCGAAGGGGTTGAGGTGGCTGGTGGTGAGGCGGGTGCAGTCGACTCGGCTTGGACCAGGAACAGCCGTAGCAAACTAGAGAAAGAAGAAGAAGGGAATGGTTGGTTTTAGGCGCAATTTGACTCGTGAGCGGTGGACAGCAACTCACTGGCGGTCAGGTAGTGAGCAAATGGTCAGGGTTGAGCTGCGGTGGGCGATGTGGTCCAACTCGATGTTGTACAACAGGGAAAAAAGAAAAAAGAACCAGCCGGAGGGAAGGAGGAGGAAGGAGGAGAAGAAAAGGAGGAAGAAGTGTGCGGGCGAGGGTGGAGAGAGAGACTGCACGTAGAGAGAGAAAGAGAGAGAGAAGGAAAGGAAAGCAGGGGAGTTGGTAGTAGGCGTGTCAAAAACCGAACCGAAAATTGAATCGAAATTGAAAACCAAACTGAACCGAATTGAAATTTTGTGCGTTTTTGTTCGGTTAACTAAAAAATAACCGTTAACTTTTCGGTTCGGTTCGGTTTTCAGTTTGGTTCGGTTAACCGAATCTAAGCGGAATTCTTAATTAAAAGTGAACAATCTATCTTCATCATCATTTTTTCTTCATTTAGATCCCAATAAGTAAAGCAAAAATAGAAAAACTGAAAAACTGTCCTGAACTGAACTGAATTGAACCGCATTTTTAGTTTGGTTCGTATTCGATTCGGGATGATTTCTGTTTGGTTAAGTATTATCTCTTATCGATTTGATTCAGTTCGATTTTTTGAAAATCCAAACCGAACCGAATCGTTTACACCCCTAATTGGTAGGGGAGAGGACGCACCTCACTTTTTGTGTCCCCCTCCCATCTAACAAAGTTTTCCCCAAACTTTTGTCCTATTCTCATAAATGTAGGGGAGCACAATTTGGTCGTTTTGCCCATTTTTGGGTGCAAATTTCCAAAATGCCCATGTCGGAAATGAAGAAGTGGCACATGTCAGGTTTAAATTTTCGAGCCGTTGATCCTTTTTCGAACATTCCCGAGCGAGCTGAAAATTTAGGAATTAATGAGGCAAAATTCAACAATTTAATCCCGACATTCAAAAAGCTCAATAACTGGGTTTGGAACTAAAATCATGGCCAAGTCAATCAATTGTAACCTTAGTACATTTCAGATTAACGGGTGGTTTGAGGAGTCATGTGCATTCCACCCGTGTTTAAAATAATATTAATCTACGTTTTGAGCGAACTCGAGTTAGGGATAACTTCGGTTGACATGAAATTGCGGTGAACTAATTGCTCGACTTTCGTCAATCCTTAAAGGCGAATTGTTATCCATGGTTGAGCTCTCTGGTCGTAAGCATATTTGAATTCTTAATAGCCTTTCTCTTTTGGTTAGTATTTCATGAATGACAATTTATATTGAGATTTAATTAATAGTGCATTGATCAAATATTCAATTATAAAATCTAAATTAGGTCGAAAATTTAGGATGTCATAGCAAAATAGATCTTTTCCCAAACTATAAAACCATACCTCTAAATGTATTTAAAGAGTCACTTGCACACTTTATCTCACCTATGTAAATGCCTTCACTTCAACTAGAACCCTTTTTTTTAATGTATTTATAAATGGGTTTCTCACTTTTGCTAACTCTTAGGAGGAACACTCAAATAGGTATTATAAGCTTACAAAAGAGACCTAGTCAAGAACATCTCAAGCATACTCATTTTCTCATGTGGTTGCCCTTTCCAATGTTATGATTTCTTGAACGTTTTAGTTCGTGATTTTTCGCTAGAATAATCTTGGAATATTGTACTTTATTGTTATGAGCTGGGTCTTCAATTTAGAAACTCCAACATTCTTCAAATCTATATATGAAAAGTGCCCGGCGATTAGGTCTAACTACTTTGCAGATTCAAGATTTTGCTTTTAGATCCTTCATTTTGTAGATTTACAAACTTTGTGAAACTTTGCTCAAATGCTTTAGAACTTAGTATCGACATGATTAAGTTATGATCCTCAACACACTTAAATGAACTCATTAAATATTTGCATTAAGTTTAGTTATCGTCAAAATCCTTTAGGGATATTCTCCAACATTAACAAGGCCTAACAAATAACTATATCACCATATGTAAAATGACATATATATGCCGACCAGAAAAAAAAAACATATATAGGCTCATCTTTTGCTTATTACCGTATGGCATTCGGCTATACTAGTGTGTGTCTAAATTTCCTATTCAAGTCATGCTAAAGAGTGTTTTAACGGCACTTATTATGCAAACTCAGTAAGGAATGTTTTGCTTTACAACATATTGGTTACATATATAACAAAAGTGTTGCTATAGTGAAAGATGTAACAATGCCATATTTGAATAATGAACTAGTGCACATTTTCTATTTTAGGAAAATTTAGTTTTAATCAGATTGACTGCTTCATCTTGATCTTGTGAAGTTTAGAGCATTCATATAATGTAATTTATTAGTAATTCATTTTGATTCTAAAAAAAATTCATTAAGTTTGGCACGTATGTTGATAGCCACAATTTATTCTAAGATGAAGAACTTTCAAACATTAGAAATAACTCTAGTTATGTTAAATGCAAATCTTGTAAATTCCAAGTTTTTAAATTATCTATTTTATTGATATGTGGGAGTTTAGAAAATCTATATGCAAAAGATGGATGCACATTCTGATACAATTAAGTATTAGAAGTCCATTGTAGTTAATACAATTGCAACTATGTGTCATACTAAAACAAGGATGAGAATGATGTATAAATTGTCGATTTCTATGTTAGAGAGGTGGTGGCAATTTTTAATACTCTCATAGGACTGGCTACTTGTCCTTTTAACATGGCCTCTCCTTCAGCTTTTACCTTTCACTTTTAAGACTTAACATTGGTTTTTTATTCGGGAAAAAAATTGAAACTAGGATCTGGAAACAACCACCAAGAGATTGTAAAATGCCACACAAATCATCCACTTTAAAAAGAAGCATATGCTACGATTAGTTTATTGCAAGCAGGTGACATCTTTTTCTACTGTCTGGTAAGTCTTTTCAAGATTGCCAAAGACAGATGTTGGAACTGCCATAGCTCTTTTTGGAAAGAATATGCTTGAAACGGTACCAAAGAGGCACAAAGTCTCATTCTCCAAAAAGATTAATAAGATTTACGCAAAATCTTCTTTTGGATTAATTCGAGTCAAGCTTGCCTGTCATGGCTATTTGAGTGTATGATTTCATAAGAAGTTTTACAATGGATCCGCATATCTTCTTAATAAAGTCGAGCTATCTTAGATTGAATTATTGGCACTGAAAGAATAAGCTAGCCAAGGTTGAGAATGCAAGAGAAATGCTGTAAACTGTTGGCCAAATACTACTTGTACTCTTGACCTATTGAAAGAATTGCATGACCAATGGTTCAGCATTAGAAGAGTACATAGATGGTACTTATGTATAACAACGACAAGAGCGCATAACACATTAAATAATGTTAAAGAAACCATTCAGAAACAGATATGGATAGTTCTATTCGTTGTGATTAATTAGCCATGAAATCCAATCCGGTCATAAAAATAAATTGTGTGAAAAGTGTTGAACAACTTATGCATCCTCTATAAGTTTTTAAATCATTGGAGAATTTTACGGTACATCTTTTACATCTTGATGTACCAAACAAATCGATTATGTAACCCAGCTACCGATACTTTTCATAAAAGCAAATAAATGCAACAGTAGAAGGGCCCTCAAAGGGTTAGTGCGATAGTCAACTAAATAACTGCCCGACCAACTAGCATTACCCAACGAACGGCTTAGTGACAGCCGGAATTTGACCAAATCTCCAGCAATTGATAGCTATTGTCTTGTTCAACCTTTTTGATTTTCAAGATCATGTACCCTATGTGGACCTTGGTGCTACAATCATCCGTTTGACTTCTCTTCTAGACGGATCCGGCCTTTTGTTGGTCAGAATTTAGGAAACTCCATTGGGAGAATTGTCGGATTATGCGATGAATGAATCTCCGGTGAGATGGGGCAAAAAAAAAAAAAAAAAATTAGAAAAATCTCCCAAACCAGCATGGAATATGTGACTGCAAATGCCAAAGGCATAGATTTGGACAATTCCATCCAACGAGACCAACCTTCACTTACTAATAACTTATTGGACAACTAAAATATGTTAATTATTTCACCTTGCACAACTTCTTCAATTTATAGCTTTCTTTGTCCAACGCCCTCACATGTGCGCTTAAAAATCTCTCCCTTCCTTGTAAGCCATCTCTATTCAAATCACCACTTTAACTCGACCGAATTTGGAAGATGTTGGTGAGCAAAACATACAATAAGATCTCCATATTTCAAAGTTGATCTAAATGGGTTACTCTATCAAAATATCAATTCAAAGGTAATAAAATTAGGGCGCAATACACTAGTGGAAACTCATCCAACACTCCTTATATGTACAATATAATTTGTCACGTCATGTTGGGTATAGCGACGAGTCAAATTAAATCAAGTTCCCCAACTGCCCAGCTTCTATACAAGTGCAATTGGATATCAAGTTGTAAACCGGGTTTGGAATCCCAATGACAAAAGCTAAAATGTTTGGCAATTGATAGCGAAAGTAGATAATTTTTTGGTTGTAAATAGGGTAGGCAAATTTAGCCAATGAGACTAGAATTTGACCATTTATAAACGGAATTATCGATAACTTAAAGAGAATCGACAACTCTTCAGTGAAGTCATTGACCATTTAATTCAATTACTCTAGCTTTTGACAATTCCTTGAAATCAATTTCATCAATCCAAAATTGAGTGATAACTCCTTTCTTGATGGTCATCGTCTTCGTCTTTTTCACAATGATTGTGATTGTCTGCTTTCTGAATTATTTGGAAATTTCAGAGCAATCAAATCGGAAGAATAGAACCTGTTGTCTTTGAGGGGCTATGGTTGTTTTAAGTTGTTTTCTTTTTCGTCTAGGTTAAAATAATCAAGAGTTCCATTGTCTAAAGGGATAAATATTAAGTATAGTTGTCTATTTCATGCCCCTCACGGATTAAATTGCAGAAATGCATTGTCAATTTAAATAGAGATCACGGCGGTAAAAGAAAAATAAACTGTAAAGCCGTGGTTAACTTCTCAATGTGCTTCTGGCTGAAACATAGCAAAATTGCCCAATTGAAAGCAAAATCATGTTACGGTACTTGATCGAATAAAAATCCCAGTCTCAATATGCAAAGCAATCGACAAGTAAGTGGCTGCTTTTTGATGGAAAAATGCTAAGAAGAAGCCTGGACTTACATTTGTGGTAGTGGGAATTTCTAATTATTTTTTTGCCAAATGGAATTTCTAAAATTTAGAAAGGATCTTAGGGACTTGGCTTTAGGGACCTAATTGCATTCAATAAGGCCGTACTGGGTGTTGGTACCCAAAATTGAATATGCCTCACATGGTGGTCACATGAGCAAAATTCTCCTCAAAGCCTAATGAAATGACATATGAGGCCCTGGTATTGGCTATCGATGGACATCTAGAAGAAAGTTGAACTGTCAACGATGATAAAACCATGTGGCTGAATATCAAGACGTAGATTTCGGTGGTAAATTGCAAAGGTCAATAGGCATGAAAGAAAGGTGGTGAATGATTAAAATTCAACTTGGAAAGTTGTCCTTAACAAATGGAAGCACAATTAGAACAGTTATGGAATAAACCAACGAAAGAATAGGAAATGTGTTGAAGATTGAAAGCTGTGAATTCAAATTAGTAATTGCTCAATGGTTATTGGAATATCCTTATAAATACCTAAGGTCCTCCAATGAGACGGCCCTCCGAACAACACACAAAACTCTTTATCTTTCCTTAGTTGTTTTAGCATAGCATAGTTGTAGTTTTAGGTTGTTCTCGTTGATTCAATTCTAACGAATGTCATATCCTAGGCAGTGCTGTTGATTAGATTCAAGCACTATCTGACCTTTGTCCAATGTCATCGATTAAATTCTAACGTAGTGTCCTCATGTCCACCTAAGAATGGTGTCTCCTCAGTGGTGATATTGTCATTCAACATCGTCGATTAGATTTTGGTGCTATATTTTCATATCCATTTAGGGGTAAAGTTCTTTGGTGGTCGATCCTTGTCTAACGTCGTCGATTGGGTTCAGGCATTGTGTCCTTGTACCCATCTAGGGACAATGTTTCCTCAATAGTAATATCATCACCCGATGTCATTGATTTGATTCCGGCATTACGTTTTTATATCTATTTAGTAGTAAGGTCTTTTGGTAGTCAATTTTTGTCCGGCATCATCAATTAAATTCCAATGTTGTCTCCTCCAACGTACATACAAGCAACATTTACCAGTGCTATTTCACTGATCTAGTGAAGTCAACTAGTTTCTGGCATAGGATTCAGACATTGATTGTCACGCCCCGACTCTCGAGCTCGCGGCAACCCCTTCTCTTGGTCGATTGAAAGCGACGTCCCAGGACCCATCGACGACCATTCATTTTATCTTTGATTATGCGCAAGCGGAAGACGAACCATCCCCAGACAATCAATCAATCAACAGGGATAGAGGGATGAACGGCAAGAACAACAACAACTACTCATTTATACATCTTCATTGGATTAACCAACGGAGGATCGTTTCCGAATTACAAGCCCGACAAAAAGGGCCGATCCATCCTCTAAGCCAAACCAAAAAGAAACTAAGCTAATCCAATTAAACAAGAAGAACCCTCAGGTTCAACACCATCATCACTCGGACTCATCGGACTCAGTCTCCGTCGAGTCGATCACTGGAGGAGCGGGGCAGGATCCTCCATTGCGGGTACGCCATACTAGGGGCCTGAAAATGGTTAACCACGACGGGTTGAGATAAAATCTCAGCGAGTTCTTCCCCAAAGCCCGGTTAGTACGCCAACTCAACCCGGGGGTATCTCTCCCGAACCACCCCTCACTCAACCCAACAACGAACAGCCAAAACCAAACAACGGCCAACAACGAGACGGGGCAACCAACAATCATACGGTCGGTTTGCATGCAACCTTACCCGGTATGCCATACCCTGCACGTCAAATCTCATACGATGCAAGCAAGGCACATGGCCGTCAGATGATACAGTTCATCAATCACATGCGAATCGCATCATAAGCGATCTCACCTGGCCATTGCCACACCCTGCACGACTGTCAACTCATGCGTGCGTACCACAAATCATCACGATCATCACGACACTAAGAGCATGCGAATAATCAGAGCATCTCACACAGCTTTCTCATGTCTCACACTCACACATGCTCCGATTATTACGACCCCCTCCTCCTAGGCCACGGCACAACCTTATGGTTGGCGGTTCTGGCTAAACCAGCTTCGTCCTCTTTACCTCGAGGCACGGCGACGTCAAGGGCTCACTCCCAAGACGGCATTCCCGAAGGAGCACAAGACTCGCCCACTACCGCAGTCCCGCCGCTGCGACGAGGGCCCGGACCCGCCCCATACCGCGATCCCACATAGAACCCCTCCCATCGGGCATCCGACCGAAGTCGGGCGACCCATCGCCACGGCACAACCCCATAGGGATTGGCGGTCTTCCGGCAACGCCGGGTTCTCTAATTTAATGTGATCATGCAACACCTCATCAAGCAATCCATTTATATCTTTGCTCTGTCGTGAATGCAACATCACTCATGCTCATGCGACATGCCATTTCAGATAACCCACGCAACATGTCATGCGATCTCACTTGACAATTTCCAAAATTCAATTCAACCAACACTCAATCACGCATTTCATCAATATTCACGAGTATAATTAACAATCGGCACTCCAATTAATCACAAAAATCAAGACCACATCAAAATAAGACTAAATTTAGCTTACGGATGAGCAGTCTGCCGTGAACGATGTCAGGTGAACAGGTGATTAGTGAACGATAATCCGTGAATGTGATTTTTCCGAAATTCAATTATTTAAAACATTTAATCCAGAAATTAAACAAAACATTAATTAAAACAATTAATCAATTCAATTAAATCAAATCATGCTTAATTAATCACATAAACACAATTAATCTCAAATTAAGCACAATTAGCAAAAGTAAGTTAATCTAATCCTAACCATCTATCTAACCACCTATCTTAGGGCTAATGCAACTTAATTAAACCCCTTAAACCAGAATTAACACTAATTAACCAACCCTAAGCAAGTTTAGGCACTAAATAGGGATTAGGAGCTAAACTCACCCGTTAAGCGGGCCGGCGACACGAACGCGGCGGCGGCGACGAACCCGACACCCGGGGACCTCTACCACGACGATCCAAGGCGGCCCCGGGGCTGGAACAACAGCAGCAAACTCGGAATACCCACTGCAACACTGAAAACTGCACTGCACAGGAGGAAAGGCTGATCGGAGTTGAACAGGCTGCCCGGAGCTCCGGCGAGCGGCGGGCCAGCAACCGGCGGTACCCGGGGTCAAGGGGGAACCACTTGTGGCTGGTATGGGCGGTGGTTTGGCCGGAAATGGAGAGAAACGGAAGAAAAGGCGGAGCTGTGCGGGGGCGACGCTACGGTGACGGACGGAGGACCGGTGACTTCTAGCCGCCGTACGGGTCGGACGGCAGCTCCGTTTGACGATTGGCCGCCGTGAGAAATACGGAATTTCTGTGCTGAACATTTTGATAGGTGGCACGGCCCGAGATTCCACCGGGAAGGCAACGAACAACTCAAATTTCGGTGAGAGGTCCAAAGCGAGAAACTGCAGAAATTGCAAGGAGAAGCAAGGGGAAGAGGGCTGCGATTTTGGAGAAGATGAAGAGGAGAGAGAGAGTGAAGTGAAGGCTGAAGGATAAGCCTTATCAAGGCCATCAATGCTTGCCCCACTTGCCAAACAATTGACCTCATCTTCTCTCTCTTCTTTTTGACTTTTCTTCAAAATATCCAAGGGCATTTTGGTCATTTCCACCTTGCACATTTCCCAATCTGTCCTTGGGCTGAAAATGAAGGGCG
This sequence comes from Corymbia calophylla, assembly GCA_014182845.1. Classification (NCBI taxonomy): domain Eukaryota; kingdom Viridiplantae; phylum Streptophyta; class Magnoliopsida; order Myrtales; family Myrtaceae; genus Corymbia; species Corymbia calophylla. The sequence continues at coordinate 14,475,474 of CM024700.1, forward strand.
GGCCTAGGAAAAGGCCGGAAAATTAATAGGAATGGGCTCGGGAATTTGTTGGGCTCGAAACGGCTTAAGATTAGACAACGGGCTCGGGAGGGTAAAGGGTCGGTTTGGCCCAACGGGCTCACTCGCTTGCCTCGGGCCTTCCATGGCGGCTGTCCCACCTTGGGCGTGAGGCCCACACTGATCTTATCCGGCCCACGTCCTCGTAGGCTCGTGTCCTCGGTCCAAAAGTCCCTTTTCCAAACACTCGGCTCAACTGGCATTATCGATTGTCTACGAAGCATTGTCCAAAAGTCCATCCCAGACGTTCCCGAAAATTCGAAGTCAATATTAGATTCACATGCCTTGTCAATTTCGCCCGAATGCCATTTTGGTACTACTCGGGCGACGGGCGGCTTTGAGGATTCATACGTAATCGACTCGTGCCAAATTACGTTCAAGACTTCTCGATACATGGACGTCCTTGACTATATAAAATTGCGAATGATAGATTCTTATTTCAAAGTACACGATTACCAAGAATCGACATAGGGTCGTTTGCGAGCTCGATAACAATAAACAGAATCACCCATCGTCCCATTATTTCTGTCCGCGAATTGACTTCCGGTCGTCCACGAAATCAGCCGCATGACTACGGGATCGTCCTTACGCAAGTCTCACGGTCGAGTCGTTTTCCCGAGTCAAGTTCTTTAGTCGCACGAGTTCTATCCTCATTAGCATTTCCCTCAAGGTCGGTATCTCGGGAGTGATCGGTTCGAGTGAGATCAACCAACAATGCATCGACGAAATTCACGTTCATTCCTTCCTCAAAAGGGCTCGAATTTCAGGATGTTACAACTCTTCCCCTCTTATAAAAATTTCGTCCTCGAAATTTGCTGCTACTAACAAGTCCTCAAAAAAAAAAATGGGGGTGCTGATGCTTCATTACTTCTTCACTTTCTAGTGTAGCTCCCTCTGTTCCGTGATACTGTCAGATCACCTTAACTGAGGCGATAGTCTTGTTTCGAAGTACTTGCTCTTTACGGTCCTCTATCCGTATCGGCCTCTCCACGTATGACACCCTGTCGTCTACGTCCAGTTCCTCAAAATTCAAAACATGAGTCAAGTCCGATTCATACTTTCTTAACATGGACACGTGGAAAACATCATGTACTTGAACAAGCTTCGGTGGCAACACAAGACGATACGCTAAAATCCCGATCCTTTCCAAAATTTCAAAAGGGTCCAACGTACCTCAAACAACTTTTCTTTCTTGCCAAATCTAGAAGTACCCTCGTCGGCGATACTTTCAAAAACACACGATCGCCCACCTTAAACTCCAACGGTCTGCGATGCTTATCTGCATAACTCTTCTGACAACTCTGAGCGGTCTTTAATTTGTCTTTGATAATCTGAACTGCATTCAATAATTGCTAAACCAATTTTGAACCAGCGATTCCCAGTTCTCTGACCTCGTTCCATCGACTGGAGTTCCACAACCTTGACCAAATTTCTGTTATACCACTCTGATAAAATCTTATCCCACACGCACTCTCTTTTTGCACAATGCGTAGTTCAGTTCATTTCTGCCCCTTTCGACATCCTAGAAGCCTGCCAGGAGTCGCTCCTTGCTCAGGCACTCTGGCCCCGGCGACCACTCCCCGCCCTCGTCGGATCAGTCGTTACAGGCATCTTCGAACTACACCACTACTAGCAAAAGTCCTTTTTTTGATATGCACCATCTCATAGAGGTATTATCCGCTTTGGCCTGTCCCATACCAAGCCTCACGGTTTTAACCTCGTCCGAGCACCACAAAGTGCGAAACTTTCTCCAGCTCGTCAACCCATGAACTCGTTTCCACGGGGTCACTTATCGACACTTGAAATCTGATTCACTGAATTTCCATTGAATCGTTGTCCGAATTCCACAAACTATCGATTTTTCTTCCAATACTCCTTTCACGCCCATTTAATAACCAAACCAAGAATTCACCTTAACCACTTGAAAATTAGTGCAAACCAAATGTCATTTATTGCACCAAAAGCTTTCGGATACCTCTTCAAATCCTTTCTGATACCTTGAGAAGAAATCATCGATAATACTATTTCGCCACTCATCCATTTAGCATCAAGGGATAATTAATTCTTAATCCACCGAAAACAAAAATCCATTCCTCAAATCCCTATCTTAATATATCCCCTGAAAAAATCCACCTTGGTAAATTCACATCTTAATCGAATCTAAGACTTCCGAGCAATAAATCATCCACCGTAATTCTTATCAAAGATCATCACCATTTAATAGATCATCTCTTATGATCCCATACCTACAACTCCTCAAATCATCAAGATAAACTTATCTGACTTCCATTAAATCCAATGACCTCAATTGTTGTGACGCGTAAGCAACCAATCTTCTTTGTTGCCTTACCACACTGTCAAATCCCTTATACGACACCTCACTGCAAATCTCGTATTCTCCAATACTAGACTAAATCCTCAAAACTGGTGCGGTAATTAGCTTATACTTAAGCTCTTAAAAATTTCACTTATTCGTCCATTCAAATTCTTACGTCCTTCATTAACCTTCGTATCAGAGGCGTAACTATCGTAGAGAACCTTTCTACGAATCGTCTGTACTAACCTGTCCGACTTAGACGACTTCGAACCTCTGTCACCGTCATAAGCCCTGACATATTCATGACTGTCTTGATCTTAGCGGATCCATAGAAATTCCTTCGTCCAAAATCATATGACCAACAAAACAACGCGAGTAAACCCAAACTCGCACGTATTAAACTTAGCATACTGTTTATGCTCTCGAACGGTCTATAGCACCACCCTCAAGTGCTGTTCGCATTCCTCTAAATTCTTCGAACATTCCAACATATCGCTCACGAACTCAAATACAATTTGCTCCAAATACACCTTAATCACTCAATCCATCGAATCCATAAAAACAACTAGCGTATTAGTTAATCCAAACATCGGTATGGTAATCTCGTAGTGACCAAATCACACACAATGTCATCTTTAGTTTTTCCTCCTTTTTAATCCTCAACTACTGATAACCCGTCCTTGGGTCTAGCTTGGGACATATCGAAGCTCCTTGAAATGGGTCAAACAAGTCATCCATCCTTGGTAATGGACACTTGCTCATGACCGTCCCTTGGTTGAGCTACTGATAAGTGATGCATAAGTGCAACGATCCATCCTTGATTCTTCAACTAACCAATTAACCTCAGTTGTCCAATAACCTTAGCAACCTTCGTCCAATAAACGAGTTACTTCCAACGACGAATTTCAAAGGGGTCAAGGTCCTCCTCGATTTCCCACAAACTCAAAACTGTCACCTACTACTGGGTTAAACTAAATTGTCTTTCCATGACAATCCACTTTCTATTGGGTGGGATGAGATTCCTTCTCCCCATCATTGGTCCCTTTTCCAACCGATGATTATCTCTATTAGGCACGAACCGCGAGCCAAATGCGGTCGCCCTCTCGATCATGTTCTTCTCGATCATCTGGGCCCTCTCGTACATCTCATCAAAACTCTTTAAACTCAAGGCACCAGCTGGCTTTCAATTCCGGTTTCAAGCCATCTCCAAACCATCTCGCCCTATCCAAGGGTCCTCCACTAACCTCGGTTTATACTAGGCCAATTCAGCGAACTTCGCCTCATACTGAACCACTAACATATGATTCTAACGAAACTGTTGGAACCCTGCCATCCTTGACTCTCTCGCACTATCTGAAAAATACTTTCCATTAAACGCTTCGCGAAAGGCACCCCAAGTCTGAACCATGCCTTCAGGGAACACTCTTCCTTGAGTAGCTCCCTACTAAGTACTGGCATTACCTTGAAACTGATAAGCCGCTAAAAGCACTCTGTCTTCCTCTGAACACCTCAACACTGTAACAGTCCTCTCCAAATCCCTTATCCAAAGGGTTGCAACTTCAGGGTCGCCCACGCCACTGAACCTCGGAGGCTTCAGTCTCAGGAACTGCTCTACCAGCCTAGGCATCGGTCTCTCACAGGCCTTTCCTCTCACTAGGGGAACTACAAGGACCACAGCAAAAGCACACAGCTTGCTGTCCTAACAAAGTCTCTAGCGCCCCGGCGGGATCCCGTCTAACCTAGGATCTGCTGCGCGCTACCTCTAAGACTGGGTCGACCGGACACCGCCGTACACCTAGGGGCCGCTCGGGATTGCTCATCACTCACGGACTATGAGCAACCCTCCACCACACAAAACCACAAAAGCAATCACAGGCACGTAAAGTAAAAGCCATCCCTATCTCACTATCCCAAAAATCCCACGCACCTTATCACTCCAAGTCTCGACCTCGCTCTGATACCAAAACCGACGGGGTTGTCACGCCCCGACTCTCGAGCTCGCGGCAACCCCTTCTCTTGGTCGATTGAAAGCGACGTCCCAGGACCCATCGACGACCATTCATTTTATCTTTGATTATGCGCAAGCGGAAGACGAACCATCCCCCGGACAATCAATCAATCAACGGGGATAGAGGGATGAACGGCAAGAACAACAACAACTACTCATTTATACATCTTCATTGGATTAACCAACGGAGGATCGTTTCCGAATTACAAGCCCGACAAAAAGGGCCGATCCATCCTCTAAGCCAAACCAAAAAGAAACTAAGCTAATCCAATTAAACAAGAAGAACCCTCAGGTTCAACACCATCATCACTCGGACTCATCGGACTCGGTCTCCGTCGAGTCGATCACTTTGGAGGAGCGGGGCGGGGATCCTCCATTGCGGGTACGCCATACTAGGGGCCTGAAAATGGTTAACCACGACGGGTTGAGATAAAATCTCAGCGAGTTCTTCCCCTAAGCCCGGTTAGTACGCCAACTCAACCCGGGGTATCTCTCCCGAAACCACCCCTCACTCAACCCAACAACAACAGCCAAAACCAAACAACAGCCAACAACGAGACGGGGCAACCAACAATCATACGGTCGGTTTGCATGCAACCTTACCCGGTATGCCATACCACGCACGTCAAATCTCATACGATGCAAGCAAGGCACATGGCCGTCGGATGATACGATTCATCAATCACATGCGAATCGCATCATAAGCGATCTCACACAGCCATTGCCACACCCCCCGCACGATCAACTCATGCGTGCGTACCACAAATCATCACGATCATCACGACACTAAGAGCATGCGAATAATCGAGCATCTCACACAACTTTCTCATGTCTCACACTCACACATGCTCCGATTATTACGACCCCTCCTCACGGGCCACGGCACAACCTTATGGTTGGCGGTTCTGGCTAAACCGGCTTCGTCCTCTTTACCTCGAGGCACGGCGACGTCAAGGGCTCACTCCCAAGACGGCATTCCCGAAGGAGCACAAGACTCGCCCACTACCGCAGTCCCGCTGCGACGGAGGCCGGGACCCGCCCCCATACCGCGATCCCACATAGAACCCCTCCCCATCGGGCATCCGACCGCCGAAGTCGGGCGACCCACGGCACGGCACAACCCCATAGGGATTGGCGGTCTTCCCGGCAACGCCGGGTTCTCTAATTTAATGTGATCATGCAACACCTCATCAAGCAATCCATTTATATCTTTGCTCTCGTGAATGCAACATCACTCATGCTCATGCGACATGCCATTTCGAGATAACCCACGCAACATGTCATGCGATCTCACTTGACAATTTCCAAAATTCAATTCAACCAACACTCAATCACGCATTTCATCAATATTCACGAGTATAATTAACAATCGGCACTCCAATTAATCACAAAAATCAAGACCACATCAAAATAAGACTAAATTTAGCTTCTGGATGAACAGTCTTGAACGATGTCAGAATGAAAGGTGATTAGTGAACGATGTAATCCGTGAACAAAAAGATTTTTCCGAAATTCAATTATTTAAAACATTTAATCCAGAAATTAAACAAAACATTAATTAAAACAATTAATCAATTCAATTAAATCAAATCATGCTTAATTAATCACATAAACACAATTAATCTCAAATTAAGCACAATTAGCAAAAGTAAGTTAATCTAATCCTAACCATCTATCTAACCACCTATCTTAGGGCTAATGCAACTTAATTAAACCCCTTAAACCAGAATTAACACTAATTAACCAACCCTAAGCAAGTTTAGGCACTAAATAGGGATTAGGAGCTAAACTCATCCGTTAAGCGGGCCGGCGACACGAACGCGGCGGCGGCGACGAACCCGACACCCGGGGACCTCTACCACGGCGATCCAAGGCGGTCCCGGGGCTGGAACAACAGCAGCAAACTCGGAATACCCACTGCAACACTGAAAACTGCACTGCACAGGAGGAAAGGCTGATCGGAGTTGAACAGGCTGCCCGGAGCTCCGGCGAGCGGCGGGCCAGCAACCGGCGGCACCCAGGGGTCAAGGGGGAACCACTTGTGGCTGGTATGGGCGGTGGTTTGGCCGGAAATGGAGAGAAACGGAAGAAAAGGCGGAGCTGTGCAGGGGGCGACGCTACAGTGACGGACGGAGGACCGGTGACTTCTAGCCGCCGTACGGGTCGGACGGCAGCTCCGTTTGACGATTGGCCGCCGTGAGAAGTACGGAATTTCTGTGCTGAACATTTTGATAGGTGGCACGGCCCGAGATTCCACCGGGAAGGCAACGAACAACTCAAATTTCGGTGAGAGGTCCAAAGCAGAAACTGCAGAAATTGCAAGGAGAAGCAAGGGGAAGAGGGCTGCGATTTTGGAGAAGATGAAGAGGAGAGAGAGAGTGAAGTGAAGGCTGAAGGATAAGCCTTATCAAGGCCATCAATGCTTGCCCCACTTGCCAAACAATTGACCTCATCTTCTCTCTCTTCTTTTTGACTTTTCTTCAAAATATCCAAGGGCATTTTGGTCATTTCCACCTTGCACATTTCCCAATCTGTCCTTGGGCTGAAAATGAAGGGCGGGCCTAGGAAAAAGGCCGGAAAATTAATAGGAATGGGCTCGGGAATTTGTTGGGCTCGAAACGGCTTAAGATTAGACAACGGGCTCGGGAGGGTAAAGGGTCGGTTTGGCCCAACGGGCTCACTCGCTTGCCTCGGGCCTTCCATGGCGGCTGTCCCACCTTGGGCGTGAGGCCCACACTGATCTTATCCGGCCCACGTCCTCGTAGGCTCGTGTCCTCGGTCCAAAAGTCCCTTTTCCAAACACTCGGCTCAACTGGCATTATCGATTGTCTACGAAGCATTGTCCAAAAGTCCATCCCAGACGTTCCCGAAAATTCGAAGTCCAATATTAGATTCACATGCCTTGTCAATTTCGCCCGAATGCCATTTTGGTACTACTCAGACTGACAGGCGGCTTTGAGGATTCACGCGTAATCGACTCGTGCCAATTCACGTTCAAGACTTCTCGACACATGGACGTCCTTGACTACGTGAAATTGCGAATGATAGATTCTTATTTCAAAGTACACGATTACCAAGAATCGACATAGGGTCGTTCGCGGGCTCGATAACAGTAAACGGAATCACCCGTCGTCCCATTATTTCTGTCCGCGAATTGACTTCCAGTCGTCCCTGAAATCAGCCTGCATGACTACAGGATCGTCCTTACGCAAGTCTCACGGTCGAGTCGTTTTCCCAGGTCAAGTTCTTTAGTCGCACGAGTTCTATCCTCATTAGCATTTCCCCTCAAGGTCAGTATCTCAGGAGTGATCAGTTCCGAGTGAGATCAACCAACAATGCATCGACGAAATTCACGTTCATTCCTTCCTCAAAAGGGCTCGAATTTCAGGATGTTACATTGATCGTAAGGAAGAGTACCACTTAAAAACTTCTTCATTTGGCGTCATCGACATCAATGTGATGTGCCAGCACATCTATTTGCCAATTTTGTCATATCTGACGTCATTGATTTAATCCTGACACTATGTATCAATTCTTAGATACATACTTCAGTATATTCAGGTACATTTATATTGGATTATTGATTGGAATCCTAGGGGAGATTGTATGTGAGTAGGCTCTTATAATAAAGCACAAACAATATTGCATTTGACCCTCTCTGTCCAATACTAACACAGAACCTAAGTCATATTCAAACAATAAAACCAAAATGCACCGTTCAGTAAAAGATATTTTGTCGTGGAATAAAATTGGCAAAACACTTGGTAAACAAACTTGGAGAGTGATAAAATGTAGTGTGACCTAAAATGTAGTGTGACCTTTCTTTAGCTAGCTTTTGAAACCAATATATTTTCCTAACTGCAATGTCTTGCAGGTTGGAAAAGGCACTCGACATTCTTGGAGATGGGAAAGTCTTTGAGTGTCAAACACCACAAGTACCAAAATTTGGCACGGGTGTCCACTTAAGTGCCAAAAGTTTCAAAATATACACTTAAATATTAAAATTGGAGAAGAATGGAACACTTTATTGCCAACGTCAAGAAATCCTAGTCAAACTACTGACATAGCATTTTCCAACGATTTTTTTTACTAATGTGGCAATTCTTAAAAGTTGTCCACGTGGAGTTATAAGTCCAAAAAAATGTCGTGTTATCGTAAATATGATTTTTAATATAAATATTAATTAAAATGAATTTAAAAAAAGAACAGCAACGTTGGGTGATGACCTCCACAGCCTTCGCCGCTACTACCACCCCACAATTACTGGAAAGGGGGTTGGCCTAGTCGTTGGCTGCCTGGGGCCTGCCAACCTCGACTGACTCTCTCCGCACCATCACCAAATGTGTTGTTGTCTTTCTTTTCTTTTTAATTTAGTTTTTAATATTTATTTTAATTAATATTGATATTATAATAAAATTTGGTTGAGTAGGCTTTTCGGCAAGTCATGTAGACCACTTATATTAATAAAAATAAGCTATTTCGGATTTTTGGTTGCCCTCGTCAGAGTTGGCACTTAAGTATCCCAATTTTTTTAAAAAGTGACATTTAAGTGTACTTTCTGGAAGTTTGGCACTTAAGTATCTACCTGTGCCAAGTTTCGACACTTATGGTGTACTTTAGTTGAAAGTCTTCTTATGGGAGGAGATCCAATATCCCCAGATGTAATGTGGTCAGTTGGGAATGGTAAAAGAATCAACATCAAAGAAGATAATTGGCTTAGAAGTGGAACAATAGGGGGGGGGGGTTATGCTATGAAAGGGGAACCACATAAGGTAGTTGAGTTGATTATCCAAGAGGAGTCAAAGTCAAATTAATGCATTTTGGTGAAAATGCTATGCCCATAATGGAAAACCTTTTCAATGATGGGAGAAAGCCATGAGTTGACAAATTTGAACTTTGATCGACAAAGTTTGAAGGCGAATAACTCTTATCGATAAGAGAAGATGACAAAGAAGCCATTTCTATATAATACATTATTTCACCTCATCGGACACAATCATGAAACTTCCCTTTTATAGGATTGATAAATAACTCTTGCACTTATTGACTCAAAAATGTAGTTAGTGTTGCAAGGAGATAAATTCCTAAGAATTTACATAACATTGATTAGACTTAAAAGCACAAAGACATGGAAACATGAGTAGACTTCTTAAAAGTAATGCTGCAATGATGACTACATGCACCCATCTCGAGAGTCAAATAGTCATCTTGTAAATCGACAGCTTATTTTATGAATTGACAACTTTTAATGAATTTGGTTTAATTACTAATACTCCCCCTTAAACCTATATTTTCTACCGATCATCCCAAGCAAATTGTTAAATTTCCAAAAAGCATCGATCTTGAGAGGTCTAATACAAATGTCTAATGTTTGATCTCTCTCTTCACATGTGACATTTCAATTTCCTTCTCTCTTACTTATTCTCAAATGAAATGATATCGAACATCGATATATTTGCTTCATCCATGAAAAACTATAGTTTTCGCCAAAGAAATAGTAGAGATATTATCAACAAAAATCTTTGTTGCTTTCTTATGCTTCATAAGAATGTCATTAAGTAGCCTTGTCAACTATATTGTGTGACAAACACATGAAGATGTTGCTACATATTTAGCTTCACATGTCGACAAAGTAGCACTAAGTTGCTTCTTTAGTGACCATGTTAAAGCAGTGTCACACAAGAAAAATACAAAACATGTGGTGCTTTTTCAATTATAAATGTCTCCACTATAATCACTATCTAAATAGGCATTAAGCTAGAAGGATTTAGACTAATAGTAGTGTAACACATGAGCAGTGGTACCTTTGATATAGCGAAATATCCTTTTTGTAGATGAGATGACTTTGGCTTCTCCATATATCGACTCACAATTTCAACATTGTACGAGATATCCGGTCTCGTGTATGTCAAGTATTTCAAACTTCCGATCAAGCTTCCACAGTACATTGAATCAACATTGACACCATCATCAAACTTTGAAAGCTTGGTTCCACACTCCATTAGTATATTGACTGGTGTACGATTTCTTCATGTTGAATTTTTCAAGGATATTTTCTGTGTATCCCTTTTCGGAAATAAAAATCCCATCTGCACCTTGCTTCACTTTGATGACAAGGAAATAATTCATGAGATCAATATCAGTTATCTTGAATTCTTTCACCATCGGTGCCTTAAAAGCATCAATCATTGTTGAATTATTTCCTATAATAATGAAGTTATCAGCATATAAACAAGCCGATAGGCATGACCTTTTTCTTGCTTTAAATAAAGTGCATGCTCGTATGGATATTGAGAGAAGTTGTTTAACTTAAAATATGCATCAATTCTGGAATTTCATGCTCGATGCTAGTTTAAGCCCATATAGAGCTTTTTTCAACTTTAGAACATTGTCTTCATGATCTTTCACAACAAACCCCTAGGGTTGTTCAGCATAAATCTTTTCACCAAAGATGCCATTTAAAAATGCTGATCTAACATCAATTTGATAAATTCACTAATCATTTTGAGTAGCAATAGAAATCATCAATCTAATCATTTCCATTCAAGAAAATAGGGAAAAAACTTCATCATAGTTGATTTTGGCTTTTTGGTTGTGCCCCCTTCATGGCTAATCTAGTCTTGTACCCTATCAGTTCTCTTTTCTCATTCTTTTGGACTTTTACATCCATTTGACACTAAACGCTTTCTTGTCCCTTGGAAGATTAACAAGCTCTCATATTTGATTCTTCTCAATTGCTTCAATTTCTTCACTCATGGCTTTTCTCCATTTTTCTTCTTGGTAGCATCATCATAGACAAGCCTAATCTGTAAGAAGACATACAAAGTGAAGCTCATCAGTGGCTTCATAAATATTAAACAATCTCCTTGACTTTGGCATTAGTGATTCATCAACACCATTTGAAAAAGTTGACAGTGATGAACTCGAAGAAGATATTGGAGAAGAAGGTTCAGAATGATCCTTCAACTTCATTTGGTTGGAATCACCATGAGTATTTGCTTTATCTTTCGGATTGTCTCTTGATGAGCCTTCTTCATCAAACATGACATCTCTACTTATATGGACCTTCAAAGTGTTAGAACCAAATAAATTTATAAGCTTTGGATGAAGATTCATACACAATAAATGAACTTTTTGGTCTTATCCTCCAACCTCGATCTTTTTTTTATCTTAGACATGACCACAGGCAATGCTCCTGAAAATCTTTGAGTGCAAAATCCTATGTGTTCTCCCACTTGATGCTTCTTATGAAGTTATACCTTCCAGCCCATATGTGGGACATCTATCTACAATGCACATAATAGCTTCACCCAAAAGTTCCTTGGGCAAATTTTTACTCTTCAACATGCTTCGAACCATGTCAAAAATGACACTATTTTTTCATTTAGCTATCCCATTTTGTTGAGAAGAATATGAAGCTACAAGTAACACCGAATACCATGATCCTCACGGAATTTGTTGGACATGGCCGAGGTGAATTCTCTACCATGATTAATCCTCATAGCTTTGATAATATAGCCACTCTCCTTTTCAGCTAGTTTCTTGAATTGTTTAAAGGTATCAAATACTTTTGTCATTTCTTTCAGAATATACACCCAAATTTTTTGTGTAAAATCATCAATAAAAGTAATAAAATATCAATGATCACCATATGAATAAGTTGTGATCGAGCCGAACACATTAGAATAATTAACTTAAGTGACTTCTTTGCTCTATAAGTTGCTTCCTTTGGAAAGCTAGTTCGGGAATTTTTGTAAATGACACATCCTTCACATAATTGATCGGGATGATGTGGTAAGTCATAAACCATCTTCTTGTGAGAAAGCAAATTGAGTCCACTAAAATTGAGATGGTTGAACCTCAAATGCCACAACCTTGAAGGATCATCCACGCATGCCTTTAAGCATCAAAACATTTCATTTTTTATTTTGAGAGTAAACATCATGTTCTTCGATATTTTCACATTTGTAATCAATTTATTAATCTGGTCTCTTAGCACAAGGCTTAGATTTTTCATGTGGATTGTATAGCTTTTTTCCAAAAGTTATCCTAAATTCAAGATATTGCTTGCCATTTTTGGAACATGATAAACATTAATAATAAAGTGATATGTGTCATTCTTCAAACGGATTAAAATTGTACCTTTGCCTTCAACAAGAATTTTGGAGTTATCATCGAGCGAGACTTTTCCCTTAATTGTCTCATCTAACTTGGCAAACAATTCCTTTCACATACATATGTGGTTGCTTGCACTGGTATCTAAGTACCACATACCATTTTTGATCTCTCTCATCATTCATCAAGTTTGTCTTTTTGGCTACTTCACTACTTTCTTTGTTCCAAAAGTCAGAATCATAATGACCAAGTTATATTGCAATGATAATATCAAATTTTAGATGTATCATACCATTGGCCTCTTGAAGTTTTTCCTCTTCCATGAACACCTATTTAGTTATGGTATTTATCGTCATTTCAAGCAACATCTTTGCTTCGTCTACGACCTTGACCTTGACCTTGACCTTGAAAGTGACCTCAGCCTCAACCTCAAACATGATCTTGATTTCCTCACAAGTTTGCACAGGATCTCTTCTTTGCTCTTTCTCATCTAGGATGGCCAACCGAGTTTGGGGCACTTCTTCTACTAGCTCATTCTTTTTTCTTCTGAATCTTTCTTCATGGGCTTGTAATGAACCAAAAAATTCATCGATCATCATAGCATCCAAGTTTTTGGATTCTACAATTGCAACACCAATGTGATCATACTTTTTGTCTAAAAATCAAAGAACCTTCTTGACAACACAAACATTTGAAACATCTTTTCCATTTCTTTTCATCTAGTTGACAATCACTAAAACTATTGTGAAATAATCAGCTATCAATTTAGATTCTTTCATATAAATTACCTCGAATTTGGCTCATTAGGTTTGAAGGAGAATCTTCTAAATTTTTTGTATTCCTTAATGTGTGTTGTGAAGAATCTCCCATGTCACCTTAGCAATAGTGGTGTTCAAAACCTTTTGAAGTGTGGAATCATCTAAAGCTTGATAGATGATTGCCAAGGCATATTGATATTTTGTTTGAACCTTCTCCATGGCATTCCTCTAGTTCTAGTTCAAGATGGCTTCACCCTCTAGCTCATCATAACTAGTGTTGACAAGTTCCCATACACTGGAGGCCCCGAGTAGGGCTTTCATTCTTAAAGCCCAATTACCATAATTTTCTTTGGTAAGATGAGGGTATTGTAGAGCAAGCTAAGTGTTTGTTGAGGCTATGATCACAAATCGTGTGCTCTTATATCAATTTGACTAGAGAAAGCCTCGAATTTGGCAAGTTTGAACCTTGATTGATAGAGTTTGACGGTGTATAACTGTAATCGATAACACTAAAGAGAAGGAGATGAAGAGGCCTTTTCTTTATAACACCTTATTTCATCTTATCAAAAACAATTACAAGACTCCCCTTTTATGGCCTTGATACATAACTCTTACACTTAATGACTCATAAATGTAGCTAGTGTTTTGAAGAGATGAATTCCTAGGAACTTACAAAACATTGATTAGACATAGAAACACAAACAGTTGCAACATAAAAATATGAACATACTTCTTAAAAGTAACGCTACAATGATGACTTTTCTTTAATGCATGCACCCATCTTGAGAGTCAAACTGTCATCCTGTAAATTGATAATTTGTTTAATGAATCGACGACTTTCAATGGATTTGGTTTCATTACTAACATTCAAAAGGAAAGTTGTGCCAAAGCCTAACTTGTGATTTGTGTCAATCGAAACCAAAAGCTAATAGGCATATGTTTCTTCTATGTCCATGGAAGAAAGGTGTTTAGTCAAATCCTGCTTTGCATGTCAGAATCACAAGACAAGGGTTAACCATATGTAATGAATGACTACCGCATTTCAAAAACAATCCAGAGAACTCATATACGTTCAAATTCGTTGCTACGGTTCCATGGATCATATGGAAAACTCGAAACCACATTGGCTTAAGAAAATAGAACCCAGATCCAAACAACCTTGTGGAGTTAGCAATTGCAATGAATCAAAACTTCACACGCTGGACGGGGAAAGTAAACAAGAATAAACGCCATAGTAGAGACTTACTCCAATGGTGGAAACCCCCAGCACCAAGTATTTTCAATATCAACATTGATGGATCTTTTGCTGAGGAATCATTCGAAGGAGCAATCACCTTTGTCTATTGAGATTAGATAGGCTGCCTTGTGTCTTTAGTTGAAGAGGTTATGTCCGAGAAACCTTATAGAGAAGTTAAAGGTGCCGATGGAGTTAGTGTTTTGATGATGCCCACGGTTATAACGAAGTTCCCATGGGGCTGTCACGATCTACTTTTTCGTCCGGGGAAAAAAACGTAGGTTTAGGTGTATTGCCTAAAAGGCAGACCTATGATCCTAGTTTTAGAGTGGGCTCTCCTAAACCCATGCATTGCGTGATGTTGGGTTATTCAAATTGATGCTGTAAGAATTTTCTAATGAGGAGTGCTACTAGTCTATTAGGGTCGGCTAGAAATCTAATGAGGCATATGAGTGTACCTCACTTTCTACACAATTAGTGAATTTAGGATCGAGGACTTGATTATACAAATTAATCAACTAGTATTATTTGAGTACCTAATCATGTGGGTGTGCAATTATTAAAATAACAACCAGTAATCAAGTAAGCATTAAATAAATTGCAAGGAAAAGCAAGAATCTAATGCTAAGAATTAAGAAAATTGCAATTCCTAACTAAGCTAAAATGGAAACCACAATCAATATATCAAAAGCACACTATCAATTAATAATTGAAATAGAAGTGCGTGAACATCGACCTAGCACTCACTCTAAGAATATTCAAATCTTATGGTAAAGTTGTGAGAGCTTGTTTAATTCGAGCACAATATCTCATTTGTTATTGATTAACCATTTTCAAGTCCCTAACATGACGTAGCGCCCAATGTGGTTCGGGCTCCCTCAAGAATGGGACACTATGATCACGCATTACAACTTCTCGCATAATCCAAACCTTTTTGAGAAGCGTGTGACCACCTTGTGGGTGGATGAGGGGCTGGATTTCTAGATGCCCCACGTGTTTCAAGCGTGGTTCATATGGTAGGAAGAGTTTTTGTACAGTTCTTTACGTAGGTATGACAGCCCACCTGCTGCTGGCTCTAGCCATGAGTTGTGGGACCTTATGGACGTTAACCCTCCTAATGGAGCTGTAGAGGACCCTGATCATGAGCCCATGCTGGAACCAGCCCCTGCACCCTAGCCTAATCTAGTGTGCTCATTGGACTACGATCCATCAGAGCCTGACATGGAGTCGTTGTCCATCTACCTCGACAGTCCCTGATGGACGGCCCTGATCGCTGACTTTTTGGCTAACGTAACCTCAGCCTTATTGGGTGAAGTAGATTAACCTTTTTTTTCCCTTATATCTTTTTGGTTGGCAGGTGGAACGGTACCTAGCCGTAGGGTTGTACATGTAACTGTTCCTTAGGGTTAATTTGGCTAATAAATAAAATGATGAGGTTGCTTTTGTGATGTTTGTCTTTCTAACTATCATTGCTGTTGTTGTTTGATCGGGTTTTGGTATTTCATTTCCGCACACACATAAGTAAAAGATAAAAAGAATGGTTGGCGATGCATCCTAGGATGTCACACTTATTTGACCATGAGTGAATAGGAATTGTTGTGTGCTTGAGGTCAGGGCGTGATATCATTAACATAAGGATAACCGTTGTCTAGTAATTTATAGTGCCACTATTTTATGATTGTTATAACTTCTTATAGATAAGTGTTCTAGATAGTAGGAGTTAGTGGATAATGTAACTTCTCGTTACCACTAGGAAGTTATTTCATCTTCAGTAATCATTTGTAACCTCCGTCTATAACCTTCATTTGCTATCGTCGGTTGCAAGGTTTAAATAGTCACATCGTACTCTTTGTAAAACCCTCCGACAAATAACACAAACTTATTACTTTTCAATTATCTTTCAATTCTTGTATTGTAGTCTTAGTGTCGTTTCTAGATATCTTATTTCCAATGTGTATCATAGTTGTGGCTTTCAAATCTTTGTTGTTGATTCAATTCCAAGTTATATCCTTCTGTTATCTTGCATTGTCATTGATTAAATTTCTACAAAGTGTTGTATACTTTGACGATGATTAAATTTCATTGAAGCGTGTGTATACTTGAGCTCCAATGATATTCCTTGTTTAGGAACACCACATCGCCCTCTTCCTATAAACACCGAAGAACAATTTTGGATGAAAAGTTTTTCATTGTCAAATCCAATTCCAGCGAAACAAATCCTGAAATCCGAACCCTACTAATCTTATCACCTCAAAATATTTGTTTTTTCTCTCTATAAAACATCGATTAGATTATTTAGATGATTATATTATTTAATTTTGAATTACCATTTACTGGAAAATAAGCAAAGATAATTGTCAATTGGGTTTTTAGTGTACGTTAAATTCCGTCAACTGGAGCTAGAGAAATTTTTCTTTTTTTAGAGAGAAGCTTGATAGACTTGGAGCTCAATATAAGTAGTCAACTGGCTTTTGGGAAAAGATCATCTCTTATTAGGACTAATCAGGTTCAGGGACAAAATCGGCGGTCCCGACCGTACCCACAGTATCTCTTTACCCTATCAAAATTTCTTTACTTCTTCAATAGATTGTTTCTTTACTTGAAATTCCTGACAGCCTATTTGGCGGGACCAAATTTAAGGAGCTGGGAATACAATTAAGGAGTAGAATGGAAAGAAGAATCCATCGTATTCCAATATTTGATTGTGATTGTTTCACCAAAAACTGAATCTGAAAAGAGTGATCAAAATGGAATCAACAAAGGTTATGGAAAGGGGTCCTTTACTGATATTGGACAAGAATGTAAGGCTCTATTTGGTAACCGGCCAAATAATGCATGATTCTATTCTTTTGTTTCTTGGGAGAAAAAAAGAATTGAAATTTGTTTGGTAAATAGATTTGGAACATAATTAATAAGTAAAAAAAAATTACTTCTTTATTCTCGAGAACAACTCCAGAATCAAGCATTTATTTATTTATTTTCTTTTGTTCTTTTTCTTTTGATCTTCTTCTTCCTTCAGCCAACTCTAGAATCAAGCATTTTCTCTTCTTTTTCTATTTTCTTTTCTTTTTTTTTTTTTTTGCTCTTCTTCTTCCTTCAGCTAGTCATTGACCTCGGCAATGGCCGATGGAGGCTGGGCAAGGTTGAGCCTCGCTTAGCTACCGATGTGGCTTGGCCTTGCTGGGGGTTGGTGAGGCTCTAGTGAGGCCACCAACCCTCGTCTGGCTAGTCGCTAGCCATCGCTAAGGTTGATGATCGACTAAAGGGAGAAGAAGAAGAAAAGGAAAAAATTAAAAGAAAGAAAAAAGAGAAAAATGTAATAAATTATTTAAAAATTAAAAGAAATTCTAAGTCAAAAAACAATTTAAGGGCCATACCAAATGCATTTATATTTAGGAAAAGAAAATTTGTGCAGTACCAAATATCTTCAACTACTTAGAAGCTTGTCCAAGAAACAGAATTAGAAAAAATCATTTATGAGTAGAAATTGTTTCCGGGAACAAAATAGTTACCAAACGCATCCTAAATGATTGTAAAAGTAAATGTATTAAAGTTCAAGTTCTAGAAATTTATTAAGGTAAGCAAATGATGAAAGTACGGGAATTTAAGGTATTGGAAGAGGAAACTTGCAAGAAACTTAAAGATAAAAGCAAATATACAAAGACCAAATTTTGTGTTTGATTGATTGGATCTGTGTTTTTACGATGTTTACAAGGCGGGTATTTTTTAACCAACCAAAAAAGAAAAAGGCGAGTATTCTTATCCACAATGAACTTTTACAAACGGTTATGCATTTTGAATCCAAGAATAATTTACAAGTATTATATATAGATATTGATAAGAAGTTGCAAATTTTAGACAAGGTTTCCTCTTATTTATCAATTATTATCCAACCACTGAGGTTTGTCCCAATGGCCACTCTTCCCATATGGAAAAAAGGGATTTGAAAGCTCAAATCCCCACCTTCTTAGGGGGTTAAAGTGGGGACTATTTAGTTTCAGGTGTGACTTTCAACTCTCACACCTTGTAAGAGGCAGGGTAAAACTTTAAGAGTTAGAAAAAGAGTAGAGTAAGATAGGAAAAAGAAATCAATTATTATCCAAAGAAGTTACAAATTTTGAGATTTAAGGCATAACTACCCTACGGTCATGTGCTTGAGTCAATCTGCCAGCAAATCCATGCTTTGTTCATAAGCGACACTGCTTCAACGCTTGGAAAAGTTTGTAATAGTTTGCCATTAATGACTTGTCAATTTTCATCAAATTGTCGATTTGTACACTGTTTGATATCAATAAATCTATTGGTGAATTATTGCTCATTTATTTATGTAAACAATGATAAAAACAAGAACAATATTGGAATTCAAAAGGTATTAGCGTCAAACATGCCCCTAAAAAGAAGTATAAAAGAGAAAATAAAACAAGGTAAGGATACACTTGAAAAGAAAATCAATATGTGCTATTTTAGATGAAAAGAATAGGCCCTCCTTCCTAGAGGAAATGAGTCCTTCCTTTTAATCATTGGATTTACCATTCCTATTCGAATGCCTATTGAAATGGAAATATGCTCATCAAATATGAGAAAAAGAATAAGTTCGAAATCATCGTTCTTTCAAGGCCTTTGTTAGATGTACGAAAATGGCCTAAAGGTTATAATCGGAAGCAATTTGGAAATGGAAATCTTTCTTTTCAACAGAGCAACTTTCTTAATAAAAATATCCCAAAAATATGAGAAAAAGTTGGCAAATAGTATCACGGAAGCACATTCCACAATCATTCTGCAAAATCTGAGGAAGCACAGCAAATCTGCTAGAAAAAGAAAAGATCAAGGGTCAAATGCACCACAACCATCGACTGTCCAAAGGAAAACCCCACCACTCCTCTTTGTCACAAAAATCAAAGTTGTTATCTTGTTTAGTCCTTCAAAACTAGTGAAATGGACCAAATGATGAGCCTCCAATTTTGTATTCTCTTGTTCCTACCAACCCTCCTTTCAAAATGGAACTCCAGTTGTCCATAAAGCAAATTTGATTTAGTTGGCTCCTGCACCAGCGGAAGCCCCCCGAACGCTTGCCACTAGCATTTTATAATCCACAAATTGAAGACAAAATATTTTATTGATTTGTCGATTTAGTGCGCATGGAATTTCGGTGGAATTAATGAAATTATGATAGAGTCATCCTTTTGACTCTTCAAGCCAGAATTTCCTGAGGAATCTATGAGTTGTTGACTGATTGGCATCCGCTGGACCAGCCGACACTAAAGAGGGCAAAATCATGATGATTGCTTTCTTTCTACGGCCCAAGATACGAACCCAAAGACCCAATTGTATAAAAATCTATGAATAATCTGCAATTTTTATGAGCCTGACAAGTCCAGATCTTTTCCTGATTCAGAGTTAAGTTGATGAGCTTCAATTTCAGTGCCTAAAATATTTTGTGCATTGTGATCGACTTGTCATGAAGAGTTTGATAATATCCACTGAATACTAATTTCGTTTCTTTTTGCTAATATCTTGGGGAAAAATGTCCATGAGTATCTATCATGGTCTTCTCCAAGAAGAACTGAAGGAGTAAGGTTGTAAGCCTGGAGATGATAGCATTGTTGGCAGTGACATAGTCAGCATTAGGGGTGTCATCAGTTCAAGTTGGGTTGTATACCTAGCATAGTGAGCAACGTAAGGGGTGAGAATGGATTCAGGATAAAATCAAGAATTAGACCAAACCGATTATAGGAACTAGTCCTATTCGAGGTTCCTGGTTTCAAAAAAAAAGTGAAACTAGTACTATGAGGTTCGATTCCTAGGCTCCTGGGTAATAACCAAACCAGGAACCTAGAACCAGGAATGGGGAATTCAGAACCTAGGACCAATGAGCCAGACTTGAGTTAACCCTAAATTCTTTTTTTACTCTTGCTAACACTAACAAATATTTCTTCTCTTTATAGATATGCATTGTCTTGATGAGGAGATTATCATCATTAAATAAAGTTTATGATGAAGTGGAATTAATACATATATGTGGTGAGGTTTTCTCATGATTTTTTTAGTTTAATTAATCATAATTTTACTTTAAAACTATTTATTAGGTAATTAACTATGTTTGTTGTTTCTTTTAACTTTCGGTGGTTAGAATTTTGTGAAATTTTTCATGGATCATTGAGGACTGAAGGTCAATAATTTAGATTTTGTGTTTGGTGTTATGAACCTTTTATTATTTATTTTATTTTACGTGTTTATCTTTTATGGATTGTTGCTATTAACAAATAGTGATTTTTGCTGTTACATTCACTTAAAATGAAACAACAAAAAGGAAATTAGTGAGTTCCCGAATAGACCCTAAAATCCATTGACAGGGTAGTTTTCATGTTCCAAAAACTAGGAAATTGATTCTCATGAGATACATTCTAGATTTTAAATGGAACCCAAACCAACCCTGAAACCACTCACCCCTAAAGCAATGTACCAGTTAGCAGCAACATAGTTAGTGTAAAATTTGAAAATGAAGCCAAAATGTAATGATAGTGCAAAGGCGGGAGCAGTTATTGTTTTTAGAAATTTCAACTATGACTTTAACTGCAAGTTACGTTTCTTTTACAGCATTCCCGTTTTGATTTAATTTAATTATGAATCCAAAATTAAGTGGTGAGTCCTTTCTTGATTGTCAATCGTCTTTTCACAATGATTATGATTGTCCGCTTTCTGAATTATTTGGAAATTTTAGAGCTATGAAATCCAAAGAGCTCAATTTCATTCGAATTTGTTGCTTTGGTTCTATGGCTCATATAGAAAATTTTGTCTTAAGAATATAGAACCCAAATGCAAACCGTGACAACCCAAACCCTAAGGGTGGGCAATGTGGCTAGGATGGTAAGGAAGGCAGTGCTAGCAAGAGTGTGTGACCAAAAGTGGGCGATCAAAAGTGGGCAAGACTAAGCACATGTCTCTATCCCACATCGCTTAAGGGGAGAGTCATGGGCTATGGGATAGAGACATGCGCTAGTTGATGAGACTTGGGTTTTCTACTCTGTAATTTTTTTTTTAAAGCCATGAGAGCCAAAGGCCCAAAGCGGATAATATTATACAATGGTAGCTTCCAAATCCTTATAAATGGTATTAGAGCTGACTTTAGCAGCATATGGGGCCACAATAGGGATGTTGTGCTTGAAGGAGAGGGAGAACATGACAACCCAAACCCAGAGGATGGACAATATGGCCGGGATGGTAGGGGAGGTTACGCTAGTGGGCGTCTGTAACCTAAAAATAGGCGAGATTAAGCGTATGTCTCTGTCCCACATCACTTAGGGGGAGTCTCGGGCTAATTGATAAGATTTAGATTCTCTACTTTATGTAATGCGTTTTAAAGCCATAAGGGCCAAAAATCCAAAGTGAACAATACTACATAGTGGTAGCCCCTAGATTCTTATAAATAGCATCAGAGATAACTTTTGCAACTGTAGACCACAACAAGGACGTTGTGCCCAAAAAGGGGGCAAATGTGATGACCTAGACCTTGAGGGTGGCAGCATGGCCAGGATGGCAGAGAGGTTATGCCAGCGAGCATCTGTAACCCAAAAGTGGGTGAGATTAAGTGCATGTCTCTATCCCACATTACTTAGAGGGAGTCTTGGGCTAATTGATAAAGCTTGGGTTATCAATTCTGTGTAACGTGTTTCAAAGCTGTGAGGGATGAAAATTCAAAATGGATAATATTATACAATGATAGCTCTTGGATCCTTACACAAACCACCTTATGGAGGTAGCAATTGCAATGAAAGAAAACTTCACACACTGGACCGGAAAAGTCAAAAAGAGTGGAGGCCATAAAAGAGACTTACCTTAATGGCGGAAACCCTTAGCACCACGTACTCTCAAAATCAACTTCAACGAATCTTTTGCCAACAATCATCGAATAGAGTAATCGCGTGTATCTGTCGAGACTACACAGGCCGCCTAGTGTTTGTGAGTGAGAAGTTTATGTTCAAGAATCCTTGTGGAGTAACTAAAGGTGTAGATGGAGTTAGTGTTCTGATGAGGCCTCTGGTTATAGTGAAGTTTTAGCGTGACTTGGCCTTCGACTCGAAGGTTTTCTCTTGGGGTTGACCCCATGAGAGGATGTGGGAAAAGTAACAATGAAGTTTGAATTCTAGTGAAATAATTGTCACTTGACTAAAAAGACAAGCTAATATGGATATGTTGAAAATATTTCTTGAAATTGAACCCATAAAGGAAACCCATCCACGTAGGCTTCCTAACTTTAATAGATTTCCTATACTGGATCTAAACGCTTTCATTATAGGAGGTGGATTTTCTTTATGAAGAGCACCCAAGAGATGACTTCTTTGTGAATTACACTCTAAAGCAATCCAAGGTGAGCTTTCAACATTCGAATCAAGAAAATCTTGTAAGTAAAATTTGTGAATTTTTTTTGTGAGATTGGGAGATTGTTTCTCGATGAACTATTAGTGCTAACACACCATGTGATTGTAATTGGGAAATAGGGCACTGTGAGAGTGTTTGAGTGTAGTTATGATCTCGATTTTATCACTTAATTTATTGTAAAATAATGGGTTGCTTTCCTCTTTGTGGAACAGGTCCTACCAAACCAATTATATAAATCAGGTGTCCCATTTAGTTTCTTGTTTTGTTATCATTTGTTTTTGCGACGATGATGAATAATTTATCGACCAACTATACGTGCAATAAGATGCACAAGATAACAAGCAATAATTGAGTGAACAAAAGCATGCCTATAACCGGCGAGAGGGCGGCGGCTTGAGTAAAAGAGATGGTCATAAAAAATATGAAATATGGATAAAACCACTTTCTGAAGGAGTAACGGCACTTCATCCTGAACACTAACGATAACCGATATAGGCTTTTTAAGGAATTTATTGGTCTGAATTTGAGTTTTCTTTTTTTGTCGGTAATACTCTATTCTTACTATAACTTTCACTCTTATACTTTTATTTTGCCTCCTTATAAGACAAAGGAGTTAAAATCTACATTTAAAACTAAATTATTCCCACTCTAACCTCTTGAAAAGGTGGGGATTCGAACCCCTCATCTCTCTCTTCCCATATGGAAAGGGTGGCCATAAGGCAAACCCCAATGGTTGTTCTAAGTTTAAGGTTAAGACTATTCCTTCTTTTTTTGGGGTTTGCTTTACTATGTAGAGAGATTATACTTAATGGTCAAATTATCCCTTGCAAGTTCAAATAATGCACTTCCACTTTTTCCTTTAATATTTTCGCTGCTATTATTATTCTGTTTGTTTTCCTGTCTATTGTCACCAATTTGTTTTGGATATATTCATGTCCTATCTTTCATTGGTAGGGCACTAGTTATATGCAAAGAGAAATCAGAAAGAATAAGTCATATGGATGATGTTGGTCGGTTTCAATATTTAAGTTCTTTACAGAAACATTTAAAAATATTGGTAAAATATACCTCATGCAAGTTCCAAGTCAAAACTCGAAAGAAGTCATGTCGTTTTCTATACGAGGCTTAGCAATTTTTACGTTACTTATCTGCCCATCATTCATGTGTTTATTTACCATTTAAAATCTGAATTAGCACAACATAAAGTCTGCCATAGTATCATTTGAGAAGAAATTAATCCAACGGAAAACTGGAATATCATACAACACGCAACGCATATGATATAGCAGTTAATTTCTAAAGAAACGGCGTTAATTTCCATTAAATAATTACATAGTTCAATACCAAATTGACAGATAATTTTATACACGCCGAGCAGAACCATGTTCAGAGGAACTGAAGAATAACATTTTGGGACAAGAGACCTAACTGAACCAGGACTTACACAATACAGCTTCGACTTTCTATTTTGAAGTATTTAGGCTTTTGGTTCCTCATTCTGAAAAGCATGGCCGACACCAGGGCTATGACCAGGTCTAGTGGCTTCAAAATCATCTGGTGTCCCTGTAACGGTTAGCCTTTCCTCATCACCGCTCGGAGCTTTCGGTTGAACAGCTTCCTTCGTTAAGCCAATGAAAGAATGGCCCACTCCGGGGCTGCTCCCAGGGGTTGTGGGGCGGAAGTCATCCTTGTACACTGCTTCTGAGTCGCCCAAATTGGCAGCCTGATCATGTGCTGTAGGCGAAGGAACTGTCTCCTCCCTGGCATCAGAATGATCATCGTTCATACGGGACTGACTCGGAGTGAGAAATTGCATTGCTTGTTCGTGCATTTTGTCATTATTCATTGCACGGGGTTCGTCCTCCCATGCTGATTTTATCAACCTTCCTCGGATGTTAGGATTGCACTGAACGCAATGAAGATGAAAATGATCACGAATTTCAACATGACTTGGAGATCAGCCATAGCCAGAGAAAGTGTGGAAAAGGAAGTTTGATTTTCTACTTTGAAGTGAGCAATGAGAAGAAATAGGTAAGACAGAATATAGTCAACCGAATGAGGAGCACTTGAGCTCCGCATTGCTATTTATAGGCTTGAGAGAGTGACTTTTTGAGAATCTTAACCACTGACCAATTACATATAAGACTGTGTACGTAGACTTCATTGTGCTTCTTCTTCTCCGTGGATGGTAATTATTGCAATGAGATCACTCAAAGTGCATCACTCGTATATATTATGTCCATGTTATTGCAAGATCAATATATTTGTTTCTTCTAATTTAGATGATCTCTCTCTCTCTCTATGTGCGCTGTGTGCGTGCTTATGTTAATTTTGTTCTTTTTACACTTTGCCACTTCTATTGTTAATGAAGACCCAAACGGAAGGGGCTCGCGCCGACTTTGATGATTTTAACATACCATGGTAAAATTTCCAACTAAAACTGGCCACTGCTCGCTTTGACCTTTCAATTGTGGTGAAGAGAAACTCTTTCGTAGTTTTGAATAAGGCATGTAATATGACAACGACTATTCTTGGTTGACCTCGTCTCATGGTTTCAAAAAGAATTTTGAGTGCGTATATAGTAACCACAAAATATAGCTAATAATTACCGCTCTGACATGGAATTAGATTGTGAGAAGGACACGTCTGGTTCAAGCACACGTTGAAATGATCTTGCATATTGCTCAACTTGCCCTACTATCAAATGCTTCATCTAACTTAATTAAGAGAAGAGTCCTCGATGATATATTATAAATCAGGCGAGATGTGACCAAGAAGATTTAATTGCAATTTCCTTTGAAGGTTCAAGAATACATTGATTCAATTAAATGGTTTGTGACTTGATTGATTTTCATACAGTAGGCTTAGAATTGATAGTGCAATTTTTCCCATATTATTATATGTGTATCCTAGTTGTTTTGATCATTTCTTTGGAAAACTTGTTAAAGAGACCCTCCTTATAATAAGGAGGAAATATCAAGAGACGAAGGGTTTAGCATATAGATGACCACATGGTGAGGCCACCACAATCCACATGCACCAAACATATAGGGATTCTCTTTTCTACTCTCCACTTGGAGGAGAAGAGTATAAAATGTTGACGGCTCGTGTGCAAGCTCGTACCATTATCTTTGACCGACAAAGTCAAGTGAAATACCAAATGTCTCTGTCCTTTGTTGTTTGACCCTTTAATTTCTCGATGGTTGTCATCCTTATGCTTTTAAAATTGGTTTTGAATGTGCGTGCTTAGCCGCCGAAAAGGCATATAGGATTCTTTTGTTTGATTGCTAATATAATAAGGATGGTCTTAGGAATGTTTTTGAGACACCGATCAAGTATAATTAAATTAGTTTCTTAATGAGTGTGTCCCAGGACTACATTTACAAAACTCATAAAATAAAGAAATTATGCTTCGTATACTAAAATTCATTTATTAAGTTGTGAGGTGAGAATAGCGTTTAAGTAAATGGATGGGTCATATTCAATATCCAACAAAGCCCTATCCAGTTGTGGGATGGGCGAGAGTTGTTTGAGTGATTATTGATGGAAACTTGACCAAGTCAGGGTGTATGAAATGTATATCGATGCGTAAATACAAATGAATGATAAAATACGATAGGAACCAAGGCTTACGGGATAACCCACAAGCCGAGGATCAAGATCAGGATTGACAAAACTCACTACCAAGACCTACAAAAATCACTAGCCAATGATACAGGATTTCAAGATTGAAGAAACTCACCACCAAGGCCTATAGGAAAACCACCAATTGAGGATACAATGCTTCTTTGGCTCAATACTAAGAAAGAATTTACCTTCCAGGGATACAGAAAGCAAGAGTAATCCACTTTCCAACAATATTTGCTCACACAAAGGAAAATTTTCAAATATTCCTTACTTGAAATTCATTGTCTTACATTCAAGAATTTGC
Source organism: Corymbia calophylla (assembly GCA_014182845.1). Classification (NCBI taxonomy): domain Eukaryota; kingdom Viridiplantae; phylum Streptophyta; class Magnoliopsida; order Myrtales; family Myrtaceae; genus Corymbia; species Corymbia calophylla. The sequence goes on from CM024700.1 coordinate 14,502,273, forward strand.
CTCATTATATAGATGGATTATATAAGAAGTTACCTAATTAATTAAGGACGTTGGAACTGGAAAAACTTAATAAAGACCTAGGAACTAGAAAATGCATTAAAACATCTAAAGACTTCAACGTTGACTCTTGAAACCTACAACACACCTATGACTTACTAATGACACTTGACTAAATGCAAAGTAAAAAATAGACTCTAAATTTATTCGCCTACTTGGACAACCCAATCGACACCTTGAAAGATCATCAAACAGCAAACAAAATTGTCTAGAACGGCCTTTGTTTGCTAGAATAATCGATTGTAGTCTCAGAATCGATAATAAACTTGTAAATTGACATCAAAATCAACAACTTGTCCACCAAATCAACAACTCTCTTGCATAATCAATATCTTTCACTTGAACCAATCAATAAAGTCTAATGCTCTTGCATCAATCTCCCCGGTTGTGAAGATTTGTCCTCAATTCTTGTCATTACTTCATTTCCAAGAGGCCTCTCCAACGAACTAGATAATGCATTAGCTTCATACAAACAAATATATTCAAGCCATGTTGAAATGTTGAAAATATGTCACATATATTTTGACAATTGAGTAACACTTTGAGAGAGAATGCTTGGCATAAAATGAAATTGGCAGGTAATGTCTTCGGCAACTACAATCATTTCCTCTTCATTTATAATCTAAAGATTTGCATTAACAAATTTATGTGGAGATTTATCATCCATGATGTCATAGTTGCTTGATGATGTTTGGATGACCAGCTTTTCTCCTTCTTCAATTTGTTGTAGGATCTTGTCTTGCTTATTAAGACCCTTCATAGTATGAATCTTGTTGAGTCTCTTGAAGTTTCAAATCAATCTTTTCAATTTCTTTGTTAGGTGAATTGCAAGTGAAAAATATTGACAAGTAATAAAGTGATAAGTGAGTGTCGTTTCCACAAGGATTGTTTTTTTTTATCCAATTACTTACCGAAATCAATCCAAAAATCTAGCTAAGCAAATAGAAAAGACTAGTAAACAGTGAACTAAACCAATTAAAAGACTAAAATATAAAATAGTCAAAACTTAAAGAATTCAAAAGCTAATTAAAATTGCAAAGTAAAAATAATTTAAAGCAAATTGAAAATCAACAAGGCCAATTATCAAGATTTTAACAAAATCACGAAGCGTTAGAGCATCCAACTTCACTTAACCATTCATAATCAATTTTCATAACTTGTCATGCAACAAATTAATTTCCAATTGTGTTGGCGAAATTTTCCTAAGATGAATTACAAGCCGACCTCAGTCTAATAATCCTTAATTAGGTATGTTAACCCACACTAACCATAGGTAAATTTAAACTACCTAAAGCATTAAGTTCTTGTGGAAATTCTCGGATTCAATCTAAGTAGTCCCAACCTAGATCTACTACTGCAACCACATAAATAACCTAGTGTACCTTGACCTAGATTTAATTTATGATTCAATATCACTAATGCGCATGCACACAATCTCCACCCGATATCATGCATACATAAAAAATCATTCAAAAGTTGGCCAAACTTCTAAAAGTATTAAGATCATAGTAGAGAACGACACAATCAAAACAATTCTATTGCATGAGAAAGTCTTTGAAAATCAATCAATCATGATTAAGATCCATTGTAGCTCTAACAAAAGAAACTTTGAACATAGTAAAAACTAAACTAAAAAAAAATTAAAGAAAATATAATACTAAATAAATAAAAAATTCACCAAATTTGAGATACAATGAGCTTTGGGTTTGTCTCCTCCTTCTCTCCTTGACACGCGCCAACTCCACTAATAAAATAGAAGAATAAAATCTAAGTAAGAAAACCCAAAATTTTATGTAAAGATGGTGTCTCCAAGGATTCTCTCCTCTTTTATATTCTCTCTTTGATTTTCTTTGAACCTTATCTTCAATTATGGTCAAATTCTCCAAATTTCTAATCTGGGCTGGTTTTTTCTTCAAGATAAAATATTCATAGGATATTGCAATATTCTAAAAGATCTGAATATATTTCCTACAAAATAAAATTACATGAGTAACAATTAAATTCACATAAAATTCATCAAAATTTAGCAAATATCAAGTCTAAATTAGCAAATATACTCTATTAAAAATAGAGTTACGAATTACCCCCAATTTAGAAATTTGCTAGTCCTCAAGCGAACAATAAGAGTAAGCCAACCTCATCTACAATTATCAATATCCATTCATAATTACTTGAAATCATAACTCAAAGGAAAAAATAAATCTCATCAACCCAAAATCAATACATAAGCTATATTTAACCTTAACTATACAATCCGTGTGTTTATGTGCCCCTTGACTTTCCAAATCATATATGCTCAAATAAATCAAATTGATATGCAACACTCTAAACTCAAGATCCACTATCCAAGTTTCATAGATTTGCTTTTCAATTCTATATCCACTAATGAAAACTAATACTCATTCAAAAATCAATAGGTCTTTAAGGCTTATAATGTGGTTGGGGTAAATACACTAGGAGTGTCATTACTTTCGTACGGCGCTCACTTTGGTGCTAAAACTTTTTTTTCGCTCACTTGAGTGCTAAATCGGAGTAAAATCGATCACTTGAGTGCCACTTCACCGGAAAAGCTGACGTGGCCGCCGAAATGCTGACGTGGCAGCCAGAAAACAATATTTTAATATTTTAATTAATTTTTTTGAATTTTTTGAATTTTTTGAATTTTTTGAATTTTTTTTTAAGGCCGGCAAGGGCCACTGTTGACCCTCGCCCAAATTGGGCGAGGGGGCCCTCGCCGTTGGCCGCGAAGGCCTTAGGTGAGGCCGTCATGGCCTCCTCGCGGCCGCCGAGGGCCATTGCGACCTTGCCTAGGGTCAAATCTGGGCAAGGGCCGCCTGGCCTTCGCCGTCACCGCCGTGGGCGAGGCTGTCAACGGCCTCGTCGGCCTCACCTAAGGCCTTCGACGGCCTCACCCAAGACCTTCGTGGTCGACGGTGAGAGGGCCCTCGCCCAATCTGGGTGAGAGTTCGGCGACCAGCGAGGGTCAACGATGGCCCTCGTTGGCCTTAAAAATAAAAAAATAAAACAAAACAAAAATTCAAAAAAATTAAAAAATCAAAAATCAAAAAATCAAAATATTGTTTTCCGGCTACCACGTCAGCATTCCGACGGCCACATCAGCTTTTCTGGTGAAGTGGCACTCAAGTGATCAATTTCACTCCAATTTGGCACTCAAGTGAGCGAAAAAAAAGTTTTGGCACCAAAGTAAGCGCCGTACGAAAGTAATGGCACTCCTGGTGTCCCAACCCGTAATGTGGCTTGGTTAAGGGAAGGGTATAAAGGATTTAAGCTCAACAAACCCCATAAACATATCAATTCTCAAAGCATTTGAATTAAATAGAATTAAAGACATATCATCCATCTACTTACACTATTATAGCCATACAATTCACAAACACTCAACACTTTAAAGCTTTCATTATTTCTCTTTCCACGCTGTATGGCGAAGTTCCTTCCTAAGTCCCTCACATAGTGCAATGCTAACCCATTGAGTATTCAAATGACTCATTCAAGTTGAAAGTTAGCAGTAGGGATCCGTATAAGCTATACTAGAGTAAACAACTTCCACTTTATAACTTGCACTTAAGACTTTTTTTTTCTTTTTTTTATTGCCTCTTTTTTTCTTTTCTTGTTTTCTTTTTTATACTTTTCATGACTATTTCAAGCTTCAGCAACTTCAGACACATCAAGAATCCCTAACTATTAAAGTAGCTTTAAGGATAAACATGCTTATGGGGTATAAGGTAAAGTAATACATTTGGATTAACATTATAAGGTCATCAAAGAAAAATAGGTCAATTAAACTCAAAAGGGTACTAGGGATCAAGTAACAAGGTAGGCTTGAAAGGCTCAAACGATCCAAAGAATGCCTATATCACCTTCTTGATTGAGTATAACATATTAATTTCAAGAGAATATCAAACAAATTCTAAGACTTAGGTGAGTTCTAGAGAATCACATACTTCCCATTGATCTTTTCTAAGCACACATAGCTCAAGAGGCAAGGATAAGTGCTCAAATTATGGATTGCATAATCAAGATTAAGGCTAACTCATATATCAATAACCAATTAAACAAGATTTATATTCCCCAAAAAATCACAACAACTCATAACCATAAAAAGGATACCAATCTTGTAGATTATAGTTCGAAAATCATAATCTCCTATAAAGTTTGCTTCAAAAATATTTTCAAAAATATTTCAAAATTTTTAAATAAGTACAAATATTTTCAAGACTAGCAAAAATTTTAGCACAAAAAATTTCAAAATTTTCAATCCCCTATCCCCAACTTAAAATGAAGCATTGTCCTCAATGCGTAAAAATAAAGAATTAAATATAAGTAATGAGGCAAACAAATTAGAGTAAAGTTCAAAATACTCCCTTGGAGATGTGAAGATGGCAATTGTCCATGTTGAATTATGCCCAATAAGGTGAGGAATGGTTCAGATGTGTGGTTAGAGATTGCTCGCAGAAAATTTCTTAGCTTCATGATCGCATGGCTATGCGCACTACTATCCCTGCAAAATAGAAAATTCATCACCACAAAAAAAAAAAATTTAAAAATTTGTTTAGACAAAATGCAAACCAAACAAATATAAGAAATAAAAGCTTAAAAACTTGGGTTGCCTCCCAAGAAGCGCTTGCTTTATAGTTCGCAACCGAACTCTTCCTATGCTTCTAAGTAGGTGGAACCAAGGTGATGAAAGATATTTGAATGTTGAAACCTCTTCCATAGTAGTGCTTGAGCTTATGACCATTTACTTTAAAAGTCCCATCATTCTCATTGGTAATCTCAACAACTCCAAAAGGGAATACTTTGGTAATAGTGTAAGGACCGGTCCATCTAGACTTCAACTTTCCTGGAAACAAATGGAGACAAGAGTTATATAATAAAAAATTTTCACCCACATGAAACTCCTTTCCTAAGATGTGTCAATTGTGCCATCTCTTCATTTTCTCTTTGTAAATTCTTGCACTTTTGTATGCATCATTGCGCATCTCTTCCAACTCATCTAATTGAATCAATCTTTTCTCACCTATTGTCAAATAGTTCACAATATCTGCATACCACGGAGTTTCGATTTTCAAGGAAAAGAGTGCCTCATCAGGAAACCTAGATAGGTGATCGGCCACAAGATTCTTGGTCCCTTTCTTGTCCTTAATCTCTAAATCAAACTCTTGAAGCAACAAGATCCAATGAATTAACCTTAGTTTTGCAACCTTCTTTGCCAACAAGTACTTTAAAGCTGCATGATCAGTATAGACAATCACTTTAGAGCCAATCAAATAAGAACGGAATTTATCAAAAGCAAAAACAATTGCTAAAAGCTCATTCTCAGTAGTGGCATAATTCAATTGGGCTCCATTAAGGGTTCGGCTAGCATAATAAATAACTCGAAAAATTCCATCTTTCCTTTGACCAAGCACAACTCCAATGGCATAATCACTAGCATCGCACATCAACTCAAAAGGCAAGCTCCAATCTTGTGGTGTTATTATAGAAGCCGAAATCAACTTCTCCTTTAATGTCTCAAATGCCTACAAACACTTAGAGTTAAAATCAAACTTAACATCTTTTTCAAGCAATTTTGTGAGTGGTCTTGCAATCTTGGAAAATTCCTTTATGAATCACCAATAAAACCCTGCATGTCCTAAAAATCCTCAAAGTAATTTTACAAAAGTTGGAGGTGGCAATTTGGAGATAACTTCAATTTTGGCTTGATTCACCTCAATACCTCTAGCAGATATTTTATGGCCCAACACTATCCCTTCCTGCACCGTAAAATGACACTTCTCCCAATTCAGCACAAGGTTAGTCTCTTCGCATCTTTGTAACACCAAAGCTAAATTATATATGCATGAATCAAAAGATGTACCAAAAACAGAGAAATCATCCATGAAAATCTCAATGTATTTCTCTATCATGTTAGAAAAAATAGCCATCATGCATCATTGAAAAATAGCAGGTGCATTACAAAGACCAAAAGGCATCATTCTATATGCAAATATACCATAGGGACAATTAAATGTAGTCTTTCCTAGATCATTAGGTGTAATAGGGATTTGGTTATACCCTGAATATCCATCCAAAAAATAATAATGTTCATGTCCTGCAAGTTTTTCTAACATTTGATCAATGAAAGGTAAAGGAAAGTGATATTTACGAGTGACATCATTCAATTTTCTATAATCCATGCAAACTCGCCACCCTATAACCGTTCTAATTAGAATTAATTCATTCTTTTCATTGGTTAGAACAATCATACCTCCCTTTTTTGGCACTACTTGAACAAGATTTACTCAATCACTATCATAATTTGGATAGATAATACCTACATCGTGTAACTTAATTACTTCGGTTTTCACAACTTCTTGCATTTTTGGATTGAGCCTTCTTTGTGTTTAGATGACTGATTTGTATTGCTTCTTTATCAAAATTTTGTGCATGCAAATCAAAGAGTTTATTCCCTTTATATCCGCAATGGTCCATCCAATTGCACTCTTATGCTCTCTAAGCACTCTAAGTAACTTCTCCTCCATCACCCATGTCAAAGAAGAAGAAATAATCACTGGATAAGAAACACCATCAAGAAAAGCATATTTTAAATAAGAAGGCAAAGGTTTAAGCTCAAGAGTTGGTGGTTCTTCTATGGAAGGCTTGGGCTTCTTTGCACTTGACTTCAACTCTTCAAATTTTTGTGATTTCCATCTCGGACAAGTGGACTTGCTTTTAAAAAATCCACAGCCTCTCTAATTTCTTCATTCTTGATTTCTTTCTCTTTTGGCCTAACCAAACATGCCTCTATAGGATCTTGAATCGTGGTCAATTCAAACATGGTCTTTACTTCCCTATTTATGGTATATATATTCAAGCAATCACTTGGTCCCTCGGGGTTTTTTATGGCTTTGAGGACATTGAAAGTGACTCGATCTTCTCCCACTCTAAGGATCAATTTTCCTTGTTGTACATCAATGAGAGCTCTTCCCTTAGCTAGGAATGGTCGGCCCAAAATAATAGGAACTTCATAATCCTCCTCCATCTCTAGTACAACAAAATCCATTGGGAAGATAAATTTATCCACCTTTACTTAAACATCCTCTACCACACCTCTTGGATATTTGATAGACATATCCGCTAATTGTAAAGACACAATGGTCGCTTTTACTTCTCCTACACCTAGTTTCACAAACACCAAATAAGGCATTAGATTTATACTAGCACCAAGATCACATAAAACTTTATTAAAATAAGCATCACCAATATTGCATGGAATAGTAAAACACCCTGGATCTTTTAATTTTGGTGGTAGCTTATTTTGAAGGATGGCCGAACATTCCTCATTCAATTTCACAGTCTCATACTCCTCTAACTTCCTTTTGTCAGCTAGGATCTCTTTCAAAAACTTGGCATAACTTGGCATTTGAGTTAGAGCATCTACAAAAGGAATATTAATGTGCAATTGTTTAAGATAATCTAAAAATTTTGAAAATTGCTTATCTTGCTTGTGTTTGGTGAACCTCTCCGGAAAAGGAATAGATGAAACATATGGCATTGGAGATGGCTTGCTCTTTAGTGGCTCGTCCTTTTGTTTGGTCTTGGTGGAAGATTTGGCCCTATTCTCTTCTTCTACATCGTCATCTTGATCTTGCTTTCCATCTTTTTTTCCACTCCTCAATGTAATTACCTTTGCATTGTCTATGGGGTTCCTCTCGGGTATCACTTGGCAAGGCACCATTTTGTCTCTCATTAATTCTCTAAGCTAGTGGCCCCACTTGCTTCTCTATGTTTCGAATTGACGCTTCTTGATTGGGGAGTCTTAGATCAATACTTCTCATGAAATCTTGAGTGGTTTGAGCTTGTTTTTCTGCAACTTGAGCTTGCCTTTCCACAGTTTGGGCTAGCTTGGCAACCAAATCCTCCAAGTTGGAATTCTGCTTCTCCATGTATGGTGGCGGTGCTCTCGGTCCTTGTTGATTTTGACCTCCCCAAGATAGATTAGGGTGATTCCTCCATCCTGGGTTATAAGTGTTGGAGTAAGGATTGTTTTGAGGACCCCTGTTAAAATTTGAAACAAAGTTAGCATGTTCAAAAGGACTAGCATAAGGGTTAACTACTTGACAATCAGTGCTAATATGATTTCTGCCACAAAATTCACAAGATACTCCTTGAGTTTTTAAAGAAGCAATCATCTTGCTTAATGCATCAAGTTTTGCATTCAACGTCCTATTGGTGTCAACTTCATGAACTCCACTTGGCTTCCGAGCTTGGTATCTCTCAATTGGCCATTGGTATCTATTGCCTGCGATCTCCTCAAGTAGATGAAAAGCTTCTTCAGGTGACTTGTTTTGCAAAGTGCCTCTAGCTACCGCATCTAAACTAGTTCGAATGGTAGGATGCGCTCCATTATAAAATGTATGTACTTGCATCCGAATCGCCAGTCTATGGTGTGGGCATCTCCTTAGCAGCTTCTTAAACCTCTCCCATGCTTCATAAAAGGGCTCACCATCCATTTGCATAAATGTAATGATATCATTATGCATTTTGGCAGATTTTGCAGGAGGAAAATACTTACTTAAGAATTTTTGAGCCAAGTCTTCCCAAGTAGTGATAGAGCCCGTAGGAAGAGAAGTCAACCAAGTCTTAGCTTTATTACGAAGAGAAAATGGGAACAATCTTAATTTAAGAGCATCATCAATAACGCCATTGAATTTAACAGTGTCACCAATTTCAAGGAATGCTTCTAAGTGTAGATTTGGATCATCATTAGGCGATCCATTGAATTGCCCTGCATTTTGAAGCATTTGAATTAAGGATGGCTTGATCTCAAAATTGTTGGCTTGCACTGTCGACCTCCTTATACTTGATTGTGCTCCTTGAATTATTAGTGTAGCATAATCTTTCAAAGTCCTCCTTGGAGGTGCGACTTCTTGATCTTTGGTCATTGCAATGTGAATTGTTTGTGCTTGTTCACTTCTTTTCCTAAGAAAGGTTCTTTCAGTCTTGGGATCAAACTCTTCAAGGTCTCTTTGTTGGCTTCGGGTTATGCAATGCTCCTCCACCTTTTATAGAGAAGTGAGTTTGGCCTGCAAAAAAAAAAAATAAAAAATAAAATAAAGGCTAGTCTAAACTAAGAATTGCTCGATATCAATAGTAATTGGAAAATTGTCAAAACAATCCCCGACAACGGAGCCAAAAACTTGTTAGGTGAATTGCAAGTGCACAATATTGACAAGTAATAAAGTGATGAGTGAGTGTCGTTCCCACAAGGATTTTTTTTTTTTTTATCCACTTACTTACCGAAATTGATCAATCCAAAAATCTAGCTAAGCAAATCGAAAAGACGAGTAAAAAGTGAACTAAACCAATTAAATACTAAAATAGAAAATAGTCAAAACTTAAAGAATTCAAAAGCTAATTAAAATTGCAAAGTAAAAATAATTTAAGGCAAATTGAAAATCAACAAGGCCAATTATCAAGATTTTAACCAAATCACAAAGCGTTAGAGCATCCAACTTCACTTAACCATTCATAATCAATTTTCCTAACTTGTCATGCAACAAATTAATTTCCAATTGTGTTGGCGAAATTTCCCTAAGATGAATTACAAGCCGACCTCGGTCTAATAATCCCTAATTAGGTATGTTAACACACACTAACCTTAGGTGAATCTAAACTACTTAAAAGCATTAAGTTCTTTTAGAAATTCCCGGATTCAATCTAAGTAGTCCCAACCTAGATCTACTACCGCAACCACATAAATAACCTAGTGTACCTTGACCTAGATTTAATTTATGGTTCAATATCACTAATACGCATGCACATAATCTCCACCCGGTATCATGCATACATAAAAAATCATTCAAAAGTTGATCAAACTTCTAAAAGCGTTAAGATCATGATAGAGAACAACACAATCAAAACAATTCTATTGCATGAGAAAGTCTTTGAAAATCAATCAATCATGATTAAGATCCATTGTAGCTCTAACAAAAGAAATTTAGAGCATAGTAAAAACTAAACTAAAAAAATTTAAAGAAAACATAATACTAAATAAAAAAAATTCACCAAATTTGAGATACAAGGAGCTTTAGGTTTGTCTCATCCTTCTCTCCTTAACACGCACCAACTCCACTAATAAAATAGAAGAATAAAATCTAAGTAAGAAAACCCAAAATCTTCTATAAAGATGGTGTCTCCAAGGATTCTCTCCTCTTTTATATGTAGCACAAGAGTGGTTTTTATAGCCTCCAAACATCTTCCCTAGGTCAACTCCCACTAGAATTTGGAAAAGATTCATCTTTATCTCTTTGATTTTTTTTGAACCTTTTCAATTATGGTCAAATTCTCCAAATTTCTGATCAAGGCTAGTTTTTTCTTCAAGATAAAATATTCTGAAGAATATTGCAATATTTTGGAAGATCTAAAAATATTTCCTACACAATAAAATTATATGAGCAGCAATTAAATTCACCCAAAATTTAGCAAATATCAAGTCTAAATTAGCAAGAATACTCTATTAAAAATAGAGTTATCATTCTTCAATGGTGATAGCCTTCTGATTGGGACAATCCACTTGTAAGTGTCTACAATCGTAGAACTTGAAGCACTTGTTATCTTCACCATGTGAGTCTCTTTGAAGCTTTATAAAGAACTCAAGGGGCTTCTCCTTTTCTTTCTCCCATTTTGTAAAATTGTCAACTTGATTGGAAGTAATACTCCCAAAGAAGGACATATCTTTAGTTGAAGGCTTAGTTGAGCATCTCATGCCAACCTTTAGTCATTTTTCTAGGAGGTTGATGTCTTTCTCCATTTGTTGAAGTTTGAAGCATAGCAAACGCTCCTACAGTTGTCACACTAGTCTCCTTACATCATTCAACTCCACGTCTCATATGCCTTTTCTCACACTATAGAAAACTCAACATGAACATATAGTCCACGTTGATGATGATTGACCATTTTTTTTTCTTTTTTTTGAATGGAAATATGAGATGATATGCAAGATAGGTAATAAAAGGAATCACTCAAAACAAGTGCAACCTTGAGCTCTGATATCAATTTGATGTGGTTGTAGGATGGGTGAGAGTTGTTTTGCGTGTTTATCGATGGAAACTTGAACAAGCTAGGGTGTATGAAATGGATATTGGTGGGTAAATGCAAATGAAGTGTAAATACGATCAGAACCAAGGCATATAGAGCGAGCCACTATCCAAGAATCAAGATCAAGATTGATGAAACTCACCACTATGGCCTACAAAAATCACCAGCCAAGTGTCAACGCCTAAGAACATGAATGCCTCTGAGCCAATTCAAACAAGGGCAGTGACCTATTCGTAACCCGGCCGAGAGCTAGCTCAAGCCCGACCCTAGCCTATAACCTTTTGGCTTCTTATGTCAAGTGTCCTTTCGGTTTCGTATGAAGATGAGATCTATTTTTGCTAATGACCCTTGAGCTTCCCTGTATCTTTAAGGCCTCTTGAGCTTCTTATCTAGCTATGTAATGATTCTATAAGATTCGAGTGCCACCATTGGATCAGAGAAGGGATCAATGGTTAGGATTAGACCCGCACTTGTATATTGTGGGGACCCTCCCCCTTCATTATATCAACTCATTCTCATAAAAAATACTACTACGCTACTTTTCTTTTCTTTCTTGTGAGTCGAGTGTGTGTGTACAAGGCTGACTTAGCAGTATTCCTAAGGCCGCGCAAGTATAAGATTGTAGTGAATCGTCTAACCTGTGACAAGTGATATCAGAGCCTTCGTTCCAAATGCAATGGTCGATCCTTGTTCCAATGTCACGCTCGCTTAAGGCGATGATCATAGAAGAGCCATAGAGAGGATGACCACCAGGTCAAAGAAAAGCCATGTTGTTTCAAGTTCAAGGGTTTCGAAAGGAAACTTGGAACATTGAATGACGAAACTAGAAGAGGTCATCTTGGATGTCCAAGGGATAATAGAGGACCTAAACTAGATTGTCGAATGAGTAGAAGCTAAAAGGGAGGAGCTCTTGGCTGAGATGTAGAGCTCAAAATCAGCATAGGAGAATTCTGTGGCAAGGTGCTAAGGTCTTTGACCCATAAACTACGGGATGAGACTTGGAGGTCATGATGGTAATCATGCGCACGGAGATTGCCGAGCTTAAGGGAAAACTCGCAAAAGTTGAAGCAGCATGCGTGAACGGAGTAGTCATTGTGCAAGCTAATATTACTAGTATAAACATCTAGAGGGGGGGTGAATAGGTGTAGAGAGATTATTCACGCAACTATATATAACTTTTGCAATCAACGAATTGAAATCAAGTAGAGAGAGTTAGAGAAGATTGCAAACACTTTTTTATAGTGGTTCGGCTTTTTGACAAGCCTACGTCCACTCTTCGGGCGACCAGCCAATCGGCTGTATTTCACTATATGATCAACGGTGATTACACACTCTCGAGTGTTTATACTTGGTGATGATCTATCTCACTAAGTCACTCACTTTTGTAAAACACTGAGATCACTCAAATACGCACTATGAACAACAATTGAAGAATGGAATCAGCTTTGGAATAATGTTCATCTGTATCAACCCCTAAGTCTCAACCTATCCTTAAATACTCTCTAAGCCACACTCGACCGTTGGCTCTTTCCTTGAGAGTTTTGTCTTCCCTTTCTTGGACAGACTTTATAAGACAAGTCTTTTTGACCATTGAGGGTAGATCAGATCCCCTTAGATTCTGTTCGCCCATACAATCAGAATCTGGGCTTCCATAAGTGCTCTATTCTTCTTTGGAAGTTGCCCACTAATTGATCCTGTCAATCAGATTAGTATAACAGAATCAACATAATTAAGGTAAGTGAAATACTCTACCGTTGGTGATCTTATCGAGTAAGTTCATCTTAAGTCTGACGGTCTTAAGTCCTGAGTCTGCCTAGATTTTTAGTCTGGTTCATTCAGACTTAAAATCTCGATGCAGTACGATCGTACTTAAAACTCGCCTCCGTACGGTCAAACTTAAATCTCAGTCTGGATGAGTCTTTCCGTCTGGTACGGTCAAACTCTAAGACATATCATGCTTTATCTTCTGCTACCAGCAGACTTTAAAGCCTATGTCATTCTGTGTATTTCTCCTTCAAGAGATTGATAAAATATCATTCATAAAATGTTTTGTAAGTATCAAAACTATGAGTTTTCTCAACACTAAGATTTTCTGATAATCAGCATTCCCAGATGAAGCTGCAGGTACTTGAATTTCAGTATGTTCAGGAGGATGCTCCCCCTGAATTGATGCTTCATTCTGTCTTTGTTGCCCCTCTTTTTCCCCATCCTCATCTCCTTCTTCTTCTTCTTCTTTCTTTCTTTTCTTCTTCTTCCTCGATTCGGATACATCATTCTTCTCATGTTCTCGTGCCGAGAATGTTTTTCGCATGTGTTTCGCTTCTCGGTTCGGACATTCTCTCGAGAAGTTTGACGCATATTTGCCAGAATGCGGAGATACTTTCTTCTTCATCTTCTTCATCTACCGGTAGGAGTTGTCTTCTCCTTTTGGAACTTGGCTCGGCGAAGCCGATTCTTTTCCTTTTCGTTTTGCTGTCTCTCGCTCTAGCCAATTCCTTTTCTTTTCATCTCCATGTCTCGCAACATCCTTCGTCTCATCTTATTGATCATTTTCATATCAATGGCCATTGTGGGAAGCGTTTTAATGCTGAATCTTCTGGGTATGTCTATCTTAAGATGATCAAAGATCCTTGTCACTAAAGCTCCATAGGGTAGCTGTCTTTTGTCCTTTGACACTGTCCGATACATATGCAATATTATTGTGTGAGGCAAAGTGAGAACAAGATTCCCTTTTCAATAGCCCACATCGGTTTGGCCTCAAATTTAGATACATCGATCTTTGATGAGGCTTTTGGATGAATACAAACTGATAATGATCTTATGCAAAATAATTCTTGCGAAGTTAAAAGAGGATAAGTTATAGTGGTCCTTACAGACTTTGTAAGAAACTTACAAACTGTTTCATAAGAGACGTCTATTGGCTTGAATGCTCCTCTTTCAACTTTTATAATGTCAGCCAGAATGTCTGAACTAACATCATAAAACCTGTCATTCACACTAAATTGCATTTTGTCTGGAGATAGAAATGTCAAATTCGAGTAAAAATATGCTGTTAATTCAGGATAAACAGCAGCAGAATCAGTGCAAAATTGGTCCATCTGCAATTTTTCAAAACATTCTCGCAGATTCACTTCAGCAGCTTCCAAATAATCAAAATCCACAATTCTATGGTTCATGATTCCTCGATCCATCAGTCTGTTAAAGAAAGTCTTATGCTCTCTAGATCGAAATAATTTCCCAGTTGTGTTTCGGGCTACAGCAACTATTCCCATTCTCACTTCAAAATTTATGTAAATATTCTCATCATCCTCCTTTACATTATCTCTGTTTCTCCCTTTATCACTTACTTGTTCTCTACGAGTAGATGGTGATTATGTGGCCTATACTGCTTGAATGAGATGGAGTTCATTCGCATACCCTTTTTCTCTCAAGAAAAACAGTTTAACATCATCCCTAACATTTCTTTGAACTAATTTCTCATATCTCCTCATTACTACGTGAGGACTTTCAGTGGGTGTGAATAGAGTTAGTCCAGACGTACCTTTTCGTGATAAATTCCTTTCTTCAGATTGTGAACGGATAGTTCTTGGAGATTCCTCAGTATCATTTTCATTTCTTTGAGAAGAAACTCTTGGAGATTGTCCTTGAGTATCTTCGGAAGTCTGTATGAGGTTGAAATGCGTCTGCCCTTCGACGACTCTTCTTCCTCCTCTCCCAGCAATCCTATTTGATCTTCTTCTTAGAGATGGAGATCTTGATCTGGATACGGAGGATCTCGAGGCCATGTTCGGAGAAAGTTGGTTTTGGAGAAGATTGATTTAGAAAACGTTTTTCTCTGTTAGGGTTTGTAAACAAAACGTTCTGAAGAGTTGTGAGGAAAAAACCCGACTTTTAGACGTTTTTATACCCTTCGTTAGGAGAACAAATGAATAGACGCAACCCAAAACAAATTAAAATGGCAGTTATTCTAAACTTAACAAGAATATTCAATCATCATTGACATATGCCAGAAAATATGCAAATCAATCATGCAGATCAAAAACTTACTAATAAAGATTTAATAGATTTAATTAAGGAAATAACATACCAACCGAAAATACCATTATTTCCTTTTTCAATCTTCTTCGAAGACTAGTCTGTCTAGACGATTGCTTCTATCAGACTTTGTCCTGTTCTCATAGAATTTATAAAAAAGGGTTAATAATATTTAATCTCCCACATATTGTATCGAATGTACCTTTGTCCAGCGGCTTTGTGAAGATATTTGCTAATTGATTCTTAGAATCAATGAATTCCACATATACATCTCCATTTTGCACATGGTCTCTAATAAAGTGATGTTTGATCTCAATGTGCTTTGCCCTGGAGTGTAGAATCGGATTCTTGGTGGGGTTTATGGCACTCGTATTATCACATCTTATTTCTGTACAGGATTCTTCCTTTCCATAGTCTCTTAGTTGCTGTCTTATCCAAAGAATCTATGAACAATAGTTTTCAAGTGCTACATATTTTGCTTCTGCTGTTGATAGAGCCACAATATTCTACTTTTTGGAGAATCATGAAACTAGCATTTTCCCCAGAAGTTGGCATGTTCCTGAAGTACTCTTTCTGTCTATTTTGCAGCCTGCTAAATTGCATCTGAGTAGCCAAGAAGAGTAAAATCTGTTTCTTTTGGATACCATAACCCCAAGTTTGGATAAGTGGCTATATACTTAATTATACGTTTAACAGCAGAAAAATGTGATTATTTAGGATCCACTTGAAATCTCGCATAAAGACAAATACTATATAGAATATCTAGTTTAGATGCAGCAAGGTAGAGAAGAGAACCGATCATGCTTTTATAATTCTTCTGATCAACCTTCTTTCCCGTTTCATCCTGATCTAGTTTGATGGAGGTTGCCATTGGAGTTTCAGTCTTCTTGCAGTTCTCTATTCCAAACTTTTTAATCAAGTCTTTGGCATACTTTTCTTGATTGATAAAAGTTCCACGTTTTGTTTGATTAACCTGAAGTCCTAGAAAAAATGCCAGTTCTCCCATCATGCTCATTTCAAATTCATCCTGTATAAACTTTGAAAAGTTCTTGCACAAGTGCTCATTAGATGAACCAAAAATAATATCTACATAAATTTGAACCAACAGTATATCTTTACCTTCCTTCTTAATGAAAAAGGTTGTATTTACCATACATTTCTTGAATTTATTGTCTAGTAGAAACTTACTCAATCGTTCATACCAAGCTCGAGGTGCTTGTTTCAGACCATAAAGTGCCTTCTTTAATCTGTATACATGGTCTGGCTTTTTTGGTTCTTCGAAACCAGGAGGCTGCTCTACAAAGACTTCTTCTTTGATAAACCCATTTAAAAAAGCACTTTTCACGTCCATTTGATATAGCTTGAAATTTTGATAGCAAGCATAAGCAAGTAGTAGTCTGATTGCTTCCAGTCTTGCAACTGGGGCATAGGTTTCATCATAGTCTATCCCTTCAGATTGAGAATAACCTTTTGCCACAAGCCTTGCCTTGTTTCTAGCGACTTTTCCAAGTTCATTGACTTTGTTTCTGAAAACCAATTTAGTACCAATGATAGTTCTTCCTTTGGGTTTGGGCACCAATTCCCATTCATCATTTCTCTTGAACTGTTGAAGCTCTTCTTGCATTGCCTCTATCCAACTTTCATTTTCCAGAGCTTCATTAATTCATTTGGGTTCAATTTCAGAAATCAATGCAACGATACCTATGTCCTTTTTGTTTCTTGATCTGGTTTGAATCCTCTCGTTGATGTTTCCAATCACAAGCTCCTTAGAATGACTAGATTTATGCTTCCAGTTTCGGTTTGGAACTTCATCATTATTAGAATCTTCTGCTGATGCAGGAATGTCAGGCTAAATTACTTGTTCTTCATGAGTTGCTCCTTTGACTATTTCCTGGGAAGATTCTGCTTCTTTGTTGAGACCAGATCTTTCAGGAGCAGCATCTGATTCTTCATTTACTGTACAGCTCTGATTTGAAACTTCTTTCTCCAGAAACTTTACGTTCATAGATTCTTCCATTGTTTGAGTGTTCTTGTTGAACACTCTATATGCTTTACTAGAGTTTGAATAGCCTAGAAAAATACCTTCATCTGATCTTTCTTCAAACTTACTAGGTTGATGATTAATATTTTTAAGGATATAACATAGACAACCAAAGATTCGAAAGTAGGAAACAATAGGTTTTCTTTCCTTAAAAATCTCATAAGGGGTTTTCTCAAGAATTGGTCTAAGAAATACTATGTTAATAATATGACAAGAAGTAGAAACCTTTCCGCCCGAACCGAGTTGCCACTTTGCTTTCTATAAGCAATGTTCTAGCCATTTCCCGCAAAGACCTATTTTTCTTTCCACCACTCCATTTTGTTCTAGAATGTAGGGAGATGAAAAAGTATGCTATATACCATTTTTGTCACAAAAATTTGCAAAGTCTTGATTCTCAAATTCTCCCCCATGATCTGTTTTGATACTTGAAATAGAGTACTATTTTTCATTTTGGACCATCTTTGCAAATGTTGAGAAATATGAGAAGGTATCTCCTTTATTTGCTAAAAAATATATCCATGTAAATCGAGAGTAATCATCTACTATCACAAGACAAGTACTTCTTACCTCCAATGCTCGGGTTACGGTTGGTCCAAATAAGTCCATGTGAAGAAGCCGTAACACACGATTAGTAGAAATCTGTTTTATAGACTTGAATGAGCTTCTTACCTGTTTTCCTAGTGTACATGTAGAGCAAAGCTCGTTTTCTTGTAACTTAGTGAAGGCAAGCCACGAACAAGCTTTTTGCTAGCAAGCTTGGAAATTTGTTTCATGCTGACATGCCCAAGTTTGCGGTGCCACATATCTACTTTATCTTGGACTGATAATAGACATTTTGCAGTGTCTTCATTTATGTCCGAAGATAAATGTTCCCATGCCTTCGTCCGAAAAAAAGTCCGTGAAGAGTCATTGCTTGTTCCAGAACATAGGTTCTCTTTGAAGTTTATTTTGAAGCCCGCATCACATAACTGGCTGATGCTCAGAAGATTGTAGTTTAATCCTTTGACTAGAGAAACGTTGTTGATGATTAAGCTACCGATCTTGACAATTCCCAGTCCTATAATGTTTCCTTTGGTGTTTCCTCCAAACGAAACTGTTCCTCCTTTGATTCTTTCGAATCCAATGAACATCTTTGAGTCTCCTATCATATGTCTTGAACATCCACTGTCCAAATACCATTTCTTCTTACTTCTGAAGCTTACCTGCAATGTTCACACATACTCATTTTTTCTTTGGTACCCAAATTTTCTTGGGTCCATTGAAGTTAGTAGTATAAGCTTTTTCTATCAATTTCTTTTGAACAGTCTCCAGACTTTAGGACATTTATTCTCAAAATGTTCTCTTTCTCCACAATTAGAACACTTTAGATTTCTTGACCAACAGATTTAACAAAATTCTTTTTAAAATGATTATTGTAAGCCTGTTGAGGAGGTCTTTGTTTAATTCTTTCCTTAACTTTAGGAAAATCAATTAACAATTTACTTTCCTTGCAAAACCCAAGTCCTGACTTATCATAATAAAGAATTTGGATAGAAAGAATATGCTGCAGGTTTTTCGTCCCTACAGAAAACTTTGCATTAATATTCAAAATTTCCTTTCTAAGAAATAGATTCTCATTTTGTAAAGAACTTTGATTTTTCTTTATTTCTAAAAGTTCCTTTTTAAGTGACTCACTTTCATTTAAAACAGAATCACGACTTTCCTCTAGTTCTGAAAATTCATTTTTGAGATCATTAAATTTTCCTTTTAACGAACAATTCTGATGACTCAACTTACGATTTTCCACTTTTAAACTGGAGATCTTTTTCAAGGTAGTTTTTAAATTTAAACATAGCTCATTTATGTAATCTGAGATTTCTATTGGGATATCGTAATGATTTACCTCGATTTCTCTGTCTGAATCTGAGTTTGATCCTGAGTCTATTTCAGAGTCTAAGTCTAAATGGGCCATAAGACAGATGTTGCCATATTCGTCTTCACTGTCCTCAACTTCTGTGTCACTCCATGTTTAAGCTTTCAGGGCCTTCTTGTATTTCTCGAATTTCCCTTTGTTCTTTTTGAACTTGGGACAATTTTGTTTAATATGACCCTTTTTCTTACATTCAAAACAAATGACATCTTTGGCATAATCTTCCTCGTCATCAGTTCTACGTTGTCCAAATTGTCTGTTTTGTTTCCTGTTGTTGAACTTCTTGCCTTTCTTGTTTAACTTCCTCACTTTTCTGATCAGTAGTGCAAGTTCTTCGTCATCCAGTTCTTCCTCAGAATCTGTAACATCATAATCAATGTTAGACTTAAGAGCAATGGACTTTTTACCTCTGGATTCCACTTCCTCGTTCATTTGTTCTGCTTCATAGGTCTGCAGAGTACCAACGAGCTCATCGACTGTCAGTGATGAAATTCGCAGAGTTTCTCTAATAGATGTCTTCACATTGTTCCATTCTTTTGATAGTCCTCTCAGAAGTTTGTTGACCTTCATTAATCCAGGAACAGGTTGTCCTTGATATGCCAAACCGTTTACAATTTCTGTAAAACGACTGAACATGTCTCCTATAGATTCTCCCTGTTTCATCTTGAAAGATTCATATTGACCAAGTAATATATTTACTTTGGTCTCCTTGACACGATCAGTTCCTTCGTATGTCACATGTAGTCTATCCCAAACTTCCTTTGTTGTATCACACGAAGATATTCGATTATATTCATTAGGTGATAAAGCACAATACAGAGAGTAGATAGCCTTAGCATCGAGAGTTTGTCTCTTTGTCATTTCTTCTGGAGAGATGGTGGCTGATGTTTCTGTTTCTTTCCATCGTTTCTCTTTGACGTTTTTCTGGTTTTGTCAGTGGGGTCAATTCCCCTTTCAACCACATCCCATTCGAGTGGATCTTTCGATCTGAGAAAGGCCTTCATTTTATTCTTCCAAATATTGTAATCTTTGCCGTCGAAGTAGGGAGGACGAGTGTTGCTCTGCCCCTCAATCAAACCTAGTGCAAGAATACCAGCCATAGAAGATCTTTAACTCAGAAGTAATAAACACTTCAAGATCTCGAGCACGAGGCTCTGATACCAATTGATATTACTAGTATAAACACCTAGAAGGGGGGTGAATAGGTGTAGAGAGATTATTCACGCAAATATATATAACTTTTGTAATCAACGAATTGAAATCAAGTAGAGAGAGTTAGAGAAGATTGCAAATACTGTTTATAGTGGTTCGGCTTTTTGACAAGCCTACGTCCACTCTTCGGGCGACCAGCCAATCGGCTGTATTTCACTATATGATCAATGGTGATTACACACTCTCGAGTGTTTGTACTTGGTGATGATATGTCTCACTAAGTCACTCACTTTTGTAAAACACTGAGATCACTCAAATACGCACTATGAACAACAATTGAAGAACGGAATCAGCTTTGGAATTATATTCATCTCATCTACCCCTAAGTCTCAACCTATCCTTAAATACTCTCCAAGCCATACTCGACCGTTGGCTCTTTCCCTTGAGAGTTTTGTCTTCCCTTTCTTGGACAGACTTTATAAGGCAAGTCTTTTTTACCGTTGAGGGTAGATCAGATCCCCTTAGATTCTGTTCGCCCATACAATCAGAATCTGGGCTTCCATAAGTGCTCTATTCTTCTTTGGAAGTTGCCCACTAATTGATCCTGTCAATCAGATTAGTATAACGTAATCAACATAAATAAGGTAAGTAAAATACTCTACCGTTGGTGATCTTATCATGTAAGTTCATCTTAAGTCTGACGGTCTTAAGTTCTGAGTCTGCCTAGATTTTCAATGGTTCATTCGGACTTAAAATCTCGATGCCTGGGTACGATCAAACTTAAAACTCAGTCTGGTACGGTCAAACTTAAATCTCAATCTGGATGAGTCTTTCCGTCTGGTACGGTCAAACTCTAAGACATCTCATGTTTTATCTTCTGCTACTAGCAAACTTTAAAGCCTATGTCATTCTGTGTACTTTTCCTTCAAGAGATTGATATAAAATATCATTCATAAAATATTTTGTAAGCATCAAAACTAGAAGTTTTCTCAACACAAACAAATCCACATGCTGACGCACTCCAAGCGAAGAGAGTTCAAGAGCTCGCGGGTGGCTTAGGACATAGACAACTTCCTATGGTACATCGAGCGGTATTTTCAAGTCACTGGAATCAATGACGATGCATCTCAAGTAAACACTGTATTCATGCATTTGGTTGACAATGCATTGTTGTGTTGGTATCGTCAGTCGAACAATAAAAAATGCGTCTCCATCATGACATGGGCTAGGTTTGTTGAAGAATTCCAATGAAACTACTATCCTGCTGATATAGAGGAGAAAGCTCATGATGAACTCAAGCGCCTCAAGCAAAAGGCAGAGTTAGCGAGTAAGTGAAGCAGTTCTCAGAGTTACTGCTCCAAATCCCATCAATGAGTGAGATGGAGGCATGCCATCAGTTCATGACCGGACTCAAGCCATGGGTCAAGCAAAGCTCAAGCGGTGCCATGCAATGGATCTTGCTACAACCACATCCATGGTCGAGTCCCTTATGGAGTACAAGCTACCTTCTACCGCCAAGCCAAACTCTCGGTCGAGGGACGAGGCCAATGATGGGGGAGATTGAAACAATAACTGTAACACCCTGTATTTTCCAACCTTGAAATCTCGCATAGATTGACATGGGCTCGACGGATTGGAAGTTGGGCCGAGCAATGGGCCAATGGGCCTTGTGAGAGCCACGAGCATGGGTTCGATGAGCTAAGTGTCAGGTCATGGGTTGGGCCCGATGGGCAATGTGCATGCGGAAGGCCCGGATGGACGGGAAATTTGGATTGGTTACATAGTAAATCAAAACTATTGAAACCATGCATAACCCCAGCAGTTTATAAATTAGTCCTCATAATTATTTTGTCATTCCTCTAATTTTCGACCATAAGTTAACCTTATAATAACAATATTACCTCTAGACTAAGGTAGATCAATGGGGTCTCATCCTCCTATGGTGATCGAAGGGTGTAGGGGCGAAATGGGGCAAGTGAACAATTTTGTAGGGGCTTCCTGATTGAGATATAAACAAATCAAGTTTAGCCTCTAACAATCCCTCGAAAACCCTCATTCATGGACAAGTGCATTGCATGAGAGAATTTGCATGCAAGAAGCAACCCCCATTCTTGTCATCTTAACCCCCTTGATCGCCGAACCCTAGGGATTGCAAATGCAATCATTAGTCTACCTTGGAACTCATGAAGATCTGAACCTCAACTTCTAAGCAACTTCACTTTCTATCTCATTGTCCCTCATTATCCTCTTTCCTTGGTAGAAGTCATCTTCTTCTTTTTCCTCTTCTTTTCCTTCAGTTTTGAGTTCTAGAGCCCGAATCTTCAACCAACCAACAAGGAGGAATATAAAGAAAAAAGAACAACCTCAATGTAAGGGAAATAATTGAATACTAGGCTAGTATAATCTTGTGGTTGCTTGGAGAGGTGCTGGTCGCATGTTCCTACTTGAATCCTACTTTCTTTTGCTCCTGCTTTGGTTCGATTCGAATGTTCTTGGGCTCTGGGGTGTTGTTTCTTGAGTTGCATGTGTGATTTCTGGCTAGGTCAGATGTAGAGGAAGCTGTGATATGCTGTAGATTCAAATAGGAGGCCATATATTGAGGAGAAAGGGTTGCATGTCTCATTTAGTGGTTTGGTGGCATTGCATGTTGAGTACCGTGTGTATTTCTGTTGTCTGTAATGTTATTGGTGATTATTGTGTAAATAAAACATTGCATGAGGCCCAAGACTCTTAATGTGTGTGTGCTGTTGAGGGGTGATCATGTTTTGAGGAGGCATCACAACCGTTTTGACAATTGAGTCCCATTTTCCAGAACACACCCTCACTCAAACCCTTGTGTTTATTCACTTTATTGTCTGAGTTGTGGTGCAAATTCATTGATGATTCCTTCCTGAAATTCTCTCCCAATATACTAAACTACAACATATATAAATTCTAGATTTTTCTAAATACAAATGAGTAGTCCCCGAAGGGTTTGATTTCCACCAAAGCCTTTTCTCTCTAGCTGGGGTTCGTGTGCACTGTTCACCGGTTGGTTGCTGGAGGTGCTCCGGCAGTTGGAGGCGGCGGTTTGAGCTGCGCTTCTGAGGATTCACTCATCCCCCTCTCACCTCCATCTCCACTGAAGCATTTCCTTTGAGTAAGTCTCTACCCACTAGAATGGCTCCCTGTTATTAGGGTTAGTGGGTTTCCTCTGTTTTACCATGGATACTGGTCGAATCTCCCTAAATTTGCCGAATGCAACTAATAATCGGGGGGTTCCCTCCACATCCTCTCTTCAGAAGCCTGAGGACGCAGGAGAAGCAGGAGTAGGCCTACAAAACCGCGCCCTCATTCTTTTTTCCGTCCAGGATCAGGAAAAGCTCTTGCCCTTATTGATTTGGTCGCTGTGCAGCTTGCTACAGATCAGATAACCCAACTGAAAGTAAGTGCTACTAACTCCCAGATTAACCGAAGGAGTGAGCAGAGAAATGAGGGCCTTGCTACCCCACCTTAGGAAGTTGAGGGCCACTCGGCCCCATGTAGAAAATTTGTGGCTGATCAGGGGCAATCCTCTGCCTAGCTAGGTGCTAGGGAGGCAAATCATCTGCTTAAACAGGCGTTAGAGAGGCAAACCAGCCTGCTCGATCATGGGCAAATGTGACAAAAACTGCTGTTAAAGGGTATAACCTTGCCTACATCCCCCCCCACTTTCCTTAATGATAAACCTATGGTTAATTTGTTTGAGGAGGTGTTGGAGGCAACGGATCCATTGTGGCATGAATGTTTAGTTGGTTACTTTGTGGGGAAGAAGCTTCCATTTAAGTTGGTAGAATCTGCTCTAAAGCATGCTTGGAGTAACAAATTGCTGGAAGTGATGGCTAATGATCAAGGGTTCTTTTTCTTTCACATTCCGGATGGGGAATTTAGAAGGATGGTGCTGGATAGGGGGCCTCTGACAGTTGCTCAAGTCCCTTTAATTCTTCAGTAGTGGCACCCATTTTTGGAACTGAAAAAAGACCACCAATCCTTAGTGCCAGTTTGGGTTCATCTCAAAAATATCCCGTATGCCTTGTAGTCGGCTTCGGGGATTAGTGCCATGGCAAGCACCATAGGGAAGCCGTTGTATGTTGATCAAAGAACCGAATAGATGAAGATGATTTCCTTTGCTCGGGTCTGTGTGGAAATGTCAGCCACCTCGAAACAATATGACTCGATAGAAGTTATCCTTGAAGAGGCAACTCGAAGGGTTGACATTGAATACGAATGGCGCTCGGTTTCTTGTTAATCTTGTGGCACTTCTGGACATAAATGTCCTGCAAATATTAGTTCCCCTAGCAATGAACCCCCTACCCCCCTCCCCCCGGGCTGAATCCGTCTATCTATCCTCAGCCCAGATAATGCCTCCTGCTAGTGAGAACCCTGCTGCTCCCTGTGATACTCCGGCTAGCCACCCAAGTCCCCATGATGGAGGATGGCAAACGGTAAAGCCAGCTTAGAAACAGCTAGTCTAACACCATGTAGGGGGCTCAGAAAGTGTCCAGGAACTTGATGTACACGCCGAAGGTTCTGATGTCCACTACCGACGCTTCCTCCAAAGTTATTTGAGCATCACCATGCCATTCAAGGACATGCTGAAGAAAGAAAGATTGTGAGAGTGGACGGATTGGTACTAAAAGGCATTCGATTAGTTGAAACGAGCCATGATCAAGGAGCCAGTACTCATCTTGCCAAACCATGCTAAGCTATACAAGGTAAATTCCGATGCCTCCGATTATGATATTGGTGATGTCCTTATGCAAGATAGGCACCCGATTGCCCTTAAGTCTTGAAAATTGAACAATACCAAGCGACGATACACAATCCAAGAGAATGAGATGACCACAAGAGTGCATTGCCTTTGTACGTAGAGACACTATCTCTTATGCTCTCAGTTTGTTGTGAGGATGGACAATGTGGCCTCGAGCTATTTTTAGACCCAAAAGAAGCTGAGTTTGAAGCAAACTTGATGGCAAGACTTCTTGGTTGAGTTTGATTATGTAGTGGAATACAAGACAAGAAAGGCCAATTCTATGGGCGATGCCTTAAGCCAAAAGATAGAACTAGCCAGCACCATAAGTGGACCTAACTGCCTATGGATCGGCCGTATCAAGGAGGGGCTCAAACATGACCTAATGATCCAGCGACTCCCTGGGTACACACAAGAGGGCGAGACTAGGCAATTCTAGTTTGAGAATGACCTATTCTATACGAAGGGACAACGACTCTGTGTGCCACTTCACAGGAAACTAAGGAAGGGAGTGTTGCAAGAGTGCCATGGTTCTAAGTGGGTAGGTCATCTGAGGATCCACTGCATCATGGTGCTCATCAAGGATTAATATTACTATTCTGAAACGTCCATGGGAGAGTGTCTCCATGGACTTTATCATGAATCTACCCAAGTTCAAAGGGTGTCGGACCCTCATGGTTGTGATGGATCGATTCTCTAAGTATGCGACGTTTGTGCCTGCAATGAAGGATTGTCTGGATAAAGAGGTAGCCAAGCTATTCAGCACGTCATCAAGTACTGAGGAGTTTCACAGATGATTGTGAGTGATCGCGATCCTCGGTTCATGGGACGATGTTAGACTAACCTCTTCAAGTTGCTAGGGTCAAACCTCAACTTCTTTATGAGTTTGCATCCCAAAATTGACAATCGGACGAAGAGTGTGAATGCACTCCTCAAAATATACCTCTGGCACTATATGAGCATGATGCAACCGGATTAGATAAAGCTAATCCATGTGGCTCAATTCTCATATAGCTTACAGTGAAGTGAATCCACAAACCAGAGCCCGTTCGAGATTATGACGGGGCAATAACCACTCACTCTGAACGCGGTTGCCTCGGGCTATTAGGGGAATAGCCTATCCGTGTACAAGTTCGCTAAGAAGTGGAATGAGCAAGCAGAGTTCGCTAAGAAGTGGCATGAGCAAGCAAACTTGGCATGAACTTGTTTACCTAAGGCCTCGAAGTGCATGAAGAAATGGGCTGACAAGAAGCAACGGCATGTAGAATTCTAGGTTAAGGACCTAGTGTTGGCCAAGCTACACGTAGTCCTCTAGTACAAGGATGTGCACAAAGGCTTGATCCGTCGCTATGAGGGGCTATTTCGGGTGTTGTAACGGGTTGGGAATGTTGCATACAAGCTAGATTTGCTACCGAAACTAAAGCTATATCCGGTTTCCATATGAGTATGCTTGAGTCTTTCCATGTAGATGAGGAAGAACCAGACCGAGGGGAATCGCAACTAGCACTACTTGGGGGAGGAAGCTCGTATGACCAGGATGTCGAGTGCATCATGGCCAACCGAGTCATATGGAAGCAATACTATGTGCCGATGCAAGAATACTTGGTCTAATGGAGAGGTTTTTGGAGAGTGAAACAAGTTGGGAACCCTTCGAGACTCTTTGGCAATTACAAAAGTACACCAATGCCTTTCATGCTGAAGATGCAACATGAGCATCGCTCGATTAGGTGGGAGAGAATGTCACGTCCCAAGGTTGCAAATGGCTCTAAACAAGCTCAAACAAGGGTCCTGACCCATTGGGGTTGGGACACCAGAAGTGCTATTATTTTTGTACGGCGCTCACTTTGGTGTCAAAACTTTTTTTTCGCCCACTTGAGTGCCAAATTGGAATGAAATCGATCACTTGAGTTCCACTTTGCTGGAAAAGCTGACATGGCCACCGAAATGCTGACGTGGCAGTCGAAAAATAATATTTTAATATTTTAATTATTTTTTAATTATTTTTTATTTTTTTATTTTTTTTGTTCTTTTTGTTCTTTTTTTTTTTTTTTTTTTTTAGGCCGGCGAGGGCCACCGTTGACCCTCGCCGGCCGCCGAACTCTTGCCCAAATTGGGCGAGGGCCCCCGCCGCCGTCGGTTGTGAAGGCCTTAGGTGAGGCCGTCGAAGGCCCTAGGTAAGGCCGTCGACGACCTCACCCGCGACAAAGAACGGCGAGCCGCCAGCCCTTTGCCCTTGCCCAGATCTAGCCTTGGGCAAGGCCGCAATGGCCCTCGGCAGCCGCGGGAGGCCGCAACGGCCTCACCCAAGGCTTTCGTGGCCAACGATGAGGGCCCCCTCGCCCAATTTGGGCGAGGGTTCCACAGCCGGCGAGGGTCAACGGTGGCCCTCGCCAGCCTTAAAAAAAAGAAAAAAAATCAAAAAAATTAATTAAAATATTAAAATATTGTTTTCCAGCTGCCACGTCAACATTTCGGCGGCCACGTTAGCTTTTCCGGCAAAGTGGCACTCAAGTGAACGATTTTACTCCGATTTGGCACTCAAGTGAGCGAAAAAAAAAATTTGGCACCAAAGTAAGCGCCATACGAAAGTAATGACACTCCTAGTGTACTTACCCCTGACCCATTCGTGGCCTTTGAGCTTACCCACACCCTTAGGGCCTCTTGAACTTCTTGTACAACTATATAATGATTTTATAAGATTCGAATGCCACTGTTTGATCAATGAGGGGATCAACGGTCAGGATTAGACTTGCAATTGTATATATATGGGACTCTCCTCCTTTATTGTATCAACCCATTCTCACAAGAAATATTACTATGCTGCTTTTGTCTCCATCCATGTGAGTTGAGTGTGTATGTACAAGGCTAACTTGGGAGTATTCCTAAGGCCATGCGAGTGTGGGATCATAGTGAATCAACCGACTCGAGACATAAGGATACAAGACTTAGGTATTAAAGAAGCTATTCGGAAAGTCATCAGCCAAGGATACAATGCTTCTTTGGCTCATCACTAAGGAAATATCCACCTTCTAAGGATACAAAAATCAAGAGTAATCCTCTCTCTAAAGATATTCACTTATACAAAGGAAAATCTCAAATATTCATTTGCCCAAAATTCACTATCTTACATTCAAGAATTCACCACATTATATAGAGGGATTATTACATAGAAAGTAGACCAAACATTGAAGATAAGAAACTACCTAATTAATTAAGGACATGAGAACTAGAGAAACATAATCTAGACCTAGGAACTAGAAAATGCATTGAAACATCTGGAGACTTGAACTTTGATCCTTGAAACCTACAATACCCTTATGACTTACGAATGACACTTGATTTGATGCAAAGTAATTAAAATAGACTCTAATTTTGTTCATCTCCTTAGGCAGCCCAATTGTCACCTTGAAAGATCGTCAAACAATAAGGGAAATTGTCTAGAACAGCCTTTAGTTGCTAGATAGTCAATTGGTAGTCTCGAGATCGATAGCAAGCTTGTAAATTAGCATCGATAATCACAAAATCGATAACTTGTCCACCGAACCTACAACTCTCTTACATAATCGATGTCTTTCACTTCAATTGATCGATGAAGCCCAATGCTCCCGCATTACTTTGTTTACAATTTAGTAGACCATTCTTAGTAAATCTAGCTTTATTCTAACAATAGATAATATTTTTAGAAGTTGTAATCATGACTCAATATTCACTTTAATAGGATGGGCGTTGAGTCATATTTAAAGGACATTTCAGTTGGAAAAGTTGATGATTTTTAGAGTCTGGAAAAGGTCGGTCGTTGCTAAGGTCAATGAACTTATGTTGCAGAAGCACATGTTAACCTTATGTTCAGTCCATGCACCACCATCCCATTAAAGTCGACGTCTCGTTGGAAATTATTCAACTGTTTGAGACATGGTATGAGATCCCAACATAATTTTGTCAAACTCAATATGTATTAATAACTGTTTATATCCATTCCTTTACATAAAATATTCTTTGCGTTGTCAAAGTCACTTGATGAATAATGGAAATGAACATGTTTAGACAACGTTAATTTATCTCCTTGAAGTGCTTGCTTAAGTAAAGGAAATGCGATTGGGAAATGTGTGAAGATGGACTTTTTGTGTTTTTTTTTTTGTTTGAAATGTAAGTATATTTATAAGATGATGTACAGGAGCTTAGGGGCATTCCCCAACATTACATATATAACTAAGAAAATGAAAAAATGGAATGAGGGAATCTCCATATAATAGCAAAAATTACATTTTTCTGGAAAGGTTTAAAATTTTTGTAATATGATGCTCAGCCTCCTATAAGCTTATGAATTTTAGCTATGATGGCGGGGACATCATTGACTTATTTTGGAAATGTCTACAATCCAAATGTAGTATATGGTTGTTAAAAAAGTTATTTTGAGAAGCCTTGTCATCAAGTCCTTGCCTTTGGTAGCCCTGATCATCAATTGGAGTCATCATTCCATCCTCCTAATGAATGATCAATTCCATATTGTACAAGGATGATACACCATATGCTTCCTGTCCATGTGCACTAAAAGAATAGGTGCACTAAAAGAATAGGTGATCTCAATTTTCCAAACCAACCAAACAGAAATTACAATGGATTACTACTATAGGCATCCAATGTGATATGATCTCTATTGTTGTGAATCTATTTCTACAAACTAGCCACCCAATAAAATTGTGTTTGCTAACCCCAGTTATCCATATTAGTTGGTACCATCCTAAAGCCGGTCCCACATTCCTAAGTTTATTGTATAATTCTTTGCAACAATATCTTTGCCTAGATATGGTTGAAGCTAAAGTCAGCCTCAGTTTAAGAATACTAGGCCAACCCCATGCCACACTACCTTTGATTTCAAGTTGCATAACCGAAATGCCTCTACATTTGATACTATGAACCCACTTACTCCATAAGGAAGATGATGGACAATTTATGAGGGTCCAAAGCATGTGGCCCAGTAAAACGTTGTTTCATAGATTTAGATTGAGCAACCCTAGTCCTCCCTACCTTTTTGGCAAGCAAACAATTTCCCAAGCAACTTCATGCCCAATAAAACTTTGTTCCATAGATTTAGATCAATGGCCTTTCATGTTTCTAGTCCATAAGAATTGTCTAATCTTCTTCTTCACTTGGTATATGGTTTGCTTTGGAAGTAAAAACATTTTCATCCAATAAGTACAAATGTAATAAGTACTAGTTTGGCCAATGTGTTAAGTACATAAAATTAACACAATTCATTTGGTTTTACCATCGTGGAAACACGAATCTTGTATTTATAGCTAGCAAAAAAATCATTAATTCAGGAAAAAAGAAGGAAGAAGAATGACCTAATTGACGAAATGATTTGTGCAATCATATCATTGTTATGTGGGTCATTTTAGATCACCATTATTTCCTTTGTTTAAATACATATTGTCATTATCCATCTTTGCCGCTAATAGATATTACTGGAATGTTTGGGCAAAGTTTGAAGTTGAAAATGATGATGAGTTTGATTTATTGTAAGATATGGTAGTGCATTACGAGAGGCTTTAAGATGCCTATTAACTGTTAGGTCTAAATAAGCAATCAAAAGGAGGGTGCATTGATTTTTCAAGAAAATACAGATTAATCTTTTAGAACCCACCCCAATAAAAGTGTTGCTTCTAAGCGCAAAATGAACTAGCACTATAGACATTGGAAATAAAAGAGTTTAGAGAAAGATCAATTGTAAACGAAATTTATGGAGATTCAACTTAATTGTGTCTACTTCTCTTTTAGCTCTGATAACCCAAATAGACTGGACTGCACTAGTTAAGCTAAGAGTACAAAATGTACTTTGTTAAAAAATGTAGTACTCGTCGCCATACGGAACCTGATTTTCTTCAATAGCAACCCCACTATAGCATAAGTAGCTATTGAAAATTTCAATAGTTGTTCGCACTTTGTACACACAGCATAATAGGTCTCTTTCTCAAATTATAAATCACACCTCTAAGTGATTTTATAGAGTCGTTGCCAATTTATCTCTTACCAATACAAATGCCTTCACTTTAAGTATAGCTACTTTTTTGTGTGTTACAAATGGGTTTCTCACTATTGCTAACTCATAGTTAAAAACACTCAAATGGGTATTACAAGCTTACAAGGAGACAGACTAGAGCATCTCAAGAATACTCATTTTTTCTTCTTGTTGCCCTTTACGATTATATGACGTTTGGCCAAGTTTTCTCCAATTTAAAGAGCTCCAATTCAAATGTTGCACTTGAATCAAGTAGGCGTTAAGTCACTAATTCTCATCATAAAAATCTTGGCAAAATTCCTTAAAAAACGCGTGCAGAATCTTCCCTCAAACTAGGCTATTAACCAAATTTTCTATTGTTTATCTTTTATTGATGGCAACGTCTCATCATACCATCTCACCAATTTCTTAAGAAAATTAGGCTAAATAATCTTGGAATATCATACATTATTTTGTTTTGAGATGGTCTTCAATTTAGAAACTCAAATGGTCTTCGAATCTATATATGAAAAGTGCTCGTTGATCAAGTATAATTGTTTTGCAAAACCAAGATTTTTCTTTTAGACCCTTCCTTTTGTAGATTTACAAACTTTGTGAAATGTTGATGGAATGCTTGTACAATCAGAGCTAGGTATCGGCATGATTAAGATATGATCCTCAACACACTTAAATGAACTCATCAAAGATTAACACTTTTTTTTTATTCTAGACAACAAATTGAAAATAGGATCCGGAAACAACTACCGAGAGAGTGTAAAGTCCCTCACCAAACATCCACTTTAAAAGGAAGTATATATTACGATTAGTTAATTGCAACCATGTGGCCTCTTTTTCTACTGTCATGCATGTCTTTTCATGATTACCAAGAATATGCTTGAAGTTGTACCAAAGAGGCACGAAATCTCATTCTTCAAAAGGATTATTAGGATTTAATTACTCGAAAAGATTAGCAGTTGTCTGGGCTAGTGAAATAGAGAAGATCCATTCAAGTATTGCGCGCATGCTGTGGCTATGTAAAGGTACTCTTTCCTAAGAAACTTTTTGATGGATCCGCATATTCTTCTTAATAAAGTTGAGCTATCTTAGATTGATGTACTGGCACTGAATGGAAAATCTAGCCACGGATGACAATGCAAGAGATATGCTATAAACCATTGACCTAATACGATTCGTGCTCTCCACCTATTGAAACAGGTGCACGACCAATGGGTTGACCATTAAAAAGGGACGTAAATGGTATATATTTATAAGAATTATAAGAGCACATAACACATAATGACATTAAACAAACCGTTTCAGAAAACATTTTCAGAAAGCATATAGGTAGTTCTATTAGCAGTAACTAAATAGCCATCAAAACAATATGGTGAGAAAAATGAATTGTGTGAAAAAAATTGGACAACATACATATCCTACAAAAGTCCTGAAATAATTGGAGAATTTTGTGGTGGTCATTTACATTTTGAGGTGATTTGTACATATCCCAACTACTGATATTTTGTTATAAATGTAATTATAGACAACAGTAGAAGGACACTAAAGGGTTAGTGCAAGATTCAATTAAATAACTGCCCGACCAACTACCGTCAACCAACGAACGGCTTATGTGACAGCCAGAATTTGACCAAATCTCCAACAATTGATAGCCATTGAGTGTCCTATTCAACGTTTTTGCTTTTCAAGATCATGTATCTTCTGTGGACCTACGTCCTATGATTATATGTTTGACTTCTCGGATTCGGTCTTTTCAGAGATCGGCATTAAAGTTTATTCCCCCTCCACTGATAGAATTAAGAGGAACTCTGGTGAGAGAGGGGCAAAAAAACATATATGTTAGGAAAGCTTCCAAACCGGTATGGAATGTGTGACTGCATATGCCAGAGGCATAGATTTTGACAATTTCATCTTTCTTGATATTCGATATTTGAGCTTCTTGAACTTGACGAGTACTTAGGCCAACTTGAGTAGTCCGTTAACTGTGCTCTAAAGGTAAATTGCATGAAGCTTGACCTAGTCCGATTCATCTTCTAGTTCAGTCACTAAGATTAAGTTTATTTATCGTTTCTTCTCCTATACGTATATTCCTCATGTATCTATGCTTTTCTAACAATTGCAATTCTAACAATTGCAAATCACCAGTAACCAATGGTTTCAAGTTGAGATCCCATATCTATTCTCATGATATTATAAGACATGATCCATGACCATGGTAACCAATTGTCGGTTCTCACAGCAAAAATCTTCATACCTTCACTTGAGGAGATTACCATAAGAGAGTTTAAGTTTGAACCCATCAACGTATCCAATTAGAACAATCTTCACTTAAAAATTTAAGTCAATAATTATTATTCAACTAGAATATATAATTGTTTCACCTTGCACCACATCTCTGATGTGAAAATTTTTTTTGCCAAACACCCTCACTTGTGCACTTAAAAACCTATCCCGCATTTGTGAGCCATCTCAATTCGAGTCTCCATTTTAACTCGGCCTAATAGGGTAGATTCTGGTGAGCAAAACATCTACCCTTTTGACTCCGCTTCAATCACGTTGGCCCAGCCAAGATCAATTGGAAGCGGAGGACACCATCCATTACTTCAATTAGGGAGTTACATCCAAGATGCATTTTTTGATATATTTCTCCAAATGTCGATACACATATGAAGTGGGCTACCAACAACCGTCTACTTTAATATCACTAGCTTGATGGCATAGCAGAAGTAAGATAACTTCACTTGGAGAGATCATTAAGAGAAAACTCAAATTTTACCTTGTTAATATATCCATTTGGATTTACATTTACATATGAGACGAATGTGATCAAAGTCTGATTGACACAAATAATGAAAGAGTCTATTTAAATTTTATTAAATCAAAAAAATTAATTGAACATTTTAGAGATTTTAAGAGCCAATTTAGTTGGAGACAATTTCATAAATTATAACGAATTGATTCTAAATTTTTAGTGTCAAAATTATAAGTTAACTGTTTGGCTCTTGTCAAGTATAAGTTTGAGTTTCCAAACTTTCTTTTCTTAGTTCAATCGATTACTCGTGGATTATGAACCCTTGTTAAGTACTCTCGTTCACTGTTTATCCATAATAATTGACAAAAAAAAAATCCAATTGCATATGAGAAATTGAACTCTTATTTTTCAATAGAGCATTTTCTTCAGAAAAATGTCCCCAAAATATGAGAAAAAATTGCCAAAATAGTATCATGGAAGCACCTTCTGCAATCATTTCGCAAAATCTAATTTGCACGGAAAATCTTCGGGAAAACAAAAGGTCAAGGGTCAAGTGCACGACAACCATCAAACATTTTAAAGGAAAACCCCACCACTCCTCTTTGTCACAACAAGATCAAGTTGTATTTTGCTTAGTACTTCACAACTTAGTAAAATGGGCCAAATGATGAGCCTCCAAACAGTTGTCTCTTGCCCTTGGCAAACCTCCAATCAAAATGGAACTCTATTCGCCCATTTAGCAAATTGATTTTCTTATTTAAATACTAAAGAATCTGACTAAAGAACATTGCGTGGTTGGCTCCTACACCGGCGGAACCCTCCCGACCGCCTGCCACTTACATTTTATAATCCACAAATTGGAGACAAAAACATTTTCATTTTGTTGATTTGTCAGTTTAGTGCTCAAGGAATTTCGGTGGAGTTAATTAGACTATAATAGAGTCGTCCAAGACTAGTTTGATGGTGACCTTTTGACTCTTCAAGACAGAATTTCCTAGAGAATTTATGAGTCGTTGACCGATTGTCCCACGTGCAGCATCCCCCGAACCAGTTGAAACTAAGGAGTGCAACATCATAATTTTTTTTTTTTGAAATATGAGCACAAAAGTCCAACTATCTTAAAATTTAAGAAATATTCTATAAATTTCATGAAGTTCAGATCTTTAAGCTATGTAAATGATCCCAATTTTGGAACAATTTGCTCGGTTTGGTTTTATTGATAATCTCTAAATCCTGTGCTGAAAATCTTTCGACACCTAATCAACTACACCAACCCTGAAAGATTGAAAGTAAAAAAATAATTCAATTATGATACAGGAAACAAATAAACTTCAGCTGTTTAGTATGAGGTCTTCCAAGCCTCTTTAATGATTTTGTGCACGGTGATTGGTTTCACTTATCATAAATAGTTGGGGTAACATCCACTAAATACTAATCTTATGCATTTTGCTGATAGTTTGGTGACAAAATGTCGATGAGTGTGTATAATTGTCCTTTTCAAGAAGAACTGAAGAAGTACAATTGCCACAAAATTAGTGTTGTTGTTGTTGTATCTTGTTTTTGTTGTTTTATATGTATTGCAATGATTAATTTTATAGCAACCAACAAGTTAGTGTACAATTCTGAGTAAAAGCCAAAATATGATGATTACTGCTAAGGCTGAAGCAGTCAATGCTGTTTTAAATTCCGTCAATATATGGTGAATAAGCAGTCACCTGTAAGTACGTATAAGTTGTAGTAGAAGGGGAAGAAAGACACACACAGAGCATATCAGACACCTCTGTTTTACATTGTGGCTTTTCTTGCAATTTTCGTTTTCTATTATTGTATCTTCATTAATTTAGTTCATTTAGTTCTGTTTTCCACGATTTCTTGATATCAAGTTGAGGAACCCAAGATTGAGTGGTGATTAGTTCCTCGATTGTCAGTTGTCTTTCCATGATGACCATTATTGTCTGTTTGAGAGTTCCTCGGAAAAGTTAGAGCAATCAAATTGGAAAGAATAGAACCTCTCAATTATCTCTGAGGAGAAATATCTTTCTCTCAGTTATAATTTCTTTCCTCTAGGTAGAAATTAATCAAGAGTTCCATCGTGTGAAGCAATATGAAAATTAGATATAGTTGTCCGTTTTATGCCCCAATTCACTGATTTAGTTGGTGAAATGCCTTGCGAGTATGAATGGAGATCATAGGAGTACAAAAAAAAAAAGTACACCGCGAAGCCGTTGTTCACTTGTCTAGGAACATAACAAAATGGTCCGATTGTAAGCCAAATCATGTCGGGCTCCTTGATCGAGCAAAGAAAAAATTACATTGACCTAAATGAAATGAGGACTAAATTTACCTCGATTCAGTGCAAATGCAACAGGGGAAGTGCGCACAACCCAATTACTCAAGAAGATTAACTTGAACATGCTTCATTCTGGTTCCATTAAGCTTTCTTATTTGTTTGGCTGGAAAATGGCTTTCTCAGTTCATATTCAACTCAGAGACAGATATATCGTGTTTATGCCGCCAATATATAGTAATTCATTTTCAAGGAGCACAAATGTTATCTGCCTTGAAATAATTTCTCTCCATATTAATTAGCTAGCTAGATGTTTTGGGTGCTTCATGTTAATTAGGAAAAGAGATTGATGGTCTAATGTTCAAATTAGGGTCATTAAGCAAGGAGTAACCCAGAAAAGTTTTTCATTACAGAAACAATTGGTAACCAAAGAACTACAACAAGTAGTTGCATTATCTTTATTACAATGCATTTTCATGTACATACACTATTACTGACATTCTTTTACTCCAGCAATATCTAGAAAATATAACCTTGACCATCACATGAACTATAAGACGCGTGTGTGATATGTAGCACAAGAGGATCATTTGGTGAGCAATGACCTGTGAGTTACACTGAACTTAACAAAACCCTAGTTATGAACCCCATGTCCGACGCTCGGGCTGTGACCTGGAGACGTGGACCCTAGACTGCTCGGAGGCGATGGCTGTGAGTCTTGTGACTCGGCCCCAACTCCAGCTGAAGTAATGGCAAGTGGCAAGTCAACACTTTCGATGTCGGAGTGGATTACGTGGCTGCCATGTGATTTCATGTTGTTCTCCAAGGTTTTTCTCGTGCTAAGTAGTACCATGTTGTTGGTACTAGCTTGGAGCTTTGAAGATTTGTTTTGGCTTGTCTTTTCCATTTGCCTTCCAACAATAAGTTGAATTTCCTGGGTAAAAAACAACAGGACAAGAAGGCAGGAAAAGAAAATCTTAGGGGCCATAGAGAGAGAGTGAGAGAGAAGCTGAGCAAGATGCCCCAATTCCAAGATCTTCATGGGCATTTATAGGGATGAGAGGATCATGAATTTGTTCTATTTCTCATCATTAGTGCTCAAGATCTTGAGAAGTGGCAAATTATTAGAGCGAAGAATAAAACAAGCGGGAACTACATCTTTGGATGGACAATATTAATGAATGTATCTAGAAACTTGTTAAGGGTTATGAATTACATTTTTTAAAATGGAAGAATACCACAAATGTTATAATTGTCATCTAGGGCTCATGCCATAACCTTTGAATCAATTAATTGAGTGCCATAACTTTTAAATAAAATTCTCTTGAGTTTTATCGACAATCTCCCTTACTGGAAATTTTTATGCAGCATTTTCATATAAATGGTCTAACAAGCCAAATCGTGCAAAAAGGACACTCTTGGCCCTTTTGTGGTCCTAGATAAATTGGCTTTATCTACCAAATCTATTTATACAATAAGATCGTCTTTTTTTTTTGTAATTCTATGCGCTCTTTCAAGCAACATAATCACCGTCACTTCATATGTTTGACCACCAAATTTTCTTCCTCAGAATAATTGTATCCAAATTTAATATGTGAAATATAAAATGAATCTTATTAAATATCATTAGTAAATCTTTCATATGTGTGTGTATAAAATCTTGTTGTTTAGGTTCAAGTGTATCCTTCATATTCAATTTCAATCCGATTTACACGTAAGAGTGGGCATTAAAAACCCCACTAGGTCGCACATAAAGTTTACGCTACATTGATATAGTGTTCCTCCATCTAAAAACTTAAGTTTTTCTATTATTTTCTAACATTATAAGTCGATTTGTTGAAGTTTGCTTAGAAGGTCATCAAAGATTCACTAGAGTTAATAGGAGAATATGTATACACAACCTCAAGTCACTTGTGTGTTGATGATTAATTATCAAACGTATTAATAAGTAAACTACAATGCATTTGTTTCACATAAAATGAATATTTTTGAAAATATTTTCTTAAAAATAATCGTTTATATCACTTACAAAAATGAATGAACGAATAATATTTTCATTGTACACGAAAATAATCAAACATAAATCATTGTCGATAATAGAAACATTTCAATCAACTAATTATTTTAAGCAACACAGATAATTTTAAAATATATATTTTCCAAATCATTTATTTTCTATGAAATAAACAAAGTTTTAGACTAACTTAACTTTGCAGGTGAGATTTTTGTCAAAAGTTTCGAACTTTCGTCTTGTTGTTTTCAAAAATAAATACTCATCTAACTTCAGTTTTACTTTTTGGTACGTCTCTTTTCTCTAAGTACTATTATCAATATTATTGATTTTAATTCCACATTATATATTATTATCAATTTTGTAAATCTATCACCCTAACTATCTTAAAGTGATAATAGCACACACAAGGACATGCCATATGTGAGAATTATTTTCCCATCTAATTCCATCAAATTATTGCAAATGGTATCAAGGAAGTTGGAGATGATTGTCTAAAAAGTCATAAACCTATTATACAGTAGCATATTCATTGTTAACTTTTTAAGTTGATCAATTTAGTTATAAACATTTTGATGATTTGATAATATGATCACATGGCGATTAAGTCAGCAACGGTCATCCAACATGACACGGCTAGTGTAGATGTTAACGATTTTTGCAATTTTTAAAAAATTTCTTTTTGCCTTTTCTTTTCTTTACAATTCTTTTTTTTTTTTTTTTTTTTTTTTTTCGCTTTCCATCTACTAGTGGTCAAAGCCTTAATGAAAGGAAAAGACAAAAAAAATCAAAAAATTACAAAAATTGAATGCTTAGCATTAGCCAACCATGTCGGTTATGCCACGTAGTACAATTGACACTAACTTGACCATTATATCAGCAATTTTCAAACAAAATTAGCTAAAAATATATCATTGAAAAATTATCAAAAGATTTAAGAATAAATTGACTAAATTGAAAAGCGTAGAATTGAATTGGCCGTCGTACAATAAATTTAGAACTTTTTAGATAACTTTCCCAAATAAGTTATCAAAACTACAAAAACATATATGAATCCATAGTCATATATTTTCTTATGCACATTGATTCTCAAACAAATAATGGAGAGCCTTATCCATCCTATCATTTTCTAAGTTTCACAGTTCAAAGAAGCTGATTCCACTAAAAGCAACCATTAATACCATTGAGAGCATGCAACTGAAGTTCGATGCCTCTAGTCAAGGAAGATTGCTAAGGAGCCCAAATTCGTGCCCATCAATATATCTAGTTGGATCCACCTAAACTTAAAAGCTTAAACCTCTTAATTATGGGCCAACTATGATTTATTAAACGCTCAACATTACACCAATTCTCTATTATGGGACATTTCTAACATAACTCATGTGTATCCTAGAAATCTCCCCATCATGTGTGACTTCTAGTGTTAGGTTTGCCCCCCTTAATTTAGGTATCCTTCTACATCAACTTATCTCAACTTGAATCTCCTACGCCCAACTTTATCCATGGTCTCTTTTTCTGAACTGAACCATGAAGTATACCATCAAGCCTGCATTGCTACACCACAACACCCACCTGCCTAAAAACTGCATTAGTCACCAAATTCCTTCCTTGAGATATTCACCAGACATCGATATACATTAGGAGTGGGAGTGGCCAACAATCAACTATCGGCTTTAATACCATTTCTCAGAAGTGTGCAACAAAATTCTGATACCTGCATCAAAAGAAGATCGTCAAAAGGGAACCCTAGTCTAAGCATGTCAATGTATCCAATTGCAATAAACTTCTTACCTTTTGAATTGCTTTCCTCATTTTGAAGCTCAACTTCATAGGACATGAAGGTTCCTATCAATTCATCCATCACGTTGGTTGAATTCTCATTATCTCTAGCAATGAAGTCTTCACCGTACTCCATTCTTTGGGTAGAGCACGCAACAGCTTGTTCACTTATCAGAATATATTTTCCCTTGAAGAGCAAGACCATCCACTATCTTAGTGAGTTGAGTGAACATTTATGTTGCTGTTTCATTAGATTTCATCTTGAACAACTCATAGCTTCCAAGTAGGATGTTTATTTTTGTTTCCTTCACCCTATATGTTCCTTCAAATGTTAACATTATGCATTCCTAGATTTCCTTAGCTGTGTCACAAGATGAAATTCTATTAAACTCATATGGTAACAAAGCACCATATAAAAGATGTTTAGCTATAGCATTAAGCGTAGCTCTTTTTCGAGCTTCTTCCGTTTTGTTAACAGCAACTACTTCTTGACCATTTTGGCGAGCAAGAGCTCGTGCAAGAGCTAGTACTTCTACTCCTTTATCAGCCACATCCCACATGTCTAGATCTGTGACTTCAATATATGATTACATTATTTGCTTCTAGTAACCATAGTTGCTTCCATCAAAGCATGATGGCTTGTTGGGAGCTTGAGCATCATTGGTAAAGAAGTTGTCAAAGTTAGCCATAAGAGAAGATCTTTATACTCAAAAGAAATACACTTCAAATATTGGGCAATAAGGGCTCTGAAACCAATTGTCGGTGGCTAACAATACAACCTAGAGAGGGATGAGTAGGTTGTTTTAGAAATTTTGACAATCTTTTGCGGAAATTAAATAATCACCAAGTAAAGATCAAGTTCACATGATATTTTGAAAACCATGAAGGAGCTATGTGCATATAAGAGTATATAGATGAAAATAGTAGCACATGGAGAATTATAGTGGTTTGGCTTTATTCATAAGCCTACATCCACTCTTCAAACTAATAGCCACAAGACAGGTTGGATTCTAATAGTAATTTGCTTAGAAAGTTATAGCTGGCTAGTCCTTATCCTTTACACGATAGATACCACTATGGGCACTCAACTGTTGCTCTTACACTTGTATACTTAATCCTTAGTGCAACAACTAAATAGCACGTATACTCATTTTAGAGAAACAGTACAACAAATAGCGTATAACTGAGAGAAACAATAGGAAGGAAGCTTTCTTGATCTTTTAAAGTTATGGACTCTAACATATGGCTTCTAAGGTCTTCTCTTATATGGCCACCTTCAATCTATATGTT
This sequence comes from Corymbia calophylla, assembly GCA_014182845.1. Lineage (NCBI taxonomy): Eukaryota > Viridiplantae > Streptophyta > Magnoliopsida > Myrtales > Myrtaceae > Corymbia > Corymbia calophylla. Next base: position 14,543,470 of record CM024700.1, read on the forward strand.
TAAGATGAATTGGAGAAGCAGATAGCCATTGGAGTTACCGTTGAGCTATTGTCCGTAGGTGGAATTGCCCATACAATTCTATTCTTGGAACTTTTGCAGGCTACTTAGAAATAGCAACTACTAGTGTCTTCTCATTGCAGTCTCTAATAGATGTGTCAAAGAACCTAGCTACTCGGCCACATATTTCATCTAGATAACGCTACTATGTGAATCCAAAGTCACGACGGCTAGTTTCCTGACCCAACGAACATCATCAAATGCATGTGATTGTTATAGCACCATCAACCCAATCTTTATAACTTTGACATAAACATCATTAATAGCTGATCTTTTAGGTTTGCTGGTACTAATTCTACATCAGGACATTTTGCAACTTCCTTTCCAATGGATTATAACATCGATGTTGCAAGGTTCTTTGGTCTAAACATCTGCATACATCATAGTAAATATTATACTAAGGATATTTGGACATCATCAAAATTACTTGGAGATGTTTCTCCAACAACAAGCATTGAAAATGTTGTATCTTTTATATCTCCTAGTTTCTAAATGTTTCTAGTTTCTCTGTACATAAATGACTATTAGATTCTAGATTTGAGTCTAGTCTTTTGCTCATCTTTTGTTTTGTTATAGAAGGTCATCAAGTCTCTGTAGAGTGGAGACATCAAATTTGATTAATGAAAATTTGCTTAGTGCAATTCCTTTGAACCTTAAAGAGCTTAAACCCATTGAAAACCTAGTAGGGTTTTGACTCTGTCCTTGAAGAGTGGGAAGTTTTAAAGCCTGCATTTTTTAAGAGTTGCAGCCATCAATCTCTAAGAATTGATGCCAATTCAACTCCCTTGGAGGCATAGAAAAGTAACCATTCAAGTTCCATCTTTTTTTCCTTCATTTTGTCCAACCCCTGTTTTGTCCACTTCCGTCCAAAATCGACAGGTCCACAATGCTTATCTAAGAAAAATAAAAGCATGAAAGTTGTAGATCTTCGAGTCTCCGTTCTTTTGGCTTTGGAATCAGGTTATTCTGATCTAAATTGACAAAGTTATGCCTATTTTACCATGCTACACAGAACTGAAATTTCTGCTCGATTTTGTGACTGAGTTTTCCATGTGTAAGTCGCTCTCCTGATCCTATTGTTTGAGTGGCCGGCCTTTGGGCTACATCAGAGAGACTATTTCTTGAGGAATTATGAGTGCCAAATAATGTGTGAATGTAATTAGGAGCTGAGAAACACCGAGAGTGTTTGAGTGCCTTAAGTATAGATGTAATCTCTGTTTTGCCAATTAATTTATAGTAAAATCATGTGCTGCTTTCCTCTTTGTGGAATAAGTACTATCAACCGAACCATATAAATCCGTAGCCAATTTATTCCCTTGTTCTGTTGTTGCTTGTTTTCGCAACAATGATGACTAAGTTATCAGCTAACTAAACATGCAATAAGACGCACAATCAAGTTAAAAGTGCCCATATTCCAAGCTTTCTGAAATCAAGCTAACAGGCAATAATCGAGGGAGCAAAAGCGTGCCTATAACCGGCGAGAGAGTGGCGGCTTGAGTAAAAGAGATAATCATAGAAAATATGAAATATGGATAAGAACAATTTCTAAAGAAGTAACGGCACTTAAACCTTACCACTTACCATAACCCATATAGGCTTTTTATGGAATTTATTGGTCTAAGTTTGAAGTTCGAGGTTGAGACTATCTTTTGGGTTTGCTTTACTATGTAGAGAATTTATACTTCATGGTCAATGCATCTCTCACGAGTTCACGAATTTGATTTGGATACGTTCATTTCCTATCTTTCATTTGTAGGGCACTAGTTATATGCGAAGAGAACTCTGAAAGAATAAGTCGAACGGATGACGTTGGCCGGTTTCAATAACAAAGTTCTTTACAGAAACATATAAAAAATTGGTAAAATATACCTTATGCAGCTTCCAAGTCAAAAGTAGTCATGTCGTTTTCTGTACGAGGTTTAGCAATTTTTATGTTAAATCTCTGCCCATCATTCATGTGTTTATATCCCATTTAGAATCTGTATATATCACAAAGATCTTCTGTCCTAATGCTTTCCTGGTCACAACGTGACATTGGGGAAGATCGACCAGAAAGCAGTACAGTGGAAAACTGGAATATCATACAGCATGCAACGCATATGATATCTATACACAATTCTGGAATAATGCAGTTAATTTCTAAAGAATCCTCGTTATTTATTATTAAATGATTACATAGTTCAACACCGAATTGACGGTTAATTTTAACACACCGAGCAAACCATTTCCTGAAAAACTGAAGAGTAACATTTTGGGACATGAGACCTAACTGAACCAGAATTGACAGGACTTACATGACACAGCTTCGACTTTCTATTTTAAAGTATTTAGGCTTTTGGTTCCTCATTCTGAAAAGCATGGCCGACACCAGGGCTGTGACCTTTGGAGCCTTCGAAATCGTCTGGTGTCCACATAACTGTTGGCCTTTCCTCATCGCTGCCCGAAGCTTTTGGTCGAGTAGCTTCCTTCTTTAAGCCAACGAAAGAATGGCCTACTCCAAGGCTGCTCCCAGGGGTTGTGGGACGGAAATCATCCTTGTCCACTGCCTCCGACTCGCCCAAATCGGCAGCCTGATCATGTGCTGTAGGCAAAGCAACCATCTCCTTCCCTGCATCAGAATGATCATCGTTCATAGGAGACTGACTTGGGGTGAGAATTTGCGATGCTTGTTTGTGCATTTGGTCGTAATTTATTGCACGGAATTTGTCCTCCCATGCTGATTTTATCGACCTTCCCTCAGAAGTTCGAGTTGCATCGAACGCAATAATGAAAATGATCGCAAATATCAATATGACTTGGAGATCAGCCATAGCCAGAGAAGCGTGGAAAAGGAAGTTTGATTTTCTAATTTGAAGTGAGCAATGAGAAGAAATAGGTAAGACGGAATATATTCAACTGAATGAGAAGCACTTGAACTCCGCATTGCTATTTATAGGCTTGAGAGAGTGACATTTTGAGAATCTTAACCACTGACCAATTACATATAAAATTATGTAAGTGGACTTCACTGTGGTTCACCTTCTTCGTCGACGGTGATTATTGCAATATGATCACTCAAAGTGCACCACTCATACATTTTGTCCATGTTATTCAAAGAGCATTACATTTAATTCTTCTGATTTAGATGATCTCTCTCTCTCTCTCTCTCTCTCTCTCTCTCTCTCTCTCTCTCTCTCTCTCTCTCTCTCTCTATTATGTGCGTGCTTGTGTGAATGTTATTTTTACACTCTGCCTCTTCCATCATTAATGAAGACTTGAATGGACCGAGTTTAAAATCTCTCTCCCTCTCTATTATGTGCGTGCTTGTCTGAATGTTATTTTTACACTTTGCCTCTTCCATCATTAATGAAGACTTGAATGGACCGAGTTTGATGATTTTAATATACTTGTTGAGAAAACTTTCTGAATATGTTTTGAAGATTGACAAAACATTTATAAGTGTATTGAATCTGACGAAAGTATTTTCAAGTGATATTTATGAAAAAACAATGTTCAGACTCTAGTTATTGTCATTTTGTTGGCGCCAAGAAAAGAGTATTGGGCTTAAGGGAGGAATGAAGATAATAAAGCCTAGTCAACCAAGTATGATAGATCAATGGACCATAAAACAACGGGCTGAAGAGATGTCGAAAAGATCAACATCGGCAAACCATTTAGTAGGATGCAATAAGGACAAGATCATTTCTGAAGTATCGATATCACCAAGAATTCAAGATGGGACGAAGCGGTTAATGTTGTAATGCCAAAGTTTTTAGACCCATTCAAAATTCAAATCAGTAACAACTCAATAGCGGTTACTCAAGAGACTCCCCCATAAATAGCCAAATAGAGGTAGATTAGAGGGATTTTTTGCCAAATCAACAATCGAGAACATTCATTTTACCTTGTTATTGCACTTTTACCTTTCAATCACAAATTTACTTTATCCAGTTTAATTTATCTCCCGTTTCCTTTGTAATTTTGTTTACTTGTAATCTAGAAACAAATCGCTTCCATTCCAAGACATCACAGAACCCATACCAAGCAATAAATCTGAAGTCCTACCTTTTCAGTGAAAGATATTTGTCCAAGAAGTCAATTCCTTGACAAACATGTTTTTGGCATGCCCGGTGAGACCATTATGTTCCATTTCTAGGAGGTGTAAATGGTACAAACTAGGAATCAGGAGAGTCACAACATCACTGGTGAGGATAACCAATCCCCATAGTAAATGGTAGAGAAGCTTGCTTGTTCCAACAATGCAGACCAGAACGTGGATCTTGTTGATGGTGTCAATTTAGTTCCAAGTTCTGATGATATTCCTTAGGATTTGACTAAGGAACAAAGAAGGGAGTTGGCCCCAAATTCTTTAGTTGTGGCCACCGTGAGAAGGATGTTTGAAGAACAGCAGAATGATTGGCCAATGATTTGTATGGGATATTGACTCCTTTGTTCATCAATATCGTAATTGACATTGCTTCAAGGTTTGGAGCGATTAATCAACTTGATGTGGTGTTAGGAGGTCAACTTGGATCAGGATCACAATTACCCCATGCTTATCCCTAGCTGACCACAAATGGTGTTTCAAGTTCAATTTGAATACTACAGAGGGGTGAAATTGCAAGAGACCCAAGTCTACAGAATCAAGGAGATAGGAGGATTCCTAGCAAGGTCCTTAACCTTCCTAGTGAGAACAAGGGAATTGTGAATTCGAGAAGAATACTTGGTGAGTCACATAGCTAAGGAGTTGATGTTCAAGAAAATGTTGCACCACTGCCGTTCTTGAGGTTTTTGATAAGGGAGCACTAATGGATTGCCAGTTACCGGTTCAATCAATATTGGATCAATTTTTGTGCCGATCCTAGGGTACCCCCCCATACAGGCCCTAATGGGGATTTAGAGATGTTGGGTTTCAAACCCTGTCTCCTCCAATGATGCAAGGACCACAAGTAAATCAGGCATTGGACCCATTGAAGGACAAATGAATGATAGAACAGGCCACATGCTTAGTAATGTAACAAATGATATGGGGGCATGCCAAGGCCTGTATACCACAAGCCTTACCCAAATTGGGTTGACAACATCTCATATCCCAGAGGATATAAAATTCCTGAGTTTACTGTGTTTACCGGTGAAGATGACCAGTCAACAATGGAACATATCAATAGGTTTACTGCACAATATGGGGATGTGAATAATGACGAAAGAATGAAATTACGATTGCTCCCTCTGTCATTATCAAAAATGGCCTTTACTTGGTATACTAGCCTTTTCCCAAACTTGGTACAAAATTGGGAGGAAATGGAGAACAAATTTGATACTCAGTTCTATCGTCCAATTCCCTAACTTGTTTGACTTGGCCACCATCAAATAGTACAATACCAAGTCAGTGGGCTAATACATTGCATGATTTAAGAAGATGAGGAACTAGTGTTTATTTTTCCTTCTAGAGAAAGAGGTTGCTGAAATGGCTAAAAATATTTAAAAATTCTCCCTAAAAAAGCGGTTGGCCGGGTAGAAATTTATAAACTTGTTGACATTGACTTCTGCAGCAACCTAGTATGAAAATTTTTGGAAGGAAAAAGACAAGAGCGTATAGATGATACATGATGAGCCCCCACCGCAATCCACATGCACCAAACATTTAGGGATTCTCTTTACTCTCCACTTGAGGAGGAGAGTATAGAAGGTTGGCGGCTCGTGCGCAAGCTCCTACCATTATCTTTGGCCGACAAATTCAAGTGAAATATCAAATGTCTCTTTCCTTTGTTGTTTGACCCTTCAACTTCTTGATTGTTATCATCATGAAGCTTTTAAAATTGGTTTTGATTGTGCATGCTTAGCCGCGCATATAATATTCTTTTGTTTGATTGCTAATAAAATAATGATTGTCTTACCAAATGTTTTTCAAACACCAATTAAGTATACTTAATTTAGTTTCTTAATGAGCGTGTCCCAACTCATAAAATAAAGAATTATGCTTTAAGTTGTGAGGTGAGAATAACTATTAGTAAATGGGAGGGTGATATTGTCACATCACTTTGTGTACTGTTTAGTAGACCATTCTTAGTAAATCTAGCTTTATTCTAACAATAGATAAATTCTTTAGCAGTTGTGATCATGACTCGATATTCATTAATAGTTTGGGAATATTAGCAATATAGGATATTAAATATCTTTTAGAAATATTTAGGATATTTTCTCTGAATTTTCTACATCTATTTTGATTCTACATAGTTGACTTGATTTCCTTTGATTTCCAAAAAGCCTATAAATAGGCTTTTCATGTACTCTTTTCCACATCTCAAATCATTTAGAAAATTCCCCAATCTCTATTCTACTTTACATTCAACTGGGGAATTGAGTCATATTTAAAGGACAATTCAGCTGGAAAGTAGATGATTTTTAAAGTCTAGAAAAGGTCGGTTGCTGCTAAGGTGAATGAACTTATGTTGCAAAAGCACATGTTAACCCCTTGTTTAGTCCATGCACCACTGACCCATTAAAGTCGACTCCCCTTTGGAAATTATTCCAACTATTTGAGCCATCATACAAGATTACAACATAATTTTGTTGAACTCAATATGTATTAACAATTGTTTATATCCATCCTTTTACATGAAATATTCTTTGCGTTACCAGAGCCACTTGATGAATAAAAGAAATGAACATATTCAAACAATGTTAACATGTTTCCTTGAAATGCTTGCTTAAGCAAAAGAAATGTGATTGGAAAATGTGTGAAGATGGACTTTTAGTGCGAAGCACATAAAATTAACACGGTTCATTTAGTGTTCCTATCTTGCAAACATGAATCTAGTATTTATGACTAGCAAAAGAAACCATTAATTTAGGAAAAAAGAAGGAAGAAGAATTTGACTTATTTGATTAAATGAATTTAAGTAGTTGTAGGATGTGGGAGGTATAATTCAAAATTTTAAAATCTGCAAGAGATTTGTGCAATCATATCATTGTTATGTGGGTCATTTTAGATCACCATTCTTTCCATTGTTTAAATACATATGGTCATTATCCATCTTTACCGCTAATAGATATTACTAGAATATTTGGGCAAAGTTTGAAGTTGAAAATGATGTTTAAGTTTGCTTTGTTGTCAGAGATGATAGTGATTAACAAGAGCCTTTAAGATGCCTATTAACTATTATATGACGTCTTGAAATTTGAGCCATTGAGGAATGAATGACTGTGAATTTCGTCAATGCATTATTACTTAATCTCACTCGGAATTGATCACTCTCGAGATACTAACCTTGAAAGAAAAGACTAATGAGGAATGAGTACATGCAACTAAAGAACTCGACCTAGGATAATGATTTAACCATGGGACTTACGAAAGGACAATCCTGGTTATACAGGCTAATTCAATAAATGATTAGAAGTCGATTCGTAAATAGGGTATAATGGGATAACAGGTGATTCTGTTTACTATTATCGAGGCTACGAACGACCTCAAGTCAATTCCCATTAATTGTGTGCTTTGAAATAAATATCGATCCTTCACAATTTCATGATAATCGAAGTCGTCTAGGTGTCAAGAAAACTTGAACGTGGTTTGAGGCTAAGTCAAGCATGAGTCGATAATGCGTAAATCCTTGAAGCCACCTATTAGTTCGAGACGCACTAAAACTACATTCAATCAAAATTGACTATAAATGATCATTCGATTTTGGATGTCGGACTTATAGGAACATCAGGAATGAACCTTTGAATGATGCCTCTGTGATCCTCGAGCTTATCAGTAAGCTCAAATTGATGGAAAAAGGGATTAACAGGCTAGAAAGTGGAGCTCACAAGGAAGTGGGCCTCACACCCAATAGTGGGCAGCCACAAGGTGGACCCAATTCAGCCAAGTGGTCCCATTTAGCTCAATTAGCCCACTTAACCCATTTCTAGCCCATTATCTATTTTGAGCCAAATTTGAGCCTAACGATTTGTGGAACCCATTCCTATTCATTTTTAGCCTGTTTTTGAGGCCCGCTTCTTATCTTCAGCTTAAGGACAACTTGGTAATTGAGCCCAGGTGAAAAGACCAAAATGCCCTTCTTGGCATTTATGCATGCAAAACAAAAAAGGAAGAGAAGTCTTTGGCAATGATGAGGCTTTGCATGGGAAATAGGAGGAAGTGATGTGCATTAAAGGGGCTTCCTCTTCTCTCTCTCCTTCTTTCTCCTCTCCACTTGGCCAACCACCTCTCTCTCTCTTCTCCTTCTTCTTCATTTTCTTCCTTTCTTCCATTTTCCTTGCTTGTTCAACATCAATGCCGCCCGAGCCACCTGCAATAGCAACTAGGAGCCCCTATCCATACCCCCTAGTACCGCTACTTGCTGATCCTGGCCACCCACCGGCCTTCCAGACCACCGTCGCCCCCTATCCGCCTCTACTTCTCCTTCTTGTACTAGTTGGAAACACCTAGCTACTGTTGTTTCCACCTCACCCTCAGTTGCCTAGAGCCGTCGGACACCAACCAACCCTCGCCGGACTGCCAATCCCCGTAGTTTTGTTTGATTTTTTGTAAAATAGAGGAAACTAGCACTTGCAGCTGCTATTTCCATCCCCAGGCAGCCTTGCATCGACGTTTTCAAGGTCTTCATGCGTAGCCCTTGTCACGCCCCGACCCTTGTGCTCGTGACAACCCTAATTCACTTGAGGTTTAAACGTACAACATCCCAAGTACTGTCGTCGACCAATTCATTTTATCTTATCGTTAAGCACATGTGGAAGCAAAACAAACACCCTAACCAACAACCAACAAGGATAGCAGCAAATATAGTAGATGAAAGACAAGAACATCATTTTATTTATCTACAAAGTTAGCCTAAACAACAGCATATATATACACGCCTTACTACAGGCGACATACTAAGGCCTACTCAAAAAGGAACCAGCCCGACTAACCTATCTCTGCAAAAGTGGGGGAGGGCTCGTCAAAAAGAGACTAGGCCACAGATGCCTAATCGCTAGTCTCCGAAGGATTGGTCTCTCCAGTCATTGGGTCAGAGATCTTGCCATTAGGGGGATCAGGTCCATGGGATCCCAGATCTTGTCAATTGGCCCCACAGGTAGGACCGGTCCATCAAAACCCCTTAGGGGGCTGTACAATATGTCCCCCATTCGGATGAACTATGCCTTAAAGACGTGAGGCACGTAGTGGTCTCTCAATCCCTCGTCTACCCACACCGTCATCACGTGGTGCTCTTACATAAAATTGCAGCCTGGAATGAGCCACGTGGTAACAGTGGTGCTCATTCTAAAGTCTTGAAAATTGTTAACCACGACGAAATGAGATAAACTCAGCAAATTAAAGTCCTAAGCCTCGGTTAGGAACTCCACTCGCATCAAGGTAGTCTAACATACAACCTAGTCTTGACAATCAACCAAACACCACACCTTAGAGAAGCATTATCAGAAGACAATTCAATAATCAGATGCAACCATAGGCGATCCTATCTTGCCTTGGCACATGCGACTTATAGAAACTATCATTTAAATCATAACAAGATCAAGAGGCATGCAAATAATCAGAGCATTGCACATAACTTTCTCATGCCTCAATATCCACGCATACTCCGATTATTATGACCCCCTAGGCCATGGCATAACCTTATGGTTGGTGGTCAACTGGTCCTAAACCAGGCATCATCCTCCCCCGTGAGGCATGACGACATCAAGGGCTCTCTCCCAAGACGGCATTCCCGAAGGAGTATGGGTTTGGCCTCTACCACGGCTTCGCATCTGACCACTGTCAAGCGACCCAATGGCCACAGCACAACTCCGAATGATTGGCGGTTATCCAACAATGCCGAACTCTCCTCTTAATATGACCATGCAACACATCATTAATCAATTCATTCTTTTCTTTGTTCTGTCATGAATACAAATATGGTTCATGCTCACATGACATGCTATTGCAATTAACACTCGTATAATGTAATATAGCAATATCCGGTAGTCACGTACAATAGTATCAGTCCAACTACTCACAAAAATTGCAACAATCAACAATTAATTAATCATGTACTTCAAAGACGGATAACAATCAATTAATAATCAAGTACACCTCATGATTCCCATAAAATAATCAACATTTAACAATAATATTTAAACAATCAATCCACTTAATTAACTACTTTTCCAAAACCTTTATTTAAGAAAATCATGCCCCTTAATAACCAAGCAATTAATCACAATTAACATTAAAAAATAGGCCTTAATAATTTTTCTCACAAAATTTCTCGATTAAGACCATTTCCAATAAATAATTACAATTAATTATTTTCTTCAAAAATAATTAATATTCAGAAATAATAATAATAATAATAATAATAATAATAATAATAATAATAATAATAATAATAATAATAATAATAATAATAATTCGAAATTATAAAATAATATAACTAATAATTAATTAATAATTCCGAAAATATAAATTATTATTATTTATTCCAAAAATAATAATAATATTTATTAATATTAACCACGGTTACTATTCTAACCCAACTCCGGTTAACTAACCCAACCAAGATTACTTTAATCTAACCTTAGTTACTTTAATCTAACCACGGTTACTTTATTTTAACCATGGTTAACCCTAAGCAAAATTAATCAATAATATTAAAATACTAATCAACCATCATCCATAAGCATAATACAAGTATTAAACTAATTGAATTACTCCTAAGCAAGATTAACCCCTAACTAAGAGATTAGGAAATTAACTCACATGACCTAAAATTTCAACAACACTGGAGCGACAGTGAGGGTGTGGAGCGATAGCGAGGGTGAAGGCTATGCGAGGTTAGTTTGGGGTCGGCAACATACAATGGACGGTGGCCGATTTTGGCCAAAACAATGCCAGTGCTACTGTTTAGTGGAAAAGGCAACAGAGGCTGCCAATAGTTGGATAGGTGGCCGACGGCGATCAGGGGCAGCCAACGGTGTGCAACTGGTCTCCGAACGGCAGCGACTCCACACTAGATGGTGGTAGCAGCTCCGGCGACGGCAGCAAGGGCGGCCACCGGCATGGACAACAAGGAGAAAATGAGAGGAAAAAGGGAAGTTAAAAGAGAGAGAAAGGGGCTGAGGGTGGGGTTGGCTACAAGGGGAAGTGGAGGAGAGAGAGAGGGCTGGACAAGTTGTCTAATAAGGCCAAGGTAAGTGGTAAGCCCACTTGTGCCAAGGGCCAAAGAAAACCAAGCAAAACAAAGCACAATTAGAACCACAAAATAAAAGGCTAGAAGAGAAGGCCCATGGGACGAGAAGGGGGAAGGAAATGGACCAAATTAGGCCTATCTTGGGCTGGGCTAGATGGCCGCAAGGCCCATTGGGCCGACCCTCTAGTAAGCCTGAAATCCCAGTCCAAATTTTCATTTTCCAACACTTTAAAGCCCATCGAAAAACTCGAGAATAAATGAGGCAACATCCAAATATTTAGTCCTAACATTACTAAGAAGTCAGTACCCAAAATCTGATTAAAATTTGAGGCTAAGTTGAGTCGATTGCGACCGTAGTACAGTTAGACTATCAGGCGCCCCTTTAGGATTTTTTCTCACATTTCACCCATGGTCGACAATCCTTCAATCCACATTTAAGCACTTTCTCGAGTCAGGGACATCCTTCAATTATCATGTGATCTCAATGGCTCAATTGACAATCCCGAGTACAAGATAGAAAAGAATCGGTTTAGCGACGTTCATAGTTCGTATCAAAGTCATGCGAGAATCACCCGCAGCCCGACTTCATACTTCTGCCAAATCGATTTATTTCCATTTCCCTATTAGTCTAGTATTGGAGGACATCGTTCCCACCCAAGCCCTTATGGTCGAAGGGTTCGTTCCTAATCGAAATTGCGAGTTGTACACGTATCGTTTCCTATCGGCGCCTCTCTATAATCCATTATCTCTCAAATGATTAGTTTGGAATATTTATACTGACTAGGCATTCAATCAACATCGTCATTTTATAAAATCCCAAAATGGAGTCGATTTTCAGGATGTTGCAGCCCTCGCCACCACCATCATGCCCATGTCTCTGACCCAATTAACAAGTGAGTTTACACTCTAATCCTTCAATTGGTCTGTTAAACTTACTTAGGGGTAGGTTATTTCATAGCTAATCTTAGATATAAGATTAATTAAGATTAATTATGGTTAGGAAATTCGATATGGTTGGGTTAGTCAAAAAGTGGACTATGGTCAGTTAATTAATCAAGGTTGGGTTAATTGACTAAGGTTGACTTGTGGTAAAGTTAATTGACCAAGGTTAGGTTAGTTTACTAGAGTTGAACTATGGTTAGATTACTTAACTAGGGTTGAGTTAATTAACTATGGTAAAAGCATTGTTAGTTTAGTTAACTATGGTTAACTTTAATTAATTTTTAATCATACTTAGTGCTACTTAATTGTGGTTAATTAGGATAATCAAGGATTAGTGAGATAATCCTTATTAGTATTATTTTATTAAAAAAGTTATTTTCTTTTATTATTAATAATTATTAATTTAATTTAATTATGAATAACATTAATTATTTATTAATAAATTGTGAGACTAATTTGATGAGTCCATAATTATTAAAGCATGTTGAATTGCTGCTTGGATCACTAAGGTATTCATCGTGTAATTGAATTGTTCAAGTGCTTGATTGTTCTGATAGTTATGCATTGACGTTTGTGTATTATTGCATGGACATATAAAAAAAACCCCAAGATGTCGGACATATATATGTCAAGTTTTGCAATGAAAATAAGAATGACATGTTTAAGTGATAATGCATGAAACTAGAATGGGTTTTGAAATAAAATATGACCACGTGCAATTCTTTGCTGCAATTTTTACATGAAAAATGTGTAGTAGAATTTTATGTTGAGCATGTATCACGTCTACATTGATTAATGCATGGGATTAATAAATTGTGATGTGCATGTGTGATCACGTAATATAATCCGTCACCCTAATAGGAGTTTGGGAGACAAAGTCCGACTTGTCGGAAATCCCGACAGAAGTCCGAATGCGAGTCGCGGTAGAGGTCGGACCTATACTCTTTCGAGAATGCTATCTGGGTGGGAGTTTTAGACGTAGCCGTGCCCAATGGGTAGGGCAATGCCTGGCTAAGCCAAAAGACACCGGCGAGAGTTCGATTATGGCCCTTTAGGACATTAATAATTGGAACATGCATGAATGTAGGAGTGCATGAGAAACATGTTGTCATTGGTTCTAATTATGTATATGCTGGTCGTACTGATTATGATATGCCGAGGTGGTACTGTGCAGGATGTGGCAATAGCCAAATGAGATCGCTTGCGTTACTATTCAATTGTGGTTGATTAATGCAATATTGAGAGTGTAGTATGCATTAATTGTGATATGCATGTGTACTTACCGTGCGGGGTATGGTATGACCGGTAAGATTGCCTGCAAGTTTATTGCTTATCAATGTTATTCATGAGATTATCGAGTAGATGGGTTCATTAATTGAGGCAAATAAGTATGGTCTTGCTATTGATCTACTTGAGTGATTTGGCTATGCGATAGATACCCTAAGGCGAGATAATGTCCTAACTGGGGTTTAGGGCAAGAATTCACTGAAATTATATCTCATTTGTCGTTGCTAAACAATTTCAAGTACCTAGGATGGTGCATCACCCGGTGTGGTTTGGGGTCTCTAAGGATTGGGAGACCATTGTCTCAACCCATCAGTTTCCAAGGCAAGAGCATCTATACAAGAAGTATGTGCCCACCATCTGGGTGGATGAGGGACTGGGGATGTGGGTCCCCGTGGGTCCCCCATCGGTTCTTGGCATGATTTATCCGAGTGGGCAAGAAACTGCTTGGCCCTCTGCATTGTTTTGATGGCCCGCCTAGTAGGGGCCTAAGGATGAGGACTGGGATCCCATGGAAATAGACCCTCCAGATGGGACTATGAAGAATTCCGATCCTGCCCCGCCCGCAGTTGACCTATACCCCTCTAACTACAACCCAATGAAGCCCGACTCTAATGAGTCCTTGAAAATCGTACCAGGCTCAAGTTTTTTAGGGGAGTAGGTTAACCTAGCCCCGGCATCTTTTTGTAGGCTTGGAAAGGAACTCACCCATTAATGGGCTTGTAATTAAGAAGTGTTCACTTTATGGTTTGATCTAGTGAATTAATAAATGAATGGGTTTGCTACTATAGTGTTGTTCATCTTGCTATCCCTATTGTTGTTGATTGCTTGACTGGGTGTTAGATCGTTTCCGCTTACGCATAATGGAAAGATGAAAAAAACGATCAGCGACGTGTCTTGGGACGTCGCATTCATTTGACCAAAGTAAAGGGGTTGTCACGCACTCGAGGTTCGAGACGTGACATATTAGATCTAAATAAGCAGTCAAAAGGAGGGTGCATTGATTTTTCAAGAAAATATAAATTAATCTTTTAGAACCAACCCCAATAAAAGTGTTGCTTCTACACGCAAAATGAACTAGCAAATTAAAGAGTTTAGAGAAAGATCAATTGCAGACGAGATTTATGGAGATTCAGTTTAGGTGTGCCTACTTCTCTCTTTTAGCTCTAGTAGCTCAAATAGACTGGATTCCACTAGTTAAGCCAAGAGTATACATGGCACCTTATTAAAAAGTGTACAACGTGTTGCCATACAAAACCTAATTTTCTTCCATAGCAACCACATTGTAGCCTAAGTAACTACTGAAGCTAATTTCAATAGTCATTCTCACACCTTGTACACACAGCACAATGGGACTCTTTCCCAAATTATAATTCACACCTCTAATTAAACATATAGACTTGATTGCACACTTTATCTCTTACCAATACAAATGCCTTCACTTTTAAGTACAGCCACTTTTTTCTGTGTTATAAATGGGGTTCTCACTATTGCTAACTCATAGTTAAAAACACTCAAATGGGTATCAGAAGCTTACAAAGAGACAGACTCAAGAGCATCTCAAGAATACTTAGATTATCTTGTTGTTGGCGTTTTCAACTGTATGACTTTTGGCCAAGTTTTCTCCAATTTATGGAGCTCAAATTCGAATGTTGCACTTGAATCAAGTAGGCAATATGTCATCTAATTCGCTTCATAAAAATCCTGGCAAAAATCCTTAAAAACATGTGCAGAATCTTCCCTCAAATTAGGCTATTAATCAAATTTTCTATTGGTTATCTTTTATTGATGGCAAGTTCATGCCATGCCGTCTCACCAATTTCTTGAATATATTAGCCTAAATAATTTTGGAATATCATACTTTTTTGTTTTGAGATGGGTCTTCAATTTAGAAACTCCAATGGTCTTTAAATCCATATATGAAAAGTGTCCGTTGATCAGGTATGATCTTTTTGCAAAACCAAAATTTTGCTTTCAGACTCTTTCTTTTGCAAATTTGCAGACTTTTGTGAAATTTTGTTCAAATGCTTATACAATCAGATTTCAATGTTGGCATGATTAAGATATGATCCTCAACACACTTAAATGAACTTATTAAATATTTGGATATATTTTAACTATCGGAAAAATCCATTATGGATATATTCCAACATTAACAAGGCCTAACAAATAACAATATAACCACAAGTAAAATGGCATATAGGCTCATCTTTTGCTTAATGCTATGGCATTCGTCATACTAGTGTATTGTCTAAATTTCCTCAAGAATATCAGTCGTGCTAAAGAGTGTTTTAAAGGCACTTATTATGAATACTCAGTAAGGAAAATTTTGGCTTACAACATATTGGTTACATTACAAAATTGCTACTATATTGAAAGATGCAATATTGCCTTATTTGAATACTGAACTAGTGCACGGTTTCTATTTTAAGAAAGTTTAGTTTCAATTAGGTTGAATGCTTGATCTTGGTCCCACGAGGTTTAGAGCTTTGAAATAATCTAATTTATTAGTAATAGTGCTCATTTTTATTCTAAAAGACCTTCATAAAGTTGGAAGCAAATGTTGAGGGCAATTATTTTAGGAGGAAGAACTTTCAAATATCAAAAATAGCTCTAGTTATGTAAAACACGTATCTTGTAAGGCTCAAAGTCTTCAAATCATCTATAAGTAGGCATTGAGAAAATCTATATGCAAAAGATGGGCACGCTTTGTGATATGACTAGTATAAACACCTAGAGGGGGGGTGAATAGGTGTAGAGAGATTATTCACGCAAATATATATAACTTTTGCGATCAACGAATTGAAATCAAGTAGAGAGAGTGAGAGAAGATTGCAAACATTGTTTATAGTGGTTCGGCTTTTAGACAAGCCTACGTCCACTCTCCGAGCGACCAGCCAATCGGCTGTATTTCACTATATGATCAACGGTGATTACACACTCTCGAGTGTTTGTACTCGGTGATGATCTGTCTCACTAAGTCACTCTCTTTTGGTAATACACTGAGATCACTCAAATGCGCACTATGAACAACAATTGAAGAACGGAATCAGCTTTAGAATAATGTTCATCTGATTTACCCCTAAGTCGCAACCTATCCTTAAATACTCTCCAAGCCACACTCGACCGTTGGCTCTTTCCTTGAGAGTTTTGTCTTCCCTTTCTTGGACAGACTTTATAAGGCAAGTCTTTTTTACCGTTGAGGGTAGATCAGATCCCCTTAGATTCTGTTCACCCATACAATTAGAATTTGGGCTTCCATAAGTGCTCTATTCTTCTTTGGAAATTGCCCACTAATTGATCTTGTCAATCAGATTAGTATAACATAATCAACATAAATAAGGTAAGTGAAATACTCTACCGTTGGTGATCTTATCGTGTAAGTCATCTTAAATCTGACGGTCTTAAGTCCTGAGTTTGCCTAGATTTTCGATGCAGTTCGTTCGTTCGACTTAAAATCTCGATGCAATGGGTGGCCGACTTAAATCTCGATGCCCGGTACGGTCAAACTTAAATCTCGATCTGGATGAGTCTTTCCGTCTGGTACGGTCAGACTCTAAGACATCTCATGCTTTATCTTCTGCTACCAGCAAACTTTAAAGCCTATATCTTTCTGAGTTCTTTTCTTTCAAGAGATTGATATAAATATTATTCATAAAATGTTTTGTAAACATCAAAACTAGGAGTTTTCTCAACAATCTCCCCATTTTTTATGGTGACAAAACATTTCATACATATGGCTAATGTCCCTGCAAAATATGGTTAAATAGAGCCTGCTTCCAACTATTCTGCTCAACTCATAAAAATAGCTCATATCAACCATGTATAGACAATGCAGCAGCAACATAACTTTATATCACAGCTCAACATGATTCAGACTTTATCAGTACTATGTAATCAGCATATAAGAAAATATAATTGGCCATGCATAATCAGAACTTTCATATCATAGTATCATGCATCAACACACTAATAAAGCCAACTATGTCATGCATCCATCCATCAAATCATCAAAAGTTCAGAAATGTCAGAATTCAGAATTAGCCATATCTTCTCTCCCCCTTTTTGTCAACTTCAAAAAAGAGTTAGTAAAAAACAAACCAGTTTATAAAACAGAAGATGTTTTTAAGATGTTTTCTTGTTTGGGATCCGAACAAAGGTAAAATCCTCCATATCTGATGCAGACTTCTCAATCCTGTCAATACACTTATTAACCGTCTTCTCGAGAGTCTCCAGTCTGTTAGTGAAGGAGGTTTCCATTTCTACCTGCCGATCCCTGATCTCTGTTAAAAGTGCTAAGATCTTTTGATAATCGGCATTCCCAGATGAAGCTGCAGGTACTTGATTTTCAATATGTTCAGAAGGATGCTCCCCCAAAATTGATGCTTCATTCTGTCCTTGTTTCCCCTCTTTTTCCCCATCCTCATCTCCTTATTCTTCTTATGTTTCTTCTTCTTCTGGATCTTCTTCTGATTCAGATACATCATTCTTCTCATGTTCTGTGCTGAGAATGTTTTCTGCATGTGTTTCTGCTTCTGGTTCAGACATTCTCTGAGAAGTTTGACGCATATTTGCCAGAATTGCGGAGATACTTTCTTCTTCATCTTCTTCATCTACCAGTAGGAGTTGTCTTCTCCTTTTAGAACTTGGCTCAGCAGCAGCTGATTCTTTACCTTTTCGTTTTGCTGTCTCTACTCTAGCCAATTCCTTTTCTTTTCGTCTCCATGTCACTGCAACATCCTTCAGTCTCATCTTATTGATCATTTTCATGTCAATGGCCATTGTGGGAAGAGTTTTAGTGTTGAATCTTCTGGGTATGTCTATCTTAAGATGATCAAAGATCCTTGTCACTAAAGCTCCATAGGGTAACTGTCCTTTGTCTTTCGACACTGTCCGATACATGTGCAATATTATTGTGTGAGGCAGTGAGAACAGTACTCCCTTTTCAATAGCTCACATCAGTTTGGCCTCAAATTTAGATACATCAGTCTTTGATGAGGCTTTTGGACAAATACAACTAATAATGATCTTATGCAAAATAGTTCTTGCAGAAGTTAGAAGAGGAAAAGTTATAGTAGCCCTTACAGATTTTGTAAGAAACTTACAAACTGTTTCATAGGAGACGTCTATTGGCCTGAATGCTCCTCTTTCAACTTTTATAATGTCAGCCAGAGTGTCTGAACTAACATCATAGAACCTGTCATTCACACTGAATTGCATTCTGTCTGGAGATAGAAATGTCAAATTTGAGTAAAATATGCTGTTAATTCAGGATAAACAGCAGTAGAATCAGTGCAAAATTGGTCCATCTGCAATTTTTCAAAGCATTCTCGCAGATTCACTTCAGCAGCATCCAAATAATCAAAATCCACAATTCTGTGGTTCATGATTCCTCGATCCATCAGTCTGTTAAAGAAAGTCTTATGCTCTCTAGATCGAAATAATTTCCCAATTGTGTTTCGGGCTACAGCAGCTATTCCCATTCTCACTTCAAAATTTCTGTATATGTTCTCATCATCTTCCTTCACATTATCTCTACTTCTCCCTTTTTCACTTACTTGTTCTGTACGAGTATATGGTGATTCTGTGGCCTGTACTGCTTGAATGAGACGGAGTTCATTCGCATATCATTTCTCTCTCAAGAAGAACAGTTTGACATCATCCCTAACATTTCTTTGGACTAATTTCTCATATCTCCTCATTACTACATGAGGGCTTTCAGTGGGTGTGGGTAGAGTTAGTCCAGACGTACCTCTTCGTGAGAAATTTCTTTCTTTAGATTGTGAGCGGATAGCTCTTGGAGATCCCTCAGAATCATTTTGAGAAGAAACTCTTGGAGATTGTCCTTGAGTATCTTCAAAAGTCTGTGTGAGGTCGAAATGCGTCTGCCCTCCATCGACTCTTCTTCCTCCTCTCTCCAGCAATTCTGTTAGATCTTCTTCTTGGAGATGGAGATCTTGATCTGGATACGGAGGACCTCGAGGCCATGTTCGAAAAAAGTTGGTTTTGGAGAAGATTGATTTAGAAAGCGTTTTTCTCTTTTAGGGTTTGTAAACAAAACGTTCTGAAGAGTTGTGAGGAAAAGACCCGACTTTTAGATGTTTTTATACCCTTCGTTAGGAGAACAAATGAACAGTCACAACCCACAACAAATTAAAATGGCAGTTATTCTAGACTTAACAAGAATATACAATCATCATAGACATATGCTAGAAAATATGCAAATTAATCATGCATATCAAAAACTTACTAAAGATTGACCAGATTTAATCAAGGAAATAACATACCTACCCAAAATACCATTTTTTCCTTTTTCAATCTTCTTCGAAAAATAGTATGTCCAAACGATTGCTTCTCTCAGACTTTGTCCTGTTCTCATAGAATTTATAAAAAAGGGTTAATAATATTTAATCTCCCACATATTGAATCGAATATACCTTTGTCCAGCGGCTTTGTGAAGATATCTGCTAATTGATTCTTAGAATCAATAAATTCCACATATATCTCTCCATTTTGCATATGGTCTCTAATAAAGTGATATTTGATTTCAATGTGCTTTGCCCTGGAGTGTAGAATCGGATTCTTGGTGAGGTTTATGGCGCTCGTATTATCACATTTTATTTCTGTACAGGATTCTTCCTTTCCATAGTCTCTTAGTTCTTTGTCTCATCCAAAGAATCTCGTGAACAACGGTTCCCAAGTGCTACATATTCTGCTTCTGCTGTTGATAGAGCCACAGTATTCTGCTTTTTAGAGAACCATGAAACTAGCATTTCTCCTAGAAGTTGGCATGTACCTGAAGTACTCTTTCTGTCTATTTTGCATCCTGCTAAATCTGCATCTGAGTAGCCAAGAAAAGTAAAATCTGTTTCTTTTTTATACCATAACCCCAAGTTTGGATAAGTGGATATATACTTAATTATACGTTTAACAGCAAAAAGATGTGATTCTTTAGGATCCACTTGAAATCTCGCATAAAGACAAACACTATATAGAATATCTGGTCTAGATACAGTAAGGTAGAGAAG
Source organism: Corymbia calophylla (assembly GCA_014182845.1). Lineage (NCBI taxonomy): Eukaryota > Viridiplantae > Streptophyta > Magnoliopsida > Myrtales > Myrtaceae > Corymbia > Corymbia calophylla. The sequence continues at coordinate 14,563,934 of CM024700.1, forward strand.
AGAACCGATCATGCTTCTATAATTTTTTTGATCAACCTTCTTTCCCGTTTCATCTTGCTCTAGTTTGATGGAGGTTGCCATTGGAGTCTCAGTCTTCTTGCAGTTCTCCATTCCAAACTTTTTAATCAAGTCTTTGGCATACTTTTCTTGATTGATAAAAGTTCCACGTTTTGTTTGATTAACCTGAAGTCCTAGAAAGAATGTCAGTTCTCCCATCATGCTCATTTCAAATTCTTCCTGCATAGACTTTGAAAAGTTCTTGCACAAGTGCTCATTAGATGAACCAAAGATAATATCATCTTCATAAATTTGTACCAACAGTATATCTTTACCTTCCTTTTTAATGAACAAGGTTGTATCTACCATACCTTTCTTGAATTTATTGTCTAGTAAGAACTTGCTCAATCGTTCATACCAAGCTCGAGGTGCATGTTTCAGACCATAAAGTGCCTTCTTTAATCTGTATACATGGTCTGGCTTTCTTGGTTCTTCGAAACCAGGAGGCTGCTCTACAAAAACTTCTTCTTTGATAAACCCATTTAGAAAAGCACTTTCACGTCCGTTTGATATAACTTGAAATTTTGATAGCAAGCATAGGCAAGTAGTAGTCTGATTGCTTCTAGTCTTGCAACTGGGGCATAGGTTTCATCATAGTCTATTCCTTCAGATTGAGAATAACCTTTTGCCACGAGCCTTGCCTTGTTTCTAGTGACTTTTCCAAGTTCATTGACTTTGTTTCTGAAAACCCATTTAGTACCAATGATAGTTCTTCCTTTGGGTTTGGGCACCAATTCCCATACATCATTTCTCTTGAACTGTTGAAGCTCTTCTTGCATTGCCTCTATCCAGCTTTCACTTTCCAGAGCTTCATTAATTCCTTTGGGTTCAATTTCAGAAATCAATGCAACGATACCTGTGTCCTTTTTATTTCTTGATCTGGTTTGAATCCCCTCGTTGATGTTTCCAATCACAAGCTCCTTAGGATGACTAGACTTATGCTTCCAGTTTCGGTTTGGAACTTCATCATTATTGAAATTTTCTGCTGATGCAGGAATGTCAGGCTGAATTACTTGTTCTTCATGAGTTGCTCCTTTGACTATTTCTTGGGAAGATTCTGCTTCTTTGTTGAGACCAGATCTTTCAGGAGCAGCATCTGATTCTTCATTTACTTGTCTTCTTTCTATTTTGAAACTTCTTTCTCCGAAACTTTACGTTCATGGATTCTTCCACTGTCTGAGTGTTCTTGTTGAACACTCTATATGCTTTACTAGAGTTTGAATAGCCTAGAAAAATATCTTCATCTAACCTTTCTTCAAACTTACTAGGTTGATGATTAATATTTTTAAGGATATAACATAGACAACCAAAGATACGAAAGTAGGAAACAATAGGTTTTCTTTCCTTAAAAATCTCATAGGGGGTTTTCTCAAGAATTGGTCTAAGAAATACTCTGTTAATAATATGACAAGAAGTAGAAACTGCTTCTGCCCAAAACCGAGTTGCCACCTTGCTTTCTATAAGCAATGTTCTAGCCATTTCCTGCAGAGATCTATTTTTTCTTTCCACCACTCCATTTTGTTCTGGAGTGTAGGGAGATGAAAAAGTATGCTATATACCATATTTGTCACAAAAATTTGCAAAGTCTTGATTCTCAAATTCTCCCCCATGATCTGTTTTGATACTTGAAATAGAGTACCATTTTTCATTTTGGACCCTCTTTGCAAATGTTGAGAAATATGAAAAGGTATCTCATTTATTTGCTAAAAAATATACCCATGTAAATCGAGAGTAATCATCTACTATCACAATATAGTACTTCTTACCTCCAATGCTCTGGGTTCTGGTTGGTCCAAATAAGTCCATGTGAAGAAGCTGTAACACACGATTAGTATAAATCTGTTTTATAGACTTGAATGAGCTTCTTACCTGTTTTCCCAGTGTACATGCAGAGCAAAACTCTGTTTTCTTGTAACTTAGTGAAGACAAGCCACGAACGAGCTTTTTGCTGGCAAGCTTGGAAATTTGTTTCATGCTGACATGCACAAGTTTGCGGTGCCACATATCTGCTTCATCTTGAATTGATAATAGACATTTTGCAGTGTCTTCATTTATGTCCAGAAGATAAATGTTCCTATGCCTTCGTCCAGTAAAAGTCTGTGAAGAGTCATTGCTTGTTCCAGAACATAGATTCTCTTTGAAGTTTATTCTGAAGCCGGCATCACATAGCTGGCTGATGCTCAGAAGATTGTAGTTTAATCCTTTGACTAGAGAAACGTTGTTGATGATTAAGTTACCGATCTTGACAGTTCCCAGTTCTATAATGTTTCCTTTGGTGTTTCCTTCAAACGAAACTGTTCCTCCCTTGATCCTTTCGAATCCAACAAACATCTTTGAGTCTCTGTCATATGTCTTGAACATCCACTTTGTCCAAATACCATTTCTTCTTACTCCCGAAGCTTACCCGCAATGTTCACACATACTCATTTTTCTTTGGTACCCAAATTTTCTTGGGTCCATCGAAGTTAGCAGTATAAGCTTTTTCTATCCATTTCTTTTGAACAGGTCTCTAGACTTTAGGACATTTATTCTCAAAATGTTCTCTTTCTCCACTATTAGAACACTTTAGATTTGCTTGACCAACAGGTTTAACAAAATTCTTTTTAAAATGATTATTGTAAGCCTGTCGAGGAGGTCTCTATTTAATTCTTTCCTTAACTTTAGGAAAATCAATTAACGATTTACTTTCCTTGCAAAACCCAAGTCCTGACTTATCATAATAAGGAATTTGGATAGAAAGAATATGCTTTGCGGGTTTTCGTCCCTACGAAAAACTTTGCATTAATATTCGAAATTTCCTTTCTAAGAAATAGATTCTCATTTTGTAAAGAACTTTGATTTTTCTTTATTTCTAAAAGTTCCTTTTTAAGAGACTCACTTTCATTTAAAAACGAGAATCACGACTTTCCTCCAGTTCTGAAAATTCCTTTTTGAGATCATTAAATTTTTCTTTTAACAAACAATTATGATGACTCAACTTACGATTTTCCACTTTTAAACTGGAGATCCTTTTCAAGGTAGTTTTTAAATTTAAACAAAGCTCATTTGTGTAATCTGAGATTTCTATTGGGATATCGGAATGATTTACCTCGATTTCTCTGTCTGAATCTGAGTCTGATCCTGAATCTGTTTCAGAGTCTGAGTCTGAATGGGCCATAAGACAGATGTTGCCATATTCGTCTTCACTGTCCTCCTCAACTTCTGTGTCACTCCATGTTTCAGCTTTCAGGGCCTTCTTGTATTTCTCGAATTTCCCTTTGTTCTTTTTGAGCTTGGGACAATTCTGTTTAATATGACCATTTTTCTTACATTCAAAACAAATGACATCTTTGGCATAATCTTCCTCGTCATCAGTTCTACGTTGTCCAGATTGTCTGTTTTGTTTCATGTTGTTGAACTTCTTGCCTTTCTTGTTTAACTTCCTCACTTTTCTAATCAGCAGTGCAAGTTCTTCGTCATCCAATTCCTCCTCAGAATCTGCAACATCAGAATCAATATTAGACTTAAGAGCAATGGACTTTTTACCTCTGGATTCCACTTCCTCGTTCATTTGTTCTGCTTCATAGGACTGCAGAGTACCAACGAGCTCATCGACAGTCAGTGGTGAAATTCGCAGAGTTTCTCTGATAGATGTCTTCACATTGTTCCATTCTTTTGATAGTCCTCTCAGAAGTTTGTTGACCTTCATTGGTCCAAGAACAGGTTGTCCTTGATATGCCAAACCGTTTGCAATTTCTGTAAAACGACTGAACATGTCTCCAATGGATTCTCCCTGTTTCATCTTAAAAGATTCATATTGACCAAGTAATATATTTACTTTGGTCTCCTTGACACGATCAGTTCCTTCGTATGTCACATGTAGTCTATCCCAAACTTCCTTTGCTGTATCACACGAAAAAATTCGATTATATTCGTTAGGTGATAAAGCACAATACAGAGAGTAAATAGCCTTAGCATCGAGAGTTTGTCTCTTTGTCATTTCTTCTGGAGAGATGGTGGCTGAAGTTTCTGTTTCTTTCCCATCGTTTCTCTTTGACGTTTTTCCGGTTTTGTCAATGGGGTCAATTCCCCTTTCAACCACATCCCATTCGAGTGGATCTTTCGATCTGAGAAAGGCCTTCATTTTATTCTTCCAAATATTGTAATCTTTGCCGTCGAAGTAGGGAGGACGAGTATTGCTCGCCCCTCAATCAAACCTAGTGCAAGAATACTAGCCATAGAGGATCTTTAACTCAGAAGTAATAAACACTTCAAGATCTCGAGCACGAGGCTCTGATACCAATTGATATGACTAGTATAAACACCTAGAGGGGGGTGAATAGGTGTAGAGAGATTATTCACGCAAATATATATAACTTTTGGGATCAACGAATTGAAATCAAGTAGAGAGAGTGAGAGAAGATTGCAAACATTGTTTATAGTGGTTCGGCTTTTAGACAAGCCTACGTCCACTCTCCGGGCGACCAGCCAATCGGCCGTATTTCACTATATGATCAACGGTGATTACACACTCTCAAGTGTTTGTACTCGGTGATGATCTGTCTCACTAAGTCACTCTCTTTTGGTAATACACTGAGATCACTCAAATGCGCACTATGAACAACAATTGAAGAACGGAATCAGCTTTGGAATAATGTTCATCTGATTTACCCCTAAGTCTCAACTTATCCTTAAATACTCTCCAAGCCACACTCAACCGTTGGCTCTTTCCTTGAGAGTTTTGTCTTCCCTTTCTTGGACAGATTTTATAAGGCAAGTCTTTTTGACCGTTGAGGGTAGATCAGATCCCCTTAGATTCTGTTCGCCCATACAATCAAAATCTGGGCTTCCATAAGTGCTCTATTCTTCTTTGGAAATTGCCCACTAATTGATCATGTCAATCAGATTAGTATAACAGAATCAACATAAATAAGGTAAGTGAAATACTCTACCGTTGGTGATCTTATCGTGTAAGTCATCTTAAATCTGACGGTCTTAAGTCCTGAGTCTGCCTAGATTTTCAATCTAGTTTGTTCAGACTTAAAATCTCGATGCAGTACGGTCGGCCGACTTAAATCTCGATCGGACTTAAATCTCGGATGAGTCTTTCCGTCCAGTACGGTCGGACTCTAAGACATTTCATGCTTTATCTTCTGCTACCAGCAGACTTTAAAGCCTATGTCTTTCTGAATTCTTTTCCTTCAAGAGATTGATATAAATATCATTCATAAAATGTTTTGTAAGCATTAAAACTAGGAGTTTTCTCAACAATTTGTAATAATGTTAAGTTTTAAAAGCCTATTATTATTAATACAATTGGAACTATTGTCCCAAAGGTTCAAAATCAATCTTGCCTCAAGAATTTTAGACCTATTTCATGCTGCAATGTCTTATAACCACAACGAATAAGGGAGACAAAGTAAACATGTAGCCATAAAGATTGATCACATGAAAGCCTACAACATGGTAAAATGGGATGTAATCGATAGGGTCTTAAAATCCCTAAATATACCTCAATACTTGGTTAATATGATAACCGAGTACATCACTAATCCAAGGTTTCTATGAACTTTAATGGTGCATAGGTTGGCTATTTCAATAGCTCAAATGGGCTACAATAAGGTGATCCTCTTTTTCCATACCTCTTTGTCCTGGTTATGAAAATTTTCAATAGAATTGTTAATGCAAAAGTTGTTGCATCTTCTTTCAAATATCACTAGCACTACAAAATGCAAAGGATTACTCACTTATGCTTCACAAATGATTTTTTCTTGTTTGCTCATGGAGATGTAGACTCTGTCCTTTGCCTTGTAGATGCCCTAGAAACATTACTTTCACAGGACTACAGTTTAATCTTGACAAAAGCCAAATTTTTTTCTCGAAGTTGAATAAGGATGAGAAGCTCCTTATACTAGACCACATGTCTTTTTCCACAGTTACCCTCCCTATCAAATACTTAGGTGTTTCCCTTGTTACTAGAAGACTCACTCACACAAACTACGAGAGTCTTATTGACAATATAATATCTTAAAGAAAATTGAAGTTGGGGCATGAAGCATATGAGTTATGCAGGGCGTTTACAACTAACTAAATCAGTCCTCATCTCCATTTGCACCTATTGGATCCACATGTTCTTACTTCCAAAGCAAACTATATATGAGATTGAGAAGAAGATTCGATATTTCTTATGGTTTGGTTCTTTAGCAATTCATGGATTGCACAAGGTTGCATGCCAATTAATTTGCTCACCTAGAAGGGTAGGAGAATTAGGATTGCCTGATTTGAACATATGGAACAAAGTTTTGTTAAGCCACATGCTATAGAGACTCACTAATCATCCATCCTCTTCCCTTTGGAGCATTTTGGTTCATAACACAAAATGCAAAGGCACCCCAATTATGTAGCTCAACATTAGGAGTAGTATGGCTTGGAGTTAGCAATATCTCCTCAAATTGCAACATGTTTAACCTCAATTATATCTAACCCAAGGTATTGTTGCCGTGATATATATGATAAACTCAAACATAGGGGTCTGGTTCTGGAGTGGTACTACTTGATTTGGAGCAATGACATCAGCAAACACAGTATTAATTGGCTAGCTGGTTTGCAAAGATAGACTACTGACAATAGAGATCATAGCACGATGGATGACCTTAGTTAATATCCAATATAATTTCTACAAGGTCTGTATAGAAGACAAAGCACATCTATTCTTCCAATGCGAATAGACAAGCAACATTTGGTGCAGTATACTAGCACAACATGGGATTAGGCGTTCTTCAGGTGGATGGAATGAGGAACTTTAATGGATGATTAGGGCAATAAAGCGCAAAGATTTGGTGAGACTTCTCAAGATATCTTTTCTAGCAACCATGTATTGCATTTCAATGTAGCACAACAATTGAAAATATCAAAATAAGTCAGTTGACATTCATATTATTTTGGCCAAGGTGTGTAAAAATATAAGAGGTAAAGCCTCGCTCCACCAAGAAATCAAACCTTCATAAATTAATGTTTTATTGGCTACCATGTGGAGAGTTCCTACCTTCACCTTTTTTGAATTCTCAGCTCTAATTTTAATGTTAAGGGATGCCCCTAAGCTGTTACACTTCATCCACTCTATGATATTTACATTTTCAACCAAAAACAAAAAATGATGGATAAATTGTTGGTTTCTATGTTAGAGAGATGGTGGCAATTTTTAAGACATCCTTAGGATTAGCTACTTTTTGTTCACATGGCCTCTCCTTCAGCTTTTAGCTTCCACTTTTGAGGCTTAATACTTGATTTTTAATTCTAGACAACAAACCGAAAATAGGATCTGGAAAGAACTACCAAGAGAATGTAAAGTCCCTCACCAAGCGCCCACTTTAAAAAGAAGTTTATATTACTATTAGATAATTGCAAGCATGTGGCCTCTTTTTCTACAGTTGTGCATGTATTTTAATGATTGGCAAAGATAGTTGACGGAGCTGTCAGAGCTCCTTTTGGAAAGAATATGCTTGAAATTGTCCCAAAGAGGCACAAAATCTCATTCTTCGAAAGGATTATTAGGATTTAATTACACAAAAAGATTAGCAGTTGTCTGGGTTGGTGAAATAGAGGAGATCCATTCGAGTATTGCGGGCATGGTGTGGTTATGTGAAGGTACTCTTTCCTAAGAAACTTTTTGATGGATAAGCATATTCTTCTTAATAAAGTTGAGCTATCTTAGATTGATGTATTGGCACTAAATGGAAAATCTAGCCAAGATTGACAATGCAAGAGATATGCTGCAAATTGTCGGCCAAATACGATTCGTGCTTACGACCTATCAAAACAGGTGTGCAGCCAATGGTCCAACCATTAGAAAAATATGTAAATGGTCTATATGTATAGTTATATGAACACATAACACATTAAATGACATTAAACAAATCATTTCAGGAAACATTTAAGCAGTTCTATTAGTACCAATCAAATAGACATCAAAACCAATATGGTGAGAAAAATGAAATTGTGTGAAAATGATTGGACAACATATATATCCCACAAAAGTCCTTAAAGAATTAGATAATGTCATGTACATTTTGAGGTGATAAGTTCATATCCCAGCTACTGATATTTCTGATAAATGTAACTATAGACAACAGTAGAAGGACACCAAAGGGTTAGTGTAAGAGTCAATTAAATAACTGCCCGACCAACAACCGTCAACGAACGGCTTACGTGACAGCCAGAATTTGACCAAATCTCCCACATTTGATAGCCACTAAGTGTCCTCTTCAACCTTTTGCTTTTCAAGATCATGCATCCCCTCTGGACCTTGGATCTATGATCATATGTTTGACTTCTCTGAGTCGGCCTTTTCAGGGTCAGCATTAAGGTTTTTTTCCCCTCCACTGATAGAATTAAGTATCATGCAATGAATGGACCTCTGGTGAGAGGGGGGCAAAAAATATATATGTTAGAAAAAGATTCCAAACCGCCATGGAATATGTGACTGCATATGCCGAAATCATAGAATTTGACAATTATGTCTTTCTTGACATTCGATATTTGAGCTTCTTGAACTTGACAAGTACTTAGGCCAACTTGAGTAGTCAGTTAACTGTGCTCTTGAGGAAATTGCATGAAGCTTGACCTAGTCCAATGCATCTCCTAGTTCAGTCACTAAGATTAAGCTTATTTATGGTTTCTTCTCCTCTTCGTATATTCCTAGTGTGGATATGCAATTCTAACAATTGCAAATCACCCGTAACCAGTGGTTTCAAGTTTAGATCCTATATTTGGTTTCATTTGAGACATGATCCATGATGAAAGTAACAAATTGTTCTCCCAGTAAAAATCTTGATACATTCACTTAAAGAGATCACTAAAAGGAGTTTAAGTTCGAACTCATCAACGTATCCAACTGAAACAATCTTCACTTAAAAATTTAAGCTAATGATTATTATTCAACTATAATATATTAACTGTTTTACCTTCCAAACTTTCTTTTCTTGGTTCAATTGATTACTCAAGGATTATCAACCTTTGTTAAGTACTATAGCTCACTATTTATCCACGGTAATTGACAACAAAAAATTCAATTGCATATGAGAAATTGAACTGTTGTTTTTCAATACAGCAACTTTCTTTGGAAACATATCCCAAAAATATGAGAAAAAGTTGCCAAAATAGTATCATGGAAGCACCTTCCACAATCATTTTGCAAAATCTAATACGTACAGCAAATCTCCAAGAAAGGAAAAGGTCAAGGGTCAAATGCACCACAACCATCAAACTTTCAAAAGTAAAACCCCACCACTCCTCTTTGTCGCAGCAATCAAAGTTGTATTTTGTTTAGTCCTTTACAACTTAGTGAAATGGACCAAATGATGAGCCTCCAAATCGGTGTACTCTTGCCCCTAGCAAACCTCCAATCAAAACAAAACTCTATTTGTCCATTTAGCGAATTAGCATTTTTTTATTCAAATACTAAAGAATCTGACTAAAGAACATGGCGGGGTTGGCTCCTGCACCGGCGGAACCCTCCCGACCGCCTGCCACTAACATTTTATAATCCACCAATTGGAGACAAAAACATTTTCATTTTGCTGATCTGTCAGTTTAGTGCGCATTGGAATTTCAGTGGAATTAATTCGACCGTAATAGAGTCGTCCTGAACTGGTTTGATGGTGACCTTTTGACTCTTCAAGACAGAATTTCCTACAAAATCTATGAGATGTTGACCGATTGTCACACGTGTAGCATCCGTGGTCCAGTAGAAACTAAGAAGGGGCAAAAGCATGATTTTCTTTCCGAAATATGAGCACAAAAGTTGAAATATCTTAAAATTTATGAAATAGTCTCTAAATTTCAGGAGCCAGTCAAATTTAAATCTTTAAACTATATCGATGATCGTAATTACAGAACAATTTGCAATGCGTGATTTAATTGATAATCTCTAAATCCTGTGTCAAAAATCCATCAACACATAATCAACTCCACCGACCCTGAAGGATTGACAATAAAAAATAATACTATTATGATACAGGAAACCTATGAACTTCATCTGTTTAGCATGAGGTCTTCCAAGCACCTTTAATGATTTTGTGCATGGTGATTGACTTCGCGTATCATAAAGAATTGGGGTAACATCCACTGAATACTAATTTTATGCATTTTGCTGGTACTTTCACGAAAAAATGTCCATTCAAGAAGAATCAAAGAAGTAAAATTGTGAGCATGGAGATGATAGAATTGTTGGCCCATAAAAAATACATATTAGTTAATGGCCAATTTCTATGTAAGTCAGACATATTTCAGAAATAAATTACGAAATATTAGTATTGTTGTTGTTGTTGTTATCTTGTTGTTGTTTTATATGTGTTGACAATGATAAATTTTATAGCAAGCAACACAATCAGTGTACAATTCTAAGTAAAACCCAGAATATGATGATTATTGCAAAGGCGGTAGCAGTCATTGGTGTTTTCAATTCCATCAGTGTATGGTGAATAAGCAGTTGTCTGTAAATACGTATAAGTTGTAACAGAAGGGGAAGAAAGACGCACGCAGACGACATATCAAACATCTATGTTTTCCATTGTTGCTTTTCCTGCAAATTGAGTGGTGATTATTTGCTCGATTGTCAGTCATCTTTCCACGATGAACATTATTGTCTGTTGTGAGTTCTTCAGAAAAGCTAGAGCAATCAAATTGGAAAGAATAGAACCTCTCAATAATCTCTGAGGAAATATAGCTTTTTCTCAGTTATTTTTTCTTTCCCCTAGTTTGAAATTAATCAAGAATTCCATCCTGTGAAGCGATATGAACATTGAATATAGATGTCTGTTTTATGCCCCAATTCACTGATTTAATTGCTGAAATGCCTCGTGAGTATGAATGGAGATCATGGGGGTAGAAAAGATACACCACAGAGCCGTTGTTCACCTGTCTGGGGACATAAGAAAATGGTCCGATTGAAAGCCAAATCATGTCAGGCTACTTGATCGAACAAAAAAAAAAATAGGGAAAAGTGTCGGAAAAGTCCTAAACTTATTGCATTAGTGTCAATTCAGTCCTAAACCTTTTAATGGTGCCAATTGAGTCCTAAACCTTTTTGAATTGATGCCAATTTAATCCTAAACCTTTTAATAGTGCCAATTCAGTCATAAAACTTTTAAACTAATACCAATTTAGTCCTAAAACTTTTGATTTGGTGCCAATTTAGTCCCTCCAGCTAATATTGGCTAAGTACTAAATTGACACCAAATCAAAAGATTTATGACTAAAATGACACAAATTCAAAAGGTTTTGGCCTAAATTAGCACCATTAAAATGTTTAGGACTATATTAGCATCAAGTTAAAAGGTTTAGAACTACATTGGCATCAAGTTAAAAGGTTTAGGAATAAATTAGCACCATTAAAAGGTTTATGACTAAATTGGCACTAATGCAATAGGGTTATACTTTTTTGACACTTATCCCAGAAAAATCTATTGACCTACATAAAATGAGGACTACATTTACCTCGATTCAGTGCAAATGCAACGGTGAAAGTGAGCACAACCCAATTACATAAGAAGATTAACTTGAATATACTTCATTCTAGTTCCATTAAGCATGCTTATTTGTTTGGCCAAAAAAAGGCTTTCTCAGTTCATAGTGAACTCAACGAAAGATATGTCGTGTTTATGTTGCAAACCTACAGTATTCATCAGGTTTCCCGAGATACGCCGAATGTATCAAATGCAGCACAACTTAATTAATTCAGATATATTGACGTTCAAACTCAACTTTGATTCTTCTCTTAACATTCAATTATTCCTTTTTTACAAAACAATTTTTTTCATCAGATTTTTCTTACCAAATTTTATTCATCAGATTAGCATTATTTTTTTTATGAGATAGTCTCTCCATGTCAGCTCCGGTCTTGTCACGAATAACTTAGCTTGCTTAATCACAAGTCGTGGTTGTCACTAAAGGATCTCTCTTGCCTGCAATTTATTGACCATTTTCTATTAATCAAAATCTAGAGAAAAAAAAAACCTAGATTCCGTTAGTTAATATTTTCAATAGGAATTACAGCGTAACCTTGTTGATTTTAAGTTTTCAAGGAGCGCAAAAGCGTTATCTGCCTTGAAATAATTTCTCTCTGTGATAATTGGCTAGCTAAATTTTTTCGGTACTTCATGTTAATCAGGAAAAGAGATCGATGGTCTAATGTTTTAACCGATTTACTATATTTTCAGACGTTTAATTAAACATTAACGAGTTAGTAGTGCTGCAATGCCGAACTTCGATAAAAATTACATATGAGATATCATTTCAATATTTTAATCGCATCGCATTGTTTAAAGTATTAATAAACATGTCATGTAGGGATCACCTAGGTACACTGAAATAATTGTCATAATCAAGTAAGACAAATTCAATACAACACTATAATGATAGGATATAACTACAACACGAGAACATGAAATGCCAACCCTAGTTTAATACTACCATTTTTGACAGTTCTATGTCATATTCGGTGGTATAACATTCCCAACACACAATGGAAGAACTCTTGTCAACTTCGTCATATATCAAAATTCATTCTCAATGTTGATATCACCGGTTTTATTATAGGATAATCATACAAATAGTCCCTAAACTTTGATTCAATGTATAACACCATCCAAAATCTTTTAATTTATTTAATGTGATCCCTGAACTTTAACCAAATATGTAATGTCGTATTTAAACTTTTAATTTATTCAATGTGATCCCTCAACTTTTAAAAAATGTTTAATCTAATTCTCAAACCATATGAAAATATCTAATATCATATTTCCATTAATTCAAGTTCAAGAATAATATTAAATATCTTCATATAGTTCAAGGACTAAATAGAAAATATTTCAAAAGTTCAAGAATCATATTGAACAAATTAAAAACTCAAGGATGACGTTCCACATTAGACTAAAGTTCAAGAGCCACATTAAACAAATTAAAAATTAAAGAACGATATTAAACATTGAACCAAATTTTAGAAATTATTTATATCATTTTTCCTTTCATGATTAATGATGTTTTAACTAATGCTAACAAACGGTTAGAGAGCATATTAACTTGCGATTAGACGAGCTATTCATAGGTGCGTACAGAGTTCAACTTGTCCGAAGTTTTTCTTTTAAAAAAAAGTTTTGGCCAGCAATATTTCTTGCAAGTTGTAATAACCTATGATTGAGATCTAACAGAGGCCTTATACACCTGACTTCATCAATGTGATAAGGCTACATTTTTTCGAACATAAACATTAGACAGACGTCATAATTCAAATGATCCTTACTTGAAATCTCACAAGCAAACTAAAAGGCAAGGAAATAGAGAAGGCATAAAATCAAAACACAATTGGTGTTTAATCCTGAACTTCATTCTCTCTCAACCTCATTACAATTTCGTTTCAATACATGTACACCGCTTCATTACATAGGCTAAGAGCGAGAATCAGCAAGGTGTCGATTCTTCTTGCTAGGATCAACAATGTGTTGATTTGAAAGGAAAAGAAAAGAAAACAAGAGTCGTACCATTCTCATCCAAAATTTCAGCAGATCCGCATGCAAGGTCGGCCCAACGAGACCATTGGTGTTTAATCCTTTAACTTCATTCTCACTCTCAACCTCATTACAACCTCGTTACAATTTCGTTTCAATACATGTACACCGCTTCTATTACATACGCTAAGCGTGAGGATCAGCAAGGTGTTGATTCTTCTTGCTAAGATCAACAGGATGTTGATTTGAAAGGAAAACAAAACAAAACAAAACGAGAGTTGTACCATTCTCATCCAAAATTTCAGCAGATCCGCATGCAAGGTCACCCGACGAGATTATCGAATGAGCCGAAATTTGGTTGTTGCACTGTACCATTGCAGCCGCCCAAATTTCAGGACATCACATTCGTTGTTGGTTAGCTTCTGCAGTAACAACTATATGACAGCTTCACTGCGTATCTACAGAGCACACTATCCTGTAAGTTAGAAGTTTCCTGGGTTTAGTAATCGCCGTGGATAAAGCTCTCATAAACCGTTCCGCTGAGTGCTCGGTTGACTTTGTCCCAGTTACTAATCAAGTCAGATACCGGCCCTCTGTGTATCTTAACCTGACGGCTCGTGAGTTCCATTACTGGCAGATTAAGGAATTCTTGAACATCTTTTAGTTTCTGCAAATGAAGCATCAACAAGTGAGGAAAATAATTATAGGCAAGGACGACCGTGCAAGTCAAACTTTGCCAAATTATCAAGTGTACGGGAGAATCCAAAAAAAGAAATCGACTGGAAACAGATCTATAAGCTTCACTACTTACAGTTCGGTCTTTTATGAGATCCTCATAATACAGGACGATGTGTCTCGTGGTGTTATAAAATGCTAAAGCCTTAGCAACTGTTGCCTCAACTTCCTTCAGATCATCTATCAATGACGTGGAATTAATTGTCGGCTTGTAACTTGAGAGTGTATCAGCCTGTAAAATGTAACCAGATTACAATAGGACTTATACAAAAGCAGAATGAGACCTCTTCTGGTGAATGCACGTGAGACTTGTGGGTCCCATTGAGTAATTTGGCATACCGATCATAGGAATTAGCAAGCACCGAGACCATGCGACGTAGAAGATTTCTTCTGAAGAGAAATACTACAGACACACCCCTGTGGTTCAAATACTCTAGAATTTCTTTGTGGTGTTCCACTAATCCCTGCATATCACAAAAAGGGGGATAATCTATTGCACTATACATTCATTGAAGTGAACATGGGAGGACAACAGAAACTAATGTACTTCATACGCTTGGATCGATACTCGTTTTTACAGAATAAAGACTGAGATAAAATTAAAGAACTTGATGACAATGAAGACAGCATTCTGCTTGAAATGTCATTTCAATTCCTATGACATGTAGTTATAACGAAAACCAAATAAATTCTACTCTATTATTAATCCATCTTTGAATTAAATACGCAATTCCCAAAATTCTCTTTATTGAAAACATCTGATAATAAATATAGGTAACATTACAGAACCCGATAAAACAAGGTCAAAGAAGATAAGTGGAAAGAGCACAGCTCAATGGTGATGTTTTTACAGAAAAATTGATTGCAGTACTTGGATAAGCTGCTTCTCAGTGCAATTGCTGACTGCTGTGTCACATGTTATTCTGAGAAAAGGCCAACTAATCAGAGAAGGCCTCAAAGAATCAAACCATTTAATAAAGGCATCTGATGTTCAAACATCACAGCTCTAAAGTGACTCCAATAACCAAACTGTACAGGACTATTAAAGGTAATGGAATCCATTCTGTAAACTTCCAACTATAGCTTTTATTTAATTAATGCAGAGCTACTCCAAGCTCTCTAAAAGAGAAGACTCTTAGTCCTTTTTCCAGGATAAACCTGGACAAAAAGGAGAATCAATTCCATTATAGCACATGAACTTTATACACAGGTCACACACAGAAATATCCCAGAATAAGAATATCCTCTCAATTTATTGATTGTAACTGTCTTTCAATTTTGTCATCAAGGATATAGTTGAAGGAAAAAGTTTCTCTTGAAAGAGTAATGCTTTCTTCACTGCTAAACACAAAGAGGACCAGAGACCAAGTCCACATCCTCCCAGAGGACCCAGCCAAAATAAGAGGCCAAAAGAAATGAAAATGAAAGAAGTTTGGTAAAGGTTTAGACTTTGTAAGTATTGTCACCTGTAAGTTACACAGATTATCATAGTAATCTAATAGCCTCATCTGTGAAATGGGTAAAATTATTGGCAAGAAAAATTTATACAAAAACTTAATGCATAGATTCTAGTTGAGCTGACAAACCATTCAAGGATTGCCAACATGTACATATTAATTATATAACCATATGAAAAATACATATACAGAGAGCACGCCACTAACTTGAAACTGTCAGAGGCCATATCTACTCAAACCAAAGTGAAAATATATTTGGCTTCATTCCTTACTATTTCATGCCTGTTATTGAGGAATGGAACACAAATTAAAGTGAGATACAGGTATCAATTCTTTTTCACCTTTTGGTCATTGCAGTAAAGTATGAATGTGCATTTCTCTTGCAATGGCCATTCAACCTCAGCAAATAAATAAAAAAGTTACATAACAACCCTTTTGAAATGCAATATAAACCTTCCCTATATTTTGCTTAAAGGACATTTTGTTAGCATTTTAAACACTCATCCTAATTTCTGTTCCAAAACATGATTTTGTAGTTAAATACAACATAGAAGAGTTATTGGCATATCTATGTTAATTTTTCATTTAAGTCACCGGAACCAATCTCAGCCAACCTTACCAAAATCCATTACAGTAGTAAAACCACAACAATACTCCAATCTGACTGGGATTTTGATTCCAATACTGACCACTATATGCATAGCAACATATGCTCTGAGTTCTAATTAAGCAGATTCTACAATGGCCAACCTGAAAATTAGGATTGCCAAGAGCAAGAATATCAGAGAATTAAGAGGTGTCACTCTTGGAGGATATCAAGGCATCTTTGTTTTTACGCCCTTCAAAGTCACCATGAATGTAATGATCGATCCAATGGATCATCTATCAAGGCATCATGTCAGCAAAAAAACTACATCCAGTCAAATTTCAAATTCAAACAAATAGCAAGCTTGTAAATGTTTCAACTAAAACAGATTGGCTTTTTCAATCTCATTCAGTCTTATCTTCTTGAAATGATGTGGCAGCCTCTCATAGGTAAAACAAAGATACAAAAATGACTGCATAAACTGAGAGGATCTGAACACACATATGAAACATTCTCAACATGAAGAAATAATATACCTGATTAAGCATCCATTTGAAGCCAACTGCAGCAGAACATTCGTTCTTGGAAGCACTGCTGAACCAGTCTAAGTTGTAGACTCTATCCAGCGTTTGTATGATAGAAGAAATATTTTTCCTTCTATCCCAAACAGAGAATATCTCCCCGTTCGAACTAACATTGACATGACTATTCAAAAGAGTCTCAAACCATCCACTCCCTGATCTCTGCATCGATATGATCGTGAAGAATCGCACTGGATTATGTGAACACTCAATCCTGTTTATATTAAAGTAAAGAAAATCAGGTCAACACTTCAAATGCTTATTTTCCAATACCAGTGAATGATTCTCACTTACCTGCTAAAAGTCTGAGGTCTTGGGTAATGCATCAAGGGGTCATCGAATTTTTTCATATTGCCACTGCAACAGGGCTCCTCAATAATCTGGAAGTTCTGAAATCTAGTCTTAGACTGATTGCTTATCTGCCTGATGCAAATTGAGCAGATATATAGTCCACACATCCCTGCGAATAACAATACTATCGTCCTATACAATAAAGGAGAAGATTTCTTGTGGGCCTTTACGATAAATGTATCCTGCCATTCACATGAGAAAGGAAGAGTAACTTTATGTCAACCCAAAAATGAAAAATTAAAAAGAGACGAGATGCTGAATGTGACAAATATGGTTGCAAATCTGCTTCAAGCTTGGTTTACCCAAGAAGAAAATAATACCGTATAAGCCCAAAACTGAAGAGACCAATGAAGAAAATAATAACTGCGAGAGGGAAAAGAGTACACCGTGCATTTCATATTGAAGAACAGAAAAGAACCCAAAACACTCACAACCCAAAAAAATCGAATACTCAGTTCAAAAATCAACGTCCGACCACACAAAGCTAATTATTTGAGCAGTCATCCTAATCGAACCCTCATAGCTGCTTCAGCAACCCCTCCTTTTAGAAGAAAAACAAAAAATCAGTCATACAGACAAAAACATCTAGAAGAAGTCCCTTTTTTTCCTGCTCAAATGCGCTAATCCGTCCGAAGGGAAAAGCCCATTGTCCTGAAAATCACAAGCGTGAAAAGACTCCAAAGAAAAACCACATAAGGAAGGACCCTCTTGCTAATTTAACCAGAAGAGACGGACTTTTCTACAGCAATGAAGAAGCAGCACCAGCAGCAGCAGCAGCAAACGAGCAGAAAGAAAAACAAACGATAATAAAGAAACGCACCTTGCCGGAGAAAACAATTGCTTCCGCCATTGCGACTACTCTGAAACGTAGCGAGCAAGAGAGAGAGAGAAAAATCGAGGGTCGAGCTCGAAATTACACTCTGGAAGCCCCACTCCCCTCCGTTCTCTCAGCTAAAACAGTCCTCAGCGAGCACCAGAGCGAGAGAGAGACAAATAGGACCAAAGGAGGCAAAGGTAAAGTTTCAATATCTGGGTCACCTCGTGAATGTCAAATGCAAGCCCATCACACCCAGAGAGAGGGACAGCGAGTCCCCGCCTGCTTTGTGGGTCTTGCCAATGCAGCACCACCACCACCACCACCACCCATCCTCCAGATTTTCCAAAGCAAAAACTCTATGGCGAGCGATTAAGCCTTTTCCCTCACCCGGGTTCACCCCAGATTTACCAATTTCTGCGGTCCCGGAGAGATTGATGATGATTTCTTAGGCTTGTCGTCCCTACCCCCAACAGGACAGACGCCGACGCCGTACCCACCACGACGCCCCCTAATCTAGCCTCGCCTGCACAAAGCCCGATCCATCGGAACTCTCGACTACCGAACTCGTCATAATTCAAAAAGA
Organism: Corymbia calophylla; assembly: GCA_014182845.1. Taxonomy (NCBI): domain Eukaryota; kingdom Viridiplantae; phylum Streptophyta; class Magnoliopsida; order Myrtales; family Myrtaceae; genus Corymbia; species Corymbia calophylla. Next base: position 14,582,585 of record CM024700.1, read on the forward strand.
GCCTCTGCTGCTGCGCCACCACCACCACCACCTTCCCCAACTTTGACTTCGGTTCGATTCCCGAATGATTATGGAAAGGATGGCATTAAATAACATCCCTGCGCGCTAAATCTCACCCTCGGTCGCCGTGATCTTGATGTTCAGTATATCTCTATACGTGGGTTTGAAAAGTCGATTGAGTTACCTAAATCAAAGGGGGAGAAAAAGTGGCACGTTTGAAAAGAACATTACAGTGCACTAATATAAAAATCCCTAGAAAAAAAATATATTCTATTAACCATAGAAAATAATATTGGAGAGTAGTATAATTAAAAAATTTACGTTTTTTTCTTTTTTGATTAGTTATTAGGTACCTAGACAGCACGCGTTGGTGAAATTCTTATAAAAAAAATATATGTATTGTTATTGTGTTTATAAATGATCAAAAAAAAATTTTTGATTCCTTATCTTTTGGAGAAAATTCTTTATTTTAAAAGATTGTATGTATCGTTTGAAAATGTTAGTCAATGGAAACATTTTTCATTATCCATAATTACTTATATTTAAATATATTCGTGAAAGATGAAAATATTTTTTGATTATTTACTTTTGTAGGCAATGCAAGCTATCATTTGTAAGAAAATATTTTTTTCAAATTATTTATTTTCTATAAAATAAACAGAGCCTTAATAATTAAAATATAATCTCATGCCTCTGAGGAAATATGACTGTTATTTGCTCTTTTCCTAATCTCTTTCTGAAATGAATTTAAATCGCACATTCTCCATCCTTCTTTAAATCCTTTCCTTTCATTTGTTTTAGTCCATGATTGCCCTGGAAAAAAATATCAAATCTAAAGTCCCATTTGTTTATGCTTTTTCAAAAAAGCGAAAACAACTTTTTCCTTGTCAAAATTTAAAATACTATACAAATTTCAAAATATTTATAGAAAATCATATGTAAATCATCAATATGCTTTTTCGGATGTGTCTACCACAAAATTTAGATTAAGCAAAAGGGCAAAACGTAAATCTATCTAAACGCTTTCTTTTCAAATTAGCAGTCAAATAGTCTCCCAGACCACCATAAAAAAAAAAATGGATTGGATTGTTACGAAACAAGTAACCTCAATTTGAATTTAACTTGAAGATTCATCAAATAAAATGACGAACTTGTTGATGATTTTAAATTGACAAAGTTCATTTCCGGATTTTCATGAAAATTTTTAAGTTTAATAAAAGGAGAAAGGAATCTTGAGTTTGTTTTATAAGGTAGGGAAGAGAGATGTAAATTAATGAATGGCGGAGACAATCAAGTCATTGGAAACCTAATTATACGACTATTAAGTTCTTCAAGTGAATCCCTCGCTACTCAAAATCTCTGAAAATTTGATTTACCGTAAATTCTAGATGAAGCTGCATGTCCTATTCAAAATGGGCATATGACATCTATTAGATAAAAAGTTTGACTTGTTACAAAGAAAATTTTGGCTTAAATTCTCTAGAAGGCAAGGAGTGCAATATGGTCTCGTTGTTTTAAGCGAGCGAGGAATAAATTTCTTAAAAAGAAAAAGAAATAATTACATAAATGGTCCATGAATTTTGATCCAATGTGCAATATTGTCACTGCACTTCACTGAATTCAAACTAGTCTCTAATTGAACATGTACTAAAAGTTGATGAATCATATCAAACAAATTAAAATTTTAAGTATAATATTGTACATTAGATTAAAGTTCAGAGACCACAATGAATAAATTAAAAGTTCAGAAATGATATTGCACATTCAGCCAAAATTCTTTAACCTTTCGTATCATTTTCCCCCATTAAAAAAAAAGATACACTTTATCCCCTCAATTTATTTCGTCTTATTTTACTTATGCCACTTCTTAATCTACAATATTTAATCCAAATTTATATCAGCATGGTATATCCAAAATGGACAATACCGTAGTTTAAACGGTCAAACTAATTGTCAATTTATCCCATAAATATCTTACTCTCTGTAATTTCATTTAAATCCCTCTCATCTTACAATCACTTAAATTTTTTTAATTGATTTTCATTTCCAAGTATTTATCTAGAGCAGGAAAAATCTAATGAAAACTTCATAATTTCTCCAAATCAAACAATCTAATTACTACCATTCTACGGCATCTTGTCAATTACAAAGTAAACCGATAATAGCAATGACGCGATACATATGTCATGAACAAGTAAAATTGACATGCTTATCTTAAGAAAATCACGTGACTACTTGATAGCAAAGTATCACAAGAGATGTTACAAAATTATCTTGACCGAGTATAGGATTATGACGTTGGCATTTAGCATGCTAATTAGAAACCGTGCTAGGGTTTACTGCTTCCTTTGATGGACTTAACCAAAACTCCTTATAATTTTTCTTTGATTCGTTATTTTAAGATGGCACAGCACAGGACACGAGAAGCATTGAAATGGTCGAAAGCGAAAGCTATAATAATACCCGAAGAACGCTACTTCTGTTGCCAAATTGATGTTGAATACTGACCCTGCTATGCGACAGTCCTCGGACGTAAACTTTAGGTGCATCGACAAGAAAAAGGACTTGTGCTATTGCTTTGTTTGCGATTGTCATCGTTGCCATCGAACTTGATTTGTCGTTGCTGTTGCCGTCGACAAAGTCGTCGGTAGACTTAACTATGTCAATTTGTTGTCGCTAGCAGTCACGCGTGTGATTGGTTTTTCCCTATTGAACATTGACATTTCAAGTGGAGGAAGTGATCTTTAATTATTTAAAATTCGCCAGATGTTGGTTTGTTTTTAATTTGAGTTTTCCTTTTGAAAAAAAGTTATCTTGCTATTCTTTTTCTCCTTTAATTTTCAAGTAAGCTCAGTTTTGGTTAGATGATTTTCAAAATTTTATCTGGAAAATGAAACGGGTGGGGGGTTGACAAAGGAACTAAGAGAGATAAAATGGGGGAGTTCTTGGAAGGAGGAGGAGGAGATTGTATTTGACTTGGATTAATCTTTCTAAGAACCCCACTTCATCTCTAGCACAAATTGAATAAAAGAAAAGCTTTTTAATATTTACCAGAGACACATATGTTTGTGTCCAAGGGGTGGGTTCACGAAAATGTATAAGTGTGGTGATTCAAATTCAAGTCTTGAGTGAGACGGATGAACACGCTCTTCGAAAAGAATGTAGCATTAATGTTCTCTTTCTCAAAGAAAACCTCTGTTCTCTGAGAGTTTAGCTACATTAATGTTCTCGTTTGAAATCCTTTGGTAAAATCAAAGAAATTTCTACTCCAAAATGATTTTTTTTTTTAATTTTTTAATGATTTAAATACAATTTTCTTTTTTTTTTTCTTCTCATTTTGAACTTTTTTTTAATAGATAATTTGAGTTTAGCCTAAGAATACTCGGAAAGACTTAACTTCCACTTAAATTAAATCTTGTAGGATAAGACTTAACTTCCACTTAAATTAAATCTTGCTCATCCTACAATAGTTAAAATCTATTTCCCATAGGTATAATCACATTTTAATAATCGTGTTTTCTCCATTTTCATCATATTTGTTTCAGTTTTACTTTTCAGCGAAGTTAAAATGTCCCCTCCATCTATATAGGCTAGATAAACTTCCACTTAAATTAAATCTTGCTCGTCCCGCAATGTTAAAATCTATTTCCCATAGGTATAATCATTTTAATAATCATTTTTCTCCAGCAGGATTTTCACCAAAGTAAAATGTCCCTTCCATCACTAAAAGATCGATCATAATCCATCACTAAAAGATCGACACATAGGATGACATGTAATGATCCAACAAGCATAAATTAAGCCATGACAATGAAAATAAGTTAGCTTTTCGACACCTACCCAAATGAATATTCTACATAAGATAAAGCCAGGGAATAGGGCTGATGATTAAGCCTCTTTCCAGGCGTGTATGGTTGTATTAATTATAAGGAAAGAGCATATTATTAAATACGCAATAAAAAACGTGAACTCATCGAACCAAAAAGATTCAAAAGGACATTCTCTTGATGCGAGAACGTGAACCCCACAACCAAGAATTTGTGGTACCCATCTCTCTCTCTCTCTCTCTCTCTCTCTCTCTAACTTTACACTTAATGGAATTACTCTCTCTCTCTCTCTCTCTCTCTCTCTCTCTAACTTTACACTTAATGGAATTATTGATCCCGCCAGCCTTCATCATTGACATCATCGGAGTCACTTCGAGAAGGATGGTCCCCCAGCTATTCCTTTTCGTTTCTTTCCTATCTTATCGTTTCGGGGGAAGATCATCTGTGGTTGAAGCCGGAACCGAGTGACCTTCACCCCGTGTTCGACACGAGGAACATTATTTCCACCGCCGTAATTGTCACGTGGTATATGACCAACAGCATAATTTTGTCCCCCGACCCGTGATCCACCGATAAGAGTTTAACTTATATTCACTTGTCAGCAGTAAATTTACGGATTTTATTAGATTCGAGAGAGCGTTGAGTTTAACCTTTGATCGATAAATTAGAGAAAGCATCTTTAAATATACTGTGATTTGACTTATTCTAATTATTGTTTCATGAATATATTCCTCAATGTTGTGATTTTGATTTAACTGATATGATTTTTCGATTCGAACAAAATTTCTTTAAATGAGAAATAATTAAGCTAGATTCGATTAAAATTACAATTAAAAACTAGAAAACCGCCCAATAAGACCTAAACAAAGTGGACGAATTGAAGCATATATTTCTGATAACCAGAACTGTTCTTAATTTATATTTTCACTTAATTATTCAAGTAATTCAATTCAATGCATCAAATAAATTATAAATAACAAAAAAGTTAGTTTGGTCTAATATTTCAGAGTTATAAATTTTCACAAAGCTCGTCGAGTTGATTCAAAGCTCGTGAGTTTTCATTTTTTTTATTTGTATTTGTATTTGCAAAAATTTGTATTTGCATTTGTATTTTTGTTTTTTTATTAGTGAATTGACTTATCTCGAATACAGCTTCCATGATTGTATGCTAAAAACTCACTTTTTCTACCTATGCTTTACGTTTTTAGGAGAAATAAGTTATAGCATTGTAGACAACGCAAATATTTCAAACCAATTTCAAAATGCAACGTCAGCATTTTACAGCCCTTTCAAACTTTTTCACATGACACCACATTTATTAAATTAAATTAGGATATCGATTCATCAGCAACTAAGGTCCATTTCCAATTAACATATTGATTAGTTGAATAAAATAAATTAAATAAGCATTTATCCGGACTATATTAATCTTTTATTGAATATTTGTTTAAGTTAAAGTGAATATTGGCCAAAATTTGTATTGCTAATAAGCTATCTTAAATTGACTAGGAAGGTCTGAAGGGTTAGCCGTTTTTAAATTAATTCTAAATCATAACATAAATTCGTTATGAACGTCTTTTCTGCTTCATATAAATTTGAGACCTCTTTTAATCATGATATATTTTTGAAAATTGCAAACGTTATTATTAAATAAGTCTATGCTCTTCTCTTATCACACATCGCACATTATTGATCTTACCAACAAGTCAAAAACATGCATCTAGACTTACTGGCGCTTCATAACTAGTTTCTAATGAAGCTCGGCACCTTTTCAGGGCATAAAAAAGTAACAAATTTGCAGAGAGTTTAATTTTTTCACCACCAAATGTAACTCATTCTTTATGTCAAATTGCCATAGATTATGACTTTCATGTTATCGACAATTTCAAACTCCATTTATTTCGTAAAAAATGAATAATTTGAAAATATTCTCATTATCCACGAAAATATTTAGAAATAAATTATTACTGATGATGAAAACTTTTTTCATCGATTAAGTATTTTAAACAATACAAGATATCGTTTTAAGATTTTCAAAAATCATTCCCTTTTCACAAGAACATCCGGAGCCTAAGTCATGCAAAGCTATCCTTTCTAGATTGCAATTGTGTGGAGAAATCAACCCAAGATTAGTCGTCAATAACTTGGCATGGAAAAGATATTCAATGGTTAGCGATCACTGACCTCTCAAGACTTTATCAAAATTTAAATTAAAAAAAGACTAGTCAAATGACATGACAACTGCGTTGATAATTTTAAATTGACCTTATATCTATTTTCTAAAAGCTAATGCACAGATTTTCATGAAATATTTTAGGCTAAGACAGGTTGGAAGTTATTGGAACTTATGGTGAAGCAAAATCAAGGCCTTCCAAACCTAATTTATACATTATCTTCTTGAAGTGAATCCCACGTTATTTTAAAATATGTGAAAACTTGATTCGACTCAAGTCCTAGAAAGAGCTTCTTGAACTATTTAAATAAGGACAAATCAGACCTGCTCGATAAAACGTTTGATTTGTTACAAAAGAAAAGTTTGACTTGAACTCTTTAGATAAAATAATAATAATAAAAGATAGGCTTTTTCCCATAAATTTAATTTGTCTTTTATCTTGAGGATCCATTAAATGTCCATAACCTCTTGCAACGATTTAATATAGCAATATGGTATCTAAAAATGGACGATATCGTAATTTATAAATCCAAAATAATATAATTAAAACTTCAGCGTTTCTCTTGAACAATCCAATTGCTATCATCTACACGATTTTGTCAATCAAAAAGTAAATAAATGGATGCAATGACACCATGCATATGGAGTGAATGAGTAAGATCAACACACTTATACGACTACATGATAGCAAAGCTCCGGGAGAGATATTATAAAATTATCTTGACCAAGTACGGAATTATGGCATCAGCATTTAGCATGCTAACTAGAAAGCGTGCTAGGATTTATTGCTTCCTCTAGACTAATCAATTAGATATTTTAGGATGATACAGGACTGGAACGGGCATTAAAATGGTTTGAAGGGAGTGCTAAATTGGGAAAATTGTCTAAAAAGTCATAAACTTATTGCATTTTTGCCAATTTAGTTCTAAATCTTTTAATTTTACCAATTCAATCATAAACCTTTCAATTTTGCCAATTCAATTCTAAACATTTTCACTTCTTATCAATTTAGTCCTAAACCTTTTAATTTTGCCAATTCAATCCTAAACATTTTTACTTCTTGTCAGCTTAGTCATAAACCTTTCAATTTTATCAATTCAGTCATAAGCATTTTCACATATTACCAATTTAGTCATAAGCCTTTCGCTTCTTGCCAATTGAGTCCATCCGGCCACTTTTGGCCATAAATTGCTTATGTGGATTGCTGACATTGACGTTGCACTTTTTAAATAATTTTTTAATAATAATTTGAATTTTATATATTTTTTCTTATTCTTTTTTACTTTTTTTTTTTTTTTTTTTTTCTGGTTTTTGAGCCTAGGCCGGCAAGGGTCGCCGGTTGAACCTTGCCAACCCTCACTAGTGACCCTAGCCGGCCCTAAGTCTAAAAACCAGAAAAAAAGAGAAAAAAAAAAAGTAAAAAAGAAGGTGAAAAAACTATAAAAAATTGAAAATATTATTAAAATATTATTTAAAAAGTGCCACATCGCCGCGTAATTCACGTTAGCAATTTCAAGTCAAAATTGGCCGGATTGACTTAATTGGCAAGAAGTGAAAAGGTTTATGGCTGAATTGACAAGAAGTGAAAATGTTTAAGACTAAATTGACAAAATTAAAAGATTTAGGATTGATTTAGGATTGAATTAGGTTTAGGACTATTTGACCAATTTTCCCTTGCCAAAATAATACATGAAGAATACAACTTTTGATATCGAATTATTGTTGAATATTTCACCTTGCTACACGATAATTTTGTCATGAAACTTTCCGTCTAACAAGAAAAGTAAAAGATTTTGTGAGACTATTGTCAAAAATAAATAAAAGCATGATTTATTATTCAAATATTTTCAAAAGGGGCTTGAAAATATTTGAATTCATGATTGCCTACTCTGATATTATTTGAGTTGGCAATGGTCCCACAAAATCTTATAAAAAAGACTTGCTTTAGTTTTAAGAGAATATGCAAATGCAGTGATTCAAATTAAATAGCAGAAAAAATCTATAAAACTTTTAAGATATATTGAATTTACATTGGTTAGTTTCAAGAGAATGCATAAATGCAGTAATTCAAATTCAAATCTTGAGTAAGAAGGACAAATACACTAACCTTTTAAACAATCCTTTTGCTTCAGGATGATGATTAGAAAAGTCAAGAAAGAACACATCTCCTTAAAAAAAATTTAAAAAAAAAAAAAAAAAAACCCTTCTTTACACCTATCTCTAGTGAAGTGCAGAGGCATTGCACTTGAGACAGCACCTCCTCTTTCTTATTCTCTCAAGCTGGAAGACCAAAGCCTCTGCTCTCTGACACTCTAAGGTTAGCCTTCAATAGTTAGAATCTTCTTTTCCAAAAGTAGAAAACATTACATTTCTTCCTTTCTCATGATATTTTCAGTTTTATTTTTATACTCATACTAATGTGCCTCGTACATATCGATTAATCATCACATAAGAATCAACTAGGTGTAATCTGATTAACTCCACTTATTTGGGCTGGTTCATGACTTGGACCCCATCGAGCTCATCACAATGGAAATCAAAACGATGTAAAAAAAAAAAATCGGAATGAACAACAAACAATCTAAATGGTGATATGCGATGATTTCACAAAATGGCTAGATAACATCGATGTAAACATAAGTTGGATAAACTAAAATAAACAAATATTAAACCAGATTACATTCATTTTAGTAAATATTTGTTTAAATCAAAGTAAATATTGGCCAAAATTTGTATTGCTGATAAGCTGTCTTAATTTGACTAGAACAGTCCGAGGAGGGATTACCTGTTTTTAAATTAATGCCAACTTGATGCGTTCTAATTCATAATGTAGATTCGAATGTCTTTTCTGCTTCATATAAATTTGAGGCCTCCTTTAATTATGATATAATTTCGAAAATTGCAAACATTATTATTAAATAAGTCTATACTCTTCTCTTATCTCACATCACACATTATTGATTTTAGCAACGGGTTTAAAACATGTATTAGACTTACCAGCGCTTCGCAACTAGTTTCTAATGAAGCTCGGCACATTTTTGAGGGCCAAAGAAAGTTTTAAAAAAATTGCTTTTCTTAGGAATGACTTCGAGGAATCGAAGTGTGAATTCCTAATTTTGCCTCGAAGGTTGGCTTGACTAAGAAACAAACTTGCAATTGAGTTTAATTTCTTCACCACCAAATGTAACTCATTCTTTATGCCGAGTTGCCACAGACTTTGACTTTCGTGTTACCAATAATCTCAGATTTCGTTTGTTTTATAAAAATGAATAATTTAAAAATATTTTTTTAATAATTATAACTTTTATCTCTTATAAAAATGAATTAACAAAAAATGTTCCATCATCCACGAAAAAATTTAGACATAAATTGTTATTAATGGAGAAATTTTTTTTCATCATCTAAGTATTTCAAACAATGCAAAAAATCATTTTTAGAATTTCCAACAAAGCTATCCTGTCCAGGTGCAATTGTGCGGAGAAATCAACGCAAGATTACTTGTCAATAACTTGGCACGACCTCTCAAGCATTTTCCAAATCTTTAAATTCAAGAAAGACTAGTCGAATGACGTGACAAGTTCGTTCATAATTTTAAATTGACCTTATATCTATTTTCTAATAGCTAACGCACGGATTTTCACGAAATATTTTAGGCTAAGAGCGGTTGGAAGTTATTGGAAGTTATGGGGAGCATAATCGAGGCCTAAACCTGTATTTTATACGTCGTCTTTTAAAGTGAATCCCACGTTACTTTAAAATATGTGAACATTGATTCGACGTAACTCCTCGAAAGAGCTTCTTGAACTGTTCAAATAAGGATAAACCAGACCTGTTCGATAAAACGTTTGACTTGTTACAAAAGAAAAATTTGACTTGAACTCTCTAGATTTTAAAAAAAAAAAAAGATAGGCCTTTTCCCATAAATGTCTGCAACCTTTTGAAGAGATGTAACATAGCAATCTGGTAAGCCAAAATGGACGATTTCATTATTTAAATAGCCGAAATAACCTCATTAAAACAACATCATTTTTCTCAAACAATATAATTACTACCATTTATGTCATTTCGACGATTACAAAGTTGCAATGACGTGATACATATGATATGAACAAGTAAGATCGACACGCTTGTGTGACTACGTGATAGCAAAGCACTGGGGAAGATATTATAGAATTATCTTGACAAAGTATGGGATCATGGCGTCAGCAATGAGCATGTCAACCAGAAAGCGTGCTGGGGTTTTACTGCTTCCTCTAAACTAATTCCTTATCATTTTTCTTCGCTGGGGGAAGACTAATTAATTCGTTACGTTAGGATGATGCAGGACAGCAACAGGCCGTGAAATGGTCCGAAGGAAATGCTGAAATCATACATGGAAGAATACGACTTCTGATACTGAGTTACCATTGAATATTTCACCCTGCTACATGTTAAGTTCATGCAGAAACTTCATGTCCAGTGACAAGAAAAGTAAATTATCTTGTGGGAACACTGTCGATTATAAATGAAGGTGTGAGTTATTATTCAAATACTCTAACACGGTGCCTTGAAAAGACTTGAACTTATGATCTGATATTATTTCGATTGACAATAATCTCATCAAAACTCAAAAAAAGACTTGCGCTAGTTTCAAGAGAATGCGCAAATACGGCAATTCAAATTTAGTAGCATAAAATATATAAAAAAATTTTAAGATTTATTGAGCTTACGAGGATTTGTGCTCCTAGGTTAGTTTTAAGAGAATGCGCAAATGCGATGATTCAAATTCGGATCTTGAGTAAGGTGGAGAAACACGCTTACCTTTTAAACAATCCTTTAGCAAAAGTCAAGAAAGGATACATCTCCTTAGAAATAATAAAAAACAAAAAATCTTATTTTAATCTATCTCTAGTGAAGGGCACAGGCATTGCATTTGAAACGAGCACCTCCTCTTTCTTATTCTCTCAAGCTGGAAAACCAAAGCCTCTGCTCTCTGATATTCTGAGGTAAGCCTTTAATAGCTAGAATCTTATTTTCCAAAGTAAAAAATATTACATTTCCTCCTTTCTCATGATATTTTCAGTTTTAGTTTTATACGCATATCAACGCATCTAATACATATCGATTAATTGCCACATAAGAATCGATTACGCGTAGTCTGATTAACTCAACTTATTCGGGCCGGTTCACGACTTGGACCCCATCACGCTCATCGCAATGGGAATCAAAACAATTTAAAAAAGAATTGGAATGAAGAATGGGCAATCTAAATGGTGATATGCGATGATTTCACACAATGGCTAAATGACATCGATGCAAAGAGAAGTTAGTGTTTTTTTAAAACCTTTTCCGATGAATATTTTGCATAAGATAAAGTCGGGGAATAAGCATCATAGAGGGACTCATTATTAGGCCTTTCCAGGCGTGGATGGTGTACCAACCAGGAATTTGGCACGACTTTAGGGTAAAGGATTTAAAATCAGGGTGCATATTAAATAAACATTTATCCATATTATGTACAGAATTGCTTGAATATTTGTTCAAATCAAAGTTCATACTGGCCAACACTTGAATTGCTGATAAATATTCTTAATTCGACCAATCACGAGCGATCGGGAGGATCAGAGACTCCTCCCCTCCCCTCTTTATACGTAGGAGATCTCTCTCCATTGAGACACATAGACATTTCAAGACCAGATTTACATTAGCCGAGACCGGATTCGGGTCATCAACGCCTCGGCAAATTGGTCACAAGGCTAGACCAAAGAATCAAAAAGATTATCCGTGTCATTTTTTAATTGGAGATTTGCACCCATTTTCTTAAATTAATGTTTTATTTTGAACGTATTGTTGGTGTTACGAACGATTTACAAAAACCCTTGTAGTTTTACCCACTTCGCAACTAGTTTAATCATGAAATACAACACAGGCCTAAGATAGTTGAGCGACGGCCCTTTCATCAGGTACGACTTGGAGAAATCAAAGGACGGATCCAACTTTCTTACCTAATTTCGCCTCGAGGGGTCGGCTTGATTAAGAAATAAACCTGTGATGGGAGTTTAATTTCCTCACCATTAGATGTAACTAAACTTCTAATCGAGATTCGCCCTGGACACTTTTGATTTGCGGGCTATTGATCGTCTCCCAAGTCATGCGAAACTAAGCCTCTCCGACCGCCATCTTGCGGAGAAATCAATGCAAAGATGAATTGTCAACGGCTTAGTATGACCTCTCAAGCACCTTCCAAATGTCAATGTCAACGACCAAGATAGCTCCCCGATCAGCTCGCAGGATGCTAATTTAGACCGTAGGCTCTAATTCTTCAAAGCGAAAACTAATGTTTCCTGGCACTAGCCGAATGATAATTCGAAGACAATGAAGAACACTCGAGCCAAGATACACCAACACCCTGTTATCTTCCCAGAGTGAATGATATAATCCGGTGGGGGCGGTGGGCTGGCACTACAAGCGATGGACGTATTGCAACTCATTACCACATGCCCTACGACACTTGTTAGCGCATTATTGAAATAGGAACTTGACAATTATATCCCATTATTATTGTTATAAAACATCATCGTTAATGATAAAGGAAAAAGAACAAAAAAAGCTGAATATCCAAGATATCGACAATGAATGAAAAATAATATTATCATAATTCACAATGCAATGAAATGTGTATTTTGACAGGAAATTATGGCTTTAACCGCATTTAAATGATGTATAAAGGGCTTAATGGAGGGATTCATAACAAGGGCTTAATGGAGGGATACATAACATTTACTCCAAGAAGCCGCCTAACACCACTTTGGCCCTATTTGGTCCAGCATTTGGAAAGGATTTTGAGGCTCTAAAGGCCCCTAGCCAAATGCAAACGTCTTTGGTTTAATTTTTTGGACAACTTTGACCAAATGCAGTTGCATATCCAAATGGCTCTAAAGGCCTTTAGCTCAAGGCAGATCCGGAACTACTTTGGGAAATTGCACTTTTGAAATGCAAGTTATACTATTAATGTGGATACTATTCATTTTCTCTGGAAAAGAGAACCCAAACCAACAATTGCCAGCCAAGAGATCACCAACATTGACGACTACCACTTGAGAGGTAGCCCGACCCAGCAATCACCGCCTGAGGTTGCACAATGCCTAAGGTTGCAACAGTCACCTAGGTTCGCACGACCTAGATAGCCATCGCTTGAGGTCCGGTGACTTTAGGCAATGGTCGCCTAGGTCACACAAATCAAGTCGACCACCGCCTGAGGTCGCGCAACCTCAGGTGACGCTATCCAACTGCTAGATCTAGCTACCAAAGGTTGGTCAACCAACGGCCAAAATTGGCAATCAATGACTAAATATACAAAAAAAAATTTAAAACTTTTTAAATTTTTTTATCAAAAGTCCTTTGTAACATATTTGCATTTTCTCAAGTATATTTGCCCAAAACCAAACCAAACGGACCCTTTAGCATTTACGCGTTCTCTTTCCTTTTTCTTTTTCTTTTCAATTATTTTTCACCCATGATGTTCTCCTTCAATCCAAGCCCTAAACTACTCCCAGCGTTCAAAGCACTCAACCCATCTTCAAATGAGAACTTGACAGCAGTAGCTTCAACAAGCTTTGCTTGCTTGCTTGCTTGCCACAGAGTATATTACAACAAAAGCAGTCCTTCAAGTTATTGTGTTTTTGTACATTCCACCACACCCTGCATCTTTTAAGAGTTTTAGGGCACTCATCCTCATCAACTACATTGGTGGAGAAGAGATGGTACATAGACATGCGAGAACTCGTGCATTCCCACGTTTCACCTAACAAAGCTATGGTACACGATGAATGAATATGTGTGAAAGAATAAATAAATGTCCTCGAGCACATACAGACGTTAGGTCTCGGACTAACCAAATAATTGCTGGATGACTGTTTCGGCATTGCCATTGTACTGAGCAAGCAAGTGGATGGCATCGGCTCTAGGTAAAGCAAGAAATTCCTGCATCAAACCAAAGAGTAAGTGACTGATCGAAAGAATGATTAATATGCTAGAGTAAGATTTTTCTTCATCAATAATGCGAATGCGCTCCCACCCCAAAAGGTCAGTTGCAATGTCAAACTATCCTCTGCAATCATCACACCCTTCAGTTTGTTGCGAATCTCCTACTACAGGACTTAATTAAAAGTAGCACTCCAGCCATAGAGATTTATTTAAACAAACGGAAGCATCTTACAATCCCTCGAGTGGGATTATTAGCAAATTACTTCATTTTCATTGAACTGTCAACCTGACATAACCCTCTGATTATTAACATAAGCATATACCACAGTGGCAACTACCTTCTGGCTTGACTGAGCTGGCATTTCTAAGCATCAAGCTGATATGACAATAAAAGTAAAATACATTTCACTAACCCTAGAAACTGAGACCACTTGGCCAACCCTAACATGTATGCCACTTGATGATGTAGAGCTCACAATACAAAGAGCAGCCATATAGAGAATATGCGTTTAGATCAGTCAAGAGCCTCAGCAAGTGCCTTGTGATATGCTTCGTGATACCCCCAAAAAGGTGTAACAGGAAAGGAGAGAACTGGTAATAATATCAATCCTCCAAAAGCTCATTTGTGGCCCATCCTTAGAACTAAAAAGGCCTCTCACCATTTCCATATTCTAAAGTGCATGTGGTGATGAGGAAATCAACTACCTTAAGAAACTAAGAATTTAAGTATTTTAGCCTAGCTTGAGGCATATCTTCAAATCTCTTAAAACTAGTATGAGATCAACTTCAGCTCTAGTGCATTCAAGCTTTTCCTCACGTTTCTTCTGGTTCCTTTGACATTCCATTCAAAAACCAAAAAAAGGACAGGTTCTAGGAAGCTTAAAAATTGAACAAAAGGGCTGATACTACACAAGACATATCACAATGCACTTAAAGAACTACTGGCACAGGCATTCACAAACTCACCATGACTTTAAGAATCGCACTTTCATCACATATGCCATCACTAGAAGAAACATGAGTAGGACTGCTTCCATCATCAGCCATCCTAGGACTTGAAGAGGTCGTGACCACTGAGGAACCCTGAGCGCTATCAGTATTTGATTTCGATAAAGCAGCTATTGCAACCATGGGGCTACTAACATCCTTCAAGGAATCAATCCTCAAAAGATTCTCAAAGCGATCTTTACACATTTGAAGTTTGAACGACTCAGTGTGTGTGTGAAGGGTTGCTCTCATTATTTTCATAAGCTGAGGTTCTTCAATCCCAAGGCTTCTACCGATTGCAACCTATCAGACATTAGAGGAGAGTCCCAAAGGGAAAATTAGTTACACAAAGTATGCTAACTATTTCAATAAAAAGAAGCCGGAGATAGAGCATTGAAACTCAAAAGCAATATAGATCTTTCAAAAAGCTCGATAATTCAGGAACAGTAGAACAGCACCCAAATTCACATAATTTTTTGACAACTGGCACCCACTTCTTCCTATTGTCCCCACTATCTTTTGTTTTCTTCCTCGCAAAATTCCAAGTTTGATTATCTGGTTTCCTCACATAAATCGAGATATTTTTTCATGCACCATGTCTCTTTCACATCAATATTATGTTTGAATAGTTATCAACAAATGAATTCACACAAAGCACGTCTTCTGGTGATGGAATACCTGGAGTGAAGTTGCGAGAGCATCCAAAGGCAAGCATTTTCCAATTGAATCATCCTCAGGACGGAGTAATGCCAACAAAGTCTCCTTCAAGGGCTTTAATAATGCTGGATCTTTAGCAGCTAATGGACCTAAGTGGCTGCAGGCAACCCTAAGAGCACTAGAATGATCACCTGAAGTGACCAACTTAAGAAATTCAACCTGGCACAAGCAAAAGCGAATCAATTTATAATGCAGGAACCATCGACATATCAGAAGTCAATGGTCCAAGACTGGTTAATAGCACGAAATCAATTTACCTGCTTAAGTTGAAAAGCAAAACAGGATTCTGCACAAAGAAATTAGGATCCATAGTGTTAATTTCTTCAACAACCTCAGCTGCCATTCCCTTGCTAGCTAGTTCCTTCATTTCTAGAAGGAATTCATATTTTTCCTCCCCATTTTGGTTCTCAAAAATATATCTTCTTTCTGAACCCTACAGAACCGTATTCCATCAGGAGATTAATCTATTAAATACTACATGATTATACCATGATAATCAGTACCTCTCGTTCTCTCAATGTATTTGCGCGAGACACTGGAGCAGCAGTCTCGACCCCCTGTTTGATGCTTCTAACAAATGATGTATTAGGCACGAAATTCAAGTCATCATGCCTTCCTCTCCATCGCTTACGTTTCCTCCTCTCACCAGTTCCATGGTTTCTGTTTCTTTGAAGAAATTTTGAATGGTTGAACCGCTGGGAGCCACTTGTGCTACAAATTTCATGGTTACTTGTTGGCTCACTTGCATAACGTAGTTCAATATCAGTACCTTCCATTGTTGTTACATCACTGCTATTGTCTGAACAACCATCTAGGCAGATGTTGCTAAGGATTTCACCATCAGACTGTTTACCAGCCTGAGATTCGTCTAATTCAAGCAAACAATTTCCTGACAAATCATATCCTGGTTGACTAACTTTTGGATCTTTGGAGATCTTTCCCATTTCCATCTCTAAAAGATAATAAAGGTCAAACAACAAGCCATCAGCATTTCAATTCACTAGAAAAGCCAAAGTCAAATAACAGAAAAGCAGCCTCAGATTTACCAGAAGGAAATGGAAGACTGGCATCGATAATACCCCTGTAAAGACAATACTCGCGGACAAGCTCATCAAGCATTGGTATATCCAATTTCATTCGACAAAGTTCATTCTGTATCATAAAGAAAATTAGATTCGCTACCAGCAAAATCAGTCAAGGTTGTCTGGTCTGAGAAGATGTCTCATTGCCATGGCCTGAATATGAAACAAATCACCTGAAATGCCAGAAACAAATCTCCCTTCGCAAATCTCAAGCTCTCAACTGCACCTTGTCTAGTGAGCTCAACGGCATGAGCAAGAGATTGGATGTCAACCTGCCCAATGAAGAGACCTAAAGACCATGAGGCAACTGACTCCAACCACAAAGTTCATCTCTTCATAAAAATATTGAATCCAGTAAATTTAGTTCCTCTATCTGCAAGCACCTCCGCTGAGGTTCTATAGTCTTTCACGCCGTGAACGTAAACCCCAACAAACATCTGAATTCAATTTGTCAATAAGTTAGTAATTTTACCTCGTCAAATAGGGGAACTTCATACAAGCTTTCTTCGACAGTTGTGGGAGGATCACGCTCCTCAAGAAGTAATCTATCAGTGACGTCCGAAATTGGTGATGATATTCCTTGGCGTAAGCAATATTCCCTATGTATGCTGCACCATAGAGGTAGGATAACGAATCAGGGAAAAAGATAGAAAAACCAAAACAACTGAGTGCCTAATACTATTCACTGTTTTTTGCTCCTTTCCCACTTCTCGTTGAGAGAGCAGGTGAGATGGGAGGACATAAAGCATCAGCCAAGGGCAGAAGAATTTTCTTCTTTATACTGTAGGGTTTAAAGAAGTATACCTTATCAAATATCTCAGTGTCATCGAAAAGAGTGGATCATATGCATGTAAATGAGCTCTTAATACTGATGACATCAAGCCAGCAATATCATACCTCTTCCTTTCAGACCACTGTCAAATATGTCAATAGTTCAGAACCATGCAAAAATATTATAGGACAGGATGAGTAGTTAGTACTCTTGAGAAATTAATGCTATCGGTTAGAAGATTAATTTTAGAAGACACAATTCAATACAGGAGATCTTATCCTAGAATTATGTTGATCCCTTATATCAGTTTGAAAACAAAAGGTAAACCGATAATCTCAAGATGAGTAAAGATGGCTTAATTGCCATGTATAAGTTGTAATGCAAAAGAAAATCAGCTGCATTAGAGATCTATGGTGAGAAGCATAAAATAATAAAATGCTCCACTACAAAGCAAAGATGAATGAAGATAGCACAGGATTTCAGGGGCATGCTATTTAAGAGGATTGTCAAATGAATAGCCAAATTTTACTAATTCAGGTTTCTCAACTTACTGCATGAGGATTAGGTAATATTATCCATCAGTGTAATCCATAACATGACGTGAGACCTCCAATTAGTGCATTAAATAATCTCGCACATCAAACAGCTGCAATTTTGTAAAACATGGAGGAAGGTCATCCCTAATTCTGAAGGGCTGTACACAAAGTTCAGATGAAGATGAGATGTCCAGCCAAACATTTCTCCTTAGCCAATCATGCCTGACTAAGTTGAGTAGAAGATGAAATTCCAGATACACCCAACAACTAACCATCACAACTTAAAGCTGTTAACTTCTTGCCTTTGTCAATTCTATAGTTACTTAATTCCCAATACTTAAAATGTCAGCAAGAACCTATGAGTGCTTAGGGGAGCGCTGTATAACCCCACTCTAAACGATGCCATGCCAGCTACTAAACACTTATATGGAAAGGAGATACAGAATTTTAACCTCAGAATAAGATGGATAAGAATGATGCGAACATTAATATTGCTTTGCCACAGAGAGCATTTTGCCCACTTCCTTTAATAACACAGTGGCAGAGAATTAAGCGCAAGATTAGCTTGGGTGGTCCACATATTGCATAGTAGAAATATGATGAGCCTATCACAAAAGTGCTCCAGTCCTTTTTCTTCTTACTCCTTTCAACAAAGTTCCTTGACAGTAATAGGCCATTACCAATCAAGTGGAAAAATCAATTTCAAAGCCAATAACCTGATTATTGGATTATCCTGGTCTTCATACAATATGTGATTTGGCTTCACCACCCAAAAAATCAAAGAATGGTAAATGTGCTAAACCCAACTATTGACTGACAGGTGGGAAGAAGATAATTAACTGAGAGATGATCTTGTCAAAACCATTAGCCTCATAAGGGAGCAAGAAAATTCTAAGCACCACACTAATTGCTTTAGCATATCGACAGCATGGAGCTTTGAATGGTCAACCCCACATTGTTAGCTTCTCTATTGTCTCATGTGTATAACAAGAAAAAAAATTGCTTGAGAGATAAATTGACAGGTGTCTACTCTGGTAAATTGACAGGTGTCTACTCCGGCAAGAAGTTTGGATCAAATAATACCTTTGAAATCCCATAACAATAAGCACCAACTTCCATCTTAAATCAGTCAATTCACATATTCTCCGAGAACAAAATAACTAAGAATTCACACCATCCCACAGTGAAGATACAAAAGATTCTAGTCTTCCATAAGACCAAACGATACTGGAGACAAATACAGCAATTAGGGCAGCCCACCTCATCCGCCACAGGAGAAGACTGATCATCCTTGTCATATATGAAGGCAAGAAGAACGTGCTTGAACTCCTCATACGCTTCCTTAAGCAAGAAAAGCAAAGGCATCAGACCATACCCAGATTACTCATTAAAACGAAGTCAATTATATTCAATCTCCTCGTTGCTGTTTCGACCGAGCTAAAGTTTGCAACTGCCCATAATGAGGTCCATGGGCATTCTGCCCCAACCACATCAATTAGCACCCACATGTTTGCAATTCATTAGAAAAAAGAAAAAGGAATTGAGTACCGGGTAAGCATCAAGAGCACAGGGTGCTAGAGACGTTCTCAAGCATTCAATGGCGGCATCACGATCCTCCAACGTCCCCTTCCTCAACAATTCAATAAATTTCTGCACCAGAACAAGACCTCAATCAAAATATCGACACGCCAAGTTCACCGACCAATCGATCATCACCTTTCGTTTCGGCCTCACCCCTCGCACCCCGAAACGGAGAGACCAGGAAACGGGGGGGCTCACCTGCTTCTGCAGCCGGAAGAGGATCCGGTGATCCTCGAGGACGAAGGGAGCGTGGGACCTGAGGAGTTCGATGGCGGAATCGACGTCGCCGGCCTCCAGGGACCGCCGGATCTGGCGGTTGGCCAGGCGGGAGCCGTAGGAGGAGGAGGAGGAGGAGGAGGGCGACGAGGGCGGGGAGGCGGCGGCGGGGAGGACGGCGGCGGCGGCGTCGTCCTCCTCGACCAGATGCTCCGATTGGGCGAAGTCCATCACCAGCGCGTCCAGAGACTCCCAATTGACGGGGATCGAGTCGTCCATCACCGAGAGGGAATCCTCCGATTTTCTCTCGGTTTATTGCTCAGACCTAATTTTCTCGGGAAAGGTCGTCGGGAGCCGGGAAAGTGAGGGAAAATCGAAGCGTCGGTAAACTTCTTCCTTTCTCCATGGGAGAAGAATAAGAGATGGTCGTGGGCAAGCAAGAGGGAGCACCAAGGGCGGCGAAATGAGGTCAGAGATGGGAGGTTATATAGGTGCCACGTGTCCCGTTGCTGGCGGCGCGAAGGTGGGTGCTGGTAGTAACTAGGCCCGCAGATAAATCGAGTCGGGTTTAAGACAAGTTATAAATGATCAAATCCAAATTAATTCATTAATCCGTTTATAATCCATTTAATCATAGTATAAAATTTATGACCCATACTCGACTCGACATATATCGATCCATATTACTAAAGTACTTTTCTATCTAATTAAATTTAGAAAAACTTATTCTTATAATCTTTTTTAAAGATTATATTCTTTTAATATTGTTTTTTTAAATCGAATTCTTATTTTTATTTTAAAAAATTAATTATTTTTAAAAAATCAGTTTTTAATTTATCTTTATTTTTAAAAAATCAATTTTTTAATTATTTTTTCTTTTTTATTTTTTCTTTTTCATTTGCCATCAGCTGTCACCGACCACGTTGAAGAGCATTCCTAGCTCAATTAAAATGCCGAATGCATTCGAGAATCACTGTCCATAATTGAAAGTACATCATTTAATGCTAAAAATATATCTCGATTTTGAATCCCAAAAGAAGACTTTCTAATTAGGTCCACTAACCAAATTCATGTAACGTGATTGTTTCTTTGTTTATAATGTTTTTGTACTTCGGCAAAGAGTCCAAACTCCCCTCATTTTTTTTTAATGAAAGACAACATCTTCAAGTGGGAGAAAATGCAATGCGTGCAATATTGCTTCACAAGCTCATATTAGTCTAGCTTTAAACAAACCATATAGCTACATGTATGGTTTCAGGATACATGATCAAATGGACTTCCTACCTTTGGGAAGTTAGATGAACCTTAATTAGATATGTGACTTAGGTAATAATGATTTACAACTCGTCGATCATTCATCATCCAGTTTTGCTAATGATAGTGTATCAGTCTACTTCTATTGATTTACATTTCTATCATCTAGTTTCTACAAATGACTTACAATTTATTGGACAAGAAGTTTATGCTAATGTACAACTATCGGTCAACCATTTTGAGGAGAATGTGGCTTAAACTAAAATGGATCCATCCACCAATAGAAAAGGCTCAAGAAGAGGAAGCTACAAAAATTGAGAGAACTTGACAATCAAAGATCAAAGGCTAATCCTACATCACAAGGGCTCAGCACTGAAAAGTTCCTTGAGAAGACCTAGTTGCCCAGGCACCAAGTCTAATAGGGAGTAGGAACAATATATGGTATTGCATTTCTAGTGAACTTAAGTTGGTGGAACCAAGTCCCCACGGTGCCATGATGCCATCCTCAAAATGTTGGAGCTACACCACAAATCTAGTGCTCCACCCAATCTTAAACCTGAAAAGGAAAAGTATCGATTGTGATTATAAGTCACAGCATCACAAAGTATAACAAGAATACATCATTATAAAGACAAGTATATTAAATCATATGAGCAAACCAAAGAATAAGACGAAAAAAGTATATAATGCAAATAGTTTTGAAAGTCAATGATAAGAGAACTAATCTAATAGCAAAAGATAAGATAATACTATAACACTTTCAATATTTTTCAAACTTTTTGAGCATTGCCTTAACCATAGCATTAATAGCTTCATCCTCAGTATCCCTTGCTTGTATCAAACAAAGCTGAATCTACCATAATCTATAAAAATATAAATTTGCCATGGGATATCTAACTCTAGAGAAGAGAGTAGAAATATCATAAAAGGGTTTCAATAAGAATGCAATTTTCTTTGCTCTAACCCAATCTTCAGATGATGGACATGTGACAAAATTACTATCAATTAGTTTCAAATGTGAAAATGCACCTTCAAAGAAAAGCGCACCCTCAAGCATTAGGTACGAAGAATTCCAATTAGTAGTCACATCTTGATGTACCTTTTTATTGGTCTTTAAGTCTAACTACAATATACACTCTCCTCCCTTGTGCATCTCTCACATACTTGACAGCTTCTCTAATGTTATGTAATGATCCATTAATAACCTTGAGACCTTATACAATGATCCATTAATAACCTTTAGACCTTCTTATACGATGATCCATTAATAACATTTAGACATTCTTATACGATGAGATTCAAAACATGTGCACCACAACGCACATGAAAAAACGGTCCATGATCTCATAGAAGGTGTATTTTTTCAAATATCAGCTATACTATCATTGTATGATTCATTGTCTAATGTAATACTGAAAATCTTTCTCTTAATGCCTCACTCTCAACAAAATCATCAATTTTTCTAAAAGTATGGCACCATTATAAGGAGGTGGCACACAGGAAAAACACAAGACTTTTGAATGCAATTCCCAATCTTCATCGAAGTAATGCACAGTAACAGTCATATAATGATCTGTGGTGATAGAAGTCCTTAGTTTAGAAGTCAAACATATTCAACTTGAAATAGATGCTAAATTGGATTTCAAATTTCCTTTCTCCTTCTCATTAACGTTTACCACATCACTTCTTACTGTATTCCTTGATATATGCTTCACATTAGGGTTGAGGTAACTAAACAACTCTCTGGTAACCCCGTGCTCTACAAAAGAGTAGGAATAATTGCGTTTGATTATAGCTCTTACTAGCATGTCTCTAAAGGAATAATTGTAGGCACTTTGGATTTATTTTTCATGGGAAAGGCCCACGTGAATCGAGAATAGTCATCAATGAATAACATAAAATATTGAAAACCAGAATTAGATAAAATTGGACTTGTCCATACATTAGAATGAATTACAACTAAAGGAAAAGATGCACAATGACTAATAGACTCAAAAGGCAATCAATTGGATTTGCCTACAAGACAAGACTCACGTGATACTGACTTAGAACTAGAATTGCAAATACAACTCAAAACTTGTTTATTCAGATGTCCAAGATGAGCATGCTAGTGAGTGAGTGAAGCAAAGGAAGCCACGATAGGATGTGAATGAGATGACACCATTGAGTTGTGAATCAGATAAAGACCACGAGAAGAATCAGCTTGAAGGATAATTTTCCCGGTTTGTTATCCTTCAAAGAAAAGGATGAACCATTAAAATCAACAACATGAGAATTTTTATGGCAAAGTTGAGCAACAGAGAGGAGATTGTGAGCAAGATTAGGAGCATGATAGACAGGAGATGATAGTAAAGATCGATAACCAGTATGTAAAAGGCTTTCTCGACTTGCTTAACAGGCAATTAACAACAATCACCAACCGAGACTTTTGTCAAATCATAAAAGGTCTAGGATTAAGGATGTTACCGATATCACTAGTCATGTGTGCCGATGCTCCACTGTCAAGATACCAAGTTGAATCGGTGGTCTTACCAACTAATAGAACTGAGGACGAATCCGATAGATCAGTAGTAGTAAAAGCATGTTGAATCATTGGTGACATTGTAGTGTAGTATGCCTGACACCGTTACAAATTTGACAAGTAAGATGAGGCCTAGATTTGAGGATACCTTTCTGTGTGAATGGAGGAACATAGGGCTTTAAACCACCATAAGGTTGACTAGAGGAGGTGGAGGTAGGATAGCGAGTTGATAATGATTGTGAATTGAATTGATCATAGGAAGATTGCCAACTTGATTGATCACGCAAGAATCGTCCACCTTTTCCCTAACCACATCTGTGGCCTCTAGAATTACATCCATCTCGAGATCCTCGAACCTATGGACTAAATGAAGTGGCATGATTGATTAAAGCATAATGAATATCAGATGAAGATGATGCATTCGATTTTCAAAGAAATTCTTCTTCTTGTGCAAGAGGTGTGACCGCATATCACATAAGGAGAGAGTTATTGGGCTATTTGTAACCATGCTGACAAAAGGATCATACTCAAATGAGAGCCCATTGAAGGCTCGAATCACCAAGTCCTTATCAGGGATGGAGCAATTGATTGTAGTGAGAAAGTCCGCAATTGACTTTAGATGTTGGAGATAATCAAACATTGATTGATCGAGTTTCCTCATAGCATTCTGAAAATCAAGTTTTAGACCAATTTCCTTGGCTGCACAATGATTAGTAAAACGTTGTTCAAGAGCAAGCCAAATCTCTCTAAATGTTCGAAGGTCATGAGCTTCACGGAAAATCTTGACCATGAGAGTTGAATTGATCAAACTGTGAATGCATTGATCTGTTTTTACCTTGGTGGAATAGAAGGTATCGACCATTGTAGTGCTATTTTGATCATTGATAAGTTTTGACAGACACGAAAAAGAATCATCCACATAGCCAAGCAAATCGTTGTAGATTAAAATAGGTTTAAACTGATATTTTCACAAAAGATAATTGTTTGCATCGAGTTTGAAGGAGACGAGACTTGTGATATTGGGAAGAACAAGAGACGGTAAGAATGGTTGCATAGCCATAATTGGAGCAGCGACAACAGAGATCGGAGCAGTAGAGAATAGGGAATAAGAGGTAAAAGTGGACGCGATATTATGGAGCAATGGGAAATTGAGATTAATAGAAAGAGAAGACAGTGAGAGAAGATGGTGGGTAAAGAGATGGTCGAGAAGAAGAAAAATTTAGAGATGTATTGGACATTGTTGAGGTAGAAAATGAAGCAAAGGAAGTATTAATTTAGGGAAGAGAGTTGAAAAATGTGGAGCATTTTCCTGATACCAGTTGATATTTAAAAGTCAACGAGAATATAACGACAAGGTAGCTATGGAGGCTTAACTCCAATTAGAATTGTATGATATGTATTTATAGGAATGACTAATTACAGAAAGGGTACAGATAAAAGCATAATTATAGAAATATCACAAATACATATAAATTACATATTAATGGAAGTAAAAGTAGGCATGACTTGATATAATTATGATTGCAATTACTGTTATCAAATATCATTATTACTGTTATCTATAATTTTACAATGAAAAGTTAGTAAAAAATGTTGAAAAAGTTGGTCATTTATAAACAAAGAAATGGATGTTTGATAAATAACTCATAAACAACGAAATAAATGTATGATAAATAGCTCAAATGAGAATTAGTAATTCAAAACTTATTACAAATTTAATTGAAGAAAAGTTGGTAAGTCACGCAAATTAATATTGATGACTTATTCTTAAGTTACAAGGTTGGTAATTGACAAACAAGCAAAACTTTTATAAATTTTATAAAAGTTGGTAATGCTGATCTTTCAGCGGTGGAAACAATTTAAATGTGCAATGTTTTACTAATATTATTTGAGCCCTACCAACTTTTGTAGAAATTTACCAATTATGGACGCACTTTATGTATTTATTTCTTTTGGGCACATGAAAATAGAGTCTGATCATTCCATAATGACGTGGCATGCTGAGTAGATTTAATTCTGTTTTACAATAGAATTTTGTCAATGTTTTTTTTTAAGAGACACATCGGCAAACTAACACCTACAAAATCTACCTCACTCTAGGTTGTTTAGTATAACTTTCTCTAAGTTGCCGCCACCTCAATATATCTATTATCAAACATTAAAATGATAGCATTTCACAGCACGGTTATAGTTCAATCGCTGCCACACCACACGTGTTATTATAGCAACCATCCTAAAAAAAATCAGTTGGGCTTCAATATTGTACTTCCTTAAAGGCCCAAATACTTTTTAGGCCTCAAAATTCTAGAATCCAAATGAGGCCAGAATGTTGGGAATGGAGGCCCATAAGCTTAGATACATGAGCATTTTTTCAATTCTCCCACCTAGGTTCTTGTAAGCAACATGAGCTAGGCCTCCAAATAAATTCTCCTATCTTAGGTTCTCGGGAGCAACATGAACTCAGCAAGATTGTACACTAAACAATGAGAAGTTTTGCACTTAGCAGTGATTGCGCAGCAAATTTCTGGGGACTTTGATTTTAGTTTTTGCCCTAGACACTGTATCCCATATACTTGGTCCATATAATTGAATGTCATAGATACGCGAATATGTAGGGCTGGCAATATTTGATTACGACCCATTGTCGTTAAGTGATGCAAGACACGAATTACAGAGAGGAAATCCGAATATGACATGCAATGGTATGTTGAACCCTATATGTTGACACGAATGAAGACATGGTAATGCGTTTTTATTGAAATCCAAGTTATTCAAGATAAAAAAAAGAAGCAAAATTATGATGTTTTTATGTTAACGCGTTTATGACACACCAACTTGAATTTTCATTTAAATAAGATGCACCGCCATTGCACTGAATATGAGATGATCGTCCCGCATCCATTATTTTGTGAAGGTTGGAGTTTTGTTTGATTCTATAAATGCGACAAAAAGCTCATCAAATGGCCATCAAAAGTGATATGGAGTTATTTTTGGTAAAAACATTTTGCATCAAAGGCGCTTCACATTGCCTCGCAAAGCCAAAACCACCCCATCCTCCGTCCGGCCCCTCCCCGCACGGTTGTGGGGAGGATTTCGTGCAAAATCGAGAAGGTCAAGAACTTCAAAGCAAGGCAAAATCGAATTAGGAGCATTACAGACTACACCGACAATCGAATTCGAATCCGATCAAAAACACTGCAAGCTCTAATGATTTGGATCGTCACGCTCCGATAGTCCCTCTAACAAAGTAGAAATCTTTAGGTGCACCCTATCCCAAAGTGCACGGTACTTAGTCCCGCCAAGCCAATTACTGCGCGCTTCACGGCAATGAACAACCTTCAATCTTCTCCCAAGAAGATCAAACATTTTTCAATAGGGAGGGGTAATCAATCGACTCATAGGTGAATCAAAGGCATGGTTCTTTTTAGGCCCCATTTGGTTCGACTTTACGAAGGAGCATTTTGCAAAGGGGCTTTAGACGCCTAACGGACCTTGGCTAAATGCAAACCCGTTTGGTTCGATTTTTTGGAGAATTTTGGCCAAATGCAATTGCATCTCCAAAGGCCTTTAGCCTAAGGGAAATCTAAAGAAACTTTGGGAAGTTGCGTATTCGAAATGCAAGTGGTACTATTCACGCGACCACTGTTTATCTTCTCTGATGAGCCAATGAGGCCGACAATCGCCAGCCAAGGGATTCTCGACGCCGGCAACCACTGCCTAAGGGGTCACCTGACCCCAGCAACCACTGCCCAAGAGAGGCGATCACCGCCTGAGGTCCGCGACCTCAAGCGTCGCCTAGGTCGCGCGACCCAGGCGGTGGTCGCCTGCACGACCCAGGCGTCACTTGAGGTCCGGCGACCTCAGGCGGTGGTCGCTTGGGTCGCACACTTAGGTTGGTGACCTAGACAACGAAGGTGATAGTCGCCTAGGTCGCACGACCTAGGCGGACGCCTTCATCGCTTGGGTTCGCGCAACCCAAGTGATCGTCCGCTGGGGCCGCGCGAACCTAGGCAATCGTCCTTTGGGGCTGCGCCGTCGCCTGGGGGCACCTGCGTTAGCGACCCAGTGGACAGTCGCCTAGGTCGCGTGGCCTAGGCAACCACCACTTAAGGCCATCCGACCTTAGGCCCCTCCCCCACCTGAGGTTGTGCGACCTCAAGCGAGGCTGTCCGGTGGCTAGATCTGGCCACTACCAACCAAAATTGGCCGCTAGTGAGTAGATTAAAAAAAAAAAATCTTTACAATTTTTTTAAATAAAAAATTTCGTAAAAATTCTTTACAAAATGTAGTATTTACCAGTGGCATTTAGGCCAAAATTGTTTCGCAATGTAATGTTAAATTACAATTTATCAAACAATATTTACGTTTTGGAAAACTTCTTTAACCTAAAGATATTTGCATTTTCTTAAGGGTAATTAGCCAAAGCCGAATCAAACGGGCCCTTAAAAC
This sequence comes from Corymbia calophylla, assembly GCA_014182845.1. Classification (NCBI taxonomy): domain Eukaryota; kingdom Viridiplantae; phylum Streptophyta; class Magnoliopsida; order Myrtales; family Myrtaceae; genus Corymbia; species Corymbia calophylla. The sequence goes on from CM024700.1 coordinate 14,610,665, forward strand.
GACATAAGATGAGACGTCATTTTCAATCGAAACTTCAAATTCAGAGGGAAAGAGACAAGAATTTGGAATCCGATGCCAAGCTAAGACGACACCCCATCCTTTCGACGGTCCCCGGCCCATGCCCATCAGCGGGGCCCAATGGGCCCACCCCGGCTCTCCAACTACCAGTAAACGCTAGCTGACAGAGCAAAATTGGCTCTACGTGTCATGCCGCGAGAGCGCTGGAAATTCCCTTGGAGTTGGACAATGATTGAGCACACATGAGGCTAACATTAAGAAGATGTCTTGATTTGAATAATGAAAGTTTGTCCAGAGCATAAAAACTTCGTGCGCAAGTAGAGTTCAGGAAAGAACCTAGTTGAATATTCAAAAGGTTTCGTACGACGTACGTGCTTCACCCGAACGAGGGCTCGATTCCATCGGGAGGTAGACCCTAGCTTATCATCTGCAGTCGAGACTGGAGATCGATAGAAAGGTTAACTTTTATTCACGAGAATGGAAGCCTCGAGGAGGTCTACGGTGGAGAAGGATATGGGGCATCATGAGCCCTTTTCACCGTATTTGTTCGTGCGATAGAGTATGGGTAAGATTTGGTTGGAGGTGGCAATGGGTGAGAGATCTATTTTGTATCACGGGAATAAATAAGTTTTAATAGGTCATAAATGAGTTGAGAATTATAAAGCCTCTTCATAATTAAGCTAATCGGATAGGCTACCAACCTTATTTCAGGGTGAAAGAATCGTAACAAAAGAAGCTGATACTAATTAACTAGTTCTTTAAAAGGTTCAACCCAACACCCACTCAGGCCCCGCACTTGGGACCCAGACCCAAGACCTGTTCTTGGATCTCAGTCCTGATGGCTGAATTCTGATACTAGGACCTCGATCCCAAGTTGGCAGGACCTCAGTCCCAAGTTGCACTTGGGACCCCGATGCTTGAACCTCCATACCTAATGGTACGATTCCGGGCCTCGAACCAGGGCCTGGTGACCAGGCTCCCAAACCCAGTCCCGACACCCGTACTCAGTACCTTGAGGTCGAACCCCTGGCGCCCATACTCGAAAACCAAGGCTTCCTGATCAATGGCAATGTACACCAGACCCTGGTACTGTTGGAGAGGCATGTCTGAGACCTCAACAGCCGAACTCGGGACCCCCAGCACGTGGATCCAGGTCCCAAATTCCTGATTCAAGGGCTCAGGTGCATTCGGGTACTAAGCCGTGGTGTCAAGCGACTAAGCTCCACCGCTTGTGTGAAAGAATCATCCAGATTACGAATCAACTCTTACAATAAACTACATATTTAGGATAGAAGAAAGGGATGGAAAAGTCATACTTTCATGCATTTTTTTTCCTTGATCTAATTCCAACACTTTTAATTTTTCTAATCAAGTCATTCATACAAATAATCTAATCGAGATCCTTCGCCGCTGAATTTGGTAAAATCCAGCTGACATAATCGTTGAATGATGGCGTATTGTAATGTATATTATAACATTATCATGATATGGACGCCACCATGAAAAAAATGTTTCTTTCTTTTATTTAGTTTGCACGGTACCGTTTATGTGGTGTTGACAATAGTAAAATGTTACCCGCGACGCACTTCTTTGTTTTTTGACAAGCACATTAGTTAGATCTTATTGGATTTAGTGTCAAAGGGACTTGATTAGATTATTTGTGCAAATAGAAAGAATGGATTTGAAAAGTTAGAAGTATGAAAATTTGATTAGAGAAAAGCGTGAAAGTACACAGATGAAAAATACAATTTTCCGAAAAGGATTTCATGTTTTTTTTTAATCTAAGTCCCGCACTTTTAAGTTTTTTAATCAAGTCATTCGTACAAATAGTCCTTTTGGCATCGAATTTGGTAAAATAACTAACATGATTGTTCAATGACATAGAATGTGATATAGATAATATTTGCATGATATGGACGCTACCGTGAAAAAAAAAAGAGTTTTTTATTTTGTTTTTTCCTTTTATTTATTTTGCATGGTACTATTCTTATAGCGTCAAAGTTCCCGGTTTGGTCCAATTCCAAGATAAAAGAGGGAATTGGATCGGGAGGATCGGATCCCAAAATTGGGAACCGTGGACCAAACCAGTTGGTCATAGGACCGAGAATGGTTTCGGTCCGGTTTAATGGAATTTATCACTTTTTTGTCCCCCACTAAAGGGTGTCCATACACAACGAGAGAAACTAATAAATCTTAAATTATTAATGAGAGTCACAATGAGTGAAGAATTATTGTGCTATAACTTATGATACCATTGGACGAGATAGTATTTAGTTCATATTTTACAATTTTTTTTGAAAAAATATTTAAAAAATTATATGCTGGTCCAATTGGACCACTCAAACACTGATTCCACTTTTAAGAATTGAGAATTGGATCGGCGCTCCCGAGAAACTAACCCAACTAGCCGGTTCAAATGGTCCATTTTGCACACCCCTAGTGTCAGCATTAGCAAAACGTCACCCACAAATGCTGTAGTTGCACTCATGTCTTGGAGTTGAGTAGGTCCTTAAAAGGCTCCAATGCAAGAATGTTACGAGGGGACGACGTGCTACCTCAATAATAGATATACGCACTACCTCATCCAAGAAGAGCCGGATAATCTCGCAATCGTTAGGGTCTAGGGATGGATCGGAGATGGGGCGAATTTTCCCGCCCAGAATGTAAGGGCGGGGTGGGCATGGATATGGCCAAGCCCAACACACGAGCCCGCCAGCTCGCCCCTACCCGGGTGTTCAAATTATGGAAATTTCTAGTGTTGATGTATTTTTTTTTTTTTTTTTAATGTAAGTTGTATTGATTTGGTAATGGAAGGTTTCTTATTTTCTACATAAATTCCAATACTACCATGGATACTTCCGCTGCTTTATTTTTTCCTTTTCACATAATGTATTTCATGAAACTTTTCCTTACTAAACTTCATGCTAACAAATTTGATGATATTACATCAATTAAATTATTGTTGTTGAATAAATCAATTTAAACCTTTAAAGCTTGAAGTTATTGTGGAGAGGGGGGCAAGTGTGATGGGGAAATCTATATGTACCTACTAAGGTTGGGGATGTCATACATAATTACGGGGAAATTACCAAAAAAGTTCTAAATTTATTGCAATTGTGCTAATTCAATCCTAGATATTTTTTTGTTTACCAATTCAATCTTAAACATATTGCAATTGTGCCAATTCAATCCTAAACATATTGCAATTGTGCTAATTCAATTCTAAATATTTCTTTTTTTGCCAATTCAATCATAAACATTTTGTATCTGTGTCAGTTCAGTCTATTCGATCAATTTTAACCCATCGTCGTTGACATGGACAACGGTCATCCGGCAGGTGTGAGCCTCACCATCCCTTGCCTCTAGTTGATGGCAAGAGGAAGAAGGAAGAATGAGGAAAAAAAAGAGAAAGAAAAAGAAAATAAAAAATTCAAAAAAAATATTATTAAAAAATTATCCATGTTAGCGTCATTTGGATGGTCGGCACCGACCATTGTCCACATCAATGCCAGCTAGCTAAAATTGGCCACATAGACTGAACTTAGACAAATTCAAAAGGTTTAGAATTGAATTGATAAAATTGCAACATGTTTATGACCTTTTTGATAATTTTCCTAGAAATATGCTCTGCGGGGCATAGGATGGGAGTAAGTCATCTCTAACAATAGTGGAGCGTGAATGGGAGATGCAATTTTCGCACTGGCATTCCTCATTGCCATGCCTAACATTATATACCACAAAAATACGTTCTCACGAACCACTTTGGCACTCTTTTTAAACCGTCTTCACGCTGTGTTTAGGAGATGGAGGTTGATTAAACTTGGAAAGGAAATGTTAGGAAATTTAGTTTTTTGCGAGATAAAAAAGGAGGTAAAATTAAAATTGTGAGTATTTTCCTCTCATTTTGGAATTTTTGGGAGCTGTAAATCTACTCTTTCAGTGGAGAATGCCATCAAAACTATATTTGATAGGACTTTTCTAACTAGCATCAACTAGGTTAATCAGTATCCATATATTTTCCCCATTATTTTCTCGATAAATAATTAATGCTCCATGTACATCTAATCCTACAAAAAGTTCATCGACTCAACAAAGCTATTTCATTTTATTTACAATTTAAGGGTATGGGCGTGGAGACCATGCTGCTTGAAGGCTTAGGAATACCATGTAAGCCTCATGAATTGATATTTTTAGGGCACACATGATAACTATTGTATTTTTTACCAGAACTATTTTTTTATTTCAGAAACAAGTATGGAATAGAAATCTATTTGGGAACGCAATTTCATTTTTATATTTTTGGAATAAATTTTTAGTCCTGAAATAGGTTTCGAATAGAAATGAAAAGTAAACATTTTTCTACTTCTTTAAATCTGGAACGGAAATGATAAATAAAAATTATTTGCATTGCTCACCCAAACTACTAATCAGTCGCCCACCCCCTGCCGCTCACCGTCTAATGTCTGAGAGGAAGAAATTTTGTATCGTTATTAAACGAATTTTTATTTCAAATAAAAATTTCATGTCATTATCAAATATGTATTTTTGCTTAGAAATGCATCCGGAAATAAAAATAGAAAATTGATTTCTGAAATAGAATAGTTTAGCCTTTGCAAATGGCTCTAACCCAAAGGAGCTTGTATGTGATTGATAAATTTGAGTAGGTTACTTCCGGTTCCTAAGCTTGAAAAACAATGCAAAAAAACTAAACTCTCTCAACTTGCTATGTTTAAAGGAGCAAGATCCTTCGCACACGCCTCCATATTGTACTTTGAATGGAATTATTCTCTTGTCCAATTAGTTTGGAAAGACTGCCCTTGAAATATCTCTTTGTTCCCTCCATGCAATGTTTGTGAAATGGTAATTTTGGATGTAGTGCGTACACATAGTACTACTTAGTCCAATCGCCCATTTGGCCGTAGCGAATTTCAGAAACTCAAACATTTCATGTGGAAGTTTTGGTGCACTTGATGAGAAAGGGTAAGGAATCATTGCAAGTGGACCAATGAATGAAAATGCAATTTGATGAAATTGGAAACGTAACATCGGGGAAATTTTGGAAGATTCTCAAAGCTGAAGATCCTTGAAGGCTTGAGTTGTCTTAATTGTGATTTTTAGGAGCTAGAATTTGTTTAGTTTAGTGAAGTAATTTCGGCAAGATAATGGAAAAAAAATGGTCTAAAGAAGCACTCAGAATTAGCATCCTCTCTTTAGGCATCACATATTCCGTACTTAAAATAGAATGTTTAATTTGAGTCATAATTACTGTGAATTAAAAAAGAGAAATAGAAGGGAAATAAGCTTTATCACAGAAGTCAGCTAGAGAGGGAGACCGAGAAAAGGAAGGAGAATATTCTAGAATAAAAAAGGAAAGTCAGTGCACGTGGTACTTTTTGTTTTGGTCGAAGTGCACATGATACTTGACTCGACGCTCTTTCTTTCATGAGTCTTACATTAGTGTTAGTAGACAAATCACTAATGGGAAATGGCATTCATTTTCATTCCTTTTCTTGAAGGGGAGTATAGTGCTCTTAATCTTTGCAAAAAAATTAAAAGATAAAGGATTGCTTTGAGAGTTTGGTCACCCCAACTCCATCATGTGCAAGTACATACAAAGCCAAATGCTCACCTTGACCAAAGTACGGTAGATTAATCAAGATTTCCTAAGATTGAGGAGCAACGACTAAGGATGAAACCTAATGCCAATACTTCTTTAAATCACTCGGAAGGAATAAACCTTGTAAGTTGTACCACTTTTTATTTTTGGGCGAGAAGCCTTATACAACTTGGCCAAGGTTGTACTTGATGTCTTATAATGATCTGGTTACACTAAGTTCTTTTTTTTTTTGTTTATCGAAAGTTACACTAAATTCTTACCCTGTGTTATGTGACTCAATATACAAAAATACAAAAATGAAAATCTTCAATAATCAAAATAAGGCGCAATGTAATTTGACAGATAATCTAACAAAGATGTTTTATTGATAAATGGCCTGCTACATATTTAATCATTTTTACGCATGAAACTTAATCAATCGATGCCTTTATCCGTAATTGTGATGTCATAATGAATAAACTTTCCTTATAACATGGGTAGCCGATATTTATTATTCGCGTTAATTCCAAATTTGTGAAATCTATAATTTTTTTTATTCCGAAAAAGGTGGGGGAGTGATGCAATTAAATGGCTTTGGCACGGACTCCAAAAAGAGAGAAAACAGATGCTGGGGACTGATTGGGCTACGGACTGTCAGAAAATAAAGGAGACTGAGAAAATAAAGAAGACTGAGAGGGATTTTGGAAGAAAGAGCTTTCTGTATATTCAGTCTACTTTCTGTACAATTACATCAGTCCTCTTATAGTGTAAGAAAGGGAGAATAAAAAAGGAATTGATATATAAGGAATAATAAATTTCCTATTTACAAATATCACTAAATCAATTAGAATTGGATGGCACAATCGGAATCTCCAATAATATCTTCGACTCCAAATATATCTTCAACACTCCCCCTCAAGTGGTGGCTTATAGATATCAAGAACACCAAGCTTGCTTAACAAGTATGTGTGTTGTCTCGACATAATGCTTTGGTGAAAATATCTCGCGGGTTGATCCACGCTTCCAATTCCCTTTGTTACGATGATTCCCTCCGTAATTTTATCTCGAGTAAAGTGACAATCAACTTCTATATGTTTCGTCCTTTCATGAAAAACTGGATTTGCTTTGCTAATTTGATTGCGGCATCATTGTCACAAAATAATTCGGTTGGTCCACCGACACGTACTCCAAGATCCGAGAGTAATCCTCGTATCCGGATAATTTCACAGTGGTCTTCGCCATTGCCCGATACTCGACTCACCCCGATGATAATGAAACGGCCGATTGCTTCTTTGTCTTCCAAGAAATTAGTGATCCTCCCAATTTAATGCGAAGCCGGTGATGGATCTCCCGGTCATTGGACAAGTCGCATAATCAGTATCACAAAAGGCCGACATTTTCATGTTGCGATCACGGGATAGAAATATTCCAAGTCCCTGACATCCCTTCAAATATTTCACAACCTTTAATGCTGCATTCATATGAGACATTTTTGGATTATGCATGAATTGGCTAAGCATCTGCACCGCATAACATATGTCAGGCCTCGTCATAGTCAGAGATATCAGTTTTCCGACTAGTCGCTGATATCCCGATGGGTCTTTGAGTAAGGGATCCTCAGTAGAAGAAGAGAAATTCTGATCGTACTCATGAGTAGTCAGCTTGGCATTTTGTTCAATCGGTATAACAGCTGGCTTGCATCCTGATAATCCTGCTTCTGTAATGATTTCAAGGACGAACTTTCTCTGGCTAAGGCTGATCCCTTTATCTGACCGAGCAATTTCTATGCCAAGGAAATATTTAGGGGGACCCAGATCCTTGATGTGGAATGTGGAATGCAAGTATTCTTTGAATTTTGCAACATGAGAATCATTGTTCCCCATGATAAGTATATCATCAACATATATGAGTAAATAAATTGATGAATTACCTATATTCCTTGTAAATAGAGCATAGTCATGCTTAGAATGCTGAAAACCTGCGTCGGTTAGTGCTGCCGTAAACTTGGCATACCACTGTCTAGATGCCTGCTTCAATCCATAAAGGGATTTGCGTAGACGACACACTTGCAACTCCCCCTGTCTGCGTAATCCCGGTGGAAGATCCATATAAATTTCTTCATCGAGATCTCCATGAAGAAAGGCATTATTTACATCCATCTGATGCAATGACCAATTTCGAATAGCAAAGAATGGACGAAAAGGTACGGACGGTGACTTCCTTGGCAACCGGAGAGAATGTTTCATGATAATCGAAACCTTCTCTTTGAGTAAATCCCTTGGCTACCGCGAGCCTTATAGCGTTCAACCGAACCATCCGCTTTAAACTTGATCTTGTAGACCCATTTACAACCGATTGGTTTTCTATGTTTGGGTAGTGGAACAATATCCCATGTATGATTCTCTATCAATGCATTCAATTCGATTCCATTGCACGTTGCCATCGAGGGTCGCGCGAAGCTTCATTAAAGGAAGATGGTTCCTGTTCTTCGATAAACGAGTAATGCAACACATGTGCTCGAGGTGACAACCCGCCATATGAAACATATGAGGAGACAGGATACCTTGTACCGGAGAACTTGCCGCGAACATATGTAATCCTTAGTCCATGTAGGTGGGCGAGTTTGTCGTCCCGAACGCCGGGGCTGCTGTTAATATCTCGTGTTGGGAAGGCACGGATTCGACGAAGACTCGCTATCCCGTTTTTCGACGAAGGCACGGTCGTGGAATCATCCTCGGATAATAATGGAGATAATGTTGGAGGGCCAACTTCAAACGATCTTTGCCGGTGAAGTCGATGATTCTCGTTGAATAGGTGATTCTCTTTGGATAGACACAGGTTGCTCTGGAACAGCTAATAGATACTGTGGAGCCATGGATAAGTCTTCTTCAGACAAAAAAGGATTACTGCCTCCTGATGATGAGGAAGTCGAGGAAGCTATCATATCTTTGAACGGGAACACATCTTCATGAAACACGACATCTCTACTTATAAAGAAGTGTCCTGTAGAGATTTCCATAACTCTGTATCCTTTTTGAAATGAGGAATATCCCATGAAGGCACATCGAGTAGCGCGAGGACCCATTTTATCTAGAGGACCCACATTAGTGGCATAACATAAACAGCCAAACACTCGAAGATGCTCATTTTTAGGCTGTTTGTTGTAGAGCATTTCAAAAGGAGTTCTTCCATCAAGAATTATAGTTGGCATGCGATTAATCAAATAAGCAGCTGTGACCACACAATCTCCCCAATAGTCTTTAGGTATGGAGGCTTGATATTTTAATGCACGAGCTACTTCTAAGAGATGCCTATGTTTACGCTCTACAACTCCATTCTGTTGTGGAGTATAAGTGCAAGAGCTTTCATGAACTATTCCATGAGAAGATAGAAAATTGATGCAATCAGAAGTGAAGAATTCACGCCCATTATCTGTACGAATTCGATGTACAGATTGATCGAATTGATTTTTAATCAAGGAAACGAATTTCGATATATAAGAAAAAGTTTGACTTTTCGATTGCATCAAATAAACCCAAGTGGCCCGTGTATAGTCATCAACAATTGTAAGAAAGAACCGTGAACCATCCCTGTGAGGAGTATGATATGGACCCCAAATATCCATATGAAGCAAAGAAAATGCTCTATTGGCTCGAGAAGTGCTTATGGGAAACGATGTTCGAGACTTTTTTGGCTAAGGGGCATACTTGGACATTTAGGATGAGGAAAAGATGCACTATGACCCAATCTTTGGTGAAAAAGGAGATTTTTATTTCTATTAATGGCATTACAAGAAATGCTCTTATTTAATAAATCTAAGTCTCCCGGAAAATCAATCCAATAATATAGGCCTTGTGCGAACTACCCAAGCCCATCACCCGCGGTCGAAGGGTCCCGAAAGAAACAATTGTCTCGAATTGAATACTTGCACGACATGAATTGTCTTCGCACACTTTGGATACGGAGAGTAGATTGAATTCAAAACCAGGAATGTATAAGACATTCTTGAGTAGGAAATTCGGACCAAGTTGGACGGTTCCGTTTTAGTAACATGGATGACATTTCCATTTGGAAGACGTCTTGTAATAGGGGACATTGATCCTTTTTCCACATGAGAGAATAATTTATCATTGCATATAATGTGGTCACTAGCTCCTGTATCGATAATCCATGCATCAACTGGAAAAAAATTCTCTTTATGAAGAAAGGTACCTGAGAATCCCGCATTCTTGTCATCGATTTTTAATCGATTCAGAATTTGCACAATATTCTGATATTGGTCCTAAGATATTGCTTGTGGTTCTCCATCGCCTCTTTGTGTGGAAACCTGATAAACTGATAATTCCTTTTCTTTTCTAATTTTATCAGTAGGTTTTCCATGTAATTTCCAGCATGTATCAACAAAGTATGATGCGGGCGTTTGCAATATTCACAATATTTATTTTTGAATTTACCATTTTGTCCCCCAATTCTTCCCGATGACGTGGCACCGCGAGGGCCGTGGGATCCCCCGTAAGTGGGGGCGACGTGGCTGATAGGAGCCATTGGATCCGCGCGGGTTGATGGGCGAATCCAAGCCGTCCATCTCGGCTTGCTGAGGAGAGCCGTTGGATCCTTTCCTTCCATCCCAGCCCGTCGATTCCCTCTTTCTATCCCGGCCCGTTGGATCTTTTGCCATCATCCCAGCCGTTCGTTTGAAGAACCCTAGGGTTTTCCTCCCGTCTTCTCGCCACGGCAACGATTTTCATTTGCTGTTTCCAGCAGCTTCCATGGATCCGCCGGAGACGACGCCTGATCCACCTCCGCCATAAATGACCAAGCTCATCCCTTCTCTATCTTGACCGTGGGAGGCCGAGGCGAGTCGCTGGTTTTCTTCTTGGACAGCGAGCTGGAAGATACGTCCTAGTGGAGGCGGCGGTTCCATTGCGAGTATTTGAGATCGAAAAACTGAGTAAGATTCGTTGAGTATAAGCAAGAATCTCGTGGCCTTTTCTCGATCTCTCATTTCTTTGTATTGCCTCGGGGTGTTCTCGGGTCCTTGTAGGCGTTCTTCCCGCCTCGAGTTCGTTCCACGGTGCGGAGAGGCGATGAAGCAAGCGGTAACCGAAAGGTTCCCTTGCTTCAACTCGGTTAGGGCTTGGGTGATCGAGAAAAGCTTGACTCGATTAAGGCGTCCATACATCTCTCGGATGTTTTCCCGAAAAATTTTCGAGTCTTCGGTTAGCGGTAGTCCGGCCCGCAACGTCCGTGCACGAGGCAATTTCCGATCCGTACGCACAAGCTGGTTGCATTTTCTCCAAATTCGTTGTTGACGTTCCTCCATCGGAAAGGGGACGGCTCCGTCGAGGAAGCCGTCCTTGTCTTTTGTGACGAGGGCTCGCCGGAGATCTCGAGCCCAAGCCGAGTAATTTTCGATCCTAGGTTAACGTAGGTTGATGAGGCGGAGCTCCGTCCGTCGGCCGGCGAAGTGTAGAGTGCGTCACACGGCTCGGCCGACCGCCGCCGTTGCCGCCGATGGGGAAGGGATACGGCGAATCCGGGTGGCGCACGGTAGGGTAGGGATTCGTTCCACGACCGGATATGACCGGACCGCGACCCGGATTCGACCGGGTCGGATCTTCGCCTGGACTGGTCTTCCCGTTGGTGGGCCGGGCGATTTTCGCCGGACCGGGCTCCAAGGCCCGAGAAATTTTCGCCGACAATTGTTGAGGCCAAGCCTGTCCCCGCCCAATGGGTTGGGGCCACGCCCCCCGCCCAATGGCCCATTGGCCTTGGACAGAAACCAAGGTACTGGTGGAAACGCAGGACCCCGGTGAGCGGATCCGTGTATCTCGTTACAGCGGGAGGTTGATCTCGAAGCGGGGGATTGCTCCTCTCCGGACGAATCATCGGATCGACGATGGTGGGGTTTGGTTTTGGGGTAATTCTTCCGCCATGGTATCAAGAAAAATTCGAATTTAGCGCCGGTTTGTTTGCGGGATGAAAGATTTCGAAGTCTTGCGGAAGCTAGGCCCGTAATGAAAGCTCCGATACCATGTCGAAAATAAAAAGAGACGAGAAAATAAAGAAGACGAGAGGGATTTTGGAAGAAAGAGCTTTCTCGTATATTCAGCCTACTTTCTGTACAATTACATCGGTCCTCTTATAGTGTAAGAAAGGGAGAATAAAAAAGGAATTGATATATAAGGAATAATAAATTTCCTATTTACAAATATCACTAAATCAATTAGAATTGGATGGCACAATCGGAATCTCCAATAATATCTTCGACTCCAAATATATCTTCAACAGGGACGAAGACATATCCCTCCAACGAGAAGGTACTTAAATATGATGCATACATCAATGCCTCTGAAAATGGACCACATTCCCCCACTCTCTCTCGAGCGCACCAACCCTCAAGGCAACGTACGATCTCTTTCCTTTCCCTTGGCATGCACGTTGCGCGAACACATGCAGCAAATGGTCCAGAGCCAGGTGGACTCGGGGGAGCTTTGGCTTCCGCCATTATGACAAAGTTTCTAGGCGGGGAGAGAGAGAGAGGGAGGGAGGGAGGGAGGGAGGGAGAGGGTTCCATCTTTTGTCGCCATCCCGTTCGACAAAATTCCCAAGATGCTAAGCCGTTTGTATGCTTTTAATGCTCCCTCGCAATCCCCTCTCTCTCTCTCTCTCTCTCTCTCTCTCTCTCTCTCTCTCTCTCTCTCTCTCTCTCTTTCCCCCCTAAGTCGTCACGTTCTTTCGTTGTGCGTGCATGTGCGCGCGTATATGATTATCATCCCATCTGCGCAGGTGCTTCTGCCTCCTCCCCTCCGAGGGTTTCCTGCATGCTGACTTTGAATGGCAGGTAGGCGTTTCTATTTACTTTAATCTTGGATCTGCTGGGGCTCTGCTGAGGAGATGGTTTCGCGGGGGAGTGCATAGGATTTTGCTTTTTGTCGTTCGCTTTTGGTTTTATATTGGCTTTATCGGTAGACTAGGCTCGCGATAGCTACTGCTTTTGAGATGGACTTCTGTTTCGCGCAATGAAATAATGCTTCGACGGTGTGTGCCTCATGATTGCGAAAGCAATGGTCCCTCGGGGGTCCAGCGCGCGCGCGAAAGGTCGCGATGACTCTGACACAACGTGAAATGGGAAGTGCGTCCTATCGCCGAAATGGGAGTTGGATGTTTGATGATATAGAGGGAAGGAGCATAACTATCTAGCTCCAACTTGATTTTCATTTTCGATCCTTTCCAGGTCCTGTATAAATCGTTACGTCTAGATGAAACAGATGTCGGCACGATCAATTATTTAACGGATGTATATGTCGAGATTGAGCTCGCACCGAGTAGTCAAAATGCGTCAAGGGGAATGTAGGATGGATTCGATACTAGCAAAACAGCCTAAGGTGACGAAAGATCTTTGTGATGAGAAATTTCGTCGAATTTGTCACCTTTTGGACCTGAACATAAGGAGATAAAAAAAAAAAAAAATTCTGTCACATGGTTGACTCTATTGTGAATGATTTTTCAATTTTATTTAGATTTTTTAAATTTTCTTATCTTTCCTTGAGGACCATGTTACCCTTGTGAGTTGAAAATTGGGGGCTTTGTGGTAACGAAGTGAAGGGAAAGTTATTCAGCAGCGATGATACAACTAGTTTATGGAAGTGGTGTGTGTTAGGAATCGTGGAGTGGAATGAATATCATTTTAGAGGAACTTTGAAGATGGAGTTAGCCTCCCGTGCATAAATTAATAGAGAGCTGATTATGCTCTCTTGATGAAGCCATGATTGGTAGAAATTAGTTATTGTGTAGAAGTGTTTTGTATATCTTGCTTGAGGGATTGATGCCCAAGTTAAATTAGGCATGGTACACTCAAGTATGAGGATGCGATTCATCATTTTATTCTCAGAAACTATCTTTAGAGGGAAGGTTGGCCTAGTGTTTTTGGCTCACCAAGCGTCACACGAGCTATTGTGCAACCAAGGAACTGTCGGCAATTTGCGAAAGGGATAGCATTGGTTTTGATACTATATTAAAAAGTCTAACCTAAAAGTTTAAATTGTTAAGTGAATGGATGGTTTAGGATAAACTTTGGCCTAAGCCAAGGCCTAGAAAGATTTGGCATATAAATCTTACTCTGATATTATATAAGATTTTGTGAGAACTCCGTCAATTGTTCTAAAAACTTAAACTGTTAGATAAAGGCACAATTCAAAATTGAAATACTCTAATGATGTTGTCTTGTTGTCCATGTTGGACAACGACAATGACTAGAAGATCACAATGGACCCTAAGTTCAGGGACATACATTGAGTTCTTGATCATCACCAGACCTGGTCCGTGTCCCTTGTTAGACAATTCTTCATTCATTCTCGAATTTGACATATTGCAAGTGGATCGATTATGATATTCGGGACTAATTGTCTAGGCTAGTTAGATTGGACAATTCAAATTTAACGTTCACATATACGTTTAAGAGAGGTAATTGTCATCAAGATGCATAAGAGTTAAGTCGTGGCATTTATGCTTGCATCTCCATGATCTAATAGTGACACTTAAAAGGTTAATTGGGTTCGATGGTTTTTATCTATTAGTTTTTATCATAAGCATGCTCTTAGTAAGCACCCTTTGTTAAGTGAGCGACATGCATTAAAATAAATACCGGATGAAAGGCAGATTTGGGCTTTCATGTGCAGATCAAAGTTGGAATTGTTATTACTGTCTAGAGTAGGTTCACTTATACTGTAGATGTGCCTTTGAAGTTCATGGATTTACAATCCATGTGCCTTAGAGAACACCACCCAAACCAAGCTAAGGGTCCATTTTTGTCTCATCTAGTAACCGCAAAAAGTCCAATTTCCAAATGACCAATGATCCCTCTCTATCAAGAAGCCTATATTTTTTTATAATCGGATCACTTTATAATGACCCGGTCCATTTCACATGAGCTAAGCCCCAAAAAGGAATATTCAGAGTAACCAAGCAAGGTGATGATCATTTAGGGTGGGTGTTGACTTATATATCACTAAACATGATAAGCTTATATATCATTCAACAAGATCTTTCCCATACGATATGAACTTGAGATATTTTAAACTCTCCCACTTAAAATCAATGTCCTTGCTAGTGTTGGTTTGTATTGCTAACAATACTTCTCCTATTTGATGTGCTGTCCAGTTTATTTCCACACCCTCCACCATCCTAAAGGCCTATCGGGAAGCTTGATTTGGTCAAGCTTTCTTGCCTAGATAGTCACTCCTTGCCCTCATAAAATCATGTATGAACCTAGTCTATCCACAAAACATCTATTGGAGAGGGTCTTGCTCTAATGGCACATGAGCCAAACCCGTATAAAGTATACTTTAAGTAACCACACATGTGGTGATCATTAGAGGTGGATCTCTCACCACCATTATGAGACTTGAGATGCCACAACTCCCCCTAACTACTACACTTGACCCCTAACTACTACACTTGACCCCTCGTCTTAAGTGCCCAGATATCTAAAATCATTAAGTTGTTTGCCTTATTAGACCGTATGCCTTTGAGGCCGACAACCTCTGATATGAGATACGCAATGACTAAGAGATAAAGTTGCTCAAGAGAATTTTTAAGGATGGCAAGGACTAAGGTGAGAGGGACATTGTAATTCAGGAGTGCAATAGACAACATTGATGAGGACCCTTGGTAGAGTCAAGAGATTAGTCTCATGAGATCTTATTAGCCAAATGCAGACGTAGACTTCTATTAGGAATTCGCACTTGATTCTAGAAAAATAATGCGAGCAAAAATTCACCAACAGAATATTATAATAAAGAACATAATCGAAAAACACTCAAGGAAACTTGTTATTGAAGTTCACCCAAACCTAAGTTTTATCTCCATGTAGAGGCACTTTGTGAATCCACTAGACTTTGAAGAAAGTTGGAATACAATAATGAACTTCTCTCAATATTAGGGCACAAAGAGATTGAGAACCCTCACAAAAAAAAAAAACCCCTTCACTTTTTCTTTCCTCTCTATTTTTCTTTTGTTGCCCCTTATCGGCTAGAATCTAATTATCGCTAATATAAAGGTGCAGCTTTTAACCTAAAAGAAAAATTAATAGAAAAGACAAAAAAGTGCCTCCCTAACTATTACACTTGACCCCTCGTCTTAAGTGCCTAGATATCTAAAATCATTGAGTTGTTTACCTTATCAAACCGTATGCCTTTGAGGCCAATGACCTCTGATATGAGATACGTGATGACTAAGAGAAAAAGTTGCTCAAGAGAATTTTTAAGGATGGCAAGGACTAAGGTGAGAGGGACATTGTAATTCAAGAGTGAGATAGACAACATTGATGAGGACCCTTGGTAGAGTCAAGAGATTAGTCTCATGAGATCTTATTAGCCAAATGCAGGCGTAGACTTCTATTAGGAATTCGCACTTAATTCTAGAAAAAAAAAACGCGAGCAAACAATTCACCAGACAGAATATAATAATAAAGAACATAATTGAAAAAACACTCAAGGAAACTTGTTATTGAAGTTCACCCAAACCTAAGTTATGTCTCCACGTAGAGGCACTCTACAAATCCACTAGATTTCGAAGAAAGTTGGAATACAATAATGAACTTCTCTCAGTATTAGGGCACAAAGAGATTGAGAACCCTCACAAAAAAAAAAAAAAAAAAAAAAAACCCTCCACTTTTTATTTCCTCTCTATTTTTCTTTTGTTGCCCCTTATCGGCTAGAATCTAATTATCACTAATATAAAGGTGCAGCTTTTAACCTAAAAGAAAAATGAATAGAAAAGACAAAAAAGCGCCTCCCGCCCCCTCCCCCAACCCAAAAAAAAATATTTGGCTTCACCCGCCAACAATCTTCTACTTGAAGAAAAATATACTCGATGCACCAAGTAACTTTGCATCCATCTACTTCAAAAACTAGTAACTAAAATTTGTGCCTCTGCGATACTCCTCATCAATTAACATGGAGTGATATTAATGGTAGTAGTATAGAAAATATGATTCTCTGTGTCTACTACCTTAGTCAACAAGTCAGCTGGATTTTTGGAGCCATCAATCTTTTGTAACTTTGACTCATTATCTTTCAATGCCGACTTGATAAAGTGATAACGTGTCTTGATATGCCTAGTCCTTGAGTGATAAGCTGCATTCTTTGCCAAGTGCACTGTACTTTGGCTATCACTCCACATTGTGCTCACTATCTACTCTTGATGTAGCTTCTCCATGTAATCTTATAATTACATGATTTCCTTGGAGGCTTTCGTGATCACTATGTACTCCCCTTTTGTTGTCAATAAAGCCACTACTTTCTATAGTTGAAATACCCAACTCACTATTATATATGCATCTATAAAGACACATCTTGAGGTACTCTTACTACTATCTTGATCACCCGAAGGATCTGCATCCACATAACCCTGCAACTTTAGAGATGTACCACAATAACAAAGAGTACTTTGATGTACCTACTAGATGTCTCAATATCCATTTTACTACATTCCAATGCTCTTTGCCCGAGTTCTGTAAATATTGACTTACAACTCCCACTGCTTGTGCAATGTTTGGTCTCATGCTAACTAATCATGACATACATCAAACTTCCCACTGTTAATGCATACTCTCATCTTTCAAAGCCTGAGTACTTAGACACATATCCCTGGATAGTTTGAAATGACTCGCTAGAGGAGTCGCAACCAGTTTTGCCATATCTATGTTAAATCTCTTTAACACTTTGTTTACATAAGCCTCTTGTAACAACCATAATTTCTTATTTTTCCTGTCCCTGATAATTTTCATACCTAAGATATTCTTTGCCTATCCCAAGTCTTTCATAGCAAATTGTGATGCTAACATCTTCTTCACTTTTGCGATTCTCTTCATATTAGAGCTAGCCATCAGCATGTCATCCACATATAAAGAGAGATGCAATATTACCATTGCTATACATGTGAAAATAAACACAATGATTAGCCTCACAATGTGCAAATCTGTTTTCTTCCATGAAGCCATCAAACTTTAAATACCATTGCCACGGAACTTGCTTCAAGCGACATGCTACGTGCTCCTTACCTTTGACCTCAAAACTTTTCAGTTGTGCCATGTATAATTCTTCATTTAGGTCACCGTGTAAAAACAACATTTTCATGTCTAACTACTCAAGATGAAGATCCTCCACTACATCTATACTCAGCAGAACTTTGATTGATGTCATTTTCACCACTAGTGAACATATCTCAAAGTAGTTGATCCCTTCCTTTTTAGAAAAGCCCTCGACCACAACTCACGCCTTATATTTGATACTACCATTTGTCTCATTTTTAATCATGTACGTCCACTTGTTTGACAAAGCTTTTTTAGTTGTGGACAATTTGGTTAACTTCTAAGTTTTATTCTGCAGTAACAAGCCCACCTCGTCTTTGATAGCACGATCCCACTATATGTGAGATGTGTCTTTCTTTGCCTCATCATAAGTCTCTGGTTCTCTCGAATCTATATATAAGACATGGTTCAAAATAGTATTTGCTAATGGATCAAAA
Source organism: Corymbia calophylla (assembly GCA_014182845.1). Taxonomy (NCBI): domain Eukaryota; kingdom Viridiplantae; phylum Streptophyta; class Magnoliopsida; order Myrtales; family Myrtaceae; genus Corymbia; species Corymbia calophylla. Next base: position 14,628,810 of record CM024700.1, read on the forward strand.
ATTACCTTTGGCTTTCTCACATGTGCAAGCCTCCTCAAAACAAGTACTTCAGGGTTGTTAGTTTGTTCCGAATCACAGCGTTCCTCTTGAACTACCTCCTCACTATTAATAGGCTCATCTTGAACCTCTCCTTTAGGTGCACTTTGATTTGCCAGAATCATCTTCATAGGCATGGGGTCCATCTCAACATATTTTAGTTCTATTGCCTTCTCATGCTCTATTTAACGATTCTTGTATATCTTTTCTTCATGGAATACCACATTTAGACTACAAACCACTTTGTTATTCTCATAATCCCAAAGCCTATAGCTATACTTGTCACCACCATATCCGATAATGACACACTGTTGGGACTTAGCATCAAGTTTCTTCCTATCCTCCCTATCAATCAAAGCATTTGCAATACAACCAAATACTTATAAAATTGAATCATTAACATTTTTACTTGATCACTACTCTTGTGGCATTTCTCCATCCAACATACTAGATGAACTCTTGTTGATTAGCTAAACAGTTGCATCAACTGTAGCAACCTATAAGTGTAGTGCGAAACCCATGTAAAGCCTCTTACATATTGCACATTCCAGAATGGTCTATTCATCCTCTCAGCCATGCCATTCTCTTGAGGAGTTCTGGGAGCAATCTTTAACTCGTGTATACCTTCCCAACTCAAGTATTCTGCAAATTCCTTACTCGCATATTCACCAACATTATCAAACTCCAAAGCCTAATCCGATAGCCTGTTTTTTATTTACCATGGTCTTCCACAATTTGAGCATCTCGAATACTTCAATTTTTTTCTAAGAGCATAGACCCAAGTCTTCCTTGTGGCATCATCAATAAGGTGGCAAGATATCTCTTACAACCATAAGAGAGTTCTTGAGCAGTTTCCACACATCAATATGAACTAACTCTAGCTTCTGGCCTTTATTTTGTCACCCATTCAATTGAAAACTGACTGCCTTCTATTTTCCATAATTGCAACTCTCACAAAAATCCAACTAAACTTTCTACAAACGTAGAAGTAATTTCCTTAAATGTAACTACTTGATAACCTTTTCACCAAGATGTCCCAAACGATAATGCCAAAGAATATAGCCCCTGCAGCTACAACTATATCATTGATATTGTCTCCTTAGAGAAGGTAAAGTGTACCCATACACTTTCCCTTTGCTATTACTCTTGCCTCTGAGGTTATCTTACACTCTCCTCATCCAAAAGTTGTTACCATACCTTCTTGGTCAAGTTTACTAGTTGAGATAAAAAATTTCTTCAACTCTGGAATATGTCTAGTTTCATGCAAAACTAGACGTCCTCCATCTAAGCTATTCATGATCACAATTCATTTTCCAACAATCTGACGCATGTGGCTATTTCTCATAACCACTTGCATGAAATCTCTACTGGCATAATTAGCAAATGTCTCTTTGCGAGGTGCAATGGAAAGAAGCACCGGAATCAATAAACCACTTGTTGTCAAGTCAAACCCTACAGAGGAACACGAATTCTCTAGCAAAGGTTCATTGCTAACCACATTAGCTCCTTGATTCTCATCCTACTACTTCTTTTTATAGGCCTCACGTTGGAACCTCCTTGATTCTCAACCTCTTGACGGCTAGCGTCTAACTATGCAACTTTCAACCTTAAAGCAAAATTAATAGAAAAGACAAGAAAAAAAAAACCCCGATAAAATATTTGCCTTCACTCGACAACAACTTTTAATTTGTAGCACCCGTTGGTGCCAATGTTGATGAAGTTTTTAGTTCAATAGGCAACAGCATCAATTGTAGATTTAAAGTTATTTTCAAGTGGTTATTATTTAGTTGCCTTTTTCAATCTCTTTATGATCAAGGAAGGATCGATGATCGACTATCGAATCATTGCCTATGCCGTGGTGAGAATATCATCAAGTAGGTAATTCAGCTAAATTCTCGACTCGAAACGGGGTAGATCCCAATCCCGTTGAATCTTCGGTAACTTGTCCCCACACGGATTATAAAGTGTGCGGAGGTCACGGCTCTCTCTTCGTTCCCATCAACTGTCGGTCTACGATGTGAGTGACCAACACACAAAACAGCGGATCGATAAGCCATTCCCAAAACAGCCTTCTTTTGCCAATTTTTCCTCCCGCCAAACAGCTCCAGGACAATCTTTAGGTACACACATGGTCCAACCCCACCATTCCCACCAACCAGTTTTTGACCTTAATCTGCCCACTTCACCGACGACACATGGCAGTGACCCAGATATTCCAGAAGTGAATTGAGCTCCCTCTCTCCCTCTCTCAATCTGATCGAGTTGTATTTGTAGTGAGGTGCGCACCAGAATTCAATGGCCATGACTTCAACTAGAAGTAAAAGACGTGAGCCGCAAAAGGCCTTTGCTTTTAAAAGGAGAGGGGTCAGAAAGAAATGGCGCAGAGAGAGAGAGAGAGATGAAAGGCCCGACTTTGGAAAGATGAAAGGAGTGCTTTTGGAATCGAGAGGACCATGTCTGCACCACGAAAGAAAACATGTTTTCGACATGCAAAAAAGGAAAAGGGGAGGGAGGAAAAGAAATATTTAGAATCGTTTCAATTTCAATTTGGGGGTGGACCAATCTTTATCCCTTGCTCTTGAAGATTCCTCCTTTCTCGTTCTTTCATTTTTATTTTTTTATTTTTGCTTTTTCCTGTCTTTTCTCTCTTTCTTTCCCAATTCCTTTTCAGCAAGTTTTGAATTCACGTCTTTTCTCACGGTCGAGTGCCATAAAGAGAGGGGCAAGTTTCAAAACGGATGATGAATATTCAATGTGTTTTTGTTATCTTCCCTTTTCCAATCCCTAGGACTTCTTCCCCCACTTCGATTCTTTTGCTGCAATGGGTAATGCACAATTTATTCTTCTTTAGCTCGTTAAAGTAGGGAAAAAAAAGGTTCGGTGCAAATTGTGCTTTACATTAATGCATGCTTACACTTCCGCAGAACACGGCACTACATACAACTTTCAAGATAACATGTAGAGAGGGAAAAGATAGAATTTTGACTTCCTCCAATGCTCAACCAGGTATTTTTTTTTTTTTGGGTATAACTAGAAGGTCCTTTTGTAATGATGTTGTCAAAAAGCCTGTGGACGGAAGATGTTGAAGTTACCAATTAAGGAAATTTTGCAATTTTTGTTGTACTGACTTTTCTAATGTTTAATATAACTAATTTTTTTGAAAACATAACCATTTCATTTTATACTTTAACAAGTGTCTCAGGAATACTTGTTAACATTATGCCTTGATAATAAATGACAATTAAGTAAATAAGAGAAAATTGTACTAGAAGACCTAAATGTTATGTATGAAATGCAATCGAATCCTAACTGTTTAATTGGTGTCCCCAAGTCCTAAATCTTTATTGAGAAATATACCTATTCATGGGCCCCAGCCCAAGGGCTTGTCTAGATCTATACTGCATAACAATGGCTTGAGGGCACTTTTGGACAAGCTTAGATGATGACCTGTAGTTATAAGGCTCGAGTCAGGCTCGCTCGACCTTATTGTTGTAACATATTTTTTCAGAGATAAGCAGGCATGGGTCATATGTTAGTCCTAATTTGAGGGCCTAGCCCGACCTAGGCCTCCCATTGATCACCTCTACAGAAAGGCGCTATCGAGTTCTAAACTTTTTAAATTGGTTTGATGAAGTTCTAAATATGAACTAAAAAGTACAATTTAATCCTAATATTATATTGAAAAGTGATATAACATCGGCAACTTTGGAGTACTACATGAGTAATTGTAAGTATCAATTATCGAAAAGACTTAAGATAAAGGTTTAAAATTTGATAGAACCAATTCAAAAGTTTGTGACTTAATTACATTCCATCCACAAGGTTTGGAACTTCTAGTACAATTTTTCTCAATAAATATAATAAGTTCCTTACTTAACTTTGAGCGATGAACATCATTTGTAGTTTTCACAACATCAACGCCGAGATTCTAGTTTCCAATAAAAAGTTCTCATGGAACCAATTAAATAACATCTTTCTTACTTAACCGATCAAGCTGAGTTGTTGTAGTAAAAAAAAAAAATGGTAATTTCAATACTAACTGTGTTTATCGAACACATAGCTTGACAATACAAACATGAAAAGAGGGGGAAAAGAATAGTACCCATTAGTTTGACAAAATTGATTGCTGAATCGATTCCACGGAGCTTCTCAAATCTTGAGATTCCATGCTTTGCTTTTTCCCCTCTACGACTATTCTGACTTTCATCTCTTTTTTCAATGTAGCAAGGTCCCTGAATGCACAGTCGTCCCAAACTGTGCAGCATCATAAAGCCATGACCAACTTAAAGGCCGATCGACGCTTTTCCATTTTAGATCGAAGTGCGAAGGACAATAATTAGAGTTTGGTGGATCTCCTTTTCACATTCACGGTAAGGTCCACCAACCCCTCCATTTTTGTAATTTGGACATTTGCTCGATCGTACGTACGTGCATCTCCTCACGCATGGACAACATGCGTTTTGAGAGGTATGTAGAGCGTGAGACGACAAAAAATTTCTCAGGAGATTTCTTGTTTTGTGTCTAGGATTTCGGTCTTCGGTGTGTCGAAAACATTTCAGGATAGCTTATATTGTTTGGTAATCGACAACCCACACCAATCCTCGGCATGTAGAGATTGAAACATGTTCACAAGATGTGCAAGCCATTAGTTGAATTAGGGTTACATATGACTTTGTATGTCTAAAAAGACTATCTTAAATGGGAACTTAGAGGAGTAGGGATGAGGAGGAGGAGGATATAGCGTTGCATTATTAAGTAATTATTGCTTTTCTAGATCAGTAAATTATCGACCCTATATCTAAATACCACCCCACGTATCTAAGAATCCGTGCATCCGATGTTGAGTAGTCATTTTCTTGACGAGGTTGTCATCAGGCCGGTGAATAAAATAATTGATAGTAGCTCTGGTAGACCCAATTTTAGTCAACAATATTCAACCATGACATGAGCATATGGTCCACTTTTTTATAGTTCACTTTTTATCTTTCATGTATTACCGGGGAACAACCGAGGAAGTAGCGAGTTGCGAAGGCAAATTATAGTCGTTTTCTTTCACTTTTTGAATACAAATCTAGAGACCATAAACTGTTTTGCAAGGGACAAAGGTGTTTTCCTGGTAAAATAAAAAAAAAAATTATATAATATTCTACGTGTCAGTGTCATGAAAGTTTCACGGATTTTGGACTTAGAAAAGTTAAAATGCATTAGCTGTAAGACTTAAACTAAGGATAAAGTAAAAGATGAAAGTGAATCCAAATAGTCCATTCTAATTTGTTTTGCCCTGGTTGAAGTGCATGTCTGAAGGGATTACGCAAAATAAATCTTAGATCAAGAACATGGTGTAAGGGGTAAATAAATATTTGAATTGGTTCATAATTTCCGATCAAAAAAAAATTTGGTTCATAATTTATTGATTTAAGTTTTTTGTGTGAAAATGGATCTAATTAGATATAATGAAAGATTGGGATCACTTAAAAAATTATTCTAATTTAACTCATAAAAAGAAAAGATTATGAATAGATCTCAACAGCCACATCTTAGAGAAAGATATTATTATTATGTCTAGACCGGTTGTTGGCTAATTATCTTTCTTTTCTATTTTCTTCAAACTTCATAGCTTCCAAGGGTTGCATAAGTGGGCATGGAGAAAGAGATCCCTTTTCCATCCATCCTCTTTCCCTCCTATCTTAAATTATGATTTGACTCCACCATATAGAATCCCATATGGAGTCTTGCCTATTGCTACAGCCTAGGATGGAAAGGCCAGGATTGCTAATTCCGATGACATCTGCACATCATGGATCGAGATCTTCTCAACTAAAATATTTCACGTAATATATCCTATTAAAATTGTAAAGCAACATCAAAACATGAGTAAAGAGATAAGCATATTGGTTGGAAGTGCAGACAATTTCATGGTCGATGCACCAATTGAGATAAAAATTTTGCACAAAGTTAAGCTTGCACAATGGACATCTGACTCTTGTAGAGGTAAAAATTTGAAGATGTTCGAAGGAGGACGAAGATGAGGACAGGATGAGGCGTGATAAGAATTGTGTTGGGGTTTGGATTGCAACCTAATTTAACTCCAAATCCCCAACTTGGGGGCAAGATTTGGTCTCAAATCAACGTTGTCTTAATCACATTTGAAATATTTATTTTCCAAGAAGTCAAGTTGGATGATTTAGCACACAAAATAATGCGACATAAGATTTTTAAGTAAGTCCAATCGTCATTGTTATTTAAGTGATCACTTTCAGTTAGTTATGACACTTAAATGATAGATCGAAAGGCTTTTGATAAGAGAGTGGAATTGTACATTGATTTTGACACTGACACTGTCTTTATTCTTAAACATATAACAAACGGCACAGTGCACCAAATTCCAAGGGTGATGAAGACATCAATCGGTTTTATTTGTCCTCTAGGAACTCAAGACTGACCCTCTCTTCTTCTTTTTTGTAATTTCTTAATGGGTCTACACCATATAAATGGTAATAAATGTACTTCGAGGTTGGAAAACAACTGCTGGTACTGAAAATGACACTGGACCCTTATGAGATTATAGTCTCCACACATATAATTATTCAAAAATATCCCACATCATCAATAAACTACATCACTCATCTTTGTTGAAGACTAGTTTGTGCTCCCCGAACAAAGCATATTCAAGGCACAAGAGTATCGACTCCCCACAAGAATAATCATTATCCGCTTTAACTTTCTCTATTCACATAATTTAAAGAATTCGACTTAAACGAGGCTTAAAACCACTTTCTAAGATCGAAGGTTTGAGTAGGAATGCCGCTTAATTCCCTTGGTGGGAAAAGAGAGGTATTTTCTTATGGTTTTCCGTGCGCACCCACGACAACTAATGGTCCATGTGCCTTTGTCTATTCAAAGGAATCTTTCGCTTTTCTCATCTTTTGGGTCATGATGCTAGAGGCCCTCTTTAATTTGAATGGCAACAACCACCATTCACCCGACTTAGATGCTTGTCTCCATAAAAAGAAAAAAAAAAAAGGGATAGTTGTCTCCATAAATTATTCGATTAGAAATCATTATATGCAAATACGGGATGTGTTATGAGTAAATTAGGGTTTTTATTAAGGGCGACATCAAGACTTTTGTGTTGAAAATAAAACACGTGTCAAGATACGTGAGTCGAGAATCCAAATTTATCAAATAATCGAACCAATCAATGTATTAGATAATCATTGATAATTTGGAGTTATTAGAAGGTTTTCTTGTTTGTTCTCTTTTAGCAAAAACCCTAGCTACCATCAATATCAGTGTGACTCACTATGTCATTATCAAAACAATATATAAAAGGTAGCTATTAATTTTGAAGATTTTCCATAACTTTTCGTGAAATATTATGTTGTGACCATTAGTGATAACTAATAATATTCACGAAAGCGACATGTTTAATGTGTGACATTTTCCATTTTTTGACACAATACATTCACTGATGTCCAAAATAAACATAACACATCTGTATATTATACAGGTAAAGATCAAAACAAAATATAGAAGAATAAACATTACAGGTCATTTTGTCGTCTCTTCTGCAGAATCAAGCTAATCAAATGTATGAAATATATGCATATTCAGCCGCTTGATTGATCTCTATGGACACACCTAGCGTCCCATTCACATCCATCGGATAATGCTCCACCAAAACGACGATGGGCTTGGTCCTCGAGGTTACTCTAAACGAGAGGCTCTCATAATTCGAGCACAGGATCCGGCAATATTCAAACCAAGTACCTAAGCCGGTGTTGTTTACCATGTCGTCTCCGTACTTTAAACCCAATATATATATATATATATATATTTTTCCCGAAACTGTATGACGTGGTTTGGCACCAATGAGAAAATTCGTAATCAATGATCGACCCGTACAGTGTAGGGAAACAGGAAAACGAAGATTATAAAAGAGGAGTGGTGGTCCATGTCTCCTACCATGCAAACGAAACGAGCCCCACACGTGCGACACATCCGTATCCCTTGGGTGTATTATTATCATGATCATCATTATTATTATTATTATTATTATTGTTATTGTTATTATTATTGTGATGCATTGGCAAAAGATTTTTCTTGCGAATTACTAACGAAGCGCATTCACTCAACAAGTACTGCCCAACTCTCGCGTCATGCCGTTATGGCCCTAACTTTAATGCCTCCCATCCCTCCTTTGTCTCTCCCGCTTTCCCTCTCTCGCCTACATCCTCCATCATTCCCAAGCTCATGTCAACTTCCATTGACATAAACTCTCTCCCCTATTTACCTTTGTTTAGCAACATATGACATTTTTTTTTTGAAGTACCGCCACGCCACTTGTAAGTGGAGGACTGTATGCTTTTTATACGTATGCGGTCTTCCTCTAGTTGTAAGATCAAGCTTTTCGGTTGGACTTCTTAACCCGCTATTAGAGTCGTCCCGGTTTATTTTGCATGCACAAGGTCCTTGTTTGTCTGGCTCCATACATGCCGTACCTAATCCGGCTTGCATGGGATTTATATACTCTCCATACACATGAGGTCTCTCTCCATCTATAGGTTTATACAGCATTAGGTCCATAGACTGTATAACCCCTTTTCTGCACGTCCCATGTCTAACACCATTGAATCAAGGAATCTTATTACTCATCTCAACGGTGAGAGATGCAAAACATTGTAAAAAGAGAAGTTACCCAAGTTTGTGTAAGGTGTTTGGTATTTAGTTCAAAAGTGACAGCCTCCTAATTGATTCCGAGAGTTAGGAGCATGGGAGTTTTTACCACCTCAATTTTTGTAGAGAACAAAAATAACCTTATTTTTTTCTTAGGATTTTATTAACATAACAGTTTTTAAGCTACTGTAAGAATAACAACTTATTACAAGTCACAAATTCTTGAAAGAATATACTCCATAATAATCTATAGTTATTTGTTATTTGGTTTTTTGCAGTCTAGAATAGACTGTTATTATCACGGTAGATTAAAAATTGTAATACAATCATTTCTCCTCTTCTTATTACTCTTTTTCCAATCTTGGAAGCTATTAGAAGAAATGTGTATTGTCAATTAACTTCGATAGCCATAGCTAGATCACAACGCAGAGACAGATACAGCATCAGACACTGCGGATAGAAGCTACGAATGCCGCCAAACGAGCTTATTTGGATCTCTCTACGAACCTCTAGCCTATTATTTTGGTAGTCTTGTCGTTGTTTTCTACCTCCGACTCCGCACGAGAGGTGGTTTTCAACGCAGTGTCCAGTCCCTTTTTGGTATTCTGAAATCGGGTTTCCAATAGTCAAAAAACACCGGCAAACCTATTGCCCCCCCTCTCTCTCTACTCCTTCTCGAGCCCTTGGACCAAGCTCTTGCAATAATGCACGGAGAATCCAATGCGCTTAGGGGGGAGATAGTAGGATAGTTCAAAAGGATTGGCTCCTTGTGGCCTCGAAGGGAAACGTGACGTCTCACTTTCGATTCCTGTCCAGTATTATCTTTGACTATTGGAATAAAAAGGGCTTTGCAATGCTTCTTTTTTTGGGAACATCGGGCGATCAATCTCCTCGGTAGGCCGTCGTTCTGTGGATACATTGCTTTCTATCAATTGGGGGGACTGGATTGTGCGCAAAAATTGGCTCGGGATGTTGCTCGACTGGCGATACCAGGAAAAACAAGTAAGTGAAAATGCATGAAGAAGCTGATACTACTTGCATGACCGCTTATCATGGCAGGATTGTGATTGAGCAAGTTCTTTTGAGTTTTACAAACGAAAGCATGGGGTGGAGAAGCTCTTTGATGACTTCCAATTACAAAACATTGCTTGTGCGTTTGCTAACAATGCTAGTAATGCTACTTTCGTCTTGTGATGAAAGTCAAATCGAAATGCTCAGAACCAGAATTCTGTATTAGGGCAAGTACCGAAATGCGCTTCTTCTTTTTTCATTGAAATAGAGATACAAGACGAGAGATACCGAAAAAGAGAAATAAAGTATTGAGCTTCCTAAATGGAAGATCCTTGAAAGGTGTCTTGTAAATGCATATGATTGCCAGTTTCATCAGGCAACAACAAACCGCCTGGAGTTGTTGTAGTTGGTGGGTAAGCGTAAAAGAACTTATTGCTTGGAGGTAGAGGCCATTCATTCAAATCAGCCAACTGGGCGCAACCTAATCCAAGTTAGGCAACTGGCATGGAATAAAGGGGGCTAGGTTCCTGGCTATTACCAGCTTGTGAGCTCATACAATGTTCCATGGAATCACTAAGTACTTGAGCCTCCGCACCTATGCCTCATCTCATAAAAGGTAAGTTAGAGAGTATTTGGTATAGATATGACGAAAACCCATTATTGACAATATTGAACACAATTAGATTTTCATTCAAACCTATCGTGGAAAGATAACCCTTTTTAAAAAAAAAAAAATTTAGCTACCTAACTTAGCAAAACCAAGAGGGACAAAATCTGTTACGTGCCTCTCATGTCAAATTTCCAAATCAATGCGGTGTCATCTAATCTTGATTAGGTGTTGTTTCCGAAAGAAGTTTTGGAAATGGTGTGTGATGATTGAATCTTTGACAAACAGGACCGGGTCATCATATAACCCAAAGACATTTCATGGATTTTGCTTTATGATGATGTGATGAAAGAATTAGCTAAATCACACGTTGAGAATATGTTGTAGTCGCTTTTCAAGGAGGGGGGCAAGATTAGTTGAGGAGATTGCTAAAGTTTTCATAATTTTACAAAAAAGGGATATTTATAAAAGCTTTTACCGGAAAAATTCCAACTGACGTCCAATGAGTAAGGACGATATTGATCGATACCGGTCCATCTCCCAAAGAAAAAGTATCTTATACATTCAATGTAATGTTGAGATAGCTATTGAGATAGAGAAGGAAGGTGTCGCTTGCGTGGATGAAGGGAAATTTCTCGATGTCTGAATACTGATTCACTCTCTCTTTTTTCAAGTGCCAATGATATGCTATCGTTATATTGAAGATTACATAGGAAACCACTTCGATTCCCTAGATTCACCAAAGTCGGTACTACCATGTCTTTAAGATGCAACTTGCTACATTAAAATGGAATCAACTTATTAAGGTAAATTTAAAAGATTTCATTATGGAATGTTGCAAGAAAACTTGTTAAGCAATTAATTAAAGTTACTTCCAAGTTTTCGATACACTAAATTCTATCGCACCAACATGATGATAATACTATAGACCGAGTGCAACTTAGTATGTACACCAAAGTATCGAGATCCTTTGTACAAATAAACACTTCCTTTATACTATGTTTTTATTCTTGAAAGAAATTGTATCGTTAGATTTTTGTATATTATCATAACAGTCTCATTTTCCATACTTCTTTCAGACCCATATGAAATTCGAAAACCATAACTCTGATCAGTCCGTCTATTGGCACATCAGAAGCCAAAAAAAGAATTAAAAAAAGGAAATCTCTCCGTATGAGATAGTAAATGCATCGAGAGGCAAGAGCTAATCAACCGTTCGATCTCGGCGTAACTCGTGAGAACGATATCCGACGGCCGAGAACTCTTGGGGGGGGTATAAATTTTTCAACACCGACTGTTGGAATCGGCCGCTCCACATTCCTTCCGTCCCAATCATTGCGCCTGCTCCGGTCGTAACGGAGCTCCGGCAGCGCCCCACGTGTCGAGATCCTACTGGCGGGACGACTGGCGGGACGACCGGCGCGACTTCGTAGAGAACGGACCCCCGATCTACATAACGGCGCCGTCAGAATTCCCGTTTGCAGATTCCCCCCCGTCACTGTTTGACGGAGCCCCCCGGGGTGGGGACCACCCCCACCCCGCCCCCCGTTAAAATAAAACTCGAGCTCATCCTCACCGTCCAAATCTCCTCCCTCTCTCTCTCTCTGTTTCTCTCTCTAGCCCATCGTCGTCATCATCACCACCACCACCCCTCTCTCTCTAATTCTCCCTCCTTCTGCAAGATGGTCGCGACGAGTTGCAGAGACCTAGAAGCTGCAGGTTCCTAGAAAGAGAGAGAGCTTTAGAGAGAGAAAGAGAGAAGGGTTTAGAGGAGAGGAGCGTTTAGAGGAGAGAGAGAGAGAGAGAGATGGTGAGGAAGTGCAGAGGAAGCGCGGAGGTGGCGGTGATGGAAGTTCCGGGGGTCGGAGTGACGACCCGAGCTCGAGCCCACCTGGCCGTGGCCGCTCCCGCTCCCGTCCCCGCCGTCGCCAAGACCCCTGCTCGAGCCGCGAAGAGGAGGAGAGTCGGAGCAGCGCCGCGCCGCGGCGACGAGGAGGCGGCGGAGGAGGAGGAGGAGGAGATGAGGTCCTCGTGCGGCTCGCCGCCGCGCGACGATCGCCGTCCGCTCGTTCGGAGCGGGAGCTACGAGAGGAGCAGCCGCGCGACGACGACCACGCCGGCTGAGAATTCGCTACGCCCGGCTCCGGCGGCTCCAGCAGCGACGGGGGATCGCTGCCTGAGCCCTAGTTCCTGCGATTTGGCCTCGGTCTCGTGCTGCTCGAGCAACGGATCGAGCGAGGTGGAGAGGGAGACGATCGATTTCGTAGATCTGGAGGTGAAGATCCTAGGGAATTATACGAAATAGTATATCGTCCGAATCACAGTGTCCACGCGGTGGATTCGAATTTTGCCTGTAATATTAGACTGAGAAGAAAAGGTTGAAAATTCATATGCCCGGTTTTGCAGGAGGAGGAGGAGAGCGACGGAGTCGACGCCGCCGACGCCACGTATCGCCGCCGCTACCGCCGCCGCCGAGGGAGGTCGGTGATCTATCCGTTGAACTAGAATTTGAACTCTCTTCTGGAATTCTACGAAAGTTTAAGGGTTCCAAGACTTTTTGAATTCCGAATCGCACGAACCAAACGGCTCTTCGCCTTTCTTTCTCTCCTCTCTTTTTCGCTTGTCCAACTTTTTTTTCTTTTGTGAATTCTGATTTCATGAATTTCGCAGGAGAGAGAAGACGCCGCCGTCGAGCAGCGAGGTCGGAGCGGAGTCCGACGACATGGGTTCAGCTTCCAAGCCGACGTCGGAGGCCAATTCTCGGTGGAGACCGAAAATGCCGACGCAGGCCGAGCTCGACCATTTCTTCGCCATCGCCGAGAAGAACGAAGCTCTCGAGAACTTCAAGGAGAAGTGAGTCGAAACCAACTATAGCTCTTCGCATTCTCCCTTTCCTTTCTCAGCTTGTCACGGGGGAGATTGAGAAGTTGCCCACTTTCCGGTTTCATAAGCTGCGAATTTCCCTCGTCCTTCTGACTTGCGGGTGCCATCTTTTTCCCACTGTTTCTCGGGAAAAGCGTCGAGAATTTTTCCGACAACATGGGTCGTGCGTGACGGTGAGCAACCTAACATCTTCTTGGGTGTTTTTCTTTCAGGTACAACTTCGATTTTGTCAAGGAAGAGCCGCTGAAAGGACGCTACGAGTGGTCTCGGATAGGGAACGGGCCGGAAGAGAGAGGCGACTGATCATCATCGTCATCCAACCATGCAACTATCGTCCATAATTTGTCACTGTTGTTAGGGGGAGGGGGAGGGTACTTCTTCCATCTGGAATAGTTCTTGAATCTTTAGTCAATCAGGTCAGCTCATTTTATCTCCTTTATCTGTACAGCCTCTCTCTCTCTACCTCTCTACACCTCTCTCTCTCTCTCTTCTCTCTCTTCCTTAGTACAGTAGCGTTAAGAATTATGAGGAGTTTAGGAAGACGAAGGAAGGAGCTTGTATTCTCTGGTACGGTTGTACACGGAGGGAAAGAACCCATCTCCTGCAACAACCACCCAAAAAAAAAAAAAGGCCCAAGGAATTATTATTCATATCGAATAAAAAGTTGGAGGAGAGAAAAGTCGAATTGCAGTGACAGAAATTCCCCCCCAATCTCCCCCAAATCCCGCGTCTTTTTCTCTGCTCCTTACACACTCTCTCTCTCTATCTCCATCTGGGTATCTCTTCCAAGTACCCGCTGAGCTCTTTATGCATTTATGGTTCTGCGAGATCTTCTTCTTCTCCCTTCCCCACCCCTCTCATTCCGTCGCCTTCTTTGTCCAGTTGCTCTCTCTTTTTCAACGACCAGAAGAGAGAAACATCGCCAAGTACGAATTTTTAATTATAATTTTCGATCAATGCTGAGTTTTACGTCGTGGGGGAATTCCGAAAGGATGGAAAAGAGCCGGCGGTGATTGATTTTATTTTACTGGGATGAAAGTGTCGGGAGAGAAACGTTGGGGGGGTGGGGAATGGGCGCCATGCCGTGTAAGCCACGGACACGTGTTGGTTGGTAGGAACGGGAAAAGGACTCGATCCCATGTCAACACAAAACAACGTTCCTTCCCCTTCCCCTTCCCCTTCCCCTTCCCCTCCCATACCAACCCATGTGACGTTCTCTTTCTCTCTCTGTGGCTCGCTCGTGGTTCGGCCATCGAAGGGGGGGACAGAGCAAAGCCCTTCCCAAGTACGCACGACCCGATTGGAGGAGAAAAGGGAGAAAAAGAAGAAGAGCAAAGTGGGCGAAAAGGGGGAGGGGGAGAGGGTGGGAAGAATCTTTGCTATTTCCGGTGGTCAGAAATTGTCTCCCGAGTGCGTAATTCTCTTTCCTTCCTCTCGAGAATTCAATCGTAGACCACCACCACCACCACCCCCAACCCCGCTGCCATTATCTCTCCTCCGCCTCCGCCACTTCGCCACCCTCGACCATCTATTGGGCAGAGAGAGAGAGAGAGAGAGAGAGAGAGAGAGAGAGAGAGAGACAGTTGCAGGTGTCATGGCAGAAGTTTGGTGGTCCTGCAATGCAGTACTATTCGAGAAGGGGAGTGGGACTGGGGGTAGGGGTAAACTGTGACTGAGACGTCCATTGAATTCTGTTAATTTATTATGACGTTGCGGGGGGCTTTTCTTCTTCAATTCTCTTTTGTCGTCTTTCTCTCATTCTGGACCAATTTCTCGTTTTTATTTTTTTATTTTTTTATTTTTATAATGTCTGAAAGGAGGACATTTGTCACTTTGTCCTATGATTGCTTAGGACCTGTGAGAGCGGGCGCACATGGTAGCCCAAAAGATTCCCTTCGGCTCTCTGCCTGCGCCGTGCCCGATTCTACAGGGCGACGCTATTCTCCACCCCTGCCCCCCTTTCCTTTACTCCCTTTTATGTTAATATCATTTCGGCTGCAGCATCAGCATCAGCAGCCAGGCAGGGCAGAGCAGAGCGACTGACGAAAGTTGCCTGCTTTCCCGTTGCGGTAAATGTGCATGTATCATTGCCACACAAAGTGAACGAGAGAGAGAGAGAGAGAGAGAGAGAGAGAGGGGGATGCCGTGATGATTCTGAGAGATCCTCTGGCAGCGTTTGTCACGCAATGGCAGCGGCAGCAGCCAGCCACAGGCTCGTAAGGGAATTTTGGAGCGGACGGATTTGGATGACGATGACCAACTTCGCACCCAGGACCATCCCATTCATAAGATAAAGCGATCCTTGGCTTTTTCTCCCCCATCACAAAGTTACCCATCTTTCGTTTCCTTTCAAATTTCTCTTTTGCCCCCCACTCCCTCCACCCTTTTTATCCCTTTTCATAATTGTGTTTTGATATAGAGAGAGAGAGAGAGAGAGGGGCTTTGATTGATTGTTCCCAGTTTTCAGCTTCCAACGCTTTTATGACCAAATTGAATATGGCCGTTCGTACACCACCCGCCCTCCCTCCCTCCTTCGGCCACACCGGATGGGGGCTCCGCTCCGCTCGTGGAGTCATGTCATTCCTCTTATTTGCCGAATCGAATCTCCCTTTAACTAGGGGCAAGCGGTGGCTTTCCGTGCCTTGCCGATTGTGGGAAACAAAAACCACCCTCGGTTGGAATCTTTACTCACTGACAACTAGCCAGCCCTAAAATCAAAACTCAGCTGGGAGAATTTCGGGTTCAGAGGCTGAAACCGTGGCAGCGCCAACTTTGGCGGTACCTGCGAGCAGCGGACATACGAGAAAATTTGCTGTGTCTTCTCGTTTCCGAAACAAACCAACCCCCCTCTTTTTTTTTTCCGGGGGTACGGTCGGCGATTCGTGTCTTTCTTGGTGTCCGTACATAGATCAATGTTTGAGAGATTAGTAGTTGGCATGGTTGATGTGGCAAGTACATCGGCAGGTAGTTTTCTAGCGGTCCATGACTCGCCGAGACGACAAAGAATTGAATCCGATTGGAATTGTCCTTATCGGTCTTGCTCTTAGCTCGAGCTTTAGGCATTACCGAAACCATATGTACGCGGATGAGTTCTAAATCTGATTTCCTTAACTGGCGCCGGCCCTTGGTTATCTTTTCTGTGAGGCCGATGGCCTGGCAACCTGGCTCGGTGACGTGGACTCCCAAGTGGGATTACGGTGTTGGCATGGTTTATCTCTCGATTATCCATTTTAATAAAAAAAAAAAGGAGTAGGCCAGAAAAGGGAAAAAAGAGAAACTAGGCCTGCGTCTGAAATTCCATCGTGGAGCGAAGCCTTATTTGGCTCTCGCTCAGACTTGGCCGCAGCAGCAGCAGCAGCGACAGTGGATATGGACACGTACGTACAGCAAGCAACGTCATGCGCTGTCGTGTTGTATTTGCTCCACCATGGTCCCAATTCGCCGTACGCAATTCTCTGTCGACGGATCAAAATTTATGAACAGAGCCCTTAAAAGACCAGTGGGACTTTGATTCATAAATTCGTGCCATAGAGGTAAAATGCAATTGAAGAATCAGCGTCATTATGCATTGGTCATTAAACTTAATTGTCCAATATAATGTGTCGATGGAGTGCTGGTGAATCGTTAACATTCTTGCGCTCGAATTGATCGAAATGCAAGAGGGATGAATGGATTGATCGTTCAACGAATCACATCAAATTCGACGATCAAAATTCATTTATATATATATATATATATGTTCAATTACTAATATCTTGAGATCAATTAATCACTCTTTAATTCATACTTGTCTTGATGCGTTGGAGTTCTTGGGAAAATATGGAAAGTACGAACCTAAAAGCTAATTTACAAATCCGCAAGAAATTAAAAGTGTTTCTATCTCGCGAAAAATTAAAAGCCTGAAAAGAATTTTTCTAACTTTGATCATTTGCATTATTTGGGGAAACGAGCTAATAAAGTACGTTTTCTTCAATGATTAAATTGTTTAGGCATATTTCATTGTTGTTAATAGAAACATTTCTCGTTAACTCATTTTACAATCCCTACAAATACATTCAAACAATTCATACATGCGCATTAGGTAATACTCTACCTACAGAAGGCATGGCTCCTAAGTAGCTCTGAATGAGAGATGCTGTAATATCAAATTGGAAGTTGGTATCCAAATAGAGTTGTCGACCGCTCAATCTACCCTTTGAGTTTGAACATTAAAGCAAAAATGTTTTAGCTGATAACTTGCCCCATTGTTAACTTGGACTTTTGAAACAAGGAAAATGATTGATTCGGAAATTTGTTTATTGCTTATGAAAATTAATAAACAAAAAATAGTTTCATCATCCACAAAAATGTTTAGACATAAGAGTTCTACTCGATAATAACGACATTTTTTCATCGACTAATTATTTCAAATGATCATTTTAAAAAAAATAATTTTCAAATAATTCATTTTCTTATGAAACAAATGCACCTTGAAAGACAAGGTTTTCTTCCGGCCTCACGACTAAAGTGATTCTACAATCCTTCCACTTTGAATGTTTCGATTAGTAGTTGGCATACTTGATGAGGCAAGTACATTGGCAGGTGGTTCTCTCAAGGGCGGGTACGCTGCGTACGTACATTTCAAGCGGTCCATGATTTGGCAAGACAACAAAAAATTAAACCCGCTTGTACGAAGATCGGTGTTCTTAAAGATCTTAGTCTTAGCTCAAGCTTTTGGCATTATCGAAGCTATATATATAGATACATACATATTCATTCTAAATCCGATTTCCTTAATGGGCACTAGCCTTGGTTTTTTTTTTTTTTTTTTTTCCGTAAAGCCAATGACATGGCAACCCGGGTAGTGACGTGGACTCGAAGTAGGATTATGGTGTTGACATGGTTTATCCCTTGATTATCCATTTTAATAAAAAGAAGCAACCAAGAAAGAGTTCTTGACCACTCAAACTGGAAAACAAGGTTTTCTTCCGCCCCCTACTATGATTAAGGTAATTTTACTATCCTTCAACTTTGAGGGCATTCTTCGCAAGGTTAGTCACCGTTGGATCACCAAACGAGAGATCTCAATGGCTATTTTTGCACGTTAGTACAATACTTTGCATGGAAATAAAGATAATAGATATGATTATGACGAATCAGTTATAAATGAAGATCGGTCGGCTGAAGGATTACGAAGTGTCCCCTATAACAAAAAAATTGAGAAATTAGTGAGTATTAGGTATAAGCTTAAGGAAGGTTGCACTTGGCAAAGTGGTTGACGTAATGAATTGCGTCAAGGCACCCAAAAAACAAATAGTAGGAAAATCGCAGCCAAAAGCGTAATTATGATAATCTGTGGGCTCCTATTAAACTAACTAATAGATTAGGATCCTCACGAATTTACTTTAAATTTACCAAGTTTACCTCCCTCTCCTTCCGCTCTCCCCCAAAAACATTATGATGATTTTTCACCTTTGTCGGGACCACCAATGCATCAACGTTGCGAGACGATTCACCTTTAATTTAAAGACCCAAAGCAATGCGCATTCTATTAAATTGATTTACGTTAATCACCACATCGAAGGTGATTGATGTACTCATTGAATATGTAAAAAAGTTATTATTTTGTTAGGCTTCGTGGCTTACATTAGGCTCAAGTGTTTTCAAGCTCAAGTTCAATTGATTAAGTATTCAAAATACTTAGAACTCGAAAGAATCAACTTGAGTTCATGTGACTCACAAGTTTGAATTTGAGTCGCTTGTTGGTGACTTGAATGCCCAGTGCCCTAGTCAAGACTTGAACCGAGGCATGCTTTCATTGAGGCAATTAATGATAAATTAACAACATGTGATGTGTCAAATCACTTGTAGTTCAAAACGTACGACAATTCAATTGCCGAGCTGTTTCAAATACGTGATGACTTAATCGACGTCAAGTTATTTTGTTTCCTCACGCAAGCGATGTGAAACAGAGTGTTTCTTTGGCATTTGTTATGGCATATTCTTCGAATTTTTACTGAAAAATTAACAATATCGGTAGGGACTAATTGATTAATCCAATCTGCTCATGGGCATCACATGCATCTAGATTAAATTAGCACGATAGGGAAAAAATAAAGTTGACTATGGAGTCTGGATCAGGGCAACAAGCCAAGAACTAATCAAGAAAAGCGGACATTTTTCTTTATAACAGAGTTGTTTATAAACAGGCATGGCCTCGGAAGAAGGAGAGAAGGTCGGAAGGAAGGGGGGGAAGTGGGGGCATTCCTCTTGGATCCGGTGTCGGCAACCACCACCCACGTGCAGTCTTGTTGGCCCCATCCAAAATTTTTTCAGTGCCCTAGGGTTTACTTTGACCTCTTTTGGTTGATTATTTTGCCATTCCACTAATTTTTTTTTACGGATAAAAGGTTAGAGTGCTGTCACCGGTTAAAAAGAATGTTCGATATAAGTCATAATTTCTTCCCACTGCCTATGATCCTAAAATCTCAAGAGGGTGAACCTGCCAAAGTGCTAGTAGCTGATATGGATGTCAATGGACCGGTTTCGATTTGGGCCCTTAGCGATACTGGACCCAATCTAGGCATGTGAGATATGTGTTTTCTTTGTGGCTCGACCCAAGACCTGAGCTGTGTAGCACCCGAGCTAGAAAGAATATAGTTCGAGTCGGGTTGGGTTATCAGTTGTCAGAAAGTAGGCCCATTTAGCATGAAGCAAGCCCAATACGAATTTCGAAAGTATAAATACGAATGTATTTAAGCCAGATAATTTTTCCTTCTGAACTTTCCATGTTTCCAGAGTATTTATTGAATAAAATAAATATTTCTTCATGCACATTCACATTCTCTGTAGATAAGTGGCTTTAATTTACATAGTAAGTTACACAACATATTCTTGTGTATAGTATGCTTTGCATGTGTGTGGATGTCATTTCTCGTTGGACACAAGTTTTTCGAAGAGGACAGCATAAGCGATCTTAAAAGTTCAAGGTGGGGTCGTCCATGATCGATAGATCACTTATTCACTTCCTTTTTAAGAGTAATGTCTCATGATTCTCGAGACCTAAAAAGATATTTTCTCATTAATTTCGACATCCACACAGTTCTTGAAAACTTTAAATGAACTAAAGAGGTCGCCTTTGCTCATTTGATTTTCGTGGGTTTGGTAGGATCACGGGTGGACATACTTTCTTAGAGAAGATTGGGGGAGGAGGGAAGACCTACTTGACTTCATGGAACATTTTTTGTCCTTTTGAAAAGAACTTTATGGACATTTTTGTCCAAAAGCATAAAAAAAAAAAAGTGTCAATCCTTGCCCGAATAATGTGTATCTTGACTCGATCGAGACCTAGCGATGGCTCTTTTGCTTATGGCTAGCATATTCTGAGTCGCCCTTCCTTATATCAATTCATATAATATAGTTGGATTCTTAAATATGTAAGACATTGTATAATGTCTATCAAGTGGTTTTATTTTATGCAATATAGTAATGCCCATTTCCAAATTAAATTTGCTTTTTTATACCCACTTACTTAAACTACCAGTAAGAGATCACCAATCGGGGTGTAAACGGTTCGGTTCGGTTCGATTTTCCGGAAAACCGAACCGAACCGAACCGATAAGAGACCATCCCGAACCGAACGGAAACCGTCCCGAACCGAATACGAACCGAACCGAAAATGCGGTTCGGTTAGGTTCGGGACGGTTTTTCGGTTTTCCTATTTTAACTTTGTTTATTGGAATTTAAGTAAAGAAGAGATGATAAAGAAGAAAGATTGTTCAATTTTTATTAAGAATTCTGGTTTGGTTCTATTAACTGAACCGAAAACCGAACCGAACTGAACTGAAAAAGTTAACGGTTATTTTTCGGTTAACCGAACCGAAACCAAACCGAACCGAAAACATACGAAATTTCGGTTCGGTTCGGTTCGGTTTTATATTTCGGTTCAGTTTTCGGTTTGGTTTTTGATACCCCTAATCGCCAATCCAAAATGTTCATTGTGTTTGCGACTGTTTGTTTGTCTAATCCCTTTATGGTCTAAAAGGATAGGGTGGGATGATGCATGGCAAGAAAGCTAAAGGCGAGGACTAGCATAGCAATGGCAGATGACAATACTTCCAAGGAAAATATTATAGGAGGAAGACAAAAAAATGCAAGGATTATCTGGACAGCAAATGGCTTTAGGTCATCTAGGTTGCCCTTAAAGGTCCCTTATCTAGATAAGGTATTTGTGTCTTTTACAAACAAGTCCACTATGTACCCTTTTAGAGGAAAGTGAAATTGGTACCTTTCGATAGATCATAGAGACTTACGCTGAAGAGTGAAAGGAAAATAAATTGCTGTAAGCTATTAAGCAATAAGCATCTAGAGAAAAAGAATGATAACATGATCTGAAAACCGAAGAGACCTGAAATTTTTTGTTTGAGCTGGTTCGATTCTATTTGATAGCCCTAACAGTTAAAGAGTCTCTCCATATGAGGTATAACACAGCTATGTAATGCAACATGAGTTGTCAGAAATTTAGTCATGACAAGAATAGATGATCAATTTACTACTAGGTCAAGCACATTTGAGGTTATCTTGAGCCCTCTTATAGCTAAAAAGAATGGAAAAAAGAGAGGAGAGAACACCCACCTTCTTTCTCAACCGACGTCCTAGTTCTTTTTTAAGCAATACAAGACCAAATGTGCAAACATTCGTGTGTGCCGCAAGAAAAATACAGAAAAGGGATAATTTTGAGAGCTACATATTCATCCATCCCTGATTAAGTTGGGGGAAACTTCTCCAAATTATTATTCTAAATGGTGGGATACAAGTTACAATTTACGAACATCGCCTGCAAGCAAAGTTAAGTGAAACTAAAAGCGTTGATGTCTCTGTCTCTATGCCATCAATTATAAGAGGTTCCTCCAAGGAACCGAAGAAAACATCCTCCATAATTTCATTATATAACCGAAGTTGAAGTTTAACCCAGATCGAATCGTGATAGGGATCAAGATACAAACGAGCCCAAATGCAAAGAAAGCCTTATGTTGATGAAGCCCACGAAGACTTGCCCAGAATCAAAGCCACCTTAGGGGTTGAAAAAGGCAAGCCCTCACAGCCTCGAGATACCCATCAAGCGTAATTCCATCATAGATGATGACATACTGGGCGGCATTTCCTTTACATGTTTTCTGATATTCATGTTTAAATATTTTTAATTTTTTTTCGAAAATTTTTATAAATTTTCAGGTTTCTGACTTTTCCATGAATTTTCTGAAATTTTGAATTTTTTTATGATTTTTTAGTATTTTTAATATTTTTAAATTTTTTCTGAATTTTTTTATGATTTTTTATTTATAAAAAAAAAAAAGATAATTCGGACCGGGTCAGGAAACCCGACCCTGCTAACCTGATTCGGACTCTGTCAATCCGTGTCGGGCTACAAAAGACTGGGCCGGCCCTAAATCACTAGGGATAAAAGAAAGGCCCACGAAATTCTTTTTTTTAAAGAAAAGCCCATTCCCAATTTTTGCTCTCGGCCCAACCATCTCGGCCCGCAATGAACCCAACCCGGCATACACAAGCCCAAGACAAAGCCCATATTCTTGTTTTTTTAAATTTTTTTGGCCTTTTTGTTTTTCCTTTTTTTCTTATTTTTTAAATTTTCTTTTTTCCACTTTTTGTCTTTTTCCCCTGCAATTTCCTTCCTGTTTCTGCATGCATGCACGCTTCTCTCCCTGCGTTTCTTCCTCCATCAAATCTACCCTCAATGGAGCTATGTTTCGGACACGCCTACTTCGCCGAGACATCATCATCGACGAACTCAACACTAGGACCTCGCGAGATAAACAGGAGAGACTGACTAAGGTGACCCCTAACTGCGGGCTTCTCTGGCGAAGGGCGTGTCTCTGGCGGGAGGGGTGTGCGCAAAGGCCGGTTTGAAAAATGAGAGATGTGCCACCAAAAAATCAGAGAAAACACCGATGACATTATCTAGACAACAATATTAGAGCAGATCGTGTAGATAATAGAGATCTAAGCTCCGGTTTTAAGGATTCCAATTCGCTTCCTCAGTGAAGCATTTCATCAAACACTCGGCGTGCGTGAGTAAAACAGAGGGTTCTCGACTTGAGTCGAACTCAGACCGGGCCTAGCATTCTGACTAGACACGACAACATGCAGAGAAACCTTCATGGAGGCACGGCAGGGGCCGGGGCTCGCACGAACTGGTCGGTGCAAACTCCGGCCCGACGCCTCGCGAAAACAATGTATTCAGGTAGAAAGAAAAGAAACCAACCTGGTTCGTTCGGGGGCTGCGATGGATGGTGGCTGTTAGGCGGTCCTCCGGCAACAAAAGAAGACCCTCTCGAGCCTCACTCTCGCTCTCAGATCCGTTCTCTCCCCTCGCTCAGTCTCTCGGTCCTTTCTTTGCAACACTCTGCCCCCTCTCTCTTTCTCTCTCGAAACCAGCCTCCCTCTCTTTTGCACGGGACCTTTCTAATCAGTGCACGCCACCTGCACGTTTCCTGCACGCCACCTGCACGTTTCCTGCACGCCGTCCGCACGTTGCCCGCCCGCTACACGCTCGCCCAACGCACTTCAATCCCCGAGCCCAAACGAGTTCTCACGTAATTCTCCATGCGGTTATGATCACCCACATCTATGCTTGGCTTACCAATTAAATTACAATTTGTCATACCACCTTTGGGTTGACAGATAGTAATAAATGAGCCAGAGACTTTCCCCTTCTGATATCAGACGTTATTGATCCCTTGAATTGATTCGCCATAAGATCAATTATGAAGAGGTTCGGCAAGCCCTATATTCTAGCAGGAACGACACCGGGAAGCAAGTTATTGCACAAGCGTACCTGAACTAAGGATAAGCAATTCGCATAGGTTGCTGGGATAGTCCTAGTGAACTTGTTATCTTGCAGCAAGAGATAAATCATTTTCCCATTCTTGCACATATCTAGCGGGATACTTCCCGTGAGTGAGTTGTCCGAAACATCTATGAAATTGAAGTCCGCCCATGAGCCGAGCTTTAGAGGAAGCGAACCAGTCAGCCTATTCGTGGAGAGAGAGAGTTCTGTAAGATTCATGAACTCTCCGAGTTCCTCTGGAATCTCCCCTGTCAACTGGTTCTTTAAAAGCTGCAATGAGGCTAGACTTGTCAAGAACCTGATCTCTGAGAGATCGCCTCCGAGCCTGTTATGTGACGCGTCAAAGTTCACGAGGCTTGTGAGGTTCCCAAACCCGAGAGGAAGCTTACTAGTCAAGGAATTGTGGTGGAGCTCGAGCTGCCAGAGCCGGCTGACCCTTGTGATGCCTCGAGGGATTTCGCCGGACAAGTCATTGTACGAGAGCTCGAGATTCTCGAGATGTGTCAAGTTCTCAATGCCCTCCGGGATCTGCCCTCTGATGCTGCAAGTGGAGAGGTACAGCCAATACAACTTCTGCAACTTGATGACCTCCATAGGAAAGGGACTAGTCACATCAAAATGGTTGTCTCCGAGGCTCAAAAAGCCAAGATTGGTCATGTTTTCAAGCAACTTCCATGGGAAGGTCCCTGAGAATCCGCTGTTGTTCAGGTTCAAGAACTCCAAGCGGCCCAGAGTGGACAAATCAAGAATATTCCCAGAAAAAGAATTGAACCCCAAGTTCAAGTACTTCAAGCCCGTGCAGTTTCTCAGATCATCCATGACATTACCATAGAAAAGATTCTCTCCAAGATTGATCTTTTCAAGAGAGCCAAGCGAGCATATCGAGTTGAAAAGGGAGAGTACCCACCTGCCTGTTTCGAGAGAGGTTGATCTCGGTGACGAAACCGTCTGAATTGCATGCGATTCCAGTGAAGTTGCACTTGTTGTTGCGGACACTCCACGAACCGAAAACTCCAGCACTTGATGGTGTCTTGATCACGGACTTCAGTTTCAAGAGCAGCTGAAGCACATCAGCGTTCGAGGCCGAAACTACGCTCAGAGAGAGGCAGAGCATTAGCACTCCCTCGAAAAGAATCCGGGTACTGATTAGGGCCTTTGGCTTCTTCTCGTTAACCATCTTCTTGAGCCAATCAACTTAATTCACTTGTCAATTTCTCTCAACTTTGAGTGAAAAAGAGAGGGCGGAAAATTGATGAAGTCTAGTTAACTGGCAAACAGATAAGATTTTTTATTATTAATATAATATAAAACGGACCCGGGTCGGATATCCACACTCAATAAAGCAAAGCAATAAATAAATTGCAAACATGAGGAAGAGATACCTACCTCGAAGTAACGAAAGTATCTGCAATGTCAGCTTAAAAATCACATCACTAATCATAGATATGATTTCTATTTAACATGCAATCATTTAACTATTTTTTAAGGTTTTCACTTATTTAATGAGGCCTAAAATTATGTGACGTACGAAGAGATACCCCTCTCTCTTTCTCTCTCGAAACCAGCTTCCCTCTCTTTTGCACGGGACCTTTCTAATCAATGCACGCCACCTGCACGTTTCCCGCACACCGTCTGCACGTTGCCCGCCCGCCACACGCTCGCCCAACGCACTTCAATCCCCGAGCCCAAATGAGTTCTCACGTACTCCTCCATGTGGCTATGATCACTCACATCTATGCTTTCCTTAATCAAAATGCAAGAAGGAAAAAGAGAAGACAGAGTGCAAGTCTGGCGAGCGACGCGGTGACATTGCACTTGGTCGGTTTTCCTTAATCAAAAGGCAAGAAGAAAAAGAAAAGAGGGTCTTAATATCAAAGGAAAAAGAAAGGGGCACGGTGAGCTCACTTCGGGAAGGGAAAAAAGAAGAAGAGAGAGAAGGTCGGGTTTTCCAGCCAATAAGAAGTCGAGAATGATACAATCCGTATGGAGTACAGATAGCTAGGGTTAATGCAATAGACGAGACTTGGCTACTTGAATTACTAAAATTTTGGCATTACTTAGTGGTGAAGCCAGTGGGAATCGGATGAGTATTAGTAGTTATGTGGAATGATTTGGTATTTCTTAATGTTGAATCAGCCTCGGGAAAGTTTATCAACGATACGCTAGAGAATCGATCAAACCTACTTTTAAAAAAATGCAAGCAGGATCAATGTCCAAGCCTTTAGCCAGAAGCATCTGTACGTTGTCATCCACTACCTTTGGCCGTCGCCAGAGTGCCTCCGTCGGCCACACGAACTGGCCGGGGCTCGCATGAACTGGTCGGCGCGAGCTCCGGCCCGACGCCTCGTGAAAACAATGTATTCGGGTAGAAAGAAAAGAAACCAATCTGGTTCGTTCGGGGGCTGCTATGGGTGGTGGCTATTAGGCGGTCCTCTGGCAACAAAAGAAGACCCTCTTGAGCCTCACTCTCGCTCTCAGATCCGTTCTCTCCCCTCGCTCAGTCTCTCGGTCCTTTCTTTGCAACACTCGGCCCCCTCCCTCTTTCTCTCTCGAAACCAACCTCCCTCTCTTTTGCATGGGCCCTTTCTAATCAGTGCACGCCACCTGCACGTTTCCCGCACGCCGTCTGCACATTGCCCAACGCACTTCAATCCCCGAGCCCAAATGAGTTCTCACGTAATCCTTCATGCGGCCCACGAAATTTCTTTTTTTAAAGAAAAGCCCATTCCCAATTTTTGCTCTCGGCCCAACCATCTCAGCCCGCAATGAACCCAACCCGGCATACTATACTAGAGACATTATTTCCAATTGATGAACTGTCTTGGAATAATTTGTGCAGGTTGGCACGCGTACTTTCGGATATCTTTCATCCCATTGATCGTAAGTAAACGGAAGTCCCGAGTTAATATGCAGGAGGTTCTCTTATCTAAATGGCTTATCGCTTCCGTGCAGCTTTTGCTGGCAGTCGGAACCAAACTGGAGCATGTGATAACTCAGTTGGCACAGGACGTTGCCCAGAGACATATAGCAGTTGCAGGGGACTTGGTTGTGCCATCCAAGACCTAACCAACAAAAACTTGGTGCACAACTCATCCCTTTCAACTTCTCCGCTGGTGAATCTCAATGAGTCGTCTACACTGAGAAATCAGGATGACAACAACGAGGGAATGAAGTCTGGAAAGTTGCTAACAGACGATCGAGGATGGAGAATAAAGGAAAGTGAGAAATGTAATTCTTTGGTAATCTCAGATGCTGAGGTGGATGATGGGAATCCAGAGGTTGGTGATAATGCTCAGGTTGAGGAAGCTCAAACAAATCATGACTTGAGAGTTGCAACTGAGTTTCCAATAACTGAGAAACTTCAATATTCAGATGAAATGGTTTTGCGAAAATGTGGGACCATTCCCTGGGACATCCACTGTGCTTTCTGCCAGTCATCAGAATGCTCAGAGGTCCATTTGCTTTATTTTCATGCAGACATCAACATCTCTGTACTTCAACAAAACATTAGAGCCATATCAATCGTCTCCCATCATATACCAACTAAAATTACATCAACTTTTTTCGGTAACATTTGGTGGTTTATTTCACAGAAATAGGACCACCATCAAAAATTTTCAGGAACAACTATAACCATAAAAAGTATGTTTCAAGAATCCCAGAGGTAAATTCCAAAAATCCAAGATCCATAAAGGAACGGCAAAGGATATGATCAACTTAGTGGTGAAATAGATGAAAAAGCACATGCAGAAAAGCATTAAGTTCTCAAATAAGACGAACTTGCAAAGACCGAATAGTTGAATCTTGCTGTTGTATCTGCAGCTTCTGATCCTGCTCCTGCTGTACCAGCTGAGCAAGTTGATTTCTGAGCTGCGCATTTTGCTCCTTCTCAATCTTATGCTCATCTGCCAGCATTAAGTTCTCAGACTGCATCAGAAAAGTTATGATTTCAGTACATACTCCTAATTAAAACCATAGATGGAAATCATGCTGAAATTAAAACACGACATTTTCCTGGATATATATAGAACTGCTCAAGCACATACTAGAGACAAGGAAAAAGTTATTATGGGTGTTAACATCATTGAATATTTCATAGAAACTTTATCATAATTAAAAATTTTGATAAAAATCTCATGCTGCACCACTCATTAAAAATCAATTGCTGCACTGCAAAGGAATCCATCTTAAATAATGTAATTCGCAGAGGATAAAAGTTGCAGGACATAAAAGAAATCCCTCATACTCTTGCACTATAATTGTCATCGACTAATACAATACATTTTTGCAAAGAACAATGTAGATCGAGAACAATATGGCTACTAACCATCAGCATCCATTGAACTAATATTACAAGAGAAAGTTACATTCAGAGAATAGTATCTAATTTCCTTGAGGAAAAGGTGGTCATTTGGAGGACAACCACATGGAAATCTTGTCCCAAACAAAGTCATTTGCTTAAAGATGTTTCTCAAATAAATGTGGGACACATTTTTCCTCAGAGAAGCCAGCATTTATCAGGAGTGAAAATGACATGCATCAACCGAAGTAATTGATCATCATACAAGTTCCACGCACAACTAGGAGAATTGCCACTATGAAGTTGCACACCTTCAAATCTGACTGCAGAGTATAGGAGACCTTCCATGCCTTCTGTACTTCATTAAAAAGGAGGACACATTGATCATTTGCATCTTTCAACGCTTGTTTTAGCCCCAAAACCTCTTGTTTAACATCTTGTAGTTCTTTCTCTTTATCATACAACTCCTTCCTCGCATCATTGGCCTAAATAAGATAAAGACACCCACCTGCAAAAATTCAGTGCTTTTTCCTCTTTTTGATGATAAAAAATAGAAATCTGTTTTCGCAGCACTACATTGGCATGGATAAACCTGAGGGAGTCCACTGAGCATTCATAAAGGGTCGGGTTTTGATGTTACCATGCCAATATAGTGCTGTCTGCTACACTTCCTAACACAGAGAACAAGAATCAGTTTGAGGGCTTGGTATTTAGCTATTTTCTTTGGTCCTTCCACTGTTTTCGCCTACTTCATTGATGAGGATATTCGTCAAGCTGCAAGGCTTGGCCTCCTCTAGCATCTGAACGACTATCTTCATTGATGGCCTCGCGGTTGGGATGTTAGCAGTGCAAAGGATGGCTATTCGGAGCACTTTGAAGGCATCCTCTTTTAGGGTGTCGGAAATGTTTGAGTCCACCAAATCAAGCAAAGAATTTTTGCTGCTCCTGTTTCCACACACCCAGTGAACAATGTCCTTGTTCTCTCCGAATTCCGACTCGATTGGCCTCCTTCCCATGACCAAATCCATCAGGACGACCCCGAAACTGTAGAGGTCGCTTTTTTCATTGACCTTCATAGTATATGCATACTCTGCAGCAATCAAGAGAAAGGGACTGTTTGTGAGAGGAACACAGAACAATAAAAAGTTGAAGGAAAGAAAACAGAAGCACAGATTTCCTTTAGAACGAAGAGGCGAGATCCAAAGTACTATATAAGTGCAAATCTCGTTTTCCCTTTTCAAATTGATCGCTACAAGAATCTAACTCAGGCCATTTCTATAGACTTAGTAGTGTAAAATCAGATTTACCTGGAGCGATGTATCCAAGAGTCCCTGCAATGGCATGTGTCCGATTACCACCAGGACCGGCCTGCATGATTTTTGCTAGCCCGAAATCTGCTACCCTTGGCTTCCACTCTTTGTCCAACAGAATATTACTCGATTTCACGTCACGGTGTATGATCGGCTGAGCACATCCATGGTGTAAATACTCCAATCCCCGGGCAGCCCCTAATGCGATCTCATACCGCACCTCCCATCCCATGTCCATCTCCTGGCTCTCATGTAGCCGGTCCCACAAGCTCCCGTTTGGCAGGTACTCATAAACAAGCATGTCACTGGCCTCACTTGTGATGCTGCAATACAACTTGACCACATTCACGTGCCTAAACGAGCTTAGTGTAGCCACCTCGGCTTTGTACTCGGACCTGCCCGTGCTTTTCTTGCTGAGGATGGCCGAACTGCTGGGATGGCTTCTCGAGCTGCCTGAACTCGATGCCCAGATGTGCTTCACTGCAAGTTCTTCGCCATTCCCCAAGAAGACTTTATACACATTCCCCGATCTGCCCCTTCCGATCAAGTTCTCGGTCTTTATGCAATCAATTATTTCTCTCTCTGTGAAGCTCAGTATGCAATACGGCTTCATGTTCCAAAAATCTGGCTTCCACAAACTGTCGACACTCTCGAGACTATTTCTTTTCTTTTTGCACTTCACATACTTCATAATTGCAAATATGATTAGCAACAAACTTATTTCGGCACAGAAGCAGGAGAGGATAACCCTGAGGTGAGTGGTTTCCTGTGAACTTGAATTACATGGCTGCAATTGTTTGAGCCTCTGACTGCACAGACCAGGATTCCCATCGAAGCTATCATGATAGTCTTCTATCAACAGAGAGTCTGGTATGGGACCAGTTAACCAGTTGTTCGAGAGATCAAGAAGGCTTAGCTTCAGTAATCCCAGGCTCGATGGGATTTCATCAGAAAATTTGTTATTGGATAGGTTCAGGAAGTTCAGAGTCTGTAAGTTTCCAATGCTGTCGGGAATTTCTCCGGTCAACGAATTGTTCGAGAGGTTTACAATGGTGAGGACAACGCAGGAGACAATCGATCTGGGTATGCTACTGGAGAGCTGATTTCCATTCAAATGGAGTGTATTCAATTTCGTCAAGTTTCCAATTGTCGATGGAATTTTTCCCACGAATCCATTCAAACTTAGCTGAATCGAGACCAAAGAAGATGCTTCTGATATTGCTTCCGGTAATTCACCCGAAAAATTATTATCAGATAGTAATAAATGAGCCAAAGACTTTCCCCTTCTGATATCAGACATTATTGATCCCTTGAATTGATTTGCCATAAGATCAATTATGATGAGGTTCGGCAAGTCCCATATTCCAGCAGGAACGACACCGGAAAGCAAGTTATTGCGCAAGCGTACTCGAACTAAGGACGAGCAATTCGCATAGGTTGCTGGGTTAGTCCCAGTGAGCTTGTTATCTTGCAGCAAGAGATAGATCATTTTCCCATTCTTGCACATATCTAGCGGGATACTTCCCGTGAGTGAGTTGTCCAAAACATCTATGAAATTGAAGGCCGCCCATGAGCCGAGCTTTAGAGGAAGCGAACCGGTCAGCCTATTCATGAAGAGAGAGAGTTCTTTAAGATTCTTGAACTCTCCAAGTTCCTCTGGAATCTCCCCTGTCAACTGGTTCTTTAAAAGCTGCAATGAGGCCAGACTTGTCAAGAACCTGATCTCCGAGAGATCGCCTCCAAGCCTGTTATGTGACGCGTCAAAGTTCACGAGGCTTGTGAGGTTCCCGAACCCGAGAGGAACCTTACCAGTCAAGGAATTGTGATGGAGCTCGAGCTGCCAGAGCCGGCTGAGCCTTGTGACGCCCCGAGGGATTTTTCCGGACAAGTTATTGTACGAGAGCTCGAGATTCTCGAGAAGTGTCAAGTTCCCGATGCCCCCCGGGATCTGCCCTCTGATGCTGCAAGTGGAGAGGTACAGCCAATACAACTTCTGCAACTTGATGACCTCCATAGGAAAGGGACTAGTCACATCAAAATGGTTGTCTCCGAGGCTCAAAAAGCCGAGATTGGTCATGTTTTCAAGCGACTTCCATGGGACTGTCCCTGAGAATCCGCTGTTGTTCAGGTTCAAGAACTCCAAGCGGCCCAGAGCGGACAAATCAAGAACATTCCCAGAAAAAGAATTGAACCCCAAGTTCAAGTACTTCAAGCCCGTGCAGTTTCTCAGATCATCCATGACATTACCATAGAAAAGATTCTCTCCAAGATCGATCTTTTCAAGAGAGCCAAGCGAGCATATCGAGTCGAAAAGGGAGAGTACCCACCTGCCCGTTTCGAGAGAGGTCGACCTCGGTGACGAAACCGTCTAAATTGCATGCGATTCCAGTGAAGTTGAACTTGTTGTTGCGGACACTCCACGAACCGAAAGCTCTAGCACTTGATGGTGTCTTGATCACGGACTTCAGTTTCAAGAGCAGCTGAAGCACATCAGCGTTTGAGGCCGAAACTACGCTCAGAGAGAGGTAGAGCATCAGCACTCCCTCGAAAAGAATCCGGGTACTGATTAGGGCCTTTGGCTTCTTCTCGTTAACCATCTTCTTGAGCCAATCAACTTAATTCACTTGTCAATTTCTCTCAACTTTGAGCGAAAAAGAGAGGGCGGAAAATTGATGAAGTCTAGTTAACTGGCAAACAGATAAGATTTTTTATTATTAATATAATATAAAATGGACCCGGGTCGGATATCCACACTTAATAAAGCAAAGCAATAAATAAATTGCAAGCACGGGGAAGAGATACCTACCTCGAAGCAACGAAAGCATCTGCAATGTCAGCTTAAAAATCATCACTAATCATAGATATGATTTCTATTTAACATACAATCATTCAACTATTTTTTAAGGTTTTTACTTATTTAATGAGGCCTAAAATTATGTGCAATGCATGCAATGACGTACGAAGAGATACCCCCTCTCTTTCTCTCTCGAAACCAGCCTCCCTCTCTTTTGCACGGGACCTTTCTAATCAGTGCACGCCACCTGCACGTTTCCCGCACGCCGTCCGCACGTTGCCCGTCCGCCACACGCTCGCCCAACGCACTTCAATCCCCGAGCCCAAATGAGTTCTCATGTACTCCTCCATGCGGCTATGATCACCCACATCTATGCTTTCCTTAATGAAAAGGCAAGAAGGAAAAAGAGAAGATGGAGTGGAAGTCTGGCAAGCGACGCGGTGACATTGCACTTGGTCGGTTTTCCTTAATCAAAAGGCAAGAAGAAAAAGAAAAGAGGGTCTTAATATCAAAGGAAAAAGAAAGGGGCACGGTGAGCTCACTTCGGGAAGGGAAAAAAGAAGAAGAGAGAGAAGGTCGGGTTTTCCAGCCAATAAGAAGTCAAGAATGATACAATCCCTATGGAGTACAGATAGCTAGGGTTAATGCAATAGACAAGACTTGGCTACTTGAATTACTAAAATTTTGGCATTACTTGTGGTGAAGCCAAACATGTGGGAATCGGATGAGTATTAGTAGTTATGTGGAATAATTTGGTATTTCTTAATGTTGAATCGCCTCGGGAAAGTTTATCAACGATACGCTAGAGAATCGATCAAACCTACTTTTAAAAAATGCAAGCAGGATCAATGTCCAAGCCTTTAGCCAGAAGCATCCGTACGTTGTCATCCACTACCTTTGGCCGTCGCCAGAGTGCCTCCGTCGGCCACACGAACTGGTCGGGGCTCGCATGAACTGGTAGGCGCGAACTCCAACCTGACGCCTCGTGAAAACAATGAATTCGGGTAGAAAGAAAAGAAACCAACCTGGTTCGTTCAGGGGCTGCGACAGGTGGCGGCTATTAGGCGGTCCTCCGGCAACAAAAGAAGACCCTCTCGAGCCTCACTCTCGCTCTCAGATCCGTTCTCTCCCCTCGCTCAGTCTCTCGGTCCTTTGCAACACTCGGCCGCCTCCCTCTCTCTCTCTCTAAACCAACCTCCCTCCCTTTTGCATGGGACCTTTCTACTCAGTGCACGCCACCTGCACATTTCCCGCACGCCGTCCGCACGTTGCTTGCCTGCCACACGCTCGCCCAACGCACTTCAATCCCCAAGCCCAAATGAGTTCTCACGTACTCCTCCATGCGGCTATGATCACCCACATCTATGCTTTCCTTAATCAAAAGGCAAGAAGGAAAAAGAGAAGACGGAGTGGAAGTTTGGCGAGCGACGCGGTGACATTGCACTTGGTCGGTTTTCCTTAATCAAAAGGCAAGAAGAAAAAGAAAAGAGGGTCTTAATATCAAAGGAAAATGAAAGGGGCATTTCATCAAACACTTGGCGGGCATAAATAAAACGAAGGGTCTCCGACTCGAACCGAATTTATACCGGGACTAGGCTTCCAACTAGACATTCGAACCGAATTTATACCGGGACTAGGCTTCCAACTAGACATGGCAGCATGCAGAGGAACCTCAATGGAGGGACGACAGGGGCCGGGGCTCGTGCGAACTGGTCGGTGCGAGCTCCGATGGCGGCAAAACCCTAACCGATTCGACGATATACGGGTTTTTCATACAAATCATCATGGAACATCGAATATGAATGAATACAGAATGATTCTATAGATAAAAGAGCATGAAAACATATCGGTTTTCGACTAAAAGTATGGACACCCTTCGGTTTTCTATAGGGCATTTCATCAAACACTTGGCGGGCATGAATAAAACGAAGGGTCTCCGACTCGAACCGAACTTATACCGGGACTAGGCTTCCAACTAGACATGGCAGCATGCAGAGGAACCTCAATGGAGGGACGACAGGGGCCGGGGCTTGTGCAAACTGGTCGACGTGAGCTCCAATGGCCGCGAAACCCTCACCGATTCGACGATACACAGGTTTTTCATACAAATTATCATGGAACGTCGAATATGAATGAATACAGAATGATTCTATAGATAAAAGAGCATGAAAACATATCGGTTTTCGACTAAAAGTATGGACACCCTTCGGTTTTCTATAAGGCATTTCATCAAACACTCGGCGGGCATGAATAAAACGAAGGGTCTCCGACTCGAACCGAACTTATACCGAGACTAGGCTTCCAACTAGACATGGCAGCATGCAGAGGAACCTCAATGGAGGGACGACAGGGGCCGGGGCTCACGCGAACTTGTCGGCGCGAGCTCGATGGCCGCGAAACCCTCACCGATTCGACGATACACGGGTTTTTCATACAAATCATCATGGAACGTGGAATATGAATGAATACAGAATGATTCTATAGATAAAAGAGCATGAAAACATATCGGTTTTCGACTAAAAGTATGGACACCCTTCGGTTTTCTATAAGGCATTTCATCAAACACTCGGCGGGCATGAATAAAACAAAGGGTTTCCAACTCGAACCGAACTTATACCGGGACTAGGCTTCCAACTAGACATGACAGCATGTAGAGGAAACTCAATGGAGGGACGACAGAGGCCGGGGCTCACGTGAACTGGTCGACGCGAGCTCCGATGGCCGCGAAACCCTCACCGATTCGACGATACACGGGTTTTTCATACAAATCATCATGGAATGTGGAATATGAATGAATATAGAATGATTCTATAGATAAAAGAGCATGAAAACATATCGGTTTTCGACTAAAAGTATGGACACCCTTCGGTTTTCTATGAGGCATTTCATCAAACACTTGGCGAGCATGAATAAAACGAAGGGTCTCCGACTCGAACCGAACTTATACTGGGACTAGGCCTCCAACTAGACATGGCAGCATGCAGAGGAACCTCAATGGAGGGACGACAGGGGCCGGGGCTCACGCGAACTGGTCGGCGCGAGCTCCAATGGCCGCGAAACCCTCACCAATTCGATGATACACGGGTTTTTCATACAAATCATCATGGAACGTCGAATATGAATGAATACAAAATGATTCTATAGATAAAAGAACATGAAAACATATCGGTTTTCGACTAAAAGTATGGACACCCTTCGATTTTCTATAGGGCATTTCATCAAACACTTGGCGGGCGTAAATAAAACGAAGGGTCTCCGACTTGAACTGAACTTATACCGGGACTAGGCTTCCACCTAGACATGGCAAAGATGCAAAGGAACCTCAATGGAGGGACGACAGGGGCCGGGCTCGTGCGACTTGTCGGCGCGAGCTCCGGCCCGCGACTTCGTCAACAACGAATAGGGATGCTCGGGGGAGGCCTACCTGGTTCAGCTTGAGGACGCCGACTGAGGAGCCGTCGGATGGAGTCGCACGCGGCCGAGGGCGTCGGCTGAAGCTCTCCTGCTCTTCCTTAGTCACCGCCTCGCTCGGACTCTTTGCCTCGGTCTCATTCTTTCCTTTCTTTTCCGGTTTTCCTCCTGTTTTTTTTTTTTTCTGACCGTCCCCCGCTGTCTCTCCCTCTCGGTCTCCCTTTCTCTGCCTTTCTGCCCTCTCTGCTCTGCCTGGTTTTTCAGTTTTTTCTTATGTTTTTTGGTCCTTCGGTCTCTCCTTCTGCTTTCTCTCGGTTCTGCATGTTTTTTCCGGTCTCCCGCTCTCGTCTCTAGTTTTTATAGCCGCCTTCGACTCGCTCTTCGTCGGTTTCTTTTTTGTTCCTGGTCCCCCTCCTTTTTCTTCTGTTCTTTCTTGTTCTCTTTTCTCCTCCCTTTTTGCTCTGTTTTTGCCGACTTGCTGCTGCTGCCGCTTTTCTGCCGGCCTGCTGCTGCCTTTCTATTCTGCTTCCCACAGAAGACCGCGCGTGGAGAAGAAACAAGCAAGAAGAAGGTCGAGAGGGCCGGGTTGAGGCAAGGGGAGAGGAAAGTGGGCCGAGCTCATGCGGGGGGAAAAGAAGGAACATAAAGGGGCCGGCAGCCCGGCCACAGCCCGCACCCGCTTTTTTTTTTCTTTCTTTTTTTCCTTTTTTTTCGATTTTTTATATATATATTTTTTCGATAAATTTTAAAACTAATGACGGAAGTGCTCCTAATTTTTATATGCGATGCAATTTTAATGAAATTTTTTTGATAGGGGTTAGAAATTAATCCCTAATTTTCAAATGCAATTAATAAACGCTTAAATAAATCATCAAAATTTAGGTGTCAACAATGTGCAATGCATGCAATGACGTACGAAAATGTCTAAGTATAATAGCATGCAACATGCAATCTAATATGCAAACTATATGCCATGCGACATTAATTAGTTAACTTAATCTAATACTAGAAAATATTTAATGCAACTATTCTAGTATGTCACGCATTCAAATGACCCTAAACATGCAATAACTAGATGACACATGGAAGATCACCTAATTCTACATGATATGAGCATGGCAATTTTTATGTTTTTTTTTAATCAAAATTTGAAATAATTTACATTTAAACATGCCGATGTTGCTATTGGGGTCGGCTAGAAACCAAGAGAGGCATGAGAGCGTGCCTCACTTTCTACGCAACCAAAGAGTCTAGGGTCGGGGACTTGATTACACTAATTAGCCAATTAGTGCCCTTTCGATACCTAATCTTGTTAATTTCAAAAAGATTTTTTTTTATCAGGCAGTTTGGATTGATTTTAGACTTAACCACCAACATGTGAGGTAATCATGTGGGTGCGCAATTATCAAAATAACAATGACTAATTAAAGAAAACATTAAATAAATTGCAAGGGAAAATAAACATCTGGCATTAGAAGATAAATAAATGGAAATCCTAATTAAACTAAGGGGAAATCATAATCATCACATCATAAGCATGCAATCAAGGGCAATTGTATCCGAGGATAATTAAAACTCTAAGGTAAAACCGTGAGGGCTTGTTCAATTTCAAGCACAATCTTAGGCCGATGATTTTCTCGACATTTTTCTAGAGAAAACTATCCAAAAATTATTTTGGAGCTTTTTAGAGAACTCTAAAACAATCTTGAAATTTTTTTGGGATTTTTTGAAAATTTTCTCTTTTTTCGGAATTTTTAATATTTTCAAATTTTCAAATTTTTGAAAAAAATATTTTTAAATATTTTTAATTTTTTTCGGAAATTTTTATAAATTTTCAGGTTTTTTACTTTTCCATGAATTTTCTGAAATTTTGAATTTTTTTATGATTTTTTATTTAAAAAAAGAAAAAGAAAATTCGGATCGGGTCTTGATATTTAAAAAAAAAAGATTGGATTGATTAATCCAATCTGCTCATGGGCATCACATGCATCTAGATTAAATTAGCACGATAAGGAAAAAAATAAAGTTGACTATGGAGTCTGGATCGGGTGCCGGCAACCACCACCCACGCGCAATCTTGTTGGCCCCATCCAAAATTTTTTCAGTGCCCTAGGGTTTACTTTGACCTCTTTTGGTTGGTTATTTTGCCATTCCACTAACATTTTTTTACGGATAAAAGGTGAGAGTGCTGTCATTGGTTAAAAATAATGTTCGATATAAGTCATAATTTCTTCCCACTGCTTATGATCCTAAAATCTCAAGAGGCCGAACCCGCCAAAGTGCTAGTAGCTGATACGGATGTCAATGGAGCGATTTCGATTTGGGCACTTAGCGATACTTGACCCAATCTGGGCATGTGAGATATGTGTTTTCTTTGTGGCTTGACCCAAGACCTGAGCTGCGTAGCACCCAAGCTAGAAAGAATACGGTTCGAATCGGGTTGGGTTATCATTTGTCAGAAAGCATGCCCATTTAGCATGAAGCAAGCCCAATACAAATTTCAAAAGTATAAATGCAGATGTATTTAAGCCAGATAATTTTTCCTTCTGAACTTTGCATGTTTCCAGAGTATTTACTGAATAAAATAAATATTTCTTCATGCATGTTCACATTCTCTATAGAATAAGTGGCTTTAATTTACATAGTAAAGTTACACAACATATTCTGTAGTCCTCTCGGATCCCCTTTTTTTCTCCGAACAGCCTCCTTTCACTCAGCTCTCTCTTTCTTGAGACTATTTATTTTCTTTCTAAACTTCACATACTTCACAATTGCGAATATGATTAGCAACAAACTTATTCCGGCAAAGAAGCAGGAGAGGATAACCCTGAGGCGAGTGGTTTCCTGTGAACTTGAATTACATGGCAGCAATTGTTTGAGCCTCTAACTGCACAGACACAGACCGAGATTCCCATCGAAGCTATCATCATAGGCTTCTATCAACAGAGAGTCTGGTATGGGACCAGTTAACCAGTTGTTCGAGAGATCAAGAAGGCCTAGCTTCAGTAATCCCAGGCTCGATGGGATTTCACCAGAAAGTTTGTTATTGGATAGGTTCAGGAAGTTCAGAGTCCGTAAGTTTCCAATGATGTCGAGAATTTCTCCGGTCAACGAATTGTTCGAGAGGTTTACAATGGTGAGGACAACGCAGGAGACAATCGATCTGGGTATGCTACTGGAGAGCTGATTTCCATTCAAATGGAGTGTATTCAATTTCGTCAAGTTTCCAATTGTCGACGGAATCTTTCCCACGAATCCATTCAAACTCAGCCGAATCAAGACCAAAGAAGATGCTTCCGATATTGCTTCCGGTAAGTCACCCGAAAAATTATTATCAGATAGCAAAAAATGAGCCGGAGACTTTCCCCTTCTGATATCAGACGTTATTGATCCCTTGAATTGATTCGCCATAAGATCAATTGTGATGAGGTTCAGCAAGCCCCATATTCCAGCAGGAACGACACCGGAAAGCAAGTTATTGCGCAAGCGTACCCGAACTAAGGATGGGCAATTCGCATAGGTTGCTGGGATAGTCCCGGTGAGCTTGTTATCTTGCAGCAAGAGATAGATCATTTTCCCATTCTTGCACATATCTGGCGGGATACTTCTCGTGAGTGAGTTGTCTGAAACATCTATGAAATTGAAGTCCGCCCACGAGCCGAGCTGTAGAGGAAGCGAACCGGTCAGCCTATCCATAGAGAGAGAGAGTTTTGTAAGATTCTTGAACAGGACCTTTCTAATAAGTGCACGCCACCTGCACGCTTCCTGCACGCCGTCCACACGTTGCCCGCCCGCCACACGCTCGCCCAACGCACTTCGATCCCCGAGGCCAAACGAGTTCTCATGTAATCCTCGATGCGGCTATGATCACCCACATCTATGCCCGACTTACCAATTAAATTACAATTTGCCATACCACCTTTGGGTTGAAACTGTAGTGCTCTCGAATCCCATTTTTTTCTCGAACAGCCTCCTTTCACTCGGCTCTCTCTTTCTTGAGACTATTTCTTTTCTTTCTGAACTTCACTTACTTCACAATTGCGAATATGATTAGCAACAAACTTATTCCGGCAAAGAAGCAGGAGAGGATAACCCCGAGGTGAGTGGTTTCCTGTGAACTTGAATTACATGGCTGCAATTGTTTGAGCCTCTAACTGCACAGACACAGACTAGGATTCCCATCGAAGCTATCATCATAGGCTTCTATCAACAGAGAGTCGGGTATGGGACCAGTTAACCAGTTGTTCGAGAGATCAAGAAGGCTTAGCTTCAATAAACCCAGGCTCGATGGGATTTCACCAGAAAGTTTGTTATTGGATAGGTTCAGGAAGTTCAGAGTCCGTAAGTTTCCAATGCTGT
Source organism: Corymbia calophylla (assembly GCA_014182845.1). NCBI lineage: Eukaryota > Viridiplantae > Streptophyta > Magnoliopsida > Myrtales > Myrtaceae > Corymbia > Corymbia calophylla. The sequence continues at coordinate 14,669,043 of CM024700.1, forward strand.
TGGGAATTTCTCTGGTCAATGAATTGTTCGAGGGGTTTACAATGGTGAGGACAACGCAGGAGACAATCGATCTGGGTATGCTACTGGAGAGCTGATTTCCATTCAAATGGAGTGTATTCAATTTCGTCAAGTTTCCAATTGTCGACGGAATCTTTCCCACGAATCCATTCAAACTCAGCCGAATCAAGACCAAAGAAGATGCTTCCGATATCGCTTTCGGTAAGTCACCCGAAAAATTATTATCAGATAGCAAAAAATGAGCCGGAGACTTTCCCCTTCTGATATCGAACGTTATTGATCCCTTGAATTGATTCGCTATAAGATCAATTGTGATGAGGTTCGGCAAGCCCCATATTCTAGCAGGAACGACACCGGAAAGCAAGTTATTGCGCGAGCGTACCCGAACTAAGGATGGGCAATTCGCATAGGTTGCTGGGATAGTCTCGGTGAGCTTGTTATCTTGCAGCAAGAGATAGATCATTTTCCCATTCTTGCACATATCTGGCGGGATACTTCCCATGAGTGAGTTGTCTGAAACATCTATGAAATTGAAGTCCCCCCACGAGCCGAGCTGTAGAGGAAGCGAACTGGTCAGCCTATCCGCAGAGAGAGAGAGTTTTGTAAGATTCTTGAACGGGACCTTTCTAATCAGTGCACGCCACCTGCACGCCGTCCGCACGTTGCCCGCCTGCCACACGCTCGCCCAACGCTCTTCAATCCCCGAGCCCAAACGAGTTCTCACGTAATCCTCCATGTGGCTATGATCACCCACATCTATGCCTGACTTACCAATTAAATTACAATTTGTCATACCACCTTTGGGTTGAAACTGTAGTCCTCTCGGATCTTCTTTTTTTATCCCTGCTGACTTCTGCTGACTTGCTGCTACTGCTTTTTTTCCTATCGGTTAAGATATGAATGAGACTACCTTTTGGGGATCAAGTATATAGGACAAATAACTTCGCCGTGGATGCTTGAGGGTTCCTCAAGGACCGGCGTGACTGCTGGTGTCGATGGGAATGGCAGCAAGCTCGGCTGGTGCTACTCGGGACTTGGACAGCAAGTCGTGGTGAAGATCAGGAAAGCAGATCGTCATCTCGGTTCAGTGCAGCAGCTCAGCGGGGACGAGCAGCAGCACCTTGTCGTCGCGAGGCTAAGACACAACGGTTGGTCGATAAGCGGCCGGCAAGTGAATAGCAGTGGTGTCGTGGGACGGAAGTCGCCAGAAGAAGGAAGACGGTGATGAGTTGTAGGCGTTAGGTCACGTCGGCAGTGGCGAGCAAAGTCGAGTCATCGTCGAGCAGCGCGTGGAGAGGACACGGCCATAATTACACTGAAAAGGGAGAGAGAGCGTGAGGGATAAAGAGAGAAGGGTGCGCGGTTTTAACGGGAACAAAAAAATAAAAATGAAAAATGAAAAAAGTTGAAAAGTAAAAAAGTAGGAAAAAGAGAAGACGGGGCCTTTCCTTAATGAAAAGGCAAGAAGGAAAAAGAGGAGACGAGGCTTTCCTTAATCAAAAGGCAAGAAGAAAAAAGAGAAGACGGCGAGCGACGCGGTGACATTGCACTTTGTCGGTTTTCCTTAATTAAAAGGCAAGAAGAAAAAGGTTGTTGGGTTTTCCTTAATCAAAAGGGAAGAAGAAAAAGAGAAGAGGGTCTTACTATCAAAGGAAAAAGAAAGGGGCACCGTGAGCTCACTTCGGAAAGGGAAAAAAGAAGAAGAGAGAGAAGGTCGGGTTTTCCAGACAATAAGAAGTCGAGAAGATACAATCCCTATGGACAGGTAGTGGCTGTTAGGCGGTCCTCCAGCAACAAAAGAAGACCCTCTCGAGCCTCACTCTCGCTCTCAAATCCGTTCTCTCCCCTCGCTCAGTCTCTCAGTCCTTTCTTTGCAACACTCGCCCCCCTCTCTCTTTCTCTCTCGAAACCAGCCTCCCTCTCTTTTGCACGGGACCTTTCTAATCAGTGCACACAGCCTGCACATTTCCCACACGCCGTCCGCATGGTGCCCACCTGCCACACGCTCGCCCAAAGCACTTCAATCCCCGAGCCCAAACGAGTTCTCACGTAATCCTCCATGCCGCTATGATCACCCACATCTATACCTGACTTACCAATTAAATTACAATTTGTCATACCACCTTTCCTTAATCAAAAGGCAAGAAGAAAAAGCTTGTTGGGTTTTCCTTAATCAAAAGGCAAGAAGAAAAACAAAAGAGGGTCTTACTATCAAAGGAAAAAGAAAGGGGCACCGTGAGCTCACTTCAGGAAGGGAAAAAAAAGAAGAGAGAGAAGGTTGGGTTTTCCAGCCAATAAGAAGTCAAGAAGATACAATCCCTATGGAGTACAAATAGCTAGGGTTAATGCAATAGACGAGACTTGGCTACTTGAATTACCATAATTTTGGCATTACTTAGTGGTGAAGCTAGTGGGAATCGGATGAGTATTAGTAGTCATGTGGAATGATTTGGTATTTCTTAATGTTGAATCAGCCTTGGGAATGTTTATCAACGATAAGCTAGAGAATCGAACAAACCTACTTTAAAAAAAATGCAAGCCGGATCAATGTCCAAGCCTTTAGCCAGAAGCATCCGTACGTTGTCATCCACTACCTTTGGCTGTCGCCAGAGTGCCTCCGTCGGCCACCATCTCAGCTACCCGTCATTCAAAACTCACGCACACAGCTACTCGACCCAATTTGGGCGTGTGAGATATGTGTTTTCTTTGTGGCTTGACCCAAGACCTGAGTTGCGTAGCACCCGAGCTAGAAAGAATACGGTTCAAGTCGGGTTGAGTTATCATTTGTCAGAAAGTAGGCCCATTTAGCATGAAGCAAGCCCAATATGAATTTCAAAAGTATAAATGCGGATGTATTTAAGCCAGATGATTTTTCCTTTTGAACTTTGCATGTTTCTAGAGTATTTACTGAATAAAATAAATATTTCTTCATGCATGTTCACATTCTCTATAGAATAAGTGGCTTTAATTTACATAGTAAAGTTACACAACATATTCTTGTGTTAGTATGCTTTGTATGTGTGTGGATGTCATTTCTCATTGGACACAAGATTTTCGAAGAGGACAGCATAAGCGATCTTAAAAGTTCAAGGCGGGTCATCCGTGATTGACAAATCACTTATTCACTTCCTTTTTAAGAGTAATGTCTCATGATTCTCGAGACCTAAAAAGAAATTTTCTCATTAATTTCGACATTCACATAGTTCTTGATTGTTTCTTGAAAACTTTAAATGAACTAAAGAGGTTGCCTTTGCTCATTTGATTTTCCTTGGGTTTGGTAGGATCACGGGTGGACATACTTTCTTAGAAAAGATTAGGGGAGGGGGCGGGGTAAAGGGAAGACCTACTTGACTTCATGGAACATTTTTTGTCCTTTTGAAAAGAACTTTATGGACATTTTTGTCCAAAAGCATATAAAAAAAAGTGTCAATCCTTGCCTGGCATAAGCGATCTTAAAAGTTCAAGGCGGGGTCATCTGTGATTGACAGATCACTTATTCACTTGCTTTTTAAGAGTAATGTCTCATGATTCTCGAGACCTAAAAAGATATTTTCTCACTAATTTCGACATCCACACAGTTCTTGATCGTTCCTTGAAAACTTTAAATGAACTAAAGAGGTCGCCTTTGCTCATTTGATTTTCTTGGGTTTGGTAATATCACGGGTGGACATACTTTCTTAGAGAAGATTAAGGGGGGGTAAAGATTTTTATCTTCGTCTGGTTTGGGTCGTTCGCCGTCATGGGGAAGTTGATCAGATGAAGGCGCCATTGTTGGCTTGTGGAATGGTCTTTCTGTATTTCTGGTCCTCGATCCAGCACAAGACAACATGTAGAGAAACCTTCATGGAGGCACGGCAGGGGCCAGAGCTTGCACGAACTGGTCGGCGTGAGCTCCAGCCCGACGCCTCGCGAAAACAATGTATTCGGGTAGAAAGAAAAGAAACCAACCTGGTTCGTTCGGGGGCTGCGATGGGTGGCAGTTGTTAGGCGGTCCTCCGGCAACAAAAGAAGACCCTCTCAAGCCTCACTCTCACTCTCAGATCCGTTCTCTCCCCTCGCTCAGTCTCTCGGTCCTTTCTTTGCAACACTCGGCCCCCTCCCTCTTTCTCTCTTGAAACCAGCCTCCCTCTCTTTTGCATGGGACCTTTCTAATCAGTATACGCCACCTGCACGTTTCCCGCACGCTGTCCACACGTTGCCCACCCGCCACACACTCACCCAACGCACTTCAATCCCCGAGCCCAAATGAGTTCTCACGTAATCCTCCATGCGGCTATGATCACCCACATCTATGCCTAACTTACCAATTAAATTACAATTTGTCATACCACCTTTGGGTTGAAACTATAGTCACTAGGGAAATGGAAGGCGACCCCAGCTAACCCAGAGATCTTGGATCAAATTATGTGCGGTGTGGATTGGCAGTTGGGGAGTGGGCGGGGGCCCACCTTGGTGAGAATACCTGTCGTCACACATGGGGGTGACTACCACACCACACACGTCAGCCGACAGGATACAGTTGGGAGCACGGGGGTGGGTGGTGTTAGTGCGTCCAAGAGCCTTCTGCCCAAAATCCTACGACATCTCATGTGTTTTACATCTCTTTTGACTGCCTCAATGAAGTTATGGTTCCCCTCTTTGGTTCTATGCAGAGTTTTGTTGTTCAAGGTTGGAATTCTCGCAATAAATTTAGTGTTGGACGGCGGGAATTTGAATTGAAAGAGCAATATGAGGAAAATTTTACAATATCTTGGCTCATCGGAAGATATATATATATGATTTGTATGGCGAAATCCAATTTTAGATGTTTATGGTTTATGTTTTCTGTGTTTGAGCCAGGATGGATGTTGGGTGGTGTGCGCAAGAACAGAGAAAAGAACCCGCCTTTTTTTCAATCTAGTTTCTTACGGGCCAATCCCCGAGCAAATTCCGGCGTAGAACGCGCGTCCATGATGGTAAGAGGCAAAAGTGGCGGGGCTCTTCCACCATGGATACGCCAAAAACAAAATACAGCGACAAGCATAGATTCAAGTTTGTGTTGAACCCACATGAGAAGGGTTCGACCAAGCAGATACAAGAGGACCATGGAAAGGAATGCTAATAACAAGAGATAGGGGAAACAGTAAAAGGGGCCCAGGATCAACAATGCTGCAATGGAAGCCACTGAGAGCGAAACTGCAAGCACCATGAGGATGTGGAACAGTAGGGCACAGCAAGTGGGAGCCAGAAGAGTAATGATTGCAAATGCACCGCAGAGCAGAAAAGAGACGAAGGCAAGGAAGGTGTCAAAAGGGTGCGTCTCAAATGGGGATGTGGATTTTCCTTGGAATTTCAGCTGGACGACTCAAAGCACCACAGGAACAACAAAGGCGGGAATGGAAGGTAGGGGGGAGGTGGACTTTTGCACAGGAGCGACAGCAAATTGGCATTGGAGTCGGCTGTTCGAATCCCTGAGTCCGATCTCGAGGATGATTATGGAAACAGATCTTCGGGTATTTTATAGTTGAAAAAGAGGGTGGGTGTTCCCACCAACCGTGCGGGTCGTAAGCTGAGAAGCTTCCTAGCTTCCTAGTGGTCATTGTCATCGCCTTGCGTCTTCCCATCTTTTTTATTTTTGGTAGAACACATCCCTCGTTTCTTTTTGGGAGTTAGAGACTTACTTCCTCTATTGGTTAAAAACCAGAGATGAAGTAATCTCTTTGACTGGTCATAGATGTCTTAAACTCTGACTAAAGATAAGATTGCATTATTAAAGGAATCATATGCTTTTAGACATGGAAGGTATCTCTAGCAGGGTGGACTTGTAGAAGGAGAACGAGGAGTTTGAGAAGACTTGGATGGACATAAGCAAAGGGTGAACCGCTAAGTAGAACCGAAGACTTTAATATGCTTGGAAGGACTGGGGAGTAGAAGTTGCATAGTCAGTTTCAATATCAAGCGTGAACAGACCGGAGGGATAGTGGGCAGAAGCAACTCATGCTATTAGATTCATTGGAAGATGTGCCCCTGCTTCTTCTTTGCAGCAGAACCAACCTAATCATCGTTGCATGGAGGATTACAATTTTAGATGGTTATGGTTTTTGTCTTCTGTGTTTTGTTCGAGCCGAGATGGATGTTGGATGGTGGGCGCAAGAACTGAGAAAAGAACCCGCCCTTTTTTCAATTTAGTTTCTTACGTCTCGATCAGCTTCTATTGTTTCCTTACCTGGGATCGGATCCCACATAAATTTCAACTTTAATGCCTATGTTGGGTCTGAAAATTTCAACACACGGGGCTTTACGGGTAAATCATGAGCGTCTTGACTTCTCGTTGACCCGGGGGCATCGATCGTGACCGTTCGGTCTCCTAAGCTCTCTCCACGAGGAACGGCTGGGATAGACTCACTCGAGCCCCGCTAGGCGACGACGAAATGTCTTCACTTGGATGACGTCATATTTTGCCTTTTTGGGAGATTTAATTCCGTGTGGTGCCTGGTACTTTTGTTCTTTGCCTTTTTTTCTTTTATAGATCTCACACGTACGAAATCCTCTCTCTCACGAGCATGGCAGATCTTTGCTAAGATATTGAGCCTTTAATAATTAGGTATATTCCCCAGCCCCCACCCCCCTTCCAAAAAAATAAAAACACCCATCAAATCTCCACAAAAGATTTTTCTGATTTGGGGTTTGAAAGGGAAACCTAAAGTGGTCAATAGGCTTTACCATATCAAGCTACACAGATTTGCCGAGGCATCGGCATCAGCATCGGCAAATCATGCCAATTTGACTGAATCTCTTCATTGGGCCCGAGGGTTTGGTGGAGATCATTTGTTTGAATCTGAGAAAAAAAACAACAAAAAATTTAATTTAATTAGTGAATCACATGCTCTAGACCACATGACGTGGAACTTACAAGAATTGGGTCCAAAGGAATTTGTTGTTTCTTTTTTAGAATTCATTTGCTTAGCAATTTCATTCCCTGTCAAATCAAATTTTAAGTCATTATCAAAATAATTGGATATTTCTTATGAAACTTTGTAAGGAAGACTTCATCTAAGTGTGAAGTGAGACATTACATTCAGATTATGCTGTCAAAAAGGATTTCTACATTTGGACTTTAACAAAGAATGGCACTTCAAAAGGGTAAAGTATCCATAGACAAAAATGAAAGGGGAGTAACGTGTCCACTAACATTGGATTTAATAGGAATTGCATCTAAAATTTAGCTTATTTTACTATTGTCTGCATCAATGTCACATATGAGGTTAAGAATATCACTAATTTTAATTGAGCCTACTACTCACTTTGATCATTATGAATTCCATGTAATTTGATCACGGGTTATATTGATAGGAAATTCGGTTAGTAAGTGGATTTAAATAAATCTTACCAAGCCTTGCTAGGCCATGTATCAATGACTTCATATATATAAAGAATTTCCTAGTTTGTTTGTCCTGCTTAGTAGGATGGAAGATTGATTAAAAAAAAGTGTATTTGGAGAAACTTGATGAATTAACGAGTTTTGAATTTTTTAGTTAAATTATATTAGAAAGCATATTTAAATTTATTAGTGAAGTCGAGTCAAAAACAAGAAACTCCTGTAAACATTACCCCTGATTCCATTTGATTTAGGAGGGAAGAACCCAATCAGAATGCACTATGAGGAGGAAGAGGATGATTCAGAACCTCTGGCTCATTAAGAAATGCGTGGAAAAGAGATATGTTCAAGGTCTGGGGGTGACATTGGCCAGCTAAAACCCAAAACAACAACTTAGACTAGTGTAGCACAAGGAGAAATGCAAGAAGGGAAACAAAAGTCTCCAGCCAATAAGAAATCGAGAAGATACAACCCCTATGGAATACAGATAGCTAGGGTTAATGTAATAGACGAGACTTGGCTACTTGAATTCCTAAAATTTTGGCATTATTTAGTGGTGAAGCCAATGGGAATTGGATGAGTATTAGTAGTTATGTGGAATGATTTGGTATTTCTTAATGTTGAATCAGCCTCAGGAAAGTTCATCAACGATATGCTAGAGAACAAACCTAAGAGGATTGTTCTACAAAATAAGGAGGATTGTTCGATAGCTTTTTATTTATTTTCCTATCGCATCTTGACAAGGTCTGAACAATCGGTTTCGATTTTCATTAATTTTTTATTCGTTTATTTATTTATTTATTATTTTCTATTTTTTTTTAAAGATGGGCCCGACCTAAAAATGGACTGTACCGAGCCTTTGTGAATTTGGGTTGTGGACATAAATGGATTTATTATATCCAGCCCCTTTCAATTTTAAAGCCTCACCGAACTCAATCTCAAATATAATCATACTAACCTCATCTTTTATTATAGTCGCACCTAGTCCATTTTCAATATATATATATATATTTCTCCATTTGTTATTCATAGAATCGAACAAACCTACTTTTAACTTCCTTCCTCTCTGGTCATAGCCGGAGACCGTAGCCGGAGGAAGACACGCCAACATATGGTGGGAACAAAAACACATAATATCGGGATGCATTTTAACGTGATCGATTTCCTAGAAAAGATGTCCATTTCTATCTCATTTTCTCAGCTTTGAATGATTGGATTCAGTTACAAGAGGAGGGGAGAGAGAGGAAGAGAAGTTTCTAATTCAAATAAATCGCATAATATCGGGATGCATTTTAACTTCCTTCCCTATAGATTGCCACGTCAGCTATTACCAACGGCCACTAATCATTGGAGGATTTTGCTTTGGAATTTCATGCAAAATGGCAAAAATAAAAATCGTACAACATGTTTAAAATTAATTTGATAATTTTCTCTAAATATATGAAAAATATTTGATTTCTATAATCACTATTTAGATTCATGACATTTTCCTCCTATTAATTGGAGATGTGTTAAAAAGGAAATGAGAGAGAAACACATGAAAGATCAAAAGTATTTTATAGAGATGAATTGTTTCACCTCATGTAGTAATCCCTTATCATTGGTTGGAAGTAGAATATCATCCACATATAATAAAAAAAAAATTACTTCCACTAACCTTCTGGTATATATATCGATCCATAACATTCTCTACAAAACCGAATGAAGAGATAACATTATGGAACCTTACATATCATTGGCGGGATGTTTATTTTAATCTGTATATAAATTTCTTAAGCTTGCACACTAAATGCTCATATTTACTATAAGGCAATCTTGTGGGTTGTTTCATGTACACCTTCTCCTCCAGTTTCTCATTGAGGAACACTGTTTTCACATCCATTTGATATAATTTCATGTCAAAATGGACGACCAATGCCAAAATAATACGAAGAGAATTTTTCTTAAATACAGGAAAAAATGTCTCTGTATAGTCGATTCCTTCCTTTTGATTGAATCATTTGGCAACATATCTAGCTTTGTATCTCTCAATGTTGCCTAATGAGTTTTTCTTTGTTTTGAAGACCTATTTACAACCAATGACCTTAGCACCATTAGGCAACTCAACCAAATCCCAAACTTCATTTGATGCCATAGAACTCATCTCTTCCTTCATGATATTGTACCACAAATTGGATTCATCACTACTCATAGCTTGAAAACATTTTAAGATCATTTTCAGCTTCAATATTATAGTCAAATTCTTGTAAATATACAATATAATTACTAGAAATTGTTGATTTCTTCATTCTAGTAGATCTTCTTAATGTTTTATCAACATTTTCTTAAGGAGTGTGTTGTTGAATAGTTTCTAGTACTTGCTGAACAATAAGATCTACCGGATCAATATCAGTAGGTTGTGAAACTTCAATGGTTTGTTGTTCAATAGCCGATTGAACTATAGAGGCATTATAAGCAACAACCAACTTAATATTTGAGGTGGAAGATTGAGTATTTGAATGATCATTTTCAGAAATAAGTTTCTTGAAATGATCACTCCCACTAATCAAGTCATTTTTAAGAAACTTAATATTTCTTAATTTCACAATCTTAGTAGTATGAGATGGATAATAGAACCTATACCCCTTGGACTTTTCAGCATATACAATGAAATATTTACTTATAGTCCTTGGGTCTAATTTCTTTTCTTGTAGATTATAAACTCACACTTCAAACGGGCATCCCCAAACGCATACTTGTCTCAAACTCTGCTTCTAACCTTTGAATAACTCAAAAGGCGTCTTTGGAACAGCCTTGTTTGGATATTGGTTTAATATGTACACTAGTGTCTTAAGAACTTTAGTCTACAAGGTTTTAGGAAGTTTAGAGCTACTAAGCATACTTGTTTCATGTCCAATAAAATTTGATTTCTTCTTTCTGCTACACCATTTTAGTTTGGAGAACCAAGGCATAATGTATTAGGCTACTATCCCATTCTTTTGAAGAAATTTTGCAAATGGATCATGTGTTTGTCCATTCTCAGTATATCTACCGTAGAATTTACCATCTCTATATGACCTCACGATCTTAATTTGCTTATCACATTGTTCTCTACTTTTATTTTAAATACCTTTAAAGCATTTAATGCTTTATCTTTATTATGAAGCAAGTAGAGATACATGTAACGTGAGTAATCATCAATGAAAGAAATGAAATATTTCTAACCATACAAGTCCATATCCGAACTATAAATATCTTTATGTATGATTTCTAATATGTTTGTACTCCTCTTGGCACATTTTTTTGTCTTGTTGGTCTGTTTTCCCTTTAAACAATCCCATAAGTATCAAAATAGGTAAAATCTAAAGTATTAATTACCCCACCATTTACTAATGGCTTAATTCTTTCTATAGAGATATGTTACAATTTTTGGTGTCATAACATAAAAGAATCTTCATTCACAACACATCATTTCACACCAACATTATCATGAACTTATATTAGCCATTGTTTTGCAAATTAATTCGAAAAAGACCATCAAACAAAGTACCGCTCCAACAATTTTAGATTTAAATAATAATGAAATTTGAATTTGAAAAGTGAAAAGAGTAACCCAAAGATACAAGTCTTGAAAATGAATTAAGTTTCTAGAGAAACTAAGAACATAAAATCTCCTTTCCAAATTCAAAACAAAGCGACTATCGAGAACTAAACTACATGTCTTAATAGCTTCCATATGCAAACGCATCTTATTTCCCGAATAGATGCTTTGTTCACTCCCCATTGGCTTCCTGTGGTTTGAAAACCCTACAAGGAATTCGAAATATGAATTGTAGAACCGGAATCAATCAACCAAGTGTTATGAGTCACATCAGCCATACTAGATTCATAACAAACATAAGAGATTAGATTATCTTTTTTTTTTAGCCAAGCCTAATGCAATTCTTCTTCATATACCCCCTTCTTTTTACAAGAAAAACATTTGGATTCTTAATGTCAGCTTAGGGAGGTATTTTGCTTTTTTCTTTCTGCTTGTCATGACCATTATTGTAGCACGCCGATTCTCGATCACCTGTCTTACGGGGTTGCTAAACTATGAGAATTATACACAAACAATTCTTGACAGTACATTGCAACCACAACCACTAAATATCAGAAGATGAGCTGCCTTCGACTTTATTACTAACAGTTGTCTTTTTACAGGTTGGGAGATGGAGTTATGGAGGGGGATTTGTACAAAAAAACACACTAGGAATACAAACATTAGATATCCCGCCCCCCCTTCGGCTACATACACGAGTCCTTCATTAGTTAGCCGGTTAGCACAAACAAAAAGAGACAAAATTTCTCCCAAAAGTCAGGCGCTCATCGGACCGCTACCTACACCGTTGGGCTACCGCCATGGCCCGGACCCTCGTCGTACAGTGGCAGAGGTCTCAACAGCCGGCCTTCCACGAGTGCAAAAAGGGCTACGAAGGCCAGGTGAGCTGGCCCTGTCGGAGCCCCTGTATCCACCGTCAAGCAAGAGGTGAACTTGACGAAAGTCACGCCTGGGAAGTGTCGATCGTGGATTTCCTCTTGTCGCCATACGAAGTCAGATGGGGCGCCATAGAGGATAGTCGTGGCGGCAGCCGGTGGAGCGGATGACATCTTCTAATATGAAAAAAATACATAGTAAACAAGTGTGAGTTTTAAAAAAAAACTCAACAAGCAAACTAGTAATCCGTACTCGGGGGTTGGCCGCTAACGACTAAACTAGTCTGTCATGTATCAAGGGTCTACAATATTCGCTCGAAGATAAAATCAGTACTAATATAAGAGACTAATAAGTACGGTTCCTACTAGCAATTCAAATAACATTGAAACTATTAAACCGACACATCTATGTAGGTTAGCTGCAACAATCACCCCGGGGGAGGTGACGCTCCGCCCGGTACCCCTCGCAGCCCACCTGGCATCGCGAGGTCCCCTGAGAGTTATTAAACTCTCTCAGTCCTCTGGAGAGTACGCAACCACTCCATTTCACCCCTCTCCAGGCATCCCGACACCCGGGGCACCGCCGTCGCAAGGTCCAACGACATTAACCGTATGTCCAATCCATGGTGCAACAATTCAATGATATAATTTACCAATGTCATTCACTATGCTAATGCTCAAGGAACAATCCATTACCCTCCTATATTCAATCACAAATCACAGAATTAATGCAAATGGGTTAGTCGGTAGTACCATTCGGAGTACAGGTTACAAAAGCAACTTAACAAACCTACACAACTGTCCGAATGCTTCTGGAAACAGCACATTTTGACCTAGTAAATGAACTCAAAAAATTACGAAATTTTAACCTAAGGTAGTCAAGACATAGAGGAACATTTTCTATGAGAACTTGAAGTCCAATTCAGCTTGTACATTTCTAAAAAATTCGTATAATCCGGACCGGCACTAGTAGCGAATTCCAGAACACATCAGAACAAAGAGGAAAATAATTAAAGGGCGTAATGATCTCAGAAAATTCTGAAATTTTTATATGTTGTAGACTAGATTGTACCCTACAACTTTTGTGAAGACAACTTGTTTAAATTCCTAGCCGAAAATTCCGTAAAAATCTAGAAATCGGTTTACGGACAACTTTGTTTCCGAAAAACAGGGTATGGGTTCCATCTACCGTAAGTCTAACCTCAAAACCCCTGCATGTCATCTGAAATGCCTGGTTAACACTGAGAACAACTGCAAAATCAACTAAAACACAGCAAGTCCGAGGCGTCCTTGCTCAGCAACGATCCATCTATCTAGCCTAGATGAGAAGACAATGTTCTCTTCCTCCACACATAAGCTCGCCTTCTCACCGAGCTGTCCAAAAAAATAACGCTCGTAGTCTCTCCCTCGCTATCTCTCTCTCGCGCCAAGGAGGAAGAATTCGCCACATGCAGACCAGATCCTAAGCTCGCCTACCCCTAAAACACCCTATAACAGCTTTACCCGGGAAGAATAGACAACTAGCTCACTTGCACAGTCGGATTCGGCAGCTTGAGCACGCGACTCGTCGAACGGACGTTAGACAACGCAACCCGCTTCAAGAACTTCCTCCCGCACTTTGAAATGTTTGGAGAGACCACCCGTCTACAAGTCTCTAATTCTCTGGTTCAAAAGAGTTACTTCCTGTCCTCTGCTGGTCGAAAACGATGAGGGAGTGTGGAAAATGACGTTCTCCTCAGAGGAGTCTGAAAAAGATTAGATAAAAAGGGGTTGCTTTGGAAAAAAAGATCAAAGTGACAGCTCCCCCCTTCTTCTCTCCACCTGTTATACACGTGGAGAAGCATCCAAGCCAACTCTCAATTTCCCTTCTCTTTTTTTTTTTTTTTTCTCATCATCCACAAAAGGTGAAATTGGCTGCCCAAGTTCTGCTAATGGGTTCGTTTTCTTTATTCTATTATTACTCAAAATTTTTTTTTTTGACTTACCTAATTTCTTACACCACTTTTGTTCTTGGTTGACCATAGGAAATTGATGTAATGTCTAAAATGCACAATTCACTTGGTGCGCATTTGGGCGTCACAATTATTATTTCCTTATGTTGCCAAATGAACACTTTCTCCCGATTCCATAATCAACCTTTCTTCCTCTTGAACACACATGGTCATAAGTTTATTAATTAACCATTTATTCTTATGTGTGTTATAAGAGATCTTAAGATGTGCATATTGCTATGGGAGTGTTCAAAATGTAGTATATAAGAAAAAACTCAAATATCTCAACTTCAAGGTTTTTCAACCGAGTTGCAATATCCCTTATCTTCATGATGTGCTCACGCACACTAGTACTAGTGAGCTTTATAGATGAAAATTTCATACTCAGGGTCATGGCATGTGCCTTTTCTGAACTCTCAAACTACGTATGAATAGCTTCCAATAATGCTTTAGCATTGCTATGCTGAGCAACCGAACCACGGATACTAGAATACAATCTTGACCTTATGAACATCACACTAAAACAGTTGGACTGCTCACATTGTTTATAAAAGGGCTATCTCAACTGTAGTGCTCGTATTGGTAATAGTAGGTGGTTCATCTTTCCTTATATTCATACTCAGGGTCATGGCATGTGCCTTTTCTGAACTCTCAAACTACGTATGAATAGCTTCCAATAATGCTTTAGCATTGCTATGCTGAGCAACCGAACCACGGATACTAGAATACAATCTTGACCTTATGAACATCACACTAAAACAGTTGGACTGCTCACATTGTTTATAAAAGGGCTATCTCAACTGTAGTGCTTGTATTGGTAATAGTAGGTGGTTCATCTTTCCTTATATTCATACTCAGGATCATGGCATGTGCCTTTTCTGAACTCTCAAACTGCGTATTGCTATGCTGAACAACTGAACCATGGATACTATAATACAATCTTGACCTTATGAACATCACACTAAAACAGTTGGACTGCTCACATTGTTTATAAAAGGGGCTATCTTAACTATAGTGCTCGTATTGGTAATAGTAGGTGGTTCATCTTTCCTTATAGCATAATCAATATCCATGCACCCCAATTGAAGAAGAATTAATTCCTTTCAAACTTTATAATTTTCACCATTCAGCATGGGAACATCACTCTTAAACTCAAAAAAATTCATAGGTTGCAAAATTGTATATCAAATAATCATGCTTGCGTCACAAAATATAAGGCAAAATTTACATACATCATGCTTTAAAAATGTAAACATAGCACAAACTATGAATAACATAACATAAAAATTGCCTATGGGCTAAGTTTTTAATTTAAATAGATTCATAATAACTTCATGAAAAAACTATCACATTATATTCATTTCATTAATCCCTATGGATAAATTAAGAAAAATAATATGATATTTCAACATGATTAATCATATTAAGATAATGAAAATTCATGTGTTAAAAAATTCATCATATTAATAAGATTGATTACAATCAATGTCCATTCTCAAATATGATCCGGATGCTCTTAATATATAATTTAACTAATTAAAGATGATGTGGCTATTCTCTAATTAATTAAAAAATATATGGATCACTAGATATTTAATTTCATGCATAAATTATTCACAAAATGCATATAAAGCAAAATAATAATATAACACTACCAATGGCAAAACAATAAGTACCTTAACCAATGGCAAAACAATAAATTATTCACTGAGGGGGAAAAATGTAAATTTAAATGGCAATGGGCAAAATTGTAAATTTAAATGGCAATGGGCAAAATTGTAAATATAACAAGAGGGTCCGCGGGCATGTAGCACTCATGCCCCTCTTCACAGCGTGGGTGCATGCACCTAGCAATTACGCGCACATGGCCACATGCGCTTGGCAATTGCGTGCGCATGGCGCCCACGTGCTTAGCATTTGCGCTCATGCGTGGCTATGTGCCTTCTTCCTCTGCAAGTAGAAGCCATTTCTTCACTGTTTTTTGCCGTCTCCACCGTACTTTCGATGAATGGGTCTCCTCCAATAACCAATTTCAAACCAAAATAATTAGTGGATGTCAAAGAACACATCGGCACAACCACATGGACCCAAAAATCAGTAAAAGCGACTAAAAAATTTCTCTAAACCCAGCAAAATTCCCCTTTGTGCAAACCCTTACTACTGCGACTTCTACCACTCGATTAGCCTCCTGTAATCACCGATATGCCGAACAAAGTTATGACTATCCTTCCCCCATTGTGATGCAACCGTACTGGTCCGAAGCTGGGTGATGGGTCACCAGAATTTCATTGGAAATGACAAATTTCTCTCTTAACCCTATTTCCGATTTACTGTTCATTTAAAAATCCGAAAAATGCACCCAAAAATTCACAAAAACAAGGTAGAGGCATTAACATACTTTGATACTAAATGTTAAAAAATCAAATTGAAAATTCTACTCATGCTTGAAGAACAATATTCAAGCACAATTAGAATCTTATGCAGAAAATATGATCGAAAAATTAATCTAACCTCTAACTATTGTTTGAATTTGCGTTTGTTGGAAATCCACGGGAATTTAGCAACGATTTGACAATGATTATAGGCACATTCTACTAATGCAATCCCCACATACCAATGATGTATTCCAAATGAGAAGGTATGTATTAAACCTTATGATTGCCCTCAAAAAATGAATGTTCATCATCATAAACCATCTCCCATCAAGGTAGTTACCGAATGAATAATTGTCATGAAAAGGTACAAAGCATGAAAAAACCCATATGTGGAATAACTGTTCATCAAAAATGAAAATGTGGGTTAACATTAATGGTAAGTTTTATTTAAAACTATACCCCAAAAGTGGGATCACATTATAAATATAACATCATTCTCTCCCTTATCTTCAATGAACCTCTCTTTAGCCTAACTCTTCCATGACCAAAGTTCCCTTAACCAATGTCCCTCTCTCCTCTCTTGACTCGCCTTTTTCCTTTAGCCAAGCTTATTAGCACTCTTTTTCTGGTTTTTTTCCTTTGCTCGATCTCCTCTCGTCAAAGCTCCCTCAATCTCTACTTTGTATTTTTTCTCCCGACTAGCACCTCTCTCAAGCGTGCACCAACGACTAAACCTCTCTCTTTGTCTCTCTCAAAGATTTTTTTTTCACTCTATGGCCAAAGCTCTCTCTCTCATCTTTAGCCCATAGCCAACCCCAAAATGGTTTATGTCCTCCCTTCCTCTTTTTCTCTCTCCAACAAAGCTTTTTGTCTCTCTTTACTCAAATCTAATCCTTGCTCACTCTTTTTTCTCCCATCACAAATTTCACTCTTCTTCTCTTGAAACTACATGGCTTAAAAATATCACACGATCAAACCAAAACTTGCACTTGTTAAATTTGGCATACAATTTGTGCCCATGAAGCGTTTGATGTACAAGCCTTAAATGCTGCTCATGATTGTTAAGACCTTTTGAATATATCAAAATATCATTAATTAATACCATCACAAATTGATCCAAAAATGACTTAAACACCTTATTCATCAGATTCATAAATGTGCTGGTGTATTAGTTAAACCAAATGGTATGACTAAGAACTCATAGTGACCATATCGAGTTTGAAAAGCTGTTTTAGGAATGTCCTTCTTTTTTATCCAAAATTAATGATACCCAATCTTAAATCGATTTTGGAAAATACCAATGCCCCTTGTAGCTAATTAAATAAATCATCAATCCTATGCAACGGATACTCATTTTTAATTGTAACTTGATTCAATTGCCGATAATCAATGCAAAGGCACATTGACCCATCTTTCTTTTTCATAAACAAAACAGTGCACCCCAAGGTTTTATCCACTTTGGCCCATTCTGTATCGAATCTCACGATTTTATCCTTTGGCATATTAGAAAGCATTTTCCTAGGATGTCACCCATCTTAGTTGTGCTCTAGTTTGGGCTCACTTAACTTTGGAGTCTCAAAATAAAATTTGTTGTTAAGTCAAAAGGCACCTTCATGAGTTAATTCTAGTTTTTCGCATATATATATATTAGGCGCTCTCTCTCTGTTCAGTGCGTAGTTCGGTTCATTCCTACTCCTTTCACCATCTTAGAAGTCTGCCAAGAGTCGCTCCTTATCTAGACCCTCTAGCCCCAACGACCACTCCCTACCCTCATCAAATCGGATCGTTACAAGCCCACAAGCTCACCTAGTTCATCCCTGAACCACACACCTAGTGGAGGGAGTCCCACTCTAATACTATATTATGGCATTTCTAGATTAACTCATAGAGGTATTGTCTACTTTGTCCCATATCGAGCCTCATGATTTTATCCTTTGGCGTATAGGTAGATCCTTTCTTAGGAGGCCACTTATCCTAATAGTGTCTAATATGGGCTTGTTTAACTTTGAAGTTCCAAAGTGAAGTTTTGCCGTTACATCAAAATGCGTTTCAATGAGTTAACTCCAGTTTTTCACATATGTATCCCAGGCATGCTCTCCTCTTGTTCAGTGCTTAATTCAGTTTGTTCAATAAAGTATTCTACAATATATGTTTACAAACATTTAAACCTCCCATTGATCATATCTATTGATGATAGACTATCCTACAATAAAGTATTCTACTCATAGCCCCATAACATTACAACAACAAATAATCACGGTCCTATCAATTGTCAATGGGAACAACTCCATTAGGCTAGAGAATATAGTACGTATTAATCATGAAAGTATTAGGCTGCCCAATAATATCTTCTCTCTTTTTGCTTTGTTGAATGTTAGCTTCAATTCATCTTGTTCTTTGCAAGAGTCTTAACAATGATTCGATGGGAGTTGTTAGCACCAATGAGGAATCAATCCCGTTGAAGAGGCTGCTATTACCTTGCTAGAAAGTTAGACTAACCAATATTGTTAGTGTACTCAATACTTGCATGACTTGTGAATTTTTAGGCATGATGGGTGAACAAAGTTGGTCAAAGAGGCCTCTATTACCTTGCTAGAAGGTTAGACTAACCAACATTGTTAGTGTACTCAATACTCACATGAATTGTGAATTTTTTAGGCATGATGGTTGAATAGAGTTGGTTGAGGCCAAAATTCAGCCTAAAACAAGCACCTCTAGCTAGCTAAATAATAGAGTTATCACTTGGGATATTGCTAACAATACATCTACTATTGACAAAAGCATCTCTACTCTTGTGATGGTAACAATCACATGACATGCCGATTAGGGAAGATTTGGCCAATCGGCGAATTTGAGCCAATATTTGAGATTAACTTGGCTACTTCAAGCCAAAATTCAGCCTAAAACAAGCTCACTCTAGCTAGCTAAGTAATAGAGTTATTACTTGGGATATTGCTAACAACACATCAGCCTTTGACAAAAGTGCCTCTACTCTTCGATGGTAACAATCACATGACATGCTGGTTGAGGAAGATTTGGCCAACTAGTGTATTCGAGCCTATATTTGAAATTTACTTGTCAACTTCAGATCCTTATTCGATACAAGTTCTACTTCATGACTTATTTTGATAAAACAACCCCACTTCAATCTCTTATTAGAAATTTCCTAAATAAAAAATTAGGTTTGTTCAATAAAAAATAATCTATATTAGAATATGACTAATTAAAAAAATCAAAGAAAGATCAAATTCTCATTAAAAAAAATGATAATTGAGCACGTGCTTGTTATTTTATCTCTACATTGAATAAAAAAATCATTATATTTTATAAGTGTAGTGAACCATGGGGTTTGTCTCTTGGGTTTTAAAAAACACTTAAATTAGGAGAACTATGGGAAGGTGGACACTATGAATATGAATATAGTGTTGAATTCATTAGATTGATGATTATAACGGTGTCTATTTATATCAATTGAATTTATGTAATAACTTTTTTACCTCAGGAAAATTTTTATGTCGACTCAATATATGCACACCGACATCATAATAATCATTAGATGTGTCGATTTTCACATTATTAACTACTATTTACAAATCAAATCGATGCACCACTTTCTCCATGGCTCGTCACCCGTAGAGACCACGTGCCGTCCCCTCTACTCTCCTGATTCCCACGAAATGGAGCTCCGACAGGACCGCCGACCGCCGACCGCCGACCCCACGATCTCGGTCGGTCTCACCCTCGGACAGGCGTTCGTGGGAAATGCTGCAAAATGAGTTAGCTGCTAGTAAAAACGCATTTATTAGGAATATTAGAATATATAGCTAATTCACGTTGAATGCGGCAAATGTACTCAGTAATAATTTTGAATGGTTGACAAAAGAGAAAATTGTCTGAAAAGGTCTAGACCTTAAACGGGTGCTGGATGAAGAGGATTGAAATGGCTATAAGATCCAAAGAAAAAATTGTGAACATTCCTTTTATGTGTAAGGATTTGTGTGATAAATATGAATTGGAAGCCAAAATTACATAATGGATATTGTATACAAATTATGTTGAGAATCCCTCGTTCTTGAAACATCTCATTGATGCTCAAATGCCGAGTATGTTCATTTTTTTTATTAATGATAAGAATGAGCGCATGGTGCAATTTAAAAAGAATGAAATCAAAGCAAACAAAATTATAGCTCGAAGCATATGAAACTAAATTGCTTAAATCGGCTTCAAACCTCACAACAGTTACTCTTCTTTATTTGTCATGCTAATTCATGATTTAAGATCCATTAGGACAAATTATAAAGCACATCCCAATTATTCATGAAAAAATAATACCGCAATCATAGACTCTCACTAAAATGAATACGCGAGTTACCTCAAATTTTTTTTAAAAAAAGAAGAAGATTACGTTAGTGCATTTTTGTATATTTCCTCTTATTAGCCGATAATTAGCCGGATTAAGTTGATCGACACTCAAGTTTATAAAAAAGGAATCAAGAACATCAATGCGCTCTATTCAGTTAAATTTAAATTTCAACCGTCAGAAAAAGGCCCTTTTTTTGTTTTTTTGGAGTCGTCCCCGTGAAATAGATCTTAAAACTAACCTTAAGCAAATCGAAGTTGAGAGCACAGCTGAGAAGCATCTCTGCTGCCCGCTAGGAAGGAACCGGGCAAGGACGATTCCGCCGAGCCTCTCTGATCAACGGATGGCGGCAGGTCAGGTCAAGACGGAAATGCAGGACGAGGGCCCCCAGACCACGACGCCGGCGCCGGCGCCGGCGGAGCCCGGGAACCTCAAGCTCCCCGCGGAAGGCGGCTTCACCCTGGCCCTGCTCTCGCCCAACTCCGCGTCGAGGGCCAAATCCGACGCCGGATCTTCATCCATGGTCCTCCCTCTGTCTCTCTCTGCCGGAAGGAAGAAGAGAGAGTGTTCTTTCTTTCTGGGTCGTTCTTGTTGTTTCCTGTTTTACCTTGTGGACTCCGATTGAGACAGGACTTGGGTTTTGGTGGGAATCTTTTTTGCTTGCCAGGTCAAAGTGAGGAGGAGGAAAGGCACGATTTTGAAGATCAAGATGAAGGACTCGGGATCTCAGGTTGGTTTTGTTGTGCCTAGGAGAATGCTTGTTCTGTCTTGAAATTGTTACTCTTTTGTTACATTTGGTTGCTGTTAAAGTGGTTGTTAGGTGCCAATTCAAGAATCCTCCCCTTCTTTTCCTTTGAAAAGGGAAATCCTGGTGTAATGTGTTTCTAATTGGGCTTACGGCTTATTGCTTGAGGTTATTTACTTGAAATTTGAAAAAATTGTTCCGTGATAATGAGATTAGCTCACTGTTTGCTTTGTTGGAATGATGAATGTTTGATTTGGATCCCCCGTGTTGTTCCGACTTGTTGTCCAATTGAACTAGAGCAATACTCATTGTTTTCCCTGTTAAGTGAGCGAGAGCGAGTTTTTGGTACTAAAAAGTGGAGAGATCGAGTTTATGGATTAGTTCCTGCAGTTTCCTTCTTTTGGGCTTGTGAGTGGAGTGCCTATGTCTTGTTTAGGAATTGACTATCACCTATATTGACCTAGCTATGCCTCCAGTTCACAACTATGTGATCTAGGATGTGGTTTCAAAATGTCTGTAAGTCATCTGAAGAAGAAATGAGCATGTCAGGATTAATGTTCAGGCTACTGGTTCTTCAGCTCCTGACCTAATTTTATGAACTTTGCTCCATACAAAGTGGAATTTGAATTTTTGAATTTGTCTACAGCCTAACCTTCAGCACTTTTGAGCAGCTGTGCATTTCACTGTTGTTTTGCCCTTTATGTTTTTAAGCCCCAGTTGCTTCGTTGCTTTTGAATTGTCTGACATTGTTGACAACCTCCATTTTACTTCAAATATGTGATTGTAAGAATGTGAAATCATGCTCTTAATAACGTAGTAGACTTCAAGTTGCTTAAATTGAGTTGTGCTGTTAGTGAGTTTGCTCTTCTTACTTGCAGGTGGTGTCTGATCGTTCTCGCAAATCTCTAAGGTCAGTAAAGCACCTTAATTTTATACAGAAGATTCTGCTAATTTCTGATTGTATCTTGTAAATTACCATGTGACAAATGTGGGTTGTGATTCATTTGAAGCTTTAAGAAAAGTAAGACTGCGGTTGATGGGACGCTTGTTCCTGGTGAAGTGAAGTCTGGTGCAATGGTTCGGGCAGAAGAAGTTCAGTCAAACTTGGAACCCACATATCCTAGCTTCGTCAAAGCTTTGGTCCGATCCCATGTGGGCAGTTGCTTTTGGATGGTACTGTCGAAGTGCTGAAGATTTGACTTGCATTTAATTTTGTGAAACAAAAAATTGAGACACTGAAAATTTCTTCTCTGTGGAAAAGGGGCTTCCTGGGGTATTCTGCAGAGCTCACTTGCCAAATAAAGACACTACCGTCGTTCTCGAAGATGAATATGGGAAGCAATACGAAATGAAGTACATTGCTCATAAGACCGGGCTGAGTGCTGGTTGGAGGCAGTTCTCTGTTGGGCACAATTTGCTTGAGGGAGATGTTCTGGTTTTCCAGTTAGTTGAGCCTAACACATTTAAGGTAATCACTTAATTGATGTCAACTGTTTTCTTGATTGTATTAATTGAATTTGATTAAATCCTTATAGTAGTAGAGTGCCAAACGGTGTCTCCTTAAGTGGTGATGCAGAGTGAACTTTGTTTGTGCATGTGAATTTATGCAGCATGTATCTTCTGTTGAAAGATTCATTAGTATGAGGATCAAAATAAGTTTACTCTTTAGGTGAGTTAAATATGAAATATTGAATCCTTGCAGTGATGACATCGCATTGGGTTGTCACTTCCTTCTAAGTTCATTGAGGGTGAAGATTTCAGTAATTGGATAAAACTGCCTACCTGAAGTTGCACCTTGGTACCCAAAATATGAACGGATGACTCTAGAATTTGGCATGATGTCATTCTATCCCGATATAATGCTCTCTCAAGTTTAGGCTGATTTTACATAAACACAATCACCACTTGTCTCACATGATGTATCACGTGCAGATCAGATGAGCACATGGGGTAATTAGAATCAGGGGGTTAAATGATGCTGAATTGGAGTTGGATAGTGGCATTTTGTGATACAGGTCGACAATTAAAAGAATTATGAGGATATTTAGATCCAAACTAAACAAAAAACTAACGATCTGTAGTATTACATGGTTTATTGTGGAACTAGTCACAATTCATGTGAAATATGTTGGTGAAGCAAAATCAACTAAATGCAGCATTTCTCTCTGTTTCTTGTTTGTCACAGTTTCTCTTCTGAGTTCAAGGGAAATAGAGGTAGCGAAAACTTTTTCTAGGAGCAATACAGAAAGTTCCACCAAATAAAAGA
The DNA here is from genome assembly GCA_014182845.1 of Corymbia calophylla. Classification (NCBI taxonomy): domain Eukaryota; kingdom Viridiplantae; phylum Streptophyta; class Magnoliopsida; order Myrtales; family Myrtaceae; genus Corymbia; species Corymbia calophylla. The sequence continues at coordinate 14,692,610 of CM024700.1, forward strand.
AGTCACATTTTTGGAGTGTTCAAAACTTTTTATGCAGAGATGAATAAACTAGGGGTAGCTTCAGTTGACTCATCAATCTGTTAGAGAGACATGAGAGTATGCTGTCCCAAGATTACTAGGCCTAAAGAGGTAGTGTCTTGATGAAGGTCATCAAAAAGTAATTAATAGAAGAGCAGAAAATCGAAGAATCAAACAGCAACTAACTCTGTTAAAATGTGCAACCTAAAATGTTAAGCTAATAGGTGGAAGGAGATAGCATAATATAAGGCCCATATAGACCCTATAGACAAGCGATGTTTGATACTTTAACACCTATATGGCTAGTGCTGCTTCCCGAACCATTCAAGAGGCTGAGACCTGAAAATGTTGACAAAAGACGTATCGTCACAAAATTTCCACTAAAATAAGAATGAGCAGTCTCACCTAGCCGAAAAAGGAGGGAAAAAAAGATAATGATCCGTCTCATTAATTAGACTGGCAATGACTTGGTGCTACTGAGTATTGGGTATGGTGGTAAAGGCTAAGAGTTTCTCCAGCTTGGTGTAAATTTGCCTGGAATTTAACTATGACTTGGTATGTATCTTGGTTGCTTATAAGTACTTGGAAGCAATTGATGCAGAGGATAACTACTGAGTTGGAAATTATAAACTAGTCCAAATAAGAGAATGATGACTATAGGATGTGGTACTTAAAAGGTAATCAGTCCATTGAAAGGAGTTCTGGTTAGATAACTGATGGAGGCAGAAATTGTAGAGATTATAATTTGATCATTGATGGCTAAATGATGGCAGTTTATGCTATGATTTGGTATGTTTTGAACACAGTCTCACATCACGAGGAAAAGAGAAAAAAAAAAATTATAATTAGACTGCATCTGGCCCCATAAAGTTTTAGACCACACTGTTTTTTGAAACTTGATTTATCGAACCTGGGCAAGTTCAACCTGCAATCTGGTGGAAAGGCATAATTTAGGAGCGATCCCTATATTACTGCGCTCAGGGAGAGTGGAATACAATTCTTTAAACTTCCGGTTTAGTGCTGTTCTTGCACTTAAAAGGACAGAGCATACTAGTGGTTTATCCATCTCTGATTCACTAGACTATGTTGCAGCATTGAGTTCCTAAAGTATAAGTTTATACTGCTGGAATCTGAATGAAGCTTCCTTTTTTTCCCTCTTCTTTGCCCAGTGAATTTGAAAGGATTTTGGATTGATAGGGGTTGCTTCTAATGACTGTAAAGCATTCAATTAAGTAGAAGACTATCTAAAAATCTAATCGGGTACTATATGCTGGTCAAAATGTAAGAATTATGATTGAGTTGCGATTCTGTGTGAGGAATTTGTGCTACATGCTATGTTAGTTTTTTATTCGTTGCTTTTTGTTTCTAAAATTCTTGAAAACATAATATGAAAAGTTCCAGCTATGCTAATCATATAAGCATAACAGAAGATGGGATGGCAATAGCAGAAACTGACATTGGTTGGGAAGAGCAGTAATTATCCAGTGCCGGAGGATACACTTCTTGAGAAAAGTTAGACTTGGAATCTCAGAAAGGTTTTCTCTTGACACAGCACATAGATGGAATATATTGGAGAAAATAATGACCAGATCACTTAAGGCTCAATCGTTGGTGGTAAAGACTACCATTTTGTAAGCTTACTGCATTTTGAAAGCTTGAGCCTGCAGATGGCTTCTACCTCAGTTGGGCAGGGTGAAATTAACTGCACATAACTCATGCCATCATCTAGTATAAAATTATATAAGATCAAAAGTTGTTATTGTCTCTATTTGAATGTTAAAAGTGAGATCAATAAATGTTATTATGCCATCATTTATGATAAGCGTAGCATAATCTGCTTCTCCTATTTGATGAACTTTTGTAAACAAATTTGTATGGCACTTGAATGGAAACTCATTTATTATCTGCCGTATCTGTTTGCCACCATAATTTCATTATGGTTCTGCAGGTTTACATAATAAAGGCAGGTAATCTTGCTGAAGTCGATGGGGCACTTGGCCTTCTAAATCTGGATGCCCCTACCAAAAAGGTTGAAGCAGGCAAGCGTTTTCCTCTCTTTCTTCATTTATCTGCGACTTTTGGAAGTCTTTGCTTAATTCTATTGTTTCTAAGCATACTTTGCTGGTGCTACTATGAATGTACAGAAGATGGCACCAACCCTGAAGCGTCATCTAGACAACCAAGGAGGAAGCGAGCAAATTCGCTGCCATTAGCCATCGTGCAGAAAAGAAAAAAGAAGTTGGTTCAGCGAAAGTCAACTCCTAACCCGGAATGTTTAGTGGAGCAATCCGAAAATGATAGTGAAGGCGTTAATTCGGAAGTCTTAGAAGGTTTCAAGTTGTCTCTGCCGGATGTCCAATTTAAGGATGTCAACACTTTCTCCAACTTCCACATTGTGATAGATGGGATGGTTGTTGACTCAGAGCTCTCTGAAGACATCTTGAGGAAGTACTATGAGCTCTGCCGTAGTCAGAATGTGTTTCTCCACGAGAATCTCCTCAAGGGCATCAACTATAAACTAATTGTCGGCACTATATGCGAAACCGTCCACGTGGCTGATGCAGTGACGGCTTGCAAGATCACTACCTCTCGAGAAGAGTTCGAGACTTGGGACAAGACCTTGAAGGCCTTCAAAATCCTGGGAATGAATGTCGGGTTCCTGCGTGCACGGCTGAAACAGCTTATGGAGCTTGCTTTTGAGTCAGAGATGGCTACTGAGATGCAAAGGTACGTTGAATCCAAGAGAAATCGGGACTGCGCAGATGAAGAGATTAGAAATCTGGAGGCGAGGCTCTTGGAATTGAAGGAAGAGAGTCAAAGAGTCAGCACAGAAATCGAGTGCCTGAAGCCAAAAGTCGAGAGCTACGAACTGAAATTCCAGGAAGAAGTGACTGCCCCATGGTAATGGTTCCCTTCTCTCGTGCTGCCTTTCTTGTTACATTCTGTGTTTTATGTACCATGCTTGTACATCCACCGATTAAAAATGTAGGTGTAGGCCTTCATTGTCAATCTAGGAAACATATTTGAGTGAATGTCTAGGAAACTTTTGTTAATGTATGTTAGACTCTCTCTCTCTCTCTGCCTTTAGCTGAAACGTGCGATCGACATGAATATGATCCGTTCACTCAATCAACCAGTACGGCTCTCATGCTGGCCCAAACATGATTTGGTTGTCATCGGTTAGGTAAAGATGACGAGTGCGAGAGGTCCAAGTGCTTGCAGAATCTGAACCCGACATGTCAATTTCAAAAAGCCTGGACAACTTCTAGAACTACAGAACCATATCGCAATGCAAACTCCTAAAAGTTGTCCATGTGACATGACCATCAACTTCAGCAGCTCATGCACCCCACTGAAAGAGGGGACCTCTTGCATCTGCAATAAAAACGATCTGGGCTCGTCAACGTGAGCCACACTCCAAGAAACAAAGAGACGAGCCACGCCTGCCCTTCCACCATCAAAATACAAACATTTAAAGTATCATGGCCATCTATACAGAGGTGGCTACCATGCAACTTTTCTTGCGAAGAGGAGATTCCCGCACACGTTATCTTGTTAGTCTGCATAATTCACACTACTTACGCATGTGAAGTGCTCATCGAAATGCACGAATAAGATCAGTGTTCCTGAGTAAGACATGACAATCCTACATAGTGGTGCTAGGAACGATTGGTACCAGGGTGATCGATTCTCATCATAAAACCAAGAATCAGACCTGGCTGGATCGGTTTGTGGCTCATGGAATTGGGAATCAACCCTGTCCACCTGCGAATCGAACTGGATCAGATTGGTCCATGGTTTGTGGAATTGGGAACCGACCTTGTCCACCTGGGAATTGGCTTGGTTGGCTGTTTAGTTTTTCTGTTTTTTCTCTACAAACGCACAATTTTTGTAATGCTACACTCTGGGCAGTCACGTAACCGGTATGTTATTGGAGGCTATCAAACGGAGCCTCTTCGTCGGTCAACATGGCAAGTACTTTTGCAGCTAGCAATAATTTCTCCTTCAGTTAATTGAAGAAGCTCGGCAAACGTTAAGCCAATTCTCCAGCATAACTTGTGTGAACTGCATCTCCTGACTTTGACAATGTATTTAACTTGAAAAAAGTTGGAATCCGCCAAAAAGACGTTTGGATATATCTGAACCAGTGAGAAGGGCTAAGACAAGGTTTCTATCGTTCCATAGGTGCGGTTTCCACCGGTTTCAAATTTTGGAAGCCGGGTATCACCTAAAACCGATCGATCCAATCTGATTTTCGTGTTGGATTGGGACCGTGCTCACCCCAAGTTGGTGAGTGCATAGACACAATACTCATTACAAAATTTTTGGAGCTTAATCCACGTGAAATGGATTACAAATCGAATTGTTACCTAATTATGCACTGGATCATGCTTGTAACTAGTGTCGCCTTCAAATTCGCTTTGAATATCAGGGACTCGTTCCTGTCCAGCCTTCTGCACCGGAACACAAACACGCTTAAACGAGCGCCTTCCGAAACGTTTTTTCACGACAGTACTTTTGATCATTAGTGATGGTACGACGTAACATTAATTTTTATCACATCGGATTCTTCTAGTAACCAATAAAAATGACGTGGCACCTCTTACATCTTTTAATGCTCTAAATCTACATCATGCCTTTATAATGGAAATAGTCTTTTTTTTTAAATATGCATTTTTCCCTTCCATCCGTATAATAAACTGTACTAGGCTCGAAGCATCCTAGTAGCAGCGACCCACGACAATAAATGATCGCTTCCCCTTCGGCATTTTAATATTGAGAAACTTGCATTTGACCATGCAAGCCTGGTCTCTCTGACCGCTCTGACCAACCCCCAACCCAATTTTATGCTTAGCTGTCTCTATTGATTGTCTGGAAAATAGGGCGAAAAAAAAAAAAAAAAATCAAATCGAATTCTGTCGTGCTATCTGATCCTCTCCTCTTCCTCCATTAATTCACCAATTTTGTTTTTTTTTTAATCTTTTCTTGAAATTTCATCGCGCTCGGTCGAAGGGAGAAGACCAGACTGGCAAAAAAAATAAACAAACAAGTAAATAAGAACAAGAAAAGCTTGGAAAGGCCAGCTTGCAGTGAGCAGGTTCTTACGCAAAAAGAGATGGCCACGAACCCGGACCGAAACCATTCAAGTCTTTCTTGCAAATTTACGTAAAAAGTTCACTTTTCGCTACTCAAAAAGAGAAATGGTGAAAAGGGCAATTTCTTGGAAATGTGATCTAGGGTATGCAATAAATTATTTTCTTAGAGATGCTAGATGCTACTGCCCTTTTTTGCAAAAAAAAAAAATTGTATTGAACCGAGGACAAGACGTGGACACAGTTCGGTTGCGCGTGCGCACGGTTTGATTCTCTCTTACTTTCATCCAACATTATGTCTGTACTTTATAGATGTCTTTCGTTACTAAATTACATCTTCCATAGAAATTATTTTCCCCACAAGAATGTATCCCGGTCAAACATATGAAGATGGGTCAAGACCTCCGAATTATAGAATAATATTATACAAAAGAGCAGCCAGGACCGAGGGAAAATAAGGAAAACAGCAAGATGCCAAGGAAAAGGACACCACGATCTCAAAGATTCGACTACTAGAAGAAGCTGAAACGAAACCCAACCCCACTGAACACACACACACAAATCTGTTTGTCTCTAAAATCTTGGATGTGACCTCCAGTAATCTTCATCCGCCAAAAGAAAAGATAAAAGAAAGAAAAGCAAGTTAAAAAAAATATCAGCAAGAATCGAATCCTACCCTCGGGCGTGCTCTACAAATTCAAGAACTTCAAGCAAATCTCCCTACTTTAAGCTACATCTCCATCTCCTCGTCCCTGCAACTATTCGACCCTCCTTCGCTCGTCATTTCCTGCAAGATCCATAAAGACAATGTCGAAAGTGGGGAAAAGATGAAAAATGAAATGAACGGAACCAACTTTTTTTCTGCATTGAATGCTCGGGGAAACCCGTCATATCTCTTAAGGTATCGATTTTTATAAACCTAGCTTGGACCTTCTGGATATATTTACCTGTGAAGTCTTGCCATGATAATGCATGTTGTCAGGAACCACTCCGAAACCAGCAGTCCTCTTGCTACCATCCCAAGAAGCCTCGCATGACTTATCAGCTTTCTTGGACCCGATGTGGCTCTTCCTCAAACCCAAGAACCCCTTCCATCTCCCTGACGCCTTTGGTGGCCTACCAGACGCGCTGCAGCTGCTGTCTTCGTCGCCCGCGAGGAGCTCTTCCCTCAGGGTGGTGGTGGTGCCCTTCCCCGCCGTCGGTTTCTCCTTGAACGGCAAGAGCTTGCCCTTGCTGAAGAGCTCGTCAGCGCTCATCATCGAATAGCTCGAGACAGAGAATTCGAAGTCGGACGAGGCCGGGGCCTCACCGGCGCTCCGCTCCTGCTTCGCCGCGTACTGTGACTCCACGAAGTCATTGGAGAAGGAGATTCTAGGGCCTACTAGGTGGTGGTGGTTGTGGTGGTTATTGTTGTGCGGATCGGAGTTGTACATGACTGTGCGTGCATGCCAGTGCCATATGATGTGGGGGAGAAGAGTCTCAGCGGGACATGGGGCGGGATATGAACGAGAGGATGATGATTGACGAAAATAACATATGGAATTGAAGACAGACAGAGCGCGGTCCGAAACACAATTATTTTTCAAGGGACCCTCTTCAACTGTTGCAACCTACCGAAGTAGATGTCTGTATTTATATCGGAGCCACACAGAGGGGAGGAGAGTGCGTGGAAGGAGAAGGTTTTGTTTTTGGAGTGGCGCTCGATGTAACCTTTTTCCTCCCCCTTTCATTCTTTTCATTCTTTAATTTATCTTTTCAGACTTTCTTTTTTTCTTTTTAGGTCTGGCGAGGAACGGACTTGTGTACGAGGGTTAGGCGTACGATCGCATCGAGAACAAACTATGGTATTTATTGGTCGTCGTCCCGGACTCAAGTTATGATCTGAATAGCGCGTGTCCGGTGAAGTTAGTGAGGCATTTTATGCGCCTGGAGTTTATTCGATTATTTAAATTGGAGAACAGGGTGCATGCATGCATGTTATGCAAGGATGTGATGTTTTGTCATGACATGGGATTTTTTTTTGTTTCAAAAGGGTGGTCAATGGGCGTTCAAACACTATCCCGAAAAGAATCAACCTTTTTGTTCTTTTGCTAAGGTGTTTGTATCCGGGCTACTTGGGAGTATCCGGCTGCTCTTTTTCACAGCAAGAAAGCATCTACATCGTGTCGGAGACCCCTGGAATAGAAATATTTTTTTTTTTCATCGATCATTTATGTACCTAATATTGTTGTTTACTTATCGATCTCGGCTTTAATATATTTATAAGTATTGATTAAACGTATGTCTTATTATCAAAGGTATTTGGGAAATCTCTAACGAAGAAATGTGTTTTGTTTTCTTGCTCCTCTTGTCTTTTTTTTTGTGTGGCTTTCTTCATATTCTAAAAGAAAACATAAGTTTCACAGATGGAAGAAATCAGAGGAACAATGTTGGTTGTTCTAGAGCGGAAAGAAATGGAATCAACTAGCATTACGCTTTTCAATTCCAATTTTGGTTGATGGACTCTTTGTATTCAAGTTAAACACTCAGATCGGATTCTCAGTTGCTTCATTTACATTTTCAACATCTGAAATTCTTATCATGTCCGTCCTCTTTCTGTATCTGTTATTTCTCCATTCTATCATATTAAACACTCCTTTTACATTCGAATTAAGATTCCTGGTATTTCCATTTCCATATTAAGTTCTACAACAAGGCCAGTCAGAGAGACATGTTTATTGTCTGTCTGGTATTAGGTCTCATCTTTTGATGTAATAATTAATATAACTAAGATGCAGTTGAGGATCCGCCTGAGAAATTCGCTGTCTATCTTGAGTCTTGTGCTTGACATTTCAATACTACATCTGGGTTGCTTTAAGTATTATATTCAAAAAGGTAATTATATGCATATATAAATACAGTTCACGTGAGATGGGATGGCGCATCTAGAAAGCAAGTAGATATGTACTGCACTAGTTGATGGTGGCCTTTCACATGTTGCAACCAAAATGTCAAGGTTGGAAAACAAGTTGTATTACTTAGAATCTGTTATAATTGGAAAAACGAAGTTACCTCTTAACAATTCTAAGTTGGTGGTTAAAATATACTTTTGTATGTTGAGCCAACTAGGGATTAAGTTTGAATCTCCATACAAGTGGAAATTTGCAGTACTAAGTCCTGAACCTTGTGATCAGTTTAATTAAGTCCTTAATTTGTATAAAAAATGCAGTTAAATACTAAAATTACGTTGAAAAGCGTAATTTGAGGATGACAATAAGCACTTTTCATGAGACATATAGGCAATTTTAGGTACTGTTCATTAAATGGACTTTATTGCACTAAGCTTCATAAGATTGTTTAAGAGAAAAACAAACGGTTCCAGATACATCAATGAAACATGTGATGTGGGGTTGCGATACTGACATTTACAGGAGGTAGAAAGATTGTTGACAATGTATTGCTTGTCCATGAACTTTTTAAGGGTTATCACGTGAAACATGTCACTCCTGGATGCACTAGCAAGGTTGATATCATGAAGGCATTTGACTCTGTTAAATGGAAGTTCTTGCTTAATCTTCTTGCAGCTATAAATGTTCCTCCTCAGTTCTTGAAGTGAGTGGAGCAGCGTATTTCTACTCCTCGATTCTCTGTTGATATGAATGGGGAGCTTGCTGGTTATTTCAAGAGGTGAAAGGGTCTCAAACTGGGGGACCCTTTATCTCTCTTGCCTCTATGTAATGACAATGGAGGTTCTTAATTGGTTTCTAAATGCGGCTGATGATAAAGGTCTCTTAAAATTTCATCCTTTGTCTAAGACGATTGAGCTCGCACTCCTTTGTTTTGCGGGCAACCTTATGATCTTTCTAAATGGTGATAGGCACTCCTTTGCATCAGTTCTCTCTATCTTTGAGTAGTTTTATCGTTTGCCTGGTTTGAAGCTAAATCCACAAAAGATTGAACTCATTCCAATTGGGATTTGCAGTGATGTGTTACGGGATTTTATTTGATCTCAGCCATTTCAAGCTTGATTTTCTCCCAGTCAGGTACTCGGGGCTGCCGTTGATCCCTGGTAGGCTGAAAGATGGTGATTGTAGGCTTTTATCGGACTAAATTCTGCACAGGCTCGCATTGCGAAACAAAGAAGCTTTTTACATGCAGGGAGATTGCACCTTAATAGTCGGAGTTTTTACTCTCCCTCTCTCTCTCTCTCTCTCTCTCTCTCTCTCTGGAAACTTCCTATCGCTGGGAGAGTTTCTGAGAATGAGGGAAAGTAATAGAAAGGTTCACAACTATGCAAGATTCTCTGGATGTTTAGTACTTTCTTTGGCTATATTGATAACGATGTGAGATTGAGGTTCAGTGGTGGCGAAGCTGTCAAGGCAAAGATCCAGTTCTGTTATGGGCAGCTGTGTGATAATTGGGGCTTAGTTTTGATAGTGTTTTTCCTGCTGGATTGCTGTAATTGGTCAAAAGTGGTCTTTTAGAGAGAGAGAGAGAGAGAGTATGAGGACACAAACTCATTTCGATTAAATGAAGAAAGTTGATGGCTGAATGTAATAAGCGGAGTCGTATGTTTATGTTACTCACTTATTTATTTCTATTTGATTGTGTTAGGAGGTCGGACGCAACAAATGGAGATTTTATAGGAATTTGCATTCCTTAGGGCAAGTTGTAGCAGATTCCGGCCTTGGAAACGAAAACTCTACTTGGATTCGAAAAAGATATAAAGGGCTTTCATTATGCATGCATGACATGTAAAGTTCTCATCTACACAAACTTTTTGAATTATTATCGAGTATAATCAATTCCTATCCCATCATAACCTTTCGGAATTCATTCAAATTCAGCATCTACAAAATAAAACCTTAGTCAAAGCTGGGAGAGACATGAATATCTACCCCCCATCGTCTTCTTTTGGTCCTTTTGCAAAAAGAGGTGGCACATTCTGCCCAGAAACAAGGAAAGAAAGTTCACCACTCTTTGTTTTTTCCCCTTTGGCGAGACACACATGCTTTGTTTTCTAGCTGCCATTTTTCCACAGAGAGAGAGAGAGAGAGAGAGAGAGTGGCAGAATCCAGAGAGGAGGGGGGGCATGCATTAGGGTTTCGTTGACCGGGGAAAAAGTTTTGACTTGTAAGAAATTGGCAGAGAAAGTGAGCTGGCGATGCCAGGGGCCATGAAGTCACGTGATCACGCAGGATTACTGCAGTTGTAAGAAATAAGAATTCCAGAAGGACCGCAAACTGCACGCTTCCACTACGGATGAATTGCTACCGTCCCTTTAATAATAATAATAATCAGTGACGTTCATGTTTGTTAAATCACAACAACACATCAGTGTTGCATCAGTCAGATCTCCATGATCATCTGCAAACTATAGCTATAACTTTATCACATCACCTCCGTCCATTGTTAAGCTCCTAAGTAGGTCCGGCATCTCCGATCGATCCAGGTGATGTTTCACTCTCTTCGATCCATCCCATGATGGTTGCCGTGCTAATTCATCAACATTCTACTACCTTTCTTTTCTTCCTTTGCAGCACCAGAGTTTCTGTATGATGTCCATCATGCACTGAAATTTAAAAGGGTGTGCTAGGCTGGCGATCATGAAGAATCTAGAGAACCCCCCGGCCAAAAGACTAAGTTATTACTAGCTAGGGCTTTCCATCTCTTCCCTATAATGGTCAAAATACATACATACAAACATATACGTATGTACACATATAATTATTTGTTTTACGGTCATATGAGAGCTTGCAAGATCCAAACTCGTGCCTTGTCCTAACAAGGGAAACTTGTATCGATTGTCTTAGTCTGGTAGAAAGCACCTCTTATAAAATACTCATTTGTATTCATTACATGCATTTCATTTTTGTGCCTTACTAGCATAAAAGAGCATCTCTTTTGTGAAGAAAATGGAAAACAAAGAAATTTAATACGCAAAAATACTTTATTTACAGATTCAAAGGAAATGAATTTAGATATATTTAGTGGGATGAAAAAGTTATAATTTTTTAAATTTAAAAATAGGGGGATATTTTGCAATACTATGGACATTTTGGCGATTTTAAATCGCTGTTCGTCTGTTGCATAACGGGAAACTACTATTGAGAATGCAATGAGAGATATGGCGTTCGATGCAAAATCTTTAAAGCCACGTGAAACATGCTCTTTCTTACACCGCCCGCATGGTCAAAACTTTGTTTTCTAATGGTCAACCAAATGGGGACGCGACACGTGGCAAATGCCCCTTAATTTGGCCGCATATCGTGGACAAGGACCAGTCGAAAGAACTGAGCTTTTCTTTTTTCTTTTTTTTTTTATATTTATTTCTTCTATTTATTGATTTTTTTTAATACAAAAGCTCATCGGGTTATCAAAAGTCTCATTAAACACTCCGCTTTCTCCATGGATCGATTACATTGAGATCTTTGACATGTTTAAGTGGTTAGACATAATTAAGATAATTCTTTAGAAATTTTCCTATATTAGAAATAACTAAAATGTTTCTATTTTTGTTTCTCTCAAAATTGAACATATATGTTCTATTAACTATACGTGTCTTGATTGATATATATCAGCTTAGATAATCATCTCATTTTTTTTCTTATCTATTTTTTTACAGAAATAAGAGGATGTTAAAAATATATTTTCCGACTCTCTAATCTCGCTTCTTGTCATTTTTTTTTTCCCAATCAGTCCTAATATCCTCTTATCAATGTTGATTTTAATGTTGTTCATCTCGCTCGATAGCCAATGTTAGATGGTACTATTGTGCATAGTTTGCAAAGCCTTGTCATCTAGGAAAGTGCCATTGAGTTATTGTTTTATCAGCAAAGCCAGTCGCATTAGCGGCTTGCTATTTCTCTTTGACTCTCAGCTTAGTCATTATGACACTAGCCATACAAGACATATTCATTCAATTGTTTTGAAAGCAAAGCCAGCTACATTGACTACTTACTATTATGATGCTAGATGCATTGGTTGCGTTCATCCAATTACTGTTTTAGTCAACAAAGCCAGCCATTGTTTTTGTTTGATTTAGGAACTTTCGATGTTCATATTGGGGAACCAACACAATCACCGCTCTTAGACGAGCTATATCCTAAAATCCACAATCGAGATGTTTTTTTGGATTTTGTTTATCCAAACTCAAGCTAACTTAATTCTTGTCTTTTTGATAAAAAAAAAATACCTTAAGTTTGAGAGAGAGGATATTAGAGATAATTAACATAATTCTCTATGATATATTTTTTTTTATGTTAGAGATAATTTAAATATTTTTATTGATTTTTTTTACACTCGAGATAGGTAATTTTGACCTTCGTACATTTCTAACAAAGAAAATATGTATGTAATACAGTCAAAACTTTTGTATCTTCATAAAGAAGCTTAATGGACTTGAGTAAGTCCTTAAATTGTTTTATCTGAACTCTAGGATGTAAAACACAGAGGTATTCTCACCTTATTAAGGAAGAAAAATATACAACTTGAAACGAGAGATGTAAGGCGTATGGACATTGGCATGTAAAAATAAGAAACGCAGTCTAGGCTAAGTGCCCTTACTAGAGGGACTATTGTTGGCGGCCCTTGTATGTGGAAACACTCTTGGAAAAGAATAGGCTGCTGAAGACAACATCAACTCCGCTTTATTATAAGCCCATGATCTTCCAATAGGCCTTGAGTTGAGGTATTTCTAACAAAGAAAATATATATGTAATACAGTAAGAAGGTGATTTAAAAAATGCATAACGAAGGATTGAAGAATAAAATTTGGAGGAGAGGGGGTACGAGGGGGAGAAGGCTTAATCAAGGGTTCTCTTTTTTCTTTTTTTTCCTTGACCATATTGTAAAGTTGAGACATATTGCGAGATAGTGAAAAGGAAAATCAAAATTACCGTGATAGAGCATTCACGGGAAAATTATCAAAAAAATATTAAATCTATTGCAATTGTGTCATTTTAGTCATAAGTTTTTTTTTGACCAGTTGAGTCATAAACCTTTTTTATTTGTACCAATATAGTATATCCGATCAATTTTGACCTGTCAACATTGATATGGACGTTAACCGACCTACATGGTATCATCGATACCGACATTGATAATTTTTAATAATATTTTAATTTTTTTCGATTTATCTATTTATTTATTTATCAATTCTTTCTTCCTTAACAAGTCATTGTGGGCAAGGTCCCTAGCTTGCCTTGGGCAAGCCTAGCCTTGGTTGGGTGAGACTTGACCTCGCTAGTTGAGCCTCGCCCTCACCACCCCCGCGGCCTCACCTAGTTTGCCTGTTGGGCTGGTTATGGTCAAGCTTCACTCTTTGCCCATGTATAGTGAGGCTCAATACTCGTTAGCCCAGTCGACAGCTTGGGTAAGGCTCGATTGGTGAGGTCAAGCCTCACCCTATCATGGCCAAGCTTCCCAAGGCAAGCAAGGTCCCTTGTTGGCTTGCCTCTGGCTAGTTGTCAAAGGAAGAAGAAAGTGATAAAAAAAAAAAGAGAGAAGAAAAAGAAAAAAAATTTGAAAAAATATCAAAATATTACTAAAATTGTCCACATTAATATCGGTAGTGCCACATAGGGCAGTCAACGTCCATGTCAATGGCAACAGGTCAACACCCAACCAAAATTGCTTGGATAGACTGAATTGGCATGAATGCAAAAAATTTATGATTCAATTGGTAAAATAAAAAAAACTTAGGGCTAAAATGACACAATTGCAACATAATTTTTTAATGATTTTCCCAAATATTCCCCAAGATGCGACCTCTCTCATTACGAATAATTTCAGCAACTTTAGAAGAAAAGGATGCATTTATCTATTATAGATTTAATTATTTTTGTAAGTATATTTCCTATTTTATTTACCACTTTTCTTTTGGTCTTAGAATAAAAACGAATGATTTGATATAGAGCATCAGATAATCCTGTTTTTCTTTGATAAAAATCAATACGATTTTTTTATTGATATGGATCTAAATAAGTTTATTTTTCTTTTTTGATATAAATAGATTAGTTATAAGTAGACTCGCAATGCGTCTATTTGTGTCAAGGGTCTTGGGCATGCTCTAGTGCCGAGCTAGTAGCCTGTAATGTGGCCAGGCCATCATGGACTTGAACCAAAGATTTCACTAAGAAAAAATGGTTATGATATGCTTTCTTAAGATGAAGTTTGTAGATAAAAATAATTCCTTCTATTCTATATTTTTAATTGATGCAATCTCGGATGTTTCAATTGTCAATTCTAGTTTGAAGCAAAAATTTACACCTAAGAGTATGTACTGTGGAATCCATTAGTACCAATAGTCGCACAGGTGAATAGTAAGCTAGAAATCAATAATACGAAAACTTTTTTGTCTTATACATCGTACTCCTTTTTTATTGAGACCAGAATTAAAAAGGATCCGAAACATCCATCTCATTTGTATTTTGGACACATGTATAATCATCAAAGACCGTCGAAGCAACAGTTCCCTGGAAATCAAGGGGCGGGGGAGAGAGTGGAACTATTATTTCGTACTCGGAGCCAAAGTACAATGCCACTTGATGTAACATCTTCAAGCTCTCCCCGACTTTCGATGCTAAGTAACGATCACAACTTTATATTGAAAAGATTTGTCAATCTGAAGTTAACAAAGAAACCCAGAATACAAGAAAATGAAAAGCCAAGTTCACACTTAGGATCCATCACATCACCAATTACTTCGGCTGATCTTCATGTGCAGACGCTGTCGCGCAGAGGTCACCGACCTCTCGAATTCATCCGCATTGTCGACCTGGTCGCTGTTGTTCAAGATCAGCCTTCTTCATTTTCTGGCGGGCCTTCCACCAGGCAAGCCACATCCGCAGGCTCCGGACACGCCCGAATACAGCATACGAAGGCCGTAGAATATAGGTCTCCTTGATTGATGATCGATGATTAGTCGCTTGGTGTTCAAGCAGAAGATGGAACTTGAATTGGCCGATTAGTTCTGCTGTGAACAGTTGCTCTTTGGCTCAATTCAATTTATTTGCAGTGTTCAAGAGAATCTATGGACAGTGCCTCGTACGCTCTCTTAGGACATTTTCGGGTGGCCATAATCTTTTACTCGTTTCTGATTTCTGTGGGCATCTGCCTCCCTTTATTCTGAGTCCATGCAACTTCATTCAGTACAATTTTGGGAACTATATGGGTTTTGATAGTACAATATTAAAAAAAACATATAATACCCAGAATTCTATGAGTTTCAATAAATGCGCCGACTGAATTTGGTTTAGTGCCACATTAGCATATTGATTAGGATCCACATGTTTTGAAGATTTCCACCATCAAGCTCTTTTGCTAGGATACCGAAAGCACGAGAAAATTATGATTCCTTTGCCACGGTTGCTCTCGTTCGCCGTCCCCGATGATGCCGCAATAGGCCCATGTCTCCCATCAGTCCGCGCCTTGTGCATCTCTCTCTCCGCTTAATCTCATAAATCAAGCAAGAGACAGGTTGATTTGAGTAATACTTTAAAAAATGAAATTGATTGCAGCTGATAAAAGGGAGAACCTAAAGTTTGTTAGGTACCTGATCTGCACAAGTTTCATTCCTTGACCATTCATCCGAAATCAGTGACCGACGCTGCAAACTTTCTTCTTACTAAATAATCTGCATGAGACCGAACATTGCATCAAAGGGACATAAGACCATTAGCTTAAAACAAGAGTTCAAGTTAACATATGAACAAATGATTCAAGTTGCTTCTCGCTTATCCTGTGTGCTGGAGCTTACTTCTTTCTAAAGGAAGACGTCGCTCCCCCTCCCCCTCAAATCTGTAACTTCACTTGACTAAGGTTTAGTAAATCTCACGAGATCCACAACACGCATCGTTCCATTCGCGTGCACATAGATTAAGCTCATAAGCAAAAACGACTATGGGGTTTAGACAACTTCAACAAGACGATTACAATTCAATATGAACTGGTCAAACAGAAAAATTACGCATGTTCTTCTATTTTATGTTTCAAACAGTTCTTCGCTGTTCATTTCACCATCCACGTAGTATAATCAGTTTTTTATTTTTTTATTTATGTCGACGGTGAATTTAAATAATTATTTATTTGCAAGGCTGTAACTTAAGCATTAAGGCCATGAAGTACGCAAACAATATGGAACCTATAAATTCTTTTCCTTTCCCCTTCTTCGACGCTTGAACAATTTCCTCCATACATAGGAGGCAATGACTGCAACCTTTGCCGGCCCAAACCTAATATTTCTCAAAGCATGATGGGTACTCCATGCTGTCCACACCCCCAAAATTTACTGCATTTATCTAAACAACTTACTCCATAGATCTAAGCAATATCATCATAGCCCAAAGGAGTCAAAGCTGGACAAGCAGTAGTATTTTCACCATTTTTCATGCATTTGTTTGCTGGTCTGAAACGTTAAATCCCCCTTTCATTAGAGGAGTCCTAGAGAAAGAGCCTGGAGTTGTCCCTTCATTAAGCATTGAGCATACTTTTGTAATTTCCAAGACAAGAGATCGAAAGAGGTGGGGTTCCTAGAAATCTTCAAAACGAAGGGTCCAATGAAGGCATCCGGTAGCACCGGCCTGGAACAAGCTTCCCAATATATTATTTTTAGGAAGAAGGTCGTACCTGCTGTATTAATAACTTTAAATGATTCACCAAGAGATAAGAGTTGTCATATGGAAAATTTTGAAAATTTAAGATGATGCCTTGAAGTAATAAATCAAAAGGAAGTTTACACCCGTTCACATATTCTGTTCACATCTGAGTCTAAAGAACAAATCCGTGAAAGCTAGTACATTTTCGTTGGGGCATGTGCTAGGCAGGACACACCTTCATTAATTACCATCTTAATCCTCTCACGGGCCAATACACAGATCTCGCACAGAAGATGTATCCTTCGAATTACGATGGTGGTGCAAAATACGCGAACCATGGGTTTCCAGGTCCGATGAACATCTCCTCTTGCCCACCTCCGTATGGCACTGCCGCCGCTCGTGGGACGGCTGCACGGTGGTCGACAGGACTTTGCCACTGCTGTGATGACCCTGCTAATTGCCTGATCACTGCCTTCTGCCCTTGCGTGACGTTTGGACAAATTGCCGAGATTGTGAGCAGGGGTTCTGTTTGTAAGTTTCCTTAAAACATGTACATTTGTGAACATGAAAGTTTTCTAAGATAGTTCTGTCTGTTAAAGGGCATTGGATGTTATCTGTGGACTGTTTTTGTGTCTCATCTGTGTGGTCATGTGAACTAAATAGTATACTCTGTTCATTTCTCTGGGTCTGTTAATTGATGTGGAGGAATAACTATGTTCAATGAGCTCAGAATTTTGAAAACTAAAAAGCTCATCAGGTTATTTTTTGCCTACCTTATGTTTATGATGATTAGAAATGTTCTGATTCTTTTGCTTTTCGGGGTACAGCTTGTGCAGCAAGTGGGTTCGTGTACGCACTGTTGGTTCTGACGGGCATGCCATGCCTGTATTCATGCTTTTACCGTTCAAGAATGAGAGGGCAATATGTCTTGGAGGAGGCACCCGTGGCCGATTGCTTGGTTCACTTCTGCTGTGAGCCTTGTTCACTTTGCCAGGAGTATCGAGAGCTCAAGAATCGTGGCTTTGACATGGGCATTGGTAATTCAAAGATCTTCATCTTCTTCAACTTTTTCATTGTGAGAGCTGTTTTCCAATGATCCTGTGCGTTTGCTTTCTCGATAACTTTCTAGACCAATATGTATTTTGGATTCCTAGATGTGGTGTATGTATCTTCACTATTATTTCCTTGCCCTACCCATTGTGATTTATGATCTATCCTGATTGTTGAATTGGCTTATTTGATTTTGAATGTGAAGGTTGGGAAGCAAACATGGACAGGCAACAGAGGGGGATGGCAAATGCTCCCACTGTTATCGTTGGCATGGATAGGTGAGCTGAGAACTAAAAACGACGTGCACAAGGAAGCCTTTGGCGTTTTTGCCACTTCTTCCTCTTTTGCCTTTTCTTTCAGATTATCCATGTATTGCTGTCTATTTCTGAAACTAATATCAACACCATGTTCCATCTAGATGTGTGCTAAGCTATTTTGTCAATGAAGTTGCCTATGTTTAGTTATTTCATTTATGGATTGAGGTTCTCTCGAGTAAAGATAAATTGACAGCTTCTGTTTACTTACTTGCCCTTTAAAATGCCACACATAAACACATTTAATCCAAATTTATATATGCCCTCACTTTTTCCCCTCGTTTCCATTTTCTTTTCAACCTTTTACCGCAAAATGTATCTGATCCGCACTACTAAGAGTTATACTACTAGCAAGCGCATCCTCCATGCCTCGCCACCGTCGACTGGTGACCATTTGCCAAAGGCCTCGCCCCCACCTTCTCCCGCCTTCTCCCGCCTTCATTATCTATCCATCCTTCAATCGGAGGAATTGTGGTTGATTACGGCCATCGGTGTGGTGCTTCTACTAGCAACTTGTGACATCTTTGATGGTGGATGCAATAGAGGTGTACGACCTCCAATCCTAGGTGAAGTACCTCCGCTGTTACGGACTGTTAGAGAGAGGGAGGTGGCTGGTGGTGGTGGCCAAAGATAGGGGACAAAGCCGGCATGATGGTAGCTAGAGGCGAGCGGAAACTTCGATGAGGTGCTTGGGCTGTGACCATAAAGTAGGAAAGAGATTAGTTGATTTGGGTTAGGACATTTTGGGACAAAAGCATCAAATTAAGATGAACCATTATGGAACTATAGTATATAAATTAGAAAGTTAGAGCTAGAGTACCAAGCCGAACTCCTCGATGTGAGATTTGTCTGCTTGTTGCATTATATCCCACATCTGAGTGTACCTACAGCATACTTGGACATTTTACAGGCTTATGCTCATGGCTTGAAATTGTAGATTTGGTTGAAAAGATCATGTCGTATTAACCAAAGCCCAAAAGCAAATGAGACGGGGGGAGAATACCCAGTTCATGGATCTTGGATTATTTGTAGCTCCACCTCTCCAATCTGTGTAGGCGTGCAATCCATCCAATGTTGCCACTCAACTTGTAAAGGCGATCTTCATAAACATGAAGTTTTGCAAAGAAGCAACCTTTAGACATTTGTGCGATGTTATCCTCATGTGAGTCCATTTGAATTATGTCTCCTTAAAGAGAGAGAAAAAGCAGTGTAATGGAAGAAGGAATTTTAGTTTCCTACATTAACACTAAGGTTGCGTTTGGTATGGAATTCTAGTTAGGATTATACCGAATAGGATAGAATATAAAATTCAAAGAATTTGTTATATATTATTCATTGTTTGGTGAATGCAATAATAAAGTCATATATTTTCTTATTATATATTATCAATTATTTGGTATGAAAACATATCAATGTAAATTAAAAAAAAATGTAAACATGAAAATAGTAAGAATCTCATATATTTTACTATTAAAGAAATCACAAATACATGACCGGGGATAACCTTCGCCAATTAATTTATGATTATTACACGATTTAAATCCTCAACGATAAATGAGCTCATTGCAATAAATCCTGAACAATTTTGATGTGACCTGATCCCTTTTTCCCTCTTTCCTCGGCCCACCTTCCTTCCTAGGCCTGACACTATCCTTTTCCTTTCCCCGGTTGCCATGGTGCGTTGTTTGTTCATCTGTGTTCTTTGTTGGTGCGGATCCGGCCTTAATCGGCTCAGATTCCCTTCCCAGTCGGCATATGCTCGGTGTTCAACGAAATGTCTATGTTAGATTCGTTGCCATTTTCGCTGTTTGTGGCCGAATCCTTGCCCACGTGTGGTGTTTACCTTGATTTTCGGCTGTGAGTTGGCTTTTACCGATGCTTTGGGGCCGTTTGCAGGTCGTTTCGCCTTGACCCCTCTCTTTTTGTCGTTTTGGGTGTCCGGCTAAGGGATGTGGCTCTTGGCTGGTCCCTCGGCTGGAGGGGTTGAGGTCAGCTAAGAAGTGGCCACCTAGTCGTGTGTCAAAGCGATTGTGGCGTTGGGGTCGCCTGGGTGTGGACCGATCATTGATCGTGCCGTCTTTCTAGGTGGGAGTGCGGCCAAGTTGTACCTCGGTCGAGTGTAAGGCAAGTGAGCCGAGTGTGGCTAGCCAGGTTGAGGCCAAGCTTTTGGCTTAGGCAGGCTGAGCTGGGGACAATTGATTGGATGGTCAACCAGGCGAAGGCCACTATCTTGGCCTAGGCAGTTAGGGCTGATCATTTTTCGATTTCATATGAGTTCTACCTATAAATTAGAAATTATTCATTGAAATAAGTTCCTCATTTTTTGAAACCTAAAATCTATCCGCATAGCTTAAAACTTGTGATTTAGGAACCTATGACCCGAAACTTACTCTGTCAAAGGTTTTAAGGTCTACATAAATTTTATCAATATTATTAACTGAACGATTATAGTAAATTATTGCTTTTAATAACCATTGCTTGCTGCTACAATTCACTAACCATAACTTATATTTAGACATACGAAAAATATAAAACATTAATAAAGTAAAAGTCTTAGTTATGAAATAAAAACTTATACTAGTGATTCTAGATTATACACTCATCAAACGTTGTGTAACGTCAAGATTGCGCGAAAACATAAACAAAAAAAACATAAAAACTTGTTCAATATTCTAAGTTCTAGATTCTAGATTTCAAGTTGGTTTTTAAGTTCCAGGTTCCATTAACCTAAAACTTGGAACCTACTACATTTCCTAATTTTTAAAACTTGAAACATATCATGTATACCTAAAAGTCGAACCGAACAAGTTCTCATTGGTTTGGTTCTTAGGTTTCAGGTTCCACTTTAGAACCATGCTCACACTAACTAGGGGTGAGTATGGTTCGGCCACCTAACCCTAGGACCAACCCGCACAGTGTTGGTCTTCCATTTTTGGGACCAAGGACCGACCATATTGAGCTTAGGACCAAGGATCGGACCGACCCAATAAATTCGGTCCGGTTCTAAGGTTAACCTAGGACCAACTAGTAATTTTTTTCATTTTTTGTATTTCTCAAAGATTAA
Organism: Corymbia calophylla; assembly: GCA_014182845.1. Lineage (NCBI taxonomy): Eukaryota > Viridiplantae > Streptophyta > Magnoliopsida > Myrtales > Myrtaceae > Corymbia > Corymbia calophylla. The sequence goes on from CM024700.1 coordinate 14,713,725, forward strand.
ATTAATTTTTCGAATTACATATCCATCAATACCGTGGTTTTAACTAAACTATACATTTTAATACATATTCAACAAATTTAAAATAAGGTAACAATAAAAATTTTCACACTAGTTAAAATCAAGAAACCATAAAAACGATTAAGATTGTTCATAGAATCGCAAGATGAGCATTGCTCACAAGTGAAAATGATTTTTAATTAGGGCTTTATTTCCTTCTAATTTACTCAACGACGAGCTATGTCAGCAAATAGAGATAAGCGGCACAAGCATCAAGTGACAAGTGGGGTGAGCACGACAAGTAAGGTGAACATCGAGTGGTGAGCGACTAGAGGTGAGTATCAAGTGATGAGCGAGGCAAAATTGCTCATAAGTGAAATTGTTTCTTTCGATTTTACTTGGTAAATTGAATACTAAAAGGATAAAATAGAAAGAAGAGAACAAGAGTATTGAAAGAAGAACGCCATTTGAGTTAGGGTTTACACTTTAAAATAAATAAAAAATTATTATAAATAATATATATAATATATTATATATAAGGTATATAAGGTCAAGGTTGGTTCGGGTTGGATCAACCCAAAACTCCTAGGATCGATGACTAACTCACACAGTATTGGTCCAAGGATTTCAAGACCAATAACCGACCCAATCCCTTTGAGAACCGGACTAGGACCAACGGGTTTGGGACGGTCCAAGGTCGGTCTAGGGTTGACCCCTGGACCGATGCTCACCCCTAACACTAACAACTAGTGGCCTCACCATGTTTCCCGATTGCAATACGTGTAGAGTCGAGTTGGTCAGGTTGAGATTGGGTTGGGCTTGGTTTGTGGTTTTAGCCGGAAAGGGTTGATCATGTTTGGGCTTGAGGAGGATAGTGGATTGGCTTACCTTAGTTTCTAGGCTAAGTTTTATTTTGTTTTTTTCTTTGGACTAGTCATAGTTCGTTTAGGTCTTTTATTAGCGAGCTTGATTTTGGGCCAGACTCGGCCCACGCATTAAGCCCAGTCTAGTCGAGGGCTAGAGTCTTGCAACCCGAGCCAAATCCGGAGATCTAACCTGGGTCCCTATTTATGGATAAAAAATTAATTAAAAAGTAAAAAAAAAATTAAAAATTTTAAAAATATAATTTTATTTATTTTTTAATTAGGATAAATTTTATAAAATAAGATTTGGAGTAGTTTTCTTTTGAAATGTGCGAAAATTTTTGATAAAAAAAATTATACTCAAAATTGAATAAGCTTTTAAGGCTTTATAATAGGGTTTTGAATGTTATTAGAGACAAATGTTAAGTCGTTGTATTAAGAAGACCTAGTCTTATTATGATAGATTGAAATTGAAGTTTTCGGTGAGGGATGCGTTTATAATCTTGAGATGAGATCTTATCGTATCAAGAAGAACTCAATTGATCCATATAAATGCCAAACCAGTCAACTTATTTTTGATTTTTGAAATGACTATTCAGACCATTTACTCATGTACTGGTTAATGCCAAGTCTCCAGGTTCTAGACTGCTTCCCGCTATTAAAAGTTTTTGAAAAGTTCAATTGCAATTAATAAGGTATATTTCATGACTAAGCTAATAAGTTTCAGTTCATGATGCCGTCTTTCATTATTTCCAAGATAAATAGTTTCTTCAAATTCAATCGTTCTTTTAATTTTCCACAAAATAATTATAAGATCCTTGGTGATTATAATTAAGAAGTCTTTTCCAAGGTTAGTTATGATTTAATGGAAATTGAAAGCTAGCCGAAAGAAAATGCTGTATTTGAAAAGATTTGTACCCTATGATCAATCATTATTCTACGCCTTTTATTATCATTTCACTATCTCTAGCTATACATGTCCGCGCCTTCGCTATTTTGGACGTTCGTCGGAGTTCTCTCCGTTGTCGTCTTGCCCCGTCCCGTTGCTCGTCAGCTCTCGGGCCTTCCTTGCTTCTTCAGCCCAGTCCGTTCTCGTCAACATGACCACCATCACGACGGCGCAGACTCCCTGTGCCGCAAGGAGGCCCATCCAGAGGCCCAACAGGCCCATACCGATCTTAAAGCACGTAACCCCCGCCACCGGCAGCCCAACGAAGTAGAAGGCCACCAAGTTGATGTTGGCCCCCAGAGTGGGCCTCGCACTTCCCCTCAACGCCCCACACACGGTGGTCTGAGGGCAGTTCCCTAGCTCGCACAGCCCCACCACCGGCAATGCCGCAGCGGTCAACGCCAGAATAGCTTCGTCCTTCGTGAAGAACCGGCCCCACGCGGTCCTCGTGATGATCGTGCACAGCATCACGATGAGGCTAGTGGCGACGGCGCAAGCGAGGGCCACTAGGGAGGTGGCCCTGGCACGCTCGGGCCGGGCCGCCCCAAGCTCGTTCCCAACGCGGGCCGACACTGCGAGCCCAAGCGATGAGGGGAAGATGTAGATCAACGCGGTCGCCTGGATCAAGACCCCCATGGCACCCACCGCCTCGGCCGCGTTCGGGAGGACCCCGGCGAGGATGATCATGAGCTCGTACCACCACCACTCCAAGCACACCGAGATGCAGCTCGGGATGGCCAGCCAGAGAATGGTGCCCCACTCCTTGAAGCACTTGAGCGACCAGGCTTGCCACGACTCTCTACAAGTTCTAGAGAAGTAGATGCACAAAACAAGTACGGCCAAAATGATCAGGTCGGTCATGGACACAGCAATCGCTATGCCCTTGACGCCAAGTCTGTAGTGATGAACGAGAAGATAATTGATTGGGACATGGAGGATAAGCCCAAACCCTGCACTAAGCATAAGAGGGATTGTGATGTTCTGTGATCTGAGGTAGATTCTGAGCGGATTGATGAGAGATTGGAAGAAAAGATCCGGGATCACGTATGTGAGATAGACCGCTGCGACCGAGACTATTTCGGTGTCTTGGCCGCACAGGAGGAGAATCGGCTTGACGTAGAGCCAAAGGACGGAGATGGGCACAGAGGCGAGCGTCAGGATCGTGATGGTGCGCTGTAGGGTTTGGATCATGAGCGGCCACCGCCTGGCTCCGCAGGCCTGAGAGGTGATGGCCTCCATGCCGAGGGCGAGGCCCGTGATGACGGAGTACCCGGTAATGTTGGCGATGCCCATTGCGAGCGTGCCTCCGGCCAGCGCTTCTTTCCCGATCCGGCCCAGGAACAGCACCGACAAAGCGGATTTCCCGTACATGACTAAGGCAGAAACGATGAGAGGTAGTGCTATGGCATATAGCTTTTTTATCTCTTCAAACACCTAAAATGGGCAGAGAAAAAGCAAGAAAGAAAAAAGAAAATGGTCAGGCCAGAAACTCAATCTTGAGATGATATCACATTAATTGGCTTTAGTCAACACAATTAAGGAGCACAGAAAACCAAACTGGAAACAAATTCCTTTTTCTTTAATCGCAATTCGCAAAACCAACCTCAAAACTCGATCGTCTCCTTGGCTGATCTTGCTCATTTGATAGATCCACCAAACTTTCTAAATGGGATGATGATGTATCAGAGCTATGAGCGTGACCCAGAAGAGGCGCGCAAAACGTCCCCCTCTCATTGTGACCATTCATCTTGATCCGGAGTTGTTATCTGAGAGTCTTGAGACTTTACTACTCAACACCAAGCACTTGAGGACTGAGATCTTCTTCTTCCTCTTCTTCTGCACACGAGCAAAGATCCCAGCAAAAGCAAGTTGACAAGAGATAATGAAACTAAACGAATGCAACCACCACCCAAACAGAGAAAACTAAAGAAGAAGAAAAAACTTACAATTATCTTTTCCTCTGAAACAACATTAAATTCCTTTCACTCCTTACGCGATCTTTCTGGGATTTCCTTCGTTCAACGCTCCTGCATTTATATTCGAGTCTTTCTCCAGGGATGTGTAGGATTTATGTGAACACATGCAAAGGGTTGGTTAGGATTTCCACGGAAAGCAATGGACGAGTTTTTGGAGAGGTGGCGATACTGAGTATGGGGGATTCATCATTTTCTACATTACATGGCAAATAAAGCCCCTCTCCTTCTTACAAATTTTAATTCTTCTTTTTTTTTGGAAAAGACGATGTAATGTGTTTCTCTCGATTTCTTACTCCATCTTGACCTTCGATTCACATCTCATTCATATCCATCGATGGTTAAAATTAATTGAGACGCAAAACATAACATCTCGCGAGGTGGAGGATCTATCATACTTAATAAGACTCACGAGTTTTATCTCAAGAGTTGCTTAGAACCGATCAACATATCGTCTAAAACTCATTCTACTGTAACACTATTTGAATAAAACTATTTGGCAGATATCGTCGAAATGTATGCTCGAGTTGTATTAGAAAAGTCTCAGATCAAACAATTGACATGATGCGAGGCACTTGGTAATCCTATTTGGCTCGTGATTTATTGACTTCTTAATTAAAGCTCTTCTAATCGGTTCATATATCCTTTGACGAATAAGATATTTGTCAAGATTTAATTTATTCATAATTAAATCAGGGTGAAACTCGCCACATTTAATAAGGGGGCATTGCCTGGCCTGAACGATTATAATAATGGTGGCTCGGTTCCCTGATTCTACATCTTCTGTTATGCACATGTGGCAAGGGACTGCTCCAGGTGCCTGCCATGGAATTTGCATGGTCTTAGCATGTTTCCTCATGGGTGGTATTGGTGTTTGTTGTACCGACACACGGGAGAAAACTTTGATTTTTCCTTAAAATAGAACATTGAGTTTGGTCGTAGGACATCAGTCGAATCACTTGCGAGGAAACCTATAGTAGTTACCTCAGTGAATGCTGAAGAATAGCTCGGTTAAAAAGCTCATTTCAACATGGAGTATTTGATAAAAAAGAAGAAGAAGATTTTTAATCTAGAATCTGTTTGTGTTGGCTAGGTCCACCTCATAAGAGGCCCAGCTAACATTATATATATATATATAAAAAGGAAACGGTTGAAAAAAACTACTTAGTGCGTTTTCTGCAAAAAAGAAAGAAAGGCTGCTTCGTGCGGTTAGTGTGCCCAACATGAAAATGGAAAAGGAGGAGAACATTTGAGAGAGAGTGGAGAAGTGAAGAAAAAAGAGAAATCTTTATGGTCCCGATTCAAAAGCAAGACGTTGATGGAATTGACTCAAATTTGAGTATGTTGTTTGTGAGACCGAGAACTACGAGTTGATGGTTCTCGTTCTTCAAGATTCACCTCCGAATTCTCCATTTGTAGTTAAGATTTTTTCTTATTCCGAATTTGTTGATTCACCTTTGTGGTAAGGGAATATATTTGCAATGTTAATGTTGAGCCTTTAGTGTGTGACTAAAGAATAATATTTTGTATATCTTGCTATTCGACGCGTGGGTCCCTGGAGCGCCAAAACTTGGCATGAGAAGACACTTAATGCTAAAAGTTTGGAAAGATACATTTAAGTGCCAAAATTGGAGCAAAAAGAATCAGTTAAATACCAATGGCGAGAAAATCTGGCCAAAATGCTTACATGGCAATTTTCTGATGACATAAGCTCAAAACGACATCATTTTTTGTGAGCATAAGTACAGCGGGAGTGCCAAAACTTGGCACGGAGGGACACTTAAATGCCAAAAGTTATAAAAGGTACACTTAAGTGCCACTTTTCAAAAAAAATGGATCACTTCAGTGCCAAGTCGTCGGAACCCTATCGGAAATCTTACGTTGCAATTTTTTATTAATTTTCTTGCCTACGTGTTTCGCCGGAAACTGAATCGGCGAAAAATCAGCCAAAACGACATCGTTTTGGCTGACGTGGATTTTAAAAATTATTAATTAAATAATATTAAATAATTAAAAATATATATTATAAAATCGATTTTATTTATAAAAAAAAAAAAAAAAAAAACAAGAGGGGATCGGCGAGGGCCGTGCAGCCCTCGCTGCCGCCGCCGTCGCCGCCCCCACCTCGCCGGAAGGGCCGGCGACAGGTGGGCGAGGGTCGGCAAGGCCCGACCCTCGCCCGGCCGGGCCAAGGGTCGGCCGACTAGAACAATGTCGGTGCAGGGCGGCCGACGGCCCTTGGCCGGCCTGGACGAGGGCCAACGACCCTCGCCGGATTTGGGGGAAGGTCGCGACCCTCGCCCTAGATCTGGGCTAGAGCCCACAGGCCCTCACCGCAGGCCGGCCGGGGCCCGGCGACCCGGGCCGACCCTCGCCCACCGTCGCCAGCCCTTCCCGGCGAGGGTGGCCCGGCGGCGGCAAGGGCTACACGCCCCTCGCCGATCCCCCTCTTCTCTTTTTTTTTTTTTAATAAAATTGATTTTCATTTTTTTAAAATCGACGTGGACAATTTTTTTTAAAAAAATTGCCGAGTGGATTTTTTTATTTTGAAAAAAATGCTACGTCAACAAATGAAGTCGCTAGAAAATGGACACGTGGCAGTTTGGCCGGAATTTTTCGCTGTTGGCACTTAACTGATCCATTTTGCTCCGATTTTGGCACTTAAGTGTACATTTTGTAACTTTTGGCACTTAAGTGTCCATTCGTGCCAAGTTTTGGCACTCCAGAGGTCCGTACCTCATTTTTTGTGCTTACATGGCTAAATAAGCCCAAAACGACATTGTTTTAGGCATTGACATAGCTACACTTAGCCAAAACAACATTGAGTTTGGTCGCAAGACGTTAGTTGGATCACTTGCGAGCAAACTTGTAGTAGTTACCTTAGCGAATGCTGAAGAATAGCTCAGTTAAAAAGCTCATTTCAACATGAAATATTTGATAATAATAATAAAAAATGTTTTAACCTGGAGTCTATTTGTGTTGGCTGGGTCCACCTCATGTGGGGCCCAACTAACATTATAAAAAAAAAAGAAATGGTTGAAAAAAAACTACTTAGTGCATCCTCTGTAAAAAAGAAAGACTACTTCATGCGCTTAATGTGCCCTACATGAAAATGGAAAAGGGGGAGAACATCCGAGAGAGAATGTGGAGAAATAAAGAAAAAAGAGAAATCTTTATGGTCCCAATTCAAAAGCAAGACTTGATGATTTTGGCTCAAATTTGAGTATGTTGTTCATAAGACCGAGAGCTACAAGTTGGTGGTTCTCGTTCCTCAAGAATCACCTCAAAATTCTCTATTTGTGGTTAAGATTTTTTTTGTTTCGAATTTGTTGATTCACCTTTGTGATAAGGGAATATGTTTGTAATATTGATGTTGAGCCTCTAGTATGTGACTAGAGAATTATATTTTGTATAGCTTGTTATTCGACGTGTGGACCCATGAAGTACCAAAACTTGGCATGGAAGGACATTTTAGTACCAAAAATTCAGAAAAATATACTTAAGTGTCAAAATTGAAGCAAAAAAGATTAGTTAAGTGCCAACAGCGATAAAATCCAACCAAAAATGCTTACGTAGCAATTCTCCAGTGACACAAGCTCAAAACGACATCGTTTTGGGTGTTTACGTGACTAAATAAGCCCAAAACAACGTCGTTTTAGGCACTGATGTAGATATACTTAGTCAAAATGACATTGCTTTGTCCGATTTAATTTTTAATATGAAAATTAATTAAATTAAATTCAAAACTAAAATTTCAACACCAAGTACTTGAGGACTGAGATCTTCTTATTCATCGTCTTCTTCTGCACACGAGCAAAGATCCTAGCGAAAGTAAGTCGACAGGAAATAATGAAACTAAATGAATGCAACCACCACCCAAATAGAGAAAACTAAAGAAGAAGAAGAAGAAACTTACAGTTATCTTTTCCTTTAAAACAACATTAAATTTCTTTCACTCCTTATGCAATCTTATTGGGATTTCCTTCGTTCAACACTCCTGCATTTATATACGAGTCTTTCTACTGGGATGTGCAGGATTCATGTGAACACATGCAGAGGGTTGGTTAGGGTTTCCACGAAGAGCAATGGTTAAGTGTTTGGAGAGGTGGAGATGTTGAGTATGGGGGATTCGTCATTTTCTGCATTATATGGCAAATAAAGCCCCTCTCCTTACAAATTTTAATTCTTCTTCTTTTTTTCTAGAAAAGACGACATAGTGCACTTCTCTTGATTTCTTGATCCATCTTTACCTTCGATTCACATCTCATTCATATCCATCGATGGTTAAAATCAATTGAGATGCAAAACAGAACATCTCGCGAGGTGGAAGATCTATTGTACTTAATAAGACTCACAAGTTTTATCCCCGAAGTTGTTTAGAACCGGTCAACATATCATGAAAAATTCATTCTACTATAACACTATTTGAATAAAACTATTTGGCACATATCGTTGAAATGCATGCTCGAGCTGTGTTAGAAAAATCCCAGATCATAAAATTGAAGTGATGTGAGGAACTTGGTAATCTTAATTGGCTCGTGATTCATTAGCTTCTTAACTAAAGCTCTTCTAATTGGTTCAAATACCCTTTAACAAATAAGATATTTGTCAAGATTTGATTCATTCATAATTAAATCAGGGTGAGACTCACCACATTCAATGAGGGGGCATCACTTGACGTAAACGATTATAACAATGGTGGCTTAGTTCCTTGATTCTACATCTTTTGTTATGCACGTGTGGCAGGGGACTGCTCCAAGTGCTTGCCATAGAATTTGCATGGTCTCAGCATGTTTCTTTGTGGGTGGTATTAGTGTTTGCTGTACTAACACACAGGAGAAAACTTTGAGTTTTCCTCAAAATAAAACATTGAGTTTGGTCACAAGACGTCGGTTGGATCATTTGCGAGCAAACCTGTATTAGTTACCTCAGCGAATGCTGAAGAATAGCTCCATTAAAAAGCTCATTTCAACATGGTTAACCTAGAATCTGTTTGTGTTGCCTAAGTCCATCTCATGTGGGGCCTAGCTAACATTATAAGAAAAAAGGAAATGGTTGAAAAAAAAAAAAACCTCAGTGCATTCTCTGCAAAAAAGAACGATTGCTTTGTGCGATTAAAGTACCTGACATGAAAATGGAAAAGGAGTAGAACATCCGAGAGAGAGTGGGGAGAAGTGAAGAAAAAGAGAAATCTTTGTGGTCCCGATTCAAAGGTAAGACGTTGATGGAATTGACTAAAATTTGAGTATGTTGTTCATGAGACTGAGATCTATGAGTTGATGGTTCTCGTTTGTCAAGAATAACCTCTGAATTCTCCATTTATGGTTAGGATTTTCTTGTTCCGAATTTGTTAATTCACCTTTGTGGTGAGAGAATATGTTTGTAATGTTGATATTGAGCCTCTAGTATATAACTAGAGAATAATATTTTGTATATCTTGCTATTCAACATGTAGACCCTTAAAGTGCTAAAAATTGGTACAGGTGGATACTTAAGTACCAAAATCGAAATAAAAATAATCAGTTAAGTGCCAACAACGAGAAAATCTGGCCAAAATACTTATGTGGCAATTTCCAACAACACAAGCTCGAAATGACATCGTTTTAGGTGTATACATGGCTAAATAGTAGAGAGAATGAACCGGACAAATCATCATCGGATTCGGTATATGCTCTCTCATACGAAGTTGCCTAAGTCATTCTGGGGTGAAGTGATACGAATAGTAGCAAACTTGATAAACCTTTCTCTATCAGTTTCCATTAAGAGGATGTTTCACAAAGAGTTTGTAGTGAGAAAAATATTTCCTATAATCATCTAAAAGTATTCGCTTAGCAAGCATTTGTGCATGTTTCAAAAGATGAAAGGTCCAAGCTTGATGACAAGTCTAAACAATGTATTTTCTTGGGTTACGGACATAAAGAGTTCGGCTATAAATTATGGGACTCAATTGCAAAGAAAGTTATTAGAAACCGAGATGTGGTGTTTATAAAGAATCAAACCATTAAAGACATGGATAAGCCGGAGAGACCAAGGAATATAGCTCAACATTCAATTAGTTTCAGCCCAAATCCTCCTTATGTAGGTGGCAATCATAGGGGAAAGTACATAAGAATCATAGAAATCATGAAAATGGTGAGTCCTCTCATAATGTCAATTCTTCGATTGAGTCAGGAGAATAAATTAAGCCATAACAATTAGTTGAGCAAGAGCAACCCGTTGAGCCAATTGAGACAGTTGAGCAAGAACAGTGAGTCTTACCTCAAGTTACAAGATCTGAAAGAAGCCATAGACCTTCACAAAAATATCAATTGCATGAGTATGTGTTACTCACTGATGCAAGATAGCCAAAAACTTATAAAGAGGTTATGTAATGTAATCAAAAGAATAAGTGGCATAAAGCCTTGCAAGAAGAGCTCAAATCCTTGCATAAGAACTACACATTAAATTATTGAAGTTACCTAAGGGTAAGAGAACACTTACAAATAAATTGAAAATGGAAGAAAATAAGTTGAAAACGGAAGAAATTAGTTTGCAATCATGATACAAGGCTAAGTTTGTTGTGAAGGATTTTCATCAAAAGAAAAGAATTGAGGAAAAACTTATATGATCTCAAGCAAGCACCAAGGCAATGATACATGAAGTTTGAATCATTCATGGAAGAACATGGATACAATAAGACAAATTCTGATTCTTGTGTATTTATAAAAAGATTCTTAGATAATGATTTTCTCATCCTCCTACTCTATGGGATGACATGTTGATTATTGGACATGATACTAAGAAAGCCAAGAACTTGAAAAATGAGTTGAGTGAAGCTTTTGCAATTAAAGACTTAGGCCCAGTTAAGCAAATCCTAGGCATGAGAATTACTCGTAACAGGAAAAATGAGAAACTTTGGTTATCTCAAGAGGGATACATTGAAATGGTACTTCAAAGATTCAACATGAGCACATGTAAATCGATAAGTACTTCACTTGCAGGCCATTTCAAGTTGATTAGTAATAAGTATCCTACAAGTGAGAAAGAGAAGGAAGAGATGAAGAAAATTCCCTATGTATCGGCTATTGGTAATTTGATGTATGCCATGGTTTGTACAAGACTGATATTGCTCATGCAATTGGTGTTGTTAGTAGGTTTCTCTCAAATTCAAGCAAGGAGCATAAATTCGTTGTTAAATGAATTTTGAGGTATCTCAAAGGGACTTCTAAATTTTCTTTTGTTATGGAAATGAAAAGCCCGAGTTGAGTGGTTACTTGGATGCAGACTATGTTGATGCTATTGGTTCTCGAAAATCAACATCAGGTTATATGATAATCTTTGCAAGGGGAGTCATTTCATGGCAATCAAGATTGCAAAAATGTATTGTTTTGTTTACAACTAAAGCTGAGTATATTGTTATTACCAAAGGAGCGAAGGAACTCTTGTGGATGCGAAAATTCCTACAAGAGTTGGAGTTGGAGCAAGAAAAATTTGTTATATATTGTGATAGCATGAGTGCTATCTATCTTAGCAAGAATTCGATATTGCATTCAAGATCAAAGCATGTTGATGTAAAGTATTATCGAATTGGAGAGAAGTTAAAAGAAAAGCTTTTTCTACTTGAGAAAGTCCATACCAACGACAATAGATCCTATATGATGAACAAGGCATTGCCCATAGTGAAGCTTGACTCTTATAGAAGAAAAGTGGGTATGATAGAACTTCTCACATGAGACGGAGAGGGAGATTTGTTGGCTAGGTCTACCTCATGCGGGGCCTAGCTAACATTATATAAAAACGGAAATGGTTAAAAAAAAATTCTTTGTGCATCCTCTATAAAGAAGAAGGACTGCTTCATGCGATTAGGGTGCTCAACGTGAAAATAGAAAAGGAGGAGAACATCCAAGAAAAAGTGTGGAGAAGTGAAGAAAAAGGAGAGATCTTTGTGGTCCCGATTCGAAGGCAAGACATTGGTGGAATTGGCTTAAATTTAAGTATGTTGTCCGTGAGATCGATAGTTACGAATTGATGATTTTCGTTTGTCAAGAATTGCCTTAGAATTCTCCGTTTGTTATTAGGATTTTCTTATTCCGAATTTGTTAATTCACTTTTGTGGTGAGAAAATTTGCGGCGAGGCCTGACGGTGCCACCGGGCACTGGAGGATCGTGTGCTCCCCCGAAAGGGTGAGCTCTGGTGGTTCCTCGGTATCATAAAAAAAAATGTTTGTAATGTTGATGTTGAGCCTCTAATATGTGACTAGAGAAGAATATTTTGTGTATCCTACTATTCTTTATAATTAGTGAAAGATTTTGGGCGGTCCGTAGTTTTTTTCGGTTGGGTTTTCCATGTTTCATGTTAAATTCTTAGTGTTCTTGTTGGCTTTGTCTACTTATTATTTTCGCATTATATTTATATATTTGTGAGAATATATTGGCTTGTTGTTATTAAGGCTAAGTTTATTTCAGTTTGTCTAGTTTCGGGGGAGAAATGGATCCTAGATTGAATTTAACTATTGGAGAAATTGTTGACCTGGGTTCCCCTTAATAGTTTGAAGCTTTTTAATTTGCATTATTCAGGTGGATAAGATATCAACATTCTTGCAATTCTATAAAGGCCATGAACTTAGTGTGGTCATGATTTTATTAGTGTTAATAGTGTTGATATGTTGTAGAATTTTGATGATTGGTGAATTGGTTGTCGTGAAATTTTTTTCAATTATTGCCGGTCATCCTACGTGACTTATCATCACGTTAGAAATTTCTTACTAAATTGGTTAGAATGACTACGTTGGGATTTCATATAAAGATTTGGCACTAAACTGGCAATATTGAAAAGTTCGAGACTAAATCGGCATTCATACAATAGGTTTAGGAGAGATTAAACATTTTACCTGTGATTTTAGGACCACCTAACTCTAAGTAGTTAGATTCATTTGTCACGACTTCTCAAAGACGAACCACTCAGGAGAAAGCTAAAGGATTATTAAGTTTACAATTAGCTTGGGCTCTCCCAAGCACATACCAACCATAATCTTCAAGTTTAAATTAATATACAAATCGATTTATTTAGGAGCCGTCACTAATCAATTAAGGTCAATTAATAGGAGCATACTTTATTATATAAACCATAAATTCAAAGATTTCAAGGACTTGATTACATGAAATTACCGTAACGTTCTTTTGGTACCTTTTCTATTTTATTTTTAAAAATATTTTGCAGGCAACTTGGATTAATTTTAAACCTAGTCACTAACATGTAAGAGGTGATCATGTAAGTGTACAACCATTCAAGTAACTCTCGATAATCAAAGCATTAAATAAATTAATTACTAGAAAGAACAAGTATTCAAACACCTCAAGCCAATTAATTAAAACTAAATAAATGCTATACCTAGCCTACCATTTTTTTTAATCTAATTATGCAATTATAATTTTTTTTTGGTTTTTTATTTTTAATAATGAAATATATGCAATGCAAGTAATGCAAACTTACTCTAAATTATATATATATGCTACTAATTTAACATGACATGAATAATGCTATCTATATGGCTATAATGACAAATAACATGAACTATTCTAAGGTGATATACAATTCTAAATATGAGTACGTTTATTTCGTGAAAATTATTTTATGGAAAAATTTCTTTCTCATATTTTGATGTTTGGTTCGCTTAAAAAAGGAGTCAATGAAAAATGTTTTTCGAGTCAATGAAAAATGTTTTCCTACCAAGGTTTAGATTCTAGGAAACGATTTCTCCTTTAAGGCTCCGTTCGTTTTACGGAAAATGTTAATTCTCTGGAAAATATTTTTCATGAAGCTATTTTCCAGGAAAACGTAATTATTTTCCAGTGTTCGGGTGAAACTTGATTTTGAAGTGGAAAATATTTTCCGTTGTTCACTTAGAAAAATATTTTACTTTATAAACTCTTTTCAATAGATTTTTTATTATTTTATTATTTAAATCGTTATTTATTATTTTTTAAAATTGATTATTAATTTATTTTTTTCTTTTTCTTTTTTGTGTTCTCTCCTTCCTTGGCCGGTCGCCGGCCGGCCACGCCTCGAGCTCGCCCGATCAGCTCACTGGTGAGGCGAGCTCGAGGCGGTGAGGCTCGGGCCTCGCTAGATTGGCGACGCCCAAGCTTCGCCAGACAGCGGCGAGGCTCGGGGTCGGGCCTCGCTAGATCGGCGACGCTCGGGCGTTGCCGATCTGCAAGGCCTAAGCCTCACCACTATCTGCGAGGCCCAAGCGTCGCCGATCTGGCAAGGCCCGAGCCTCGCCGCCGTCTAGTGAGGCCAGATCAGCGAGCTCGGCTTGCCTGTCGTTGGTCGCTGGTCGTTGTTGTGGCAGTGACCGGCTGAAAAAGAAAAACAGCAAAAAGAAAGAAACAAAAAAAAGAAAAAGAAAAAAGTAATAAAAAATCGATTTTATTAAAAAATAACAAAAAATTCGAATTTATGAAAACAAAATTGATTTAAAAAATAAAAAAGAAGAAGTGTGGACTAATAGGGGGTGTGAGATAGGAGAGAGTGGATGTGGAAAATGTTTTCCTCAACTTGAAAAGTGGAAAACATTTTCCCTCACTTTAGAAGACTTTTTTTCCTTCATGGAAAATGTTTTCCCCAATGAATTTATTTTCCGTGAAACGAACGTTGGAAAATCCGGAAAACATTTTCCTGAAAGTTATTTTTCGTGAAATGAACAAAGCCAAAGAATGGGAAAATGTTTTTAGTCTTAGGGCACTTGATTAATGAAATTTTTATTCTTATAAAATAATTTTTCTAAAAGAATCTTATTTTATTTTATTTTTAAATTTTATTTTTTATTATTTTTTCTTTTCTTTTCTTTTTTCTTCTTTTCTCTTTTTTTCTTTTCCTTCTCTTTCTTCCCCTTCTTCCTCTGTTGTCACCAATTGTTAGCAGCTTGGCAAGTAGTCAAGACGCGAATTGACAAGCTTGAGGCTCCATTGATTAGGCAAGCCCAAACTCCATTGAGGTTGGTGAGCTCGAGCTCACCAACCCAAGTTCCGTCAAGGTTGGCGAGCTTGTGGCTCACCCGATCTTGGCAAGCCAAAGCTTACTAGTAGCAATGAAGGAAGGGAGAAAAAGAAAAGGAAAGAAAATAAAAGAGAGACAAAGAAAATTAAAACATAATTACAAATTAGATTTTTTGAAAAAATAAAAAATAAAAAAAGAGAAAAAAAAAAAATTAATTTTTTGATTTTTTAGATTAAAATAATAAAATTAGAAAATTCAAACTTTTTTTTTTTGCTTGAAATAAATTTGTGAGATTGAAATCATTTTCCAATAATATCCAAACATTAGAAAACATTTTCAACCATATATTATTAAACAAAGGAAAACTAATTGTAATTCTAGAAAATATTTTACTGAAAAGCATTTTCCTGTATCATTAAGTTTTCTTTAAAACAAATGCACCTTGAACAAACTTACAAGCAATTAGTAAATGACAAGGAAAATATGACATGAAATTGATGTGAAACATGATGCAACCAAAATCTAAATGATATGCACATGTTTTTATTTTTTCTTCTAGATTCAAAATATGAAAGATTATCTAAAGATTATCCAGTTCAAATAGGAAATAATTTGGATTAAACACTACTCTAACTTGGAATAATAGCCTAAATTACTAGATATTATCTAAACATGAACATTATCTAGGAAACTTATCTAATCTATCATGCAATGCAATTATTATATTTTTCAAACAAGACAGTTAGTGAAGCAATAGGGCAAGCTCAAAATCACCAAATATATCCATTCAACTCAATATTAGAAACAAACAAACTGACGACCTGATCTTAATGCCTAAAGTTTAAATTACCGGTTCTGTGCAATCCATTAGTGCAATAGGACAAGCTCAAAATGACCAAATATATCCATTCTATGAACAAAATCAAGGTAAGGCCACTGATAATAATGGATTTCACTTGAAATAGAAAACGCAAAAAAGAAAAAATGAGTTTCACATGATCTAATATTATGATGATGACCAATTCTAGGGCTCGGTTCAGCAAATGCTTTTTTCTTGCAATCCTGCAGGTGCCTGCGGTGGAATGTGAATGGGGACATCGGGTTCTTTTAAGGGTGGTTCGTGTCCTTAAGAGAAGATCATTGAGCATTGATGTAAGGAAGTAAGTTGAAACTCTCGTAATCATATGAGCTTAATCAGATGTCAGAGGAAACGCTCGGCTAATTCTGCATCAGGAAAACCAGATCTGTGCTATTTCCATTACCTCCTGCCTTTTCTTTTCTGTATTTAAAGCTAATTTTGCCTTGCAAAATTGATATAACGATAAATAAATAAATCTTCACCATATTGTCGGATTGCAAGTGACTCTCTAAACAATTTGAATTCAAGGAACAATCCTTTCATAAATATACGAACTGGAGTGATTGTTGAATTTACTGTAATGTCGAAATCTTTTAATGGCTATATGCAATTTAAAATATAGAAAGGAAAGTGAAAATTGAGACCGCCATGAGGGATGGTTTTCTGTTACAATTTGAGGATGCATTAATACGTCTGTTTGTGCATGAGAAAAACGTTATGGTTATTTGTTACTATTTGAGTGCGAATTTATGAGTTTGTTTGTGTATTTATAAGCGTATTTGCTCGCCTTTGAACATATCAACGCAAAAAAAAAAAAAAAAAAAACATATCAATGCAAAGGCTTGTAGGCATGCGCCCTGTTGGTAAAGGGATGGAGGTCGGGTCGGAAAAGTATCGCACACTCATGTATATAGAAAAGATGAGGGAGACAAAATAATGGATGTACGGACTCCTAGAGTGCCAAAACTTGGCATAGGGGGACACTTAAGTGCCAAAAGTTACAAAATATATACTTAAGTGCTAAAATCGGAGTAAAAATGATCAAT
Source organism: Corymbia calophylla (assembly GCA_014182845.1). Taxonomy (NCBI): domain Eukaryota; kingdom Viridiplantae; phylum Streptophyta; class Magnoliopsida; order Myrtales; family Myrtaceae; genus Corymbia; species Corymbia calophylla. The sequence goes on from CM024700.1 coordinate 14,730,393, forward strand.
TAAGTGCCAACGACGAGAAAATCCAGCCAAAATGCCGACACGGCACTTTTCCGGCGATCTGGGGTTGAAACGACGTCGTTTTGGGATGCTGACAAAGCCAAATTAAACTCGAAACAACGTCGTTTTGGCCAAAGTTTTATTTTTAATATAAAAATTAAATAAATAATATTAAAAGCGAAAATTAAAAAAAGGGGGGCAGCAGCCCACCTGTGGCCGCCGCCCATCGTTGGTGGGGCGACTGCGACAGACGGCGAGGGTCGCCAACGCCTAGGCACGGGTCGACGACCCTCGCCGACCGAAGGCGAGGGCCGGATGGCCCTCGCTAGACGCTTGGAGAGGGCGGCGACCCTCTCCAAGATCTGGGCGAGGGTCGCCGGCCCTTGCACAGGCGCTAGCGGTCCTCGCCTAGCGCCGGGCGAGGGCGGCCGACCACCGACGTCTAGGAAAGGGCCGGCGACCCTCGCCTAGGCTAGGGCGAGGGCAGCCGACCCTTGCCCAGATCTAGGAGAGGGTCGCCACCTTCTCCCGACATGTGGCGAGGGTTGGACGACCCTTGCCATCCATCGTCATCGCCCCATCGACGATGGGGCGGCAACCACATATGAGTTGCTGCCCCCTTTTTTTTTTAATTTTTATTTTTAATATTATTTAATTAACATTTATATTAAAAAATCAATTTTGGCCAAAACGGTGTCGTTTTGGGTTGATCTAGCCATATCAGCACTCAAAACGACATCGTTTTGGGCTTATTTGACTATGTCAGCACCCAAAACGACGCCATTTCGACTCCAACTCGCCGGAAAAGTATCACGTCAACATTTTGGCTAGATTTTCTCGCCGTTGACACTTAACTGATCATTTTTATTCCAATCTTAGCACTTAAGTGTACATTTCGTAACTTTTAGCATTTAAGTGTCCCCCTGTGCCAAGTTTTGGCACTTAGGTTGTACTTATGCCCAAAATAATGCATGTCGATACAAAAGCATGCCACCAACTCTAAAATGTAAGGGGTTGAACTTTTCATATTCACTGTAGATTTTCTATGTGCATTTTATAGGGGAAAATTACCAAAAAAAAAACAGTCATAAAAATACCAATTTAGTTTTAAACCCTATTATACTTTGATTCTCAACTTACTCTTAGATTTTGTCCTACCTCTTTGCAAAGTGTGGCAGTTGAACCCTACACTTGAAATTAAACATCTTCACCCCCCTCCTCCCCTAAGAAAATAGGAAATCAAACTTTCCACAAAAATTCCTATGCAAGAAGGGTGGTATTGGGGCAAACCTCAGTAGTTAGTTCTAAACGTTTTAATTGTGTCAATTTAGTTCAAAATCTTTTGACAATATGTCAACGTAGTCCTTCTAGTCAATTTTGGCTAAAAATTAATGGTGTGAACAATTTTTGCAATCTTTTAAAGAAAATTATGAATTTTTTAATTTTTTTCTTTTATATTTTATTTTCATTTTTCTCTTTTCTTTTCTTTTTTTTTTTTTATTGCGGTTGGCTTGGGTTAATGATGGCCTGACGATCCCAGTTCCAGTGAGGCTAGCCCTTGCCAGTCATGGCCTAAGACAGATCATCAGTAGAAAGAAAAAAATTTAGAAAATTTTTTAAACAAATTATCCACTCGAGTGTTGATGACACCACATAGGATGGCTAATGCTAAGTGACCGCCGCATCAATAATTTCCTATCAAAATTAGTCAAAATCAATATATTGATAAATTATCAAAATATTTAAGATTAAATTGACATAATTAAAAGGTTTAAAATTAAATTGGCTGTCAATAATAGATTGCAAAATATTGTGGTCTTTCTTTTAGTGGCTTATAGGTCTTTTTCTAGTCATTTCTTGTGGGCATCGGACCCCTTTTCCATCCTTTATAAGTGGGCCATTTTGTTTACTCACTTTTGTCTATGCATGCGGAGAAAAGTGTTGTGAATAATTGTTACTATTAGAGTGCGCATTTACGAGTTTTTTTTGGCATTTATCAGTGCATGTGGTCACCTTGGACATATTCCATGTAGGGATTCAACTTTGCCTATTCACAAGTTTTCTTTATGCATTTCCAAGTACAATCTTTTAAGTGAGGAAATTGCAGACAATTTTAAGAAAACAAATTACATAAGCATGTACTTTGTTTTCTGTTTTGATGTGTTTCTCTAATAGACACTAAATGATACAACGATCCAGCAGGAGCTTGTTAATGCATGCACGTTTAAGGCAACAGGTTCATCATTTGTCATCCATATTGCAGTAAAGCACCCTGCACCAATCGTTATTAGTTAACTAATGTAAGAAAATTATATAAGATAGGGTAATCTTTAGCCATATTATGAACAAGAAGATGGGTGTGAACCTAAAGTGGAAGCTCATGTAAGTTGCATCTGTGTATTCCACACGACAACTTAAATTCATCATATATATTTGTTAGTGTAGTTTCAATCAAACGAGGTCGTGTTACATTGGCAAGTCAAAGAAGGAAGGTTAAGCCAAAAATAGAGGTCAAAGAAGGAAGCGGATGATAGGCGTAAAAGACAAGGAGAAAAATTCGAGAGGAGATCAATAAAAAATAAAGGGTCGAGAGGAAATCCTTCAAATTAAGAGAAAGAACCACGAATGGACACAAATCATCTCATTTGTGAACGTAAGCATGAGCTACGATGTAGTGCAATTGATGGAAACAAATTTTTTTCTATCCCTTTTCCATTTCTTGTTTTCAACGGACACGAAATAACATAAGGAAAAAAAAGAAGTAATAATTCCTCATCATAAGATGTTTATTTTGTCATCTTATCGACTTTTTTCTGGAAATGAATCTTACCAACGATAATGCATAGAAAAGGACTCTTACGATGCCATCTTGCACGTGAAATAGATCTCTAGGAAGTAAAAGACAATTTTTCAACATAAATATGAACTCTATGCAATAGTCATAAAAGAAGTCTCATTTCTTCCTTATATATTTGGATGGTCGTGTTCACATTCAGGAGGAAAAATGAGTTTCTTTAAGCATTTTTCCATAAGAAACTGTATACCTTCATCTTTAGTAACTATAATATATACAAGTGATATGTTCTTTCAATCCTTTAGTGAAGAAATTTCTCGACGGTTGATAGACAATCAAAATTTTACAAGGCAAAAGAAAAAGAGTTGAGACCGGCACGAATGATGATACATGCACGTGTATTGCCCAGTGAACAAGCATCCGTACATGTGTCTGTGTCTGTAAATGCAAGCATTATATGTTCATTTATAAGTTTGTTTGTACATTCATAAGTGCATTCTTTCGTTTCTATGCGTACAGCACAAAAGCAAGCCACCTACGGAAATGAAGGGTACAAGCAAGGGGGTTGACGTTTGCCTAATCCCTGAATGTTTGCTAGGGTTTTGTATGGTTCTATGAACTTGAAATAAGACATAAATGGCAATATGAAAGACCAAGAAAAGCTTTAAATCATTAAGAGGAAGGACATTGAAGCAGTAGAGAGAGGGCAAAGCAATGAAATAGAGATAAGAGAAGGCAGGTTAGACTGTATTGAGCTCATCCCAGAATCAGCTGCGACACGCCATCAGGCAAAGAAGGACTTTTGCCTTGAGTTTGCTACACGAGGAAAACGCTTGATGTCCTGGATGATAGTTTGATGATTATGGGTTTCACATGAAAAGGAAATCGAGAGAGAAGGGAGTTTCAAGTGATCTAACACAACGATGATGACCAAGTCGAGGACTTGGTTCTTGCAAATACTTTACCTTGCAATCCTGCAGGTGCCTGCAGTAGAATGTGCGTGGAGATATCATGTTCTTTTAAGGGTGCTATGTGTGCTTACGAAAATATCACATTGAGAATTGAGGTAAAGAAATAAGTTGAAACCCTTGTGATCATCTAAGCTTAAGCACATGTTAAAGAAAAACCTCGGCTAATTCTGCATCAGCAAGGTTTTTACTATTTCTACTACCTACTGCCTTTTTGTTTCTAATTTGGAGCTCATTTCGACTTGGACGATTGATAAAACAGGAAAACCTTTGCCAGGACTGGCATTACGAATTTCTAATTTAAGTATATGCAATATTCTCAGCTGTTTGAAATTCAATATGGCCCAAAACTTACATGGCGTGATTTTGACCTCGTGTAAATATCACCACCGATATATTGCCATATACATTATATGATAGTCGAATTCACGTAACATATGAGCCTTGTTATTCTCCATGTCAAGGCGGAGAATATGTTCTCTAACCGGCAATCAAGCTTGCTTTTGATTGGTGGGTTACCAATATGGACCAATCAAAAGCATGGTTGAGAAGAGGATGAAGGAAATAATAGCCCAAAGATAAAGTTTTCATGCTGAGGAAGATTAAAAATCTTGAGAGAAGAAAATAAAAACCTAGTGTCGCATGTCAAGGCGATAGGAGATCCTCATCATACAAGGAGATGACTTTTGTGCATCTGTTACAATATGAGATGCTTCCATTGAGTACCTCGGCCTGCACTTTCCCTCGTTTACAAGTTTGTTAGTGCATTTATGTGCACATTTACTCGCATTTACACTAGAAACACGAGCATTTTGCCTGTGGGGCACCAATCCTATGGAATCAGAACGAACCAAAAGATTCCACTTCCAATTTCTTGGAACTAATACTGTATGATCCGACTCCCAATTCTAGGGCAAAACTAGCGAACCTGCACTATTCAACATCTTAACTTTTACCCATTGAGTCGCCTAGTGATAAGGGAATTGGGTGGGGTGAGTATATTTAATTTAAGGTATGGGATTCGACTTCGATGTTTCATGACGAATCAAAGAGAGAGAGTAGGATAAAACAACCCTAAGTATATTATAATAACCCATAAATTATAAGAAACTCTAACTATTTGACGTGGGATCTTTGGACTTTATTTTGTTTTTTTAACTTTTAATCATCCAAAGAATATGTCCAAATCGATCTGCAAGGAAAGAGCTATGCTACCTTTTAATTACTTTTAAACCATTTAGAGAACAAAAGGTGGAGGACAGGTATGCTTAGTCCTGGTTCAAGGTGAATGAACAACCCACCTAGGAGCCGATCACCCCTGCTAACTGAAACTAGCAGCTGCCTCTTGAAGTCTACCAAACCACCGGATGTTCAATAGATTTTTCTATGCGATTTTCAAGACGCAATTTTTATCTCGTGCTTGGTAGTAAACCCAAAAAACAGGAGGGAGGCCCGGCTAGTCCACCTAGAAAATGGGCGGGCTTGGCTGATGATTTCAGCTCGCTATTAGCAGTTGTGCAAAACTTCTAAGCCTGGTCAATTCATCCAATATATTTTTTTAGTGCAATACTCCAAACTTAAAACATCAAATTGAAAAACATTAAAGGGGAATAAAAGCGGAGTTTTGATATAGTAAAAGGACAACAATACATACACAACACATCTAAAGTAAAATCACACGCAACCTAAACTTATTTTTACCAGTTAATTTGTGGCTGAAAATTGGAAATTGATATGAATACTCATAGTCCATGTGGGTGGACCAAGGCACTCGACTAAGCCCGTAAGTTTGAACTGGGGCGAGCGCGGAAATGGCTCAAGTAGGCTCGGTCTGATTCCCCCAGTTATTAGATCTGCATCACAGTTCAAATGAAAAACGAATTTGATAGATTCTCCTTTATATTCTTTTGCATTTCCTTATAGTCACTAAATAAAACCAGTAAACACATAGGATAAATTTACGAGGCTGTATCTTCTTCTGACTATTCTTTTGATCAATGGTTTGCAACCATGGATGCCGTCCACATTTACATTTTTAGTTAATTTTAAATGCGGGCAACGTGCACAATTTATAACCCACCAATCAGAACGGTGGTTGGAGAAAGTTTCCTTCGATCCAGATTGAAGAAACTATAGCTTCATTTTACAAGGCATGTCAATGAACTTGGATAACAAAAGCAATACAAATATCCTCGGTCGATGATATTATGCTAGAACCACCATGTACTAATTGGATGTGTCATTTCCGAAACTACCATGAATGAGCATTAGAACTCTATTATTTAGAATGGCCTTGAAATAATTAGACATTTTCATTTGAAGTACCATGAATGAGCATTAGAACTCCATTATTTAGAATCTCCTTGAAATAATTATACATTTTCATTTGAAGTGCCTATCGATCCTTCCATAAATACAAGTTGTCCATTTGTTGACTCTATTATTTAGAACTCTTTCCATGGTGGGTGCTAGAACTCTTGATCTTAGAAGTTGAGAGAGAAGATGTATGTGTGTTGGTAGACGCTAGCGTTACATGTGAGTTTGACGGTGCATTTATAAGTTTTTTTGTTCATTTATGAGTGCATTCGTGTATAGGAAGACAAACCTGCCACCAACAGGCCCTGAGGAGAAACGAGTAGGGAGGAATTGAAGTTCTGTGCAACCGCTAAATGTCTGGTAGAGGCTTTCTCCTGATAATCATTCGGTTGGAGACCACAAACGGAGCTTATACACCGTGAGAGAGGAATGTGCATCCGCTGAGGAATAGCGAAAAAATTATGCATGGAATCCACCAAAACATGATGATTCAATCTGGTACATAATCTACACAAGCTTTATGCCTCAACTATTCCGGGAATATGCAACAGTTTGGGCCTCAGAAATCATTAGATACAATCTGCTTGTAACCTTGGAAAAAGGACTGCTTAATCAGATAATTTAAAACTGTGCAAGTCCGAGAGATGCTTCTCCCTCCATAGCTAAAGCAACACTAGTGAACGTGCAGACCTCAACAACCAGTTGCAGCCAAAGGAGGTCACATGCATTTTTGGTATGACTCAAAAGATCTTCACAATATCTCCCAAATCTGCAATATAATCGTACAAAGAAACACATTGAACGAAGAATGGGCTTGCTATTTTCCATCTCATACAGCTTACTAGTAATGAAAATGACAAAACAACCCAAATGCAGAACTTACATTGATGGGCATCTCAGCTATGAGAATATTGCTACTTTCTTCCAGGCTTTTCAGAGTCACCACTTCACCCCCAACAATCATGTTGATGACAATCCCATCTGCAGATATACATTTGCACTTACTATAAGAATGCAATAGAAGATTACTTATTCAAATGGTAGTTGCAGAAATAACCAGCTGCCAAACAAGCTGCCATTCGCCTCATATATGTTTCCTGAAATCAAGCACATAAACCGGCATCAGCAATGTACGAACCAAAATTAAAACAAAAGTAATTAATGCAAGCACAAGCCACCCTCTGGTATCTGTTACACCATTACATGTCCTTTTAATTGATGCAAAGTTCGACCAAAAAAGAAAAATCGATGCAATTAAAGGCCCCGAGCTTTCAACTTGTCGCCAGTTGCTCCCACAAATTAGTATCACCATCACATTAATGTGTTTTAGTCACATGCATAGGCTTGGCAAGTTACAATTGCTATTACAGCTTTTCCAGCAAACAATCTTTCACCTTGAATTGCACCACTAGGCTGAAATCACTTTACTCCTCTACTGGAATGTCAACATAATAAGACATTCAAATCTGTGAGTATTTCGCAGCAAAACATCTGTTTCTGACAGTGAACAGATGTTTTTAGAGCTTAATGAAATGAAAATTATAGAAAGATTCATGAGATCAAAGTCACTTTAGTTTCATACAACATCACAATAACAGATTACTATCTTTCTTAATAGTGAAGCTGTTCCCAAAAGGTCTACCCGTTTATTGTCACATGTAATAAGGTCAACAAAAGTCTAATTTAAGATAGAACAAGAATGGTTTTGGTGCTTTTCAGTACAAGAAAGGTTGAGAGTTGATTGCAACTGCTAAAAGGACAGGCTCAACATTGCAATGATCACACATGTTATGATTGTGTTTACTAATAGCCTCAATATGTTAAAACAATGTTGACATCTGATATCAGCTGAATGAGTATAACACACATCTGTACCATGAAACCAGTTCAAAGGACAAAGGCCACAATTCAATCTATATAAAATGTAAACCAAGGAATGGTGCAGCAGAGTCATCCATGGAATTAACACTCAATCAACAAAGGTCCAGTTCCAGACCAGTTGGGGTCTTTCCAATGGACCAACAATGTGAAGGACGCAAGAAAAGCAGAGAGGAAAAACTTCTTGGCTAACATGAAGTATTCGTCGACCCTAGTATTCGCAAGATAAAAGATTTTAACAAAATCGCTTTCTTTCTCACCAATTTATATGTAACCCAGAAGAATGACTGGCCAGAGTGGGTTATATTGAGAGAATCTTCATCCGCATGAGAGGAGAGGTAAAAATCTTAAGAGACTCTCACAATGACAGACGCAAACTACAAGGTGGACATCTAAGATTGAAAATCCTATGGGCTGCACTGTCATTTTAAGGGAGCCCAACCGGAAACTCGACTTACAAGGTTGACAGCTTCTCAATGTCTACAAGCTCATCAAACTTTATCTTGGGCTCGCAGTTTTTCGGTTAGGGAAAGACCTCATGATGTGACTTTCAAAGACTAGTTAGAGGTTCTCGCAAGTGAATACAAACGAGGGTGTGATCAAAGATGCCGCATAAAAGCATTGTCAGTGTTACAGATGAGTTCATTAAGCAAACGAAGAGAAGATGCAGCACAGATGCATGATAGGCCATAACTTGGAGCAGCCATGGCATGTTTTTAACAGTAAAACAACACTATAAACTCTGCTCAGAGGGAGAGCATTTTGTGCCTGAAGGAGAGTGCAAGGCGAAAAAAGCAACGTTATTTGATATTGGGAAATGAACTTCAATATCATTATGTAAGACTGCACCTTTTTTGTTGGCAACTCATAATTGATCAATACTCTTGCAGAAAGTGGCAACTCCCCAGAAGTTAGAAGTGGGAGGCAAGCATCTGTAACAACAACAACATGAGACTTTGGCTCAACATCTTCAACTGCTTTTATGTCATTTCCAGATTGGACAGCAACACTTTGGTTCCAATGCAAACTGGACTGCCGAAACCCATCCAGAACAAGAGCACGTTCTGCTTCAGCCAGGTCACTGTACTGGTAGAACGAAAAGAGATGGACAGAATGTTCATCAGCAATTAATTACAGTCTAGAAAGACAAACAATTACAAATTGTGAGTTTCTAATCTCGGAAGGTTCAAGATGCTTCCTGGGAAGTATTCAATTGACAAGGAAACTATGTTAGGATATCATTTAGTCGACAATGTTGATGATGACAAATCCTATAGTTGAATCTCTTTTCCTTTTTGCAAATAAGTAATGTGGTATAGTCATGAAGTCCAATAGAGAATGTGAGGAAATAAAGATTCACAACTTAATCAATCATAAGATGACTTGCTAACATGATTCTAGAAGCTGAAATTTGGCTTTTCTAGAGATATAAGTTCCACTAAAGTAGAAGCCATGGATGTAGTAGGAAAATTTCAGTAAAGTAGAACATCGAAGTTCCAATCAAGTAGCCAATACCTATCGATTGCATTTCTAAGAAGAGAATATGAAATGCAGTAAGGTTACATCTAACAGGCATTTCCCAAATCAGATATTTGCATAATGAATCTACCAAAGTTCACTTATCTTAATCTACAAGTTCGTCAAAATTATGGATCAACCCACTCGGAATATGACAAAGCAATGACATCAAGCCTGGACTTTTAGCTGAAAATCAAAATTGAGTCAGGTGGAGCGAAGCACCAGAGAGGCCAGGGAGATGAAAGGGAGATTGGAGACGGCACAGCAGACGGCGTCGAGCTCGTCGCGGGAGCTGCAACACACCACCATCGGCAGTCCCGGCCGCTTAGCCGCCACGCCCAGCAAGTCCACCAGCGTCTCCTGCGAAATTCACCCGCGGGCACGCAAAAAGATCGTCGCTTGGCATTTCAACAAACAGCAGACGAGCAATGGACGAAAACCCAACAACGGGATCGACGATGGGTACCATCTTGAACTGGAGGCGGTCGACGGCGACGTAGAAGTGACGCGGTTGACTGTGCATGGAGGAGGAAAGAGAGAGACGACGTCAGCAATGCTCAGGGTAGAGAGAGAGAGACAGAGAGAGAGAGAGAGAGAGACAGAGAGAGGGAGGGAGAACCTGGGAATGGAATGTGAAGGACATGGGGAGGGAATCGAAGAATCTTCCATTGCATCTATGGCCATCGACTTCCTTTCCTTTCACCTTTCCTGTTCTGTCCCGGACTCGCTTAGAAGAAGGATCGCGTCCGAATCAATACGTTAGATCCGCGGAAAATCAGCATATCGGCTAATTATATCTCGATCATTTTCCATGGTTTGACAACACTAAATAATAATAAAAAGTCGGCCAAAAATATTTCCAGGATCCGTGAAAAATTCATATTTATATTCTAAAGAGAGCACGAGTTCTAAAAATTCATTTTTCGAATACCTTTCGATCACCACCTCAACCATCACAGCATCTTGGACTCATGGACCCATAGATGACTGTGAGACCCCAAAGGTTGGGCTTGTGTTTTTTGGGCCGAAATTCAGATCAAATGAATTATAATGGTTGATTTTGTGGGGCCCACATAAAATTTAACCCAATCAAGTGAGCCGAGTGTAAAGAAGAAATTACCTAAACTCAGGGGTCAAGACCCAAACAAGGTATCCTTGAGCCAGAATCTAGACATTGGCATTTCGACCTTGTATATCGGGAGCAAATCCAAGTCCTCAATGGACTAAACACAAAAACCTCGATTCATATACCCACGTTCCAAATCATGTTCCTTGACAACTAGACATAGGATCACTCGAAAACCCATGCTCTCCCACCAAGTCCCAACTAAGATCGCAATTCCAAAATGGCAGGAATTTGATAGAACAAACTAAGAAAATTTGAAAACAACATCAACAACGGGAATTTGAATGGTTTCCATTTTCGATTTTTGTGGCTTGTCTAAGGGTGGAAAAGAAAGACGTGCTCTGATGTTTCCAGAACTTGCTGCTAGAGGGGACACACGGGATCATATAAGATCTTCCTCTTTAAGGATTCTCCCTCCTAGGTATCGCATTTCGGCGCACCTCCATAAAAGATACGAATTTTGGGTAGGTATTCACTTTTTTGCCAGATTTTCATACATGGGGTCCTAGGTGTCTGATAGGATGAGGAGGCTTGCTCTACTTGTTGCTGCTAATTTGTTGAAGGTAGCCAGTCATAAGCACTATTCATTGAGTAGTTTCTAAACTCATTCCCAGTCTATATCATCTTATTATATTTGGATTCTTGCTTAGTGGAAGAGCTAGAATTTCATTGACCGAGCTCTCCACAATTATGTTGTACAACCTTTGTTCATTCCAGACCCTATCGTCCTGAACAATCAAGTCCTCGACTCTTTGGAGTCTTCTTAGCTGGTCACACTAGATTTCCATCACCTATCCTCGCAGATGTTTGTGGATTTTTCATTTTCCACTGATCAGGGAGTCCCTCTCATGACAACACCTCTACCCACCAACATGCCTTGTCGTCCCCACGATGGATTCCACTACATTCCAGAAAATCTCACATGGGGAAGTAGATTCATTTTAATAATTGACTCCATAGGACTGATGGTGATCACAAGAGATTTTAAGCTTGTTTGCTCAACATTGCCTTATTGAAACAAATGAGATCTCTAAATTTCATTGCCCCCATTATCTTTCCTAATTTTAAGGATAGCCTATTTTTTTTTCCAATGCAATCTAGACATGGAGTCATTCTCTTTCCATCAAAAGAAGGCTATCTTTTGTTCAATGGCTTTGCATATAGAAATTGGGATCTTGAAGATGGACATAGCATACGGGGGTTCTCGGTTCAATTTGATTCCAAGGTGGAATTACAAATTAGACCAGGGATCAATTCCCAAAATTTGGAATTAAGGACCAAACCGATTGGTCCTAAAATCGGGAACCAAACCAAATTTGAAGAATTTATTGGTGTTAACTCTGATTTGATATGTATTCTTTCTTTACATGTATTTATATTACAAAGTGTAGACAATAAAAGTAAAAGATAAAGATACGAACTTATTTTGAGTCACTGATTGATATCAATCTAATCAATCTAAATCTTAAATTGATTTAAGTATTTTCAATCAAATCAATTACACAAATCATATGTCCAACACAATCACTCTACTATTTGAAATTGGATCGAGATAATATTTAGTTCATATTTTATAAAAAATTTTGATGAAAAAAAAAGTGATTTGGTCCGTCCAGTTTGATTTCCCTTTTGAATCGAGAATTGGATTACTCGGACACCGGTTCCATTTTTAGAAATTGGAAACCGAACCGACACTCTTGAGAATAGGACGGAACCAACCGGCTCGGTCCGATTCGAGTGGTTCCCAATTCGGACAATTCGTTTTACACACCACTAACAAAATAGGTTTCAATAATCTATTGTAGTGCTCCAACAGTATTTAATAGTTCATTTGTGCGATCACGTTGTTAACTCTTCCAGTAATTTGGCCCCATCTCTAATTCGGATGAATCGGAACAATCCCATACAATTAGGATAATCACAACCCGTAATCATCTAAATCACCAATGGATCTCCCATGACCATCCCATTTGTCACAGTTGCGCTCTGGCTCCACTCCACGTCAAGATTTGTCAACGCAAGGAAGACAATCCACGAAGCGCCTGACAGGTGTGCGATCATCACCTTTCCCCCTTGGTCGAAACTTAAACCTACTATTTCAGCTTCATGAACTCTTCCTACGTGATCCCAAAACTTCGATCTGACATCCGAATCCGACCCTTTTCTTGTCGTGTTTTCTCCCGCAGACGCGGACAACCTATCCACGAATGAAATTTGCTTCGAGAAGAGACAAATGTAGCGCCCTGCCCCGCACTACACTGGGCCGTCCCATTTGTCAACATGGAAGCACTAACAGATAAAGAAGGAGGAGCCATCCAATCTGAGATCGGACGGCCACGCTCTGATCACCTCATGTTTGACCCACTTCCGCTCTAGAAGACCGGAGCGCCGGCGCAAGTCTCCAAGCTGATCTTTTTCTCTTTAACCTTAATTATTATCGGATTGGATAGGACAACGCATATAATTTTCATATGACCGAGAAGAATAGCAGTACGCTAGAAAATGTGGCGAGGAATAAAGGGATTTCGATTTCTCTAATTCTATTCTACGAAGTACTTTGGTCAATAGAAAATTTTACTCATTTAAACTTTTTGAGAAGCCGGATTTGAATAGATCCTTAAACTACTCAATGTAAGTCTCGTGCGGATCTCGACATCCTTAAATATAAAATAACAAAATGATAGAGTCGAGTACGGGACTCATAAAATATATTGTTCCAATTGTGACTGAATTATGAAAGTATCGGCATGTTAAAATAATAAACACAATTCTATAAGTCCGCTAATAATATATTCTTTATTGGACAAATAGAACGGCCCTCAGGAGTGTCGCAAGCCACCTGCTGCTTCTTGGTGAGAAAAACTATAACATACGGAGAATTTGAGGAGTACCTCTAGAAGTGCTCTAGTCAACCGAAAATTCCACCCATCTAAAATTACGGAAAAGCTTACAAAAAAGAATAATTAAAGTATTAAAAATTAAATTTCGAACATAAACTCCAATCTGTCCTACTCCCCACTTCTCATTCACTCGTGTATTACATGAATCTAGATCCATATGAATTGTCAATTATGTGGACCCCGCATGACGTCCCGACAATTTACGATTCGAGTGGCATTTGTCCATGTGGTGTTTGTAAACCATGCAAGTTTCTCCTTCTCCTCGTTCATGGCGGCAAGTGCATGACCGGCCACTCCTCGAGCTCCTCCTTCCCAAGCTTCTCCCAGAGCCCGTTCACTCCTCTCTCGCCGTCGCGCTCGAGCGGCGGAGCTGCTTCACCAGCGGCATCGTTATTCGCTTCCACTTCCGCCCTCGCTTTGATCATTCGATCAGCCCCGCCGTCGTCCTTTATGTCCCCGCCCTTATCAGCACCGGTGCTCGAGCACTCGCTCGGCAGCAGCTGCGGGAAGTTTAGCTTGGCCCGCGCCCCTCGGAACTCGAGCGCCGCCCTGTCGTAGGCGCGGGCCGCCTGCTCCGCGGTCTCGAACGTCCCGAGCCACACCCTCGTCGCCCTCCGCGGGTCCCGGATCTCCGCCGCCCACTTCCCCCACGGCCTCTGCCGCACCCCCCTGTAGAAGCCCTTCCGCTTCCTGCCGGCGCTCTTGTTGCTCTGGCCCAGACCAAGCACCTGGGCGGCCTTCACGGCGTCGCCGCCGCCGCCGCCCTGCACCGCCGTCAAGGCTCTGCCCGGCGCGAAGAAGTCGCACCCGAGGCAGCCGTCGATCCTGCACACCTGGCACGTGGCCACGTCGGGAAGGGAGAGCGGGCTCGGGGCCGGCTGCTCCGCTGGGATCGGTTCGGGCCGCGTGGGACCGGGCCCGGAGATGACGTGCCTGAGAGCGTTGACTATGGTGCTGTGTTCTTGGTCTCGGGCTATGCCGAGGTTGTGCGATTGCTGCATGTCGGCGAGCGAGAGGAAGCTGGAAAATTTGCGAACGACGACTTCCGTGCGAACGTCTAGCGTTTAAGGTTTTATAGGCGAAAAAGGCCGACAAAGGGCGGTAGGGATAGGGATAGGGAGGAGTGTACACGTGGCGTCCAGAGGTGGGGGAGGAGGAGTGAGTCGGGAGTTCCCGGGGGCCACGTGGAGGGACAGTGGGGGCGTGTGACGTGGCCGTGACATAGCCGGCCACGTAGGTGCGGTGACGGCGATCGCCTTTGTTATGAGATGACGCGTGGCGCGAGGAGGTTCCGTCGTGGGGGTGAGAAGGGGAGGGAGGGGTTCTGAGCATTTAGAGAATTCGACTTCGACTTCGACTTCCTTCGTCTTAGGGGAAGAGATGGATTGGCTGTAGGTTTCGTGTGAAGAATGGCAAAAAGTCTTCGCCCGTAGGTACTTCCACCGCTGACTGCTTTGTCAACAACCTTGGACTGAGGAAAACAAAATGCCCTTTGTCTCCATCCTATTCTATTTGCTCTTTTTGTTTGCTTTCATAATCAATGAGCACAACTACAAAGCCATCAATTGTCCGGAGGCTTATGATGCGTCATAAAGATCATAGGTAAAGTGGAATTCTTTTTTTAAAAGGAAATTTCAAATAAGAGTACGACGTGTCATCGTTTTCTTAAATAAGAATTTAAAATAAAACTTATTTCATATAAATATATAAAATGCTATTATTTTAAGGATTGAAGTGACAAATCAATCTCAAAAAAAATGATTGAATTCATTTTCCTTCATTTGTTTTTTTCATTCTTTTTCCTTTTTCTCTTTTCTTTCTTTCCATAAAAAAAAAAAAAAAAAATTAAAACTTAAAAGAAAACTCAAATAATAATAATAATAATAATAATAATAATAATAATAATAATAATAATAATAATAAAAGCACCTCTCACCTATGGCCGCCGCCGCCCCATTATCGACGTGGTGGTGGCCATGGCTAACAACCTTCGCTCACTAAAGATGAGGGCCTGGTGGCCCTTGCCAAAATTGAGAAAAGGCCATGACCCACTCTCGAATCTAAGCAAGGGTCGTTGGCCCTTGCCTAGGTTTAGCCAAGGGTCGCTGACCCTCACTAAGGCTGAGGTGAGGGCTGTGGCCCTTGTTAGGTTCTGGCAAGGGTTAGCAACCCTAGGCCAAATCTAGGCAAGGGTTGGCCGTGGCCCTTGTTAGGTTCTGGCAAAGGTTGGTGACCCTAAGTCAGACCTGGGCGAGGGTTAGTACCCTCTCTTAGATCTAGAAGAGGATTGATGCTCTCTCCTAGTTTTGGCAAGGGTTTGCTACCCATTGCCAAGGCCCTAATGACCCCATTAGCCATGGCCGTCACCCCATCGACAATGGGGCAATGGCCATGGCCTCTCTTTTTTGGTGTTCTTTTTTTCTTTTTAAGTTTTGTTTTCATTTTAAAGCTTTTTTTATAGAAAAATGGAAAAAAAGAGAAAGAAATTAAAAAATTAAATGATGGAAATGCCCTCTATTATTTGGTGAGGTGAGACATTTCTTTGAGACTGGCATGGCATTTCATATCCTTATTTGAAACATGATCTATTTTAGACCATTATGGAAGAAAACTATAGCACTTTTGCTTTTATTTGATATAAGATCCGCTCCAAGTCCTTATTTAAGAAAATAAGGGCACTACAAGCTTTTATTTGGAACTTTTTTAAAAAAATCCTAAACCTATTATATGGCAACCACTATAGTATCAAACTTTTCAATTCAATCAATTTAATGTTAACTTTTTGATAATTTTTTCTATGTAATCATTTCAGCTAATTTTAGTTGAAAATCACTAATCATTGGCCATTTATGTGGTGCAACAAGTGTTGACATGCACAATTTTTGTAATTCTTTTTTGTTTCTGAATTTTTTCAATTGTTTTTCCTTTCGTTTACTTTCTATTATTTTGTTTTCCCCCTTTTTGTCCATGGCCGATGTCATCAATGGATTGTGAGGGTTGTGACACCCCTTGCCGGCCCATGGTGGGTGAAGTGTGACCCTCACCTGCAGTTTATCACCCGCCATCATCACCAAGACTAGTGGGAAAAGAAAATAAAAGAAATAAAAAAATAAAAAAATTGTAAAAATTGTTCAAGTCAAAGCTATACATATTGGCCATGTCATCTAGATAACTGGCAATAACTGGACCACTGCGTTAGTAATTTCTGATCAAAATTGGTCATATGAACTATATTGAAAAATCATTACAAGGCTTATGACTAAATTGGCCAAATTAAACGTTTATGACCAAATTGATCACCATATAATAGATTTAGGATTACATGGACATTTATGCCCAATAAAGTCCAAAGTCTTTGATATGTGCAACTTACTCTAAAACACAATAATTTTGTACAAAATGAATGGGATGTGAACAAGTGACCATCAATTTTTTTAGCGACTCCAATTCCTCGACCAATTGCATTAACCTTAAGAGTTCTCAAACCCAAATTTATATACACCAAATTGATTAGAGCTGTTTAACATAATGTATTAGTCCATGACTCTATAAAATGTACTATTTCAACATCATTCAATCTATAATTGAGATACTTGCAACATTAGTTTTCATGGAAGAAAGTAGTATTACAAATTTTTTTTAAAAAGCACGAGGTCGTTACATTCCAAAATTAAAAAAATACCCTTTACTTGTGAATTCTCACGAGGTGCATAATATTTTTGAATTTCAGAAATCATCATTCGGACAAACCCCTATAAATCAGTCTGTCATTCTTACACACATCATAAAAGTTCCTGATGCATTAGAACCATATGACATCTTGAGAAGACCGCAATTAGCATAAGTTCTTTTTTAAATTTTTTTGGTCAGACAATTAGCATAAGTTCGAAGGCACCACAGACTAAGTCGTGTCAAATGCCACGTCAAATGCCACGTCGTCGTGTCATAAATTGTGACTAGTAATGCTGTAAGACAAGCTGAGAAAGAGCCACCATTTTGGAGTCTGGCAAGCAAATATCGAGAGAAGAGACGTTGAAAACGAGAGGAAGAACGTGGAAAGGAAAGGCTTGCCAGGAAGTAATGCTACCTCCATTCAAACCCCAAACTTGCCACTCTTCCGGTCATATTAGTTTCTTTTATTTTCCAACCTCAACCACTTTTGCATAATGTTTCCTGAAGAATGATTTAGAGCAAGCAAAGTTTCAAACGACGTAAAAGAAATAAGAAGGGACTGAAATACAAGCAATGAGCAAAGTAGCCCAATAGATAATGCAAAGCTACCAGTTTATGCCGTCTCTGTTAGGTTCGGAAAAGAGCAGGAATCCCGTAAAATTCTTTCCTCAAAATAGAAGGCGAAATTATATCAGATTAGGTTATTCCCGAGCTAAACAGTACCCAAGATTACTGCAACACCAGGAAAAGAACATGCAAGCAGGATAGCCAATAGGGAAAATTTCAAAAAAGTACTTGAAGTGAGCCTATTTTCTCAAATAAGAACCCAAAGTGGCCATTGTCTCAAATGAGGACCCGAAGTGGTTAAACCAGTCTCAAATAAGGACCTCAAATCGCGGGGCAGCCAAATGTTTGCCGGCCGGCAAGCGTGTGGCATTTCTGGTGGCCAAAATAAGGGCAATTTTGTCAAAAAAAAACGTTGATAGAATTTAACAAACCCTAAAAACAAAACCCCTAAACTCTTCACACGTTCTCACATTTTCTTCTTCTTCATTCTCTGTCCTCTTTTGCTTGGAGCACCCAAATTTTCTGTAATGAAGCATGAATTGAAGCACAATAAGAAACCCCTACCTTCGTTTCTTTCCAACGAAGAAGACAAATTTCGAGCAAAACAACATTTTTGTTATTCAAATACTCGTGCGTAACACGAGAGCCTCGATTCTTCGTCATCTTTTATCAGGTTCGTGTATATTTCGACCTACACTCCCGTTCAATTGAAGTCAGTTTCGTTCATATTGGTGCAAGCCATCCTTTGCTCAAAGTGATTGTAGCTTGCTGAAACAATATGTCGACAAGGTGCGGGCATGTGGTGGAATATCACACATATGGAATCAAGGACGATGAAGGTAAAATGAATTTTTGTTTGTTTTATAGTGTTCTTTTTGCCTGTTTTGTCGAATTTCCGAGTTAATGTCTCCTTTTTTCCCGACAAATCGAACAAATGTGTTCACTATGAATTTTTAATTAGATATTGTTGTCGTCGGGGGCCACACGCTCGTCGGCTGGTGAAAATTTGGCCAGCCGACGATTTGAGGTCCTTATTTGAGATTGGTTTAACCACTTCGAGTCCTTATTTGAGACAACGGCCACTTTGGATCCTTATTTGAAAAAATAGGCTCACTTTAGGTCCTTTTTTGAAATTTTCCCTAGCCAATATGAATCCAGATGATTTTATGAAGCATGCCGAACTAGGAAACTGTTCTATTTAACCAGACAGCATAATCTTCAATGCACGACATAAAGAAGCTGTGACAGAGGTAGGTTTAGCCAAGAATACAAGATAGTAGCATCAATCTAGCAGGTCTCAAACCACAGAAGTCCTTCCTTATGTGCACTGTATTTACAAACAGATCACATATATAGAATGCCACACATCCATCACTCTAAGTAAGAAACCTTCAGCTCATATAGAGGTTCACAAACTGGAAGCACTAAAAGCCTAATGGTGTCCTCCCCATCATCTGAATGAATTCATCCATATCAACTTCCCCGTCGCCTGCATGTTTTGGGAGATAAAAGAGCAGTGTCAGAAATGAGCTTCTTTTTGGCAGGGCAAAAAATTCAAGCATAGAAGAAGCAAAAAGTGACGGAATGGAACAGCCTTGACTCCATGAAGAATTACAAGGACAGCAGTATTGAGATTTGCCCTGTACAGTCTCTTGTTTGCAGAATGATGCATATAGAGCTGCATTCTTATTCGGTATTTTGATACGATATAGGGCCACCAACCTAATGTTTTCAGGTATTTGGCTTGTCTAACATCAAATTAAAGCATATTTATAAGGCCAAAGTACCAAATCTGACTAGTACCTATTTGCATCTTCTAACACACCTTAATCAATCCCCAAAAATGTGGGGAGTCAGTGGAGCATCACAACACCCAGTAAAAATCTAGCAATGTTCAAATGTTAACAACAATAGAAATCAAACACCACTCATCCCTAGACATCAATTTTGAAATCAATACATAATTTGTCTGGATCCTCCAGAGGATAGTAGCTTAAAGAAAACTGAACCAGCCTACCCTTTATCTGTTTAAAGCATCTTTTGGTTTTGTCATGCACTACATGAGACAAACAATAATTTAATTGTGATTTTACCACATGTGAACTTGAAGAAAGTTTGCATTTACCAAATCTCGGACCACCAACAGAGAGAAATCTGATATCCAATGTCAAAACTGACAGGCATAATTGTAGAATAGACTAGTTTAAAACAAACTATGGAAGCATTGAACTTACGATCCCGGTCCGCCTCCCCAATCATCTCTTGAATATCAGTGTCTGTGAAGTGTTCACCCAGCTCCCTTGAAATTTTCCTAATATCTTGAAAAGATATTTTTCCCTGATCTCCGAGTTAACACATGTAATCAGAACAAAGAGATGATCACAATACAATGTTTTAATCCAACAGCACAAAAGCTCACATTGTTATCTTGGTCAATAAGGTGGAAAGCTTTCGTGAGCTCCTCCTTTGTGTCCCTTTCTCCAATTTTGGCAGTCATCATATGTTCGAATTCATCATAATCAATTGAACCACTTCCATCCTTGTCTACATCGGCAATCATTTTATTGATTTGCTGCAATGACAAGGAATAATTAATTATTCAGGCATTCAATGATCCACACAAGTAATATCCCATTATAACCACAAGAGAGAAAAGGGAGAGCCATTAAAGGTTATTGTCTAACAGATCATATGTCAGTTAGAAGAGGCACTTGTGCTAACATGGGACTTCTTAGTGCATGCAGGAAACCGCAGAATGCAACAGCAGAGGGGCAAAAAAAGGGAGTAACTTCATTGTCAAATTAGCGTTTTCTCTCCTGCCAAAAATTTGTTTACACACAGGTGAAATGACAATAAGGTGCTAAGTCATGAAAAGCAGCTCTATCCATCAAATTAGTGATGCAGCAATCTAAACTCACCCCAGTAATTTCACATCCAATCTTGGTAATTGCAGCAAAACTATAGTGGAATAGACAGGCCCTATATTCCATACTCAAGAACATGAATCACAAATATCATGAATATTATTCTAATAGTAATGAAAATAACAGAACTGGATATAACAGAAGGACAAAAAGCATTAATTTTGATTCCGCTGTTCAGAATTAACTTCACCATTAAAACCTCATGCCATGTGACATTCTTTTCTCAGAGCAACTTTCTTTCATGCATCAAAGTCAATATATATACAGTATATGGACATGTTAGCACAGTCAAGTTCTTCTCCAACTTTCCCATCTACAGTATATGGGTTTGACTACTTGGTCGACAAGGTATGATACAGTGTGTCATACAATGGCCTCGAGTATATTTTTGGCTACACTTCAGTTAAATGAATCAGCAATTTCACAACCAATGGAAACAAAACCTGATGCGCTCTAGCATACCACCCAAACTGCATACAGTTTCCACATGTGGCATGACCTAGAATGTGCTCAGAAAAATTCAGAAAATGCATGCAAGGATAGAATTTACCTCCTCTGTCATCTCAAATCCAAGCGCCCTGTTGGAAGATCAGTTTAGTTATATTTTTCAATATCAAAGGTGGAAGTATTTGTAAAAGCAACCTTAGCTCATTACCTCATTGCAACATTCAACTCTTTGGCATCAATAGTGCCTGGACAAAAATGTAAAGTTTGATTACCCAGTGGAAAAGTCAACAGACAAATCCTCTGTACTCAAGCAGAAAATTATCTTAATACCTGAACCATCAGTATCAAAAAGTTCAAATGCTTCTCTGATCTCCTGCCTCTTCTGTTGAGTTAAATTATGATGCCTCCCTCTATGTTTGTCTTTCCTAGAGGCTCCTCTAGGAAGACCCGTCTGTTCAAACAGTAAAATAGAATCTCACAATCATGAAATCTACAGATGTAACACATCCATCTAGTGACACAATAGCTGTCAAATCATTAGTTGAGCTGTATCTTAAACTCAAGTATTTGGACATTAGAATCCTTCATGTGCTCCTCAATCATGTCATGCTGTGTTTTTGTGCACGGTAACAATAGAAATCAAAGAAACCAGTAAGGTTCAGGCATGCACTCAAGTTTTCATGCTTTTTTGAGGGATCAACTAACTTCAAAGAGCATGCCAAGAGATTGCCTTTTATTAGAAAAATGGATCAAAAGCAATGCTAAGTTTTTTACTTCCAAGGACAATTACTACCTCCTTCCTTATAATTTTAGGGCGAGTCTGGATAGACTTTACTTTTCACATTTTGCTTAATCCAAACCTTGCAAAAAAAATGCACCTTGAACTTTTTTTTAACCCGTAGCACCCGATACTTTCACAATACAAGAACATGACAAGTGGAAAAACATATAATCCTTTCATAATTTTTCTTTTGATTGGGTTTTCACTCCCTGTAACTAAATCGTCCTGAAGCAGTATGACAATGCGGAATAAGGAGCGGGTGAAAACCCAACATGGTAGGGTAGGACAGGGAGAGAATTTTTGCAAGAAAGCAAAATGATGCTTTTTCCTGGAAGCATAAACATAAATGCCCTCCATGTCTCTAAAACAGGTGCATGGACTCACCCAGGTGTCATAGTTATTATGTTCATGCGCAGTTGAAAGCCAACTAAAGCCTAGATCACAAAAAAGGGATTCAGCAAACGTATGCGAAACTCGTAAAGAGTTCAATTTAAGAAGAACTTAGCAAAAATGTTCTCAACTCCAGTCGACTCAACGAAATTTAACTAGCAAATGCCACAGTACAAATAGAAGAAACAGTGACAACTCCGTAAGGAAAAATATATAGACTTGGAGAGCATCCTGTATGTCCAGATTGCTTAGGCGAATCTCTTCGTCCCGCCAGGTCTCCTCTACAGCCAAACTACTCTCAAATTGAGAGGCAAACGGGGAACTGCAGTGCGCCTCACAAGACCAAAATTCTAGTCCAAATCGGGAGGATTCGACTCCCCCCCGCTATGTTCTCACCGCTGCGCAGCAACGAATCGCCGAAACAACCAGAAAAATCAGGCGATCGACCTCGAAATCTCTCCACCACCACAATTCCGATCAAGATACAATCTCGACCGCGGCCAATGGATACGCTAGTACGGCGACCGGCTGAACGAAAAAAATCTTCCCGGATGCAAACCCCCACCCCAGGACAGCGATACCGACGGTTCCCCCGCGGTCACCGATCCGAAAGGGACAAGAAAGAGCGCCGGAAGCAACGACATCGGAGAACGGACGAGATTAACAGACAAGGTTTGGTTTCCATTAGCAACGAGGAAGAAGAGACTCACCATGGCTTCGTCTCCGGTCGAGCGATCCGGCCAACAAGCTTCGTCCGAGCTCGGAAGCGCAAATCAGAGATCGTGAGAAAAAGCTTCGTGGCGAAGGGAAACTGGAAAGGGAAAGAACGAATCTTCGAGAGGTGATGAAACGAAATGGACGAGTCGAATGGGTGCGATGACGAAAAGGCGTCGGGCGTTTCCAGATCCAGAGCGAACGGGCCCATTAAAGCCCAAGACACAAATTACACTCGGTTTATGATCCGTTGCAAGTGGGGCTGTCCAATTTCCACTTGAAAATTGGAATTTACTTGTCCGAACTGATTCTCTAATTTTTGGAATCTGAAACCTACCATCCAGATCCAAAAATCCATAACCTACCTTGTCACAATTTCTAGAGTCTATCAAAATTTCACTTGTATTCTTAATTGAATAATTACAATGAACAATCGTTTTTAACAACCATTATTTGCTACAATTCATAATTCACTAACTACAATCCATACCAAGATACATGAAAAATACGAGACATTAAAGAAGTAAAAGTGTCATCATGAATATCGCTAGAAATGGAAGCTTAGAATGATTCTAGATTACACATTCATTATTGGATATTATGGAATACCGTAGATTGTACGAAGACACAGAATAAGAAAAACACAAAGACTTGATCCAAATTCTAGGTTCTAGATTTCAAATTCCAAATAGATTGTGGGGGAATTGGTTCTATAATTTTTGGAACCTACAACCCATCCAAGATACCATGGAACTCTGAATTGGACCGATGGAAACTGGTCGAGTCCTTGGTTTAACCCTCGAACATGCTCACCCCTAGTTGTAAGGCAAGGATTAAACACTTGAAGAAACAAACTAAATATTACATTTTTTACGAAACTGGCGTTGTTCTTTTCGTAGAAAATGAATGATTTAAAAAATATTTTCCTCAAAATAATCGCATATATTTTTTACAAAATCAAATGAACTAAAAATATAAAATATTTTCATCATTCATGAGAATGTTTAAACATAAATTATTATTGATAATGAAAATATTTTATATTGACTAATTATTTCACAAGCGATCATTTTTGGGAAAATATTTTTTAATTTTTCAATTTTTCGCAATACAAACAAAACCTTTTTTTTTTTTTTTTTTTTTGATCGGAAAAAACAAAACCTTAGATAAGATGATAAATCTAACGTACATCAAACTACTTGTAAGTAGCTCGGGTTCGGCTCGATGATTACTCGAGAAAGCCGAGACGAAATTTAAACACTGGAAAGGAAAACTTGAGATATATCGAAAGGTGTTTCGTCTATAATTTGGACTTTTCGATTTCTAGTCATGGTAGGAAGATTTCAAAGCTAAGAAATTCAATAGAGAAAGTAACCCTGATTAAGAATCATGAAATCAACCAAAGTCCACAAATCAATAACTCAAGGGCCAAAAAAAGGAAATCTTCCAAATAAAATCAACAAAAAGCTACTAATAAACATCGTGCAGTTAAACTTAACAACAAATTTCCTCCAAACTTCAAAATATAATTCCAATTAACACAAAAACAAATCCTCGAAGATCTGATGAGTTAATTACTTTTGCATTGAACTTGCTTGCCTAAGGAAGATCCACTGCTAATGACCAGGGAATTTTGCTGAAGGTCAATCCCGCGCAAAAGCAAGAGTAATTGGAAATATTTCAGGACTTTCTTTGCCTGTACCCATTTTAAAAAAATGGAAAAGTACATCAACTAAGCTACAAAAAGAATTGATTGAAGCATTTTACCACGTTAAAACAAGCATAATAGCTCATTTAAGGTGGGGGTGGTGCCCATCCATGAAGAGCTTCTCTTTTCGCTTCTCCCGATGCCTTTCGATTAAGTATTTAGTATACCTTATGGCCTTCTCTAAAGAGAATAAAATAATCAAATTTCTAAATTTTTACGCCTTCACATTCATCTTTTTCCACCAAGAAATCGACGTGATCTCTACTTATTAAAGATTGCATTTTGCTCATGCTTTGGATCAAAACATAACAAGGTTAAAATTCCAAGCTCCTCTTCAAGATCATAGATAGCATTAAAGTTCACAACACTAAAAGCTAACCACATCAACCTCTTCATATTTAATGTCTTTGACTTACGCCCATCATGGGAGCCTCACTCAACATCATTCATACTAAGCCACTTGTTTTGCTGCTTTTGCCCATCTCTTCACCATATGTTAGTGATTGAATGCATGTAACACTTACTGACTGTGTCAAGATGCAAAAAGTAGGCTTGCACAAACATCCTTGCAATTACATGCAATGGTAGACTAGAATCAAATGAACAATATACTTATTTTCACTGTTTTCAGTTTTCATGACATTAGTGTGCAATGACCCATCAATTTTCAATATAAGAACATGTTTAGATAAAGCATGCAAGAAATTAGCCTAGAATTCCTATAAATGAAAATAGCATACACTTACATAAAATATTCTAAAATGCCACTATTTTCAACCATAATCAAGCACACTCAAAGTCATTAACAACTGCACCTTAGCACTTATATTCTTTGTTCTCATAATGATCAATCGATTTAGGCAAAAGTCATGATTTTACATGCCATATTTTGTAAGACATCATTTGTGCTTTCGTTTCTTTGTGTGGATCTAAATTATGCTTCAAAAAAACCAGGGCCAAATGCACGGCATCATTTCCGAAATAGGTGATGCATTATCCAACCATCTATCATCCCCAAGCTCCTCTCTTTACATGAAACTTGCCAAGTGCTCTCCATTTCAAATTTAAATTCACAATGATATAAAAGTTTCTGCCAATATTTATCACGAAAACCCAACTTTCTAAGAAAATGTGAGACATCTAACGACGATTTAATTAAAAAAAGGGTACACATATTATATTGTACTTATTTTTACAATAGATATGATGATATACCACCACATCTTCAAAACTGTCATAGTCTGGCTTTCATCATACAATTAATTGATCTTGGTTCGGTATCCAATTGGTTGATCCTTGTACCTTAAACTTTGCAATTACTCAAACTCCATCTTCGATTTTGAATTTTATGAAAGTTTGATGTATGATTTTCTTCACTATCTTATAGGCATCTTTTTTGTTCACAAGATGAAACTAGTGGAGAGTGTCATTCATAATTACAAAGAAATGTGCATTTTCACAATATTCCTTTGCCACTGCTTTGTCCTCTTAGCACTCCGGATCCTACCAATTCTAATTTCAATATCTTTATCAACTTTATGTACAGTGATAGTATCCTTTGGAAACTCTACAACCTTTTTTGTTTGAAAAAAAATCATCATTCAAAGAAGAAAGATAAGGTGATAAACAAATTAAGCTTTAAAAATGAAGTCATACCCATTTATCTCCAAAACTATCAAGCTAGTCATGGAGGATCTGGAATAATATGTCAAATATCTGTGAAAACATTAGTTAGTGACTTTAAAAGTTTTTGTATATACATATTTTGGTTCAGTTAAGTTTCAAAAACTTCAGGATCAAAACATTGACTTTTTTTGCCCTAAAAAACGAACATATCATACTACATTTTTTTTCTCTTTTTGCTAGAATTATACATGAGTGGACTTATAGGTAGCAGAACGCGTGATATTCATGGTGACTCGTGGTTGGGGCGGCAAAACACACGAAAGGGCAAAAGACAAGAAATAAGCATTTCTACCTTCTCCAGTTTTTACCAATTACAAAAACTTGCCTCGAAAATCTTGAAATATTCACTTATGAGAGAGAGAGAGAGAGAGCCGTTAGGATTGACTTTTCAATGAATCGGAGTCAGTGCTTTTAAACCTTGGTTAAGCATGCGTAGTATGTTATTAAAGCGTGTCTCATGCTATTTGTCATGCTGTGATGATTTTGAGGGGGTAAAACTTCTTCTTTTGAAGAGAGAGCGAATATAAAACTTCTTCAACTTCTTAAGTTTTGATGAATATGTGATTTTCTGCTTTAATGGAAATCAGTTGAGTCTGTCGAAATGAGTCTTTTCACATCATTGTTTCTCGAACCCAGCTCCTTGAAAATTATATGTTGCTTAAATTGTGCATTGCAGAAAAGTTCAGGAAACCAACAGACCTGCTTGAAGGTTAAGGATGCTGCATGTTGGGAAAAAGTTCAAGACCAGCAATGTCTTGGAAACTTACTTTCAAGACTAGTTAACCCGTTAAATGGGTGGGTTGACTAAAAAATGATTAGATTCAAACAGACTTATTTAACCCGTTTTGACCAATTTCCATGTAATGCAACTTTAATGACTCATACCTACCCGACTCATATTATTAAAACACTTTCATATTTATTTTAATGTACAAAAATTTATACCCAAATTGAGATGAGAATGCAGAGTGAGTGAACATGATATTGAGTGAGGGTAAAAAAGAATGAAGAGAGAGATGGGTCGGATCGGGTCTAAGTAAGTCATAAACCCATTTATGATCCATTTTAAATCCATATTATATTTAAACCCGTTTATGATCGATTTAAAACTCATATAGGTTAAGAAATGGGTTAATAACCTATATAATGGATATAGTTGTATATTTTCGTTCAAAATTATCCTCTTTTGGATTGCTATAGAAGTTGTCTTGTGATGCCCACAAGTTGGACATACATTTTCTTGATCCAACCATCTTAGTAACATGTCACAAAGGTGTGCAATGGCAACCGCCCAATCCAACAACTGCCCAAACTAGATCGAATAGGCTGGTTTTGGGCAATTCTCATAGTCGGCAATCCGATCCCGGTTCCCATTCTTAGAACCAGTGGCCGATTCGTCCGATTCCCTGTTCCAAGGTAAGAACTGGACTAATTGGATCGGACTGATAGTTTTTAATATATATATATTTTAAAATTTTCTCAAGAATTTAAAAAAGAAAATTCTTAAGAGTATTAGGAAAACACAATTACATGCAAATTAAAAGAATGAATTGATAAAGTAACATACTGTAATATTAACAAATTTTTACCCGAAAAAGAAAAGTTACCGGTTCCACTGGATCGGATTAGACCGAACTAGACTAGTCGGTCGGTTCGACTCTTAATTTCAGGACTGGCCGGTCAGTTTACGGTCCTAGAATTTGGGAATTGGTCCTTCCGATCCGATTCCCGATTCCACTTTGGAATTAGACCGGAGTGAGAACCGATCACCCGTGAAATGCCATCATGTTTCGAATTCCAAGCATTGTGCTTGGTTCCGCAAGAATATGGAGATTAAACTCTTTTGTGGGGGTAGTTTTAGGGGCATAAGAAAATATAAATTAGTCCTGATCTTTTCAATATGGTCAGAAGCCGTGGTTGGGGCGGCAAAAACACTCGAAAGGGCAAAGGACAAGAGATAAGCATTACCACCTTCTTCAGTTTTTACCAACTACAGAAACGTGCCCAGCAAATCTCGAGGTATTCACATGTGAGAGAGAGAGAGAGAGAGAGCTGTAAGGATTGACTTTTCAATGAATCGGAGTCAATGCTTTTAAACCTTCGTTAAGCATATGCGTGGTATATTATTAACGCATGTTTCATGTTATTTGTCATGTTGTGATAAGTTTGAGAATATAAAACTTTTAGATTGCGTATCTCATTGCTCCGACGGCTTTTTTGAGCAATATTTATTTTGAATTAGAATAATTTTTCAAGACGAATATCATGAAAAAGAAAGAAACTTTTTGAAAATAAGAGGAATCAAGCCATTTAAGCGTGTAAGTTCTCTTTAATGTGATGATCCTCACACCTGAATTTTCTTTTGAAGAAGACTGCAACATAACTTTCTTCTCAAGGTATTTCTCCAGTGGAGATTTTCTCCTTCTAAAACGAAAAACAATAATAAAAAAAAAGTTAGTACAATGGAAGGACAAAATTAGTATTTAGAATTTCGCCACCAATTTTCGTCAATTTATTTTTTCAAAGAAACGTGAAGGAGGGGACAAAGCCACTGAGTACCATGGACTATTCTCGGGGAGCAATAGAATACAAATTTTGAGTGCTGTCAAAGTATTGAGCTGTCCAAACGAATATGCCCAGTAGTGGGCCATGGCTACTACGTTAAGAAACAGAGAAATCTACCTCGCCGGTGGCGACGTCGAGCGAAGGCGACAGCGTTCAGGCATGGAGGAGTCTAGGGAGGAGGAACGAGGGAGAGAGAGAGAGAGAGAGGGAGATTTAGATCGGGGGTGGTAAGGATTAAAATCGAAGGGTCAGATGTCGCGATCTCACGAGAGAAACGGTGGATTGGACGATAGGGCGGAACGTCTGATCCTCGTCTGGACAAATAATTACAAACGTGGGAAGTTTCCTTGCGCATGTAAGGAAATTACAAAAGGACATGGGCTCATGAACGCGGAGGAAGCAACCAGCGGCAAATTCCTGGAATTCGCAAGGCTCTTTTGGACGGACGAGGAGCGGAGGACGCGTTCAAATCAACACGTCCTCTCCGGGGAGTCCCATCTTTGGCTTTTCCGCGCACCTTCCGACCACCGCACCTCACGCTTTCATGTTGTTTCGTTTCATTGTCTTTTCAATTCCATGTATTCACATTCATCGTACTCTCCATTTCAATGCAATCTATTTTTTTTTTTTTGTGCTTCATCGAAAACATATTGACGCACCTCATCATCGAGCGTGGAATCGTGAAACGACCCACCTGCCATTGCTCTGCAATTGTCTGAAGTCGGAGATTCGCATAGGCACACGTTGATTTTATTCATCATAAATTTAAGCCGCACCCGGTGATCAGTTTTCATCGGAAACCTCGTAACAAAAGAATACATATACCTAATGCGTATGAATCAGAAAATGTCACACATGAGAACCATCAAATCTAATGATATGCACACATCGACCTGACCCGATATTTGCATGCATACATATATAAATTTTCTTCGAGACAGTTCGTTCTAGCCCCCCCCAAAAAAAAGAAACAACTCAGAGATCCTAATCATCCTCGAAAAAATTGATTTAAACAGCCATTTAAAAACGCTACTAAGATCATAATTAGGACACAAGAAGGAAAAAGAAAAAGCCATCACTCCACGTCCAAAAGGTCCCCAAAGTTGGTTCCCAGCTAATCCGATGTTCCCTTTTCTTACATCTTTTTTAATGATAATGCCAACCACAAAACAAAAGTGGGAGGTAGGGGGGTGGAAAAGGAATCATTTCTCTACCCAAGTTGCGGAACAGAAGGTTCGGTCGCCTCCTTCCTGACGTTGACTTGGCACGTTTGCTGTCGTGGGAAACCAAACCCTGGTTAAGCTTCGTCCCTGGCTGGATCGACTGCGGTTGACTCGAGGTTGAGGGTTTTAGCTAGTAATCCTTAACCCTGGTTAGGGTTTGTCCCGTCCCAGGCTCACCGAGCATGCCACCACCTGCGCCCACTGCCTCAGCCTCGTCTTCATCACCTGCGGATCGTCGCCTGCAACTCCAAAATTTTCCACACGCCACTTACTAATCAACACGCGACTCGACATGGCGGCTGGCGAGTCTTTCGCCGGGCCGGCTGGTGTTCGGACGAGAAGTGAGAGATGAGGAGGGAGAATTTACCGCGACTGAATATGTTGCTCTGCGGGCTTCCGCCGGCGGGAGGTGGACGAGGAGGAGGAGGAGGAGGAGGAGGAGGAGGAGGAGGAGGGGGATGGGGGGCGTCGCAGCGGGGGACGGTCGACGGCGGCGGCGAAGGCATCGCTGCCGATGACTTCGAGACGCCGTCGGTGTACTGCTTGTTGACGGCGTAGTAGAGCTCCAGGGCCGGCAAGGTGTCCGACAGGCGCTGATCCGCCTCCGGCGAGTCGAACCCGAAGCCCAGCTCGATGCACGCCTTCAGCTCGTCGAGGTCGTCGTCCGTGACACTCCTGCTCCGGGTTTGGCGGTTCTTGCTGTTCCCCTTGCGGCGGAGCCACGCCTCCTCGCGGCACATGTCCGGCGACCACGATCGCTGCTTGTACAGGGACGACGAGCGTCCGGCCAGGTGAGGCGGCGGCTGCGGCCGCGAGCCTAGGAACGACAGGTCGTCCGGCGGTGGCTCTGGCCGCGAGCCTAGGAACGACAGGTCGTCCGGCGGTGGCGGTGGCGGTGATGGTGGGGCGGCGGCATCTGACATGGTGGAGAGACGGCGGAGCGCGGCCCCTACCCCGTCGAACGGGGGTGTCGGGGGGCGGAGGCGCTCTCCTTCCGAGCTAAGTCTTCAGATATTTTGAGAGAGGGGAGGAGAGAGAGAGTCGCGGGGCTTATAGCAATCACGGTTCTGGTGGAGGGTCGGTCCAAAGTCAATGATGACCATTCCTTTTCACATCTTTTCATTTTAGCTTTTCCAAGAAAAAAAAATTCCACATTTGCTCCAAGAATTTTTTTTCGAGCTCATCGAGGAAATATACGATTTTCAAAATATTCATGATTTATAACGAGGATATTCAATAAAAAAAATGGAATTAATCTTTCTTTAATTAGTTAACAAATGCCCTCGAAACCAATGACAAAATCTTCAATAAAAATAGTGTCCTCTTTAGATGATATGATTTCATCCAATGACTGAAATTTGTCAAATAGTATTACTTTTCATTCGATTGAAATCGTCTAATAATTAGCGATTAATGTCGAAAGTGTAATTGCAGAAGATTAGACTTTGCCAAATTTCTCAATTGGACTTGCTAAGAATCAATTGGGTTTTCAGCTTTAATAAAAATCAATTGAGTTTATCGAAATGAGTTTTTCCCCCTCATTGTTTCTCAAACCTAGTTCCAAGAAAGTCATATGTTACTTATTGTGCATTGTAGAAAAGTTTGATAAAACAATGGGCCTACCTGAAGGTTAAGGACAGTGCATGTGAGGAAAAAGTTCAAGACCAGCATTGTCTCATAAGCTTACATTTAAGACAAGTTATATCTAGACTTATTAAATGGATGAATCGAGTGAAAAATGATTTTACCCAAATAGATTCATTTAATTAGTTTTGACTCATTTCTATATAATGCAAATGTAATGCCTCACATCTAACTTGCCCATATTATTAAAACACTTTTATATTTAATATAATGTACAAAAACTCACACCCAAACTAAAATAAGAATGCAAAGTGAGTGAGCATTAGATAGAGTCAGGGTAAAAAAGAATGAAGAGAGGTGGGTTGGGTTAAATCTAAGTAAATTATCCACTAGTTTATGATCTATTTAATACTTATAGTATATTTAAATCTATTTATGACCTACTTAACACCTTATGGGTTAAGAAATGGGTAATAACCAATTCGATAAATCTTGTTGTATCTTTTCATTCAAAATTATCCTCTTTTGGCTGGCTATAGTAGTCGTCTGTGGTGCCCACGAGTTGGACTTACAGATTTTCTTGATCCGACCATCTCAGGAACATGCCATTATGTTTCAAATTCCAAGCATCGAGCTGGGTTGCGCAAGAATAGGGAGGTTAAACCCTTTGTGGGGGTAGGTTTAGGGGCATGAAAAAATATAAATTAGTCCTGATCTTTCAAGTTGGTCATGGGCCGCTCCACCAACTGATGGCCACGTGTTTAAATGGTCCCCTTTTCA
Source organism: Corymbia calophylla (assembly GCA_014182845.1). Taxonomy (NCBI): domain Eukaryota; kingdom Viridiplantae; phylum Streptophyta; class Magnoliopsida; order Myrtales; family Myrtaceae; genus Corymbia; species Corymbia calophylla. Next base: position 14,762,931 of record CM024700.1, read on the forward strand.
TCTATTTTTTTCTCGCTCTTTTCTTTTTCTTTCTCATGTGCCGTGACATGCGCTTCACCATGAATGAAGCTGCCCAACTTTGACGCAAAATCCAGTTCAGATCTAGCCTCGACCGGCTCATCCATGGCGAAGGTACAAGACGTTGCGACGGGCAATTGCCATGAGCTCAAAAATCGAAAGGAAAAATTAGAGGAACGGGATCTCTGTCCACTGCAACCTCATCCTTGAGCCCACCGTCGCACCATGGTCACACCTCCGCTTGCTAGGTGGGAGCTTCCTATATCTATGGCCTTCAAAAAAGAGAATGGACTTGGTAAGAGCATCTTGGTAGTTGTAGTGCAGTGAGGTTGGTGTGGGCGGGGGTGCTCCATTGGGAAATAGGCTAGAGATGATTGGTTTCCATATTGAAAACCGGATCGAAAGGACTGATTCTCAAATTGGGACTGTTTGATCTAGGACCGGGAATCGAGGACCGGACCATCAATTTCGATTTAATTTGATTCGATCCAATGGAACCGGTCACTTTTTTTTTCCCCACTAAAGAATAGCCATGTACAATGAAAGAGAGAGAGAGAGTGATAAATGTTAAAATATTGACGAAAGAGACTATGAGTGGAGTGATTGTGTCGTAACTTGTGGTACTATTGGATTGGATAATATTTAATTCACATTTTTAAAATTTTATTAAAAAACAACAATAATAAAAAAGATATATGTAATTGGTCCAATTCGGTTTCTTTTTAGAATTGGGAATAGGATCGCCTGAACACCGGTTTCATTTTTAGGAATTGGGGATTGGACCGATACTCTTAAGAACTAGACCAAATTGGCCAATTTGGTCCAATTTAGGCATTGCATAAAAACATAAACAGAGTGAAAGAGTGAAGGCAAAAGAGTAACGGAGGAGAGAGGGGGAGATAACGGAGCATAGAACAAATATGAAAAGTGTGCCCCCTGGACAAGTGATAATTAATGAGCAGAGTGGCCTAAAGAAGACATAGAAAACCGGAATTACCCAATATTATTTCCTAGGGGCATTCATACATGGACAAGCATGGTTTAAGTGTGACGGGTTTAAGGTAGATTAGTTCCTAACCCAGAATCCGAAACTGATCGTGTGACCATCGGTTCCAAAACATTGGAATCATCAACTAGTTGGTTATGGAAGCTCGACTTTCTAAATCAGCTAGTTTTAGGTCAGTTCCATATCTTATTAGTGAATCGGGCATTTTCATGTGTTGGTAAAATCCAAGTTTTTATAATTTCTAATAAAATTTTCACTATTTGATTACTAAACTATTTCTTGATTAAGTGATTATGAGGTTGTTTGATTATATTGAAAACTTTGGTGCAATTCTTTATAGTTGCAAATATATTTTTCCCCCATAGGAGGCTTCAAAACGGGTGAAATGGTTCCCAAGTAGAATCGGCAGTCCTTGAACCAGAAATGGAACCGGGATTTGCTTAGAACCGGCTCGGAATAAAACCAACTAGGCGATTTTCGAACAGTTCTCGCATTGAAGTGGACCCGGTGCTCACCTGTAGTGGCTTTAATATTTGCAGCAAGTGGGTCTTGGTGACTGTTGGGGCCCTGGCATGATGCCCGGGCTCATCAACCGTATTTATGACAAAAAAAAAAAATCATGAGGCCTGAGTTGGAATAGAGCTTTCATCCAAAATAAGTCCCATGAGATCGACTCCTAAAAGATGCAATCGGGTCGCGAATCTGTATTAAAAGATGCAATTGATTAGTAAAAACCACCAATGTATACAACTAAAGTCTAAATCTTTGCTGAAAAGTGTGCTTACTCCATAAACATAAGCTAAGAATACATGGCTAGGTTTTGAATATCTTGATTGTATTTTAAAATAAAATACAGATTTGATTGCACCGATTAAAAAAAATCGAGATCTCAATTGCATTTTGTAGGACTTTTGATGCACTACTATCTATACTATTTTTTTTTTACCCATTGAGGAACTCTTTTTCTGTTCCTTGTTTAGTGAAAGATTGGTACCACATCATAGAATATTCTTCAAGTAAGTTCAAGTTTAATCTTCCAAGTTTAATCTTCCCATTTACGGAATAAATCAAAAATATTTTCTAATATAATTTAACTAGAAAACCTTAAAACTTGTTAATTCATCAAATTTCTCCGAAAGCACATTATCTTATCAATCTTGGAACCTAGCAAACAGGCTGAGAATCTAATGAATTTTCTTTGTATTTAGGAAGTTCTCAATATGTGGTCAACCAAGCCTTGATAAAATTGGTTTAAATCAAGTTACTTATCGATTTTCCTATCGATAATGACTTATGATCAATTCACATGGAAAATCATAATGATCAGTGTAACTTAGTGCACTTGATTAACATTAGTGTTGTTCTTAATCATATATTTGACGTGAATTTAAACGGTATCAAAATAAGCTGAACTCTAGACACAATGCCTATCAGATCCAACATCAGTAGACATTTTGCACTTTTAAAGTGCCATTCTTTATTAAAGTCCAAATGCGGAAATCCTTTGGAACTATATAATTTGCATGGAATGAATGTGTTCTCTCGCACTTTAGATGAAGTCCTTACAAATTCTCGTATGATCTATTCAACCCTTTTGATGATGACTTACACTTTGGCAGGGAATAAAATTACTGAAGCAAAATGAATTCCAAAAAATGCATGCAATGAAAATGAGCTATTGGCATACTAAGTAATCATGCTAAGGTGTTCTTCTAGAAAATTTCTCATTTCTTTTAATTTACACATTAGAACTAGATGCATTATTTTCAACTTGATCTATATATAAAGTTAATATTTATCCAATTTTCAAATGGCATGCCTAATGCATGAGAAAATGTAATGTACCAATTGTGGGCGAAGACATACTTATAAATCAAAACCCTTTTCTCAAATCAGCACAAGCATCAGCATACTTGCACAACTAACCCATCTTGTGAAGGACATTACAATTGCTAGTACATCTTTAATGTGCGTATAAGAAAAAGACATAAATAAACTCAAAATAATAGTAGTCACTAATGATTATTTTTAATTTGCAAAATAAAAAAAAGAGGTACAAAAACTCATTGATTGCGAATGCCATTTACTGGAAGCCACATGAAGTACTTCAATTAGGGAGCCAATGGAGTGAGCTAACTTTCCTACTAAGGAAAAGAAAAACAGAGGACTAAAGATTCTCGTGGCTAACTTGTTCGTCCCTCGTTGCTCATCATTAACCTCCGCTGTTTGTTTCCTGATCCTAATGGCTTCTTCTTCTTCTTCTTCCAAGCTCAGAAGGAGTTATGATGTCTTCTTGAGTTTTAGAGGTCCGGACGTCCGCAACCACTTTCTTGGTCATCTCTACACGGCTCTAAACCAGATGGGGATATACACTTACATCGACGATGAAGAACTCAGGAAGGGAGAACAGATATCACCTGCACTTATGAAGGCAATCGAGGAATCGCGAATTGCTGTAGTGGTATTCTCTGAAGACTATGCCTCCTTGCCATGGTGTTTGGAAGAGGTGGCGAAAGTCATGGAGTGCAAGGAGGAAAGAAATCTCATGGTCTTTCCGGTGTTTTACAAAGTGGAACCAAGAGTGGTGAGAGGGCAGAGACAGAATTATGGAGAAGCTATGGCAAAGCATGAAGTCAAGTTTGGGAAGGACTCAGAAAAAGTACAGAGATGGAGGAAAGCACTTTTTGATGCTGGCAGCTTAGTTGGGTGGCATTTTACTGATGGGTAAGTTACTTCAATTAGTCCAAATATTTCGATACTTGATTTTCTCTGAGATTTGGGATCCTATAAAGTTAGGAATAACTTTGCCCCACTCTCGCTCCCTCTCCGAAGCGAACACACTCACACAGCACAGATCACCCCTATGGCCATGCCGCCGCCTCAGCCCATCTCCGTCTCTCCGGTCAAGGGGCTTAGGCGACAACTCGTGATCCCAGATCTGGGGTGTCGAACTCATATCGGAGGTTGGTAGCGTTGGGCGATGGTCACCGGAGGTTGGCTATGGCAGCTGAGACTTGACGGGCACGCCGCGAGTGCCGGGACATGCGGCTGCGAGGCGGTGGCGAAGGCGGAGGGGAGCTGAGAGATGGGTGGGGGAAATTTAGGTTTGCCTTTTGGGGTAAAGTGAGTAGTGGCCAATGGGCCGTGCCAAGGCCAGGCATGGGATTTTCCCCTGTTGAGGGCCCGGGCACAGCTAGCCCATACCCTTTTTCGTTCTTTTAAGTAAATTTAAATATTAAAATGATGAGAAATAAGTCCACAAAAACCGCAACTGTGAATTCGCAAAATTGATATATACTTTAAAAGGAAAATTGCTCAAATTTCAAATATAACAAGTTTCTCTGATATTAAAGACCGTACATAATACATAAAAACTAACGTATACTAATCTATATCTATATCTATATCCTATATCTTCTATTAAAGTATGAGATATACAACTCATCATGTCCTTAACATGATAATGCAAGTTATTGTGAATACAAATTGTGATATCAAACTGTATACAATTACGTGAACAATACAGATTAATCATAGGGAAACTATTCCTAATTCGAAATATAGATTAGTTGATAATGTGATTTGACTTCATTTGGTATTAGCCTAATTGAAATATTACAATGAAATCATTCAAAGAAAAATTAAAAGTATGTATTTATAAAAGAGAATGGAAATCAAACAAAACACTTAAAAAACTACGTACTAAGTTATTTCTAACAGAAAATGTATATTATTTCCTTACATGATTATATTCAGTTATCAAATAAACTCGATCTATTCAAAGATGGTAATAAAATTAATTAAAGAAACAATTTAAAACTAACTTTAGGCTTTAAAGGATTATCTTTGTAACAAATTCTGATTTTGTTCTATGTGGATAACCGGGCTTATAAGTACACCGTCATCAAGATGTATTGGAGCTTCTTCAACCAACCCTAAAGATTGCCTAAGATCTTGGGCTAACTTTCTAGTGTCATTGCCACTAAGATTAGCCGCTCTTTTTACAGGACCTAAAATGAATGATGTTACCTTTTCTTGCTGCATTTTTTGGGCTTCAAGGACTTGATTTGAAGCTTGTCCCTCAGGCTTCTTTAAATTAGTCTCTGTTTCAATTACATCAAGCCTTTCATTGACCATTAAGGGCAACTCTCTGGCAAGAGCATTTGTCCCTTCCTTTGTATCCACAATCATTTTCTTGAGCTAAATCTTTTGTCAAGAGAGTATTTACCTCATTAGGTAACCCATCATATAAGAGAAGATAAATTTGTTGTTCCCCGTTTTATTTATTAGAAATGTTTGCTTTATATTTTATATGAAGAAAGAATGAAAAATTAGGTTTTTGAAAGGAAATATAGTCTATAACCACTAGGGTTTGCCTCAGTGATCACCATTCTTATATAAGAAGCGAAAGGTAGGGGTTCGAATCCCACATTTTCAGGGGGGTTGGGGTGAGTACGATTTAGTTTCAGGAGTAGGTTTCGACTCTCATGCCCAATAAAAAAGTAGGGCAAAAGTCCAATAGTTAGAGTAGGAGTAAAGCAAAACCGACAAAAAAAGAAGAAGGAAATACAACCCTTAATGACATTCTTGGAGCTTTAAAGAGCAAGAAGGTAATTAAAAGATAGTTTTCTTTGTCCCAGTGGCAGGCACAAGTGTCTTTGTTTGTCCACTTCGAAAAGTGGGACTCAAGTCATCCCAAACTGTAAACTTTGATATTATTAGGATTTACCCCATGATAATGCTAACTTAGACTTCACGTCATTGGTTTCCATCACAGCTACTACTTTGCTAAAGAAATATTAGATAAAAGGGTAGGCATCCAAAAAATTTAAGGAAAACAAGATAATTCCATGAAAGTTTGGAAAGAGATCAAGACAATGTCAATCGGCATTTAGCATATCTAATAATTAACTTGAATTTTAATTAAACGTAAAATAAATTAACACATAACATGTAGAATAAGATGAAAATATAGTCCTAGACAAGTGTAGACACGGGCATCTTACTAGTTGAACAAATTCGGACATTCATCTCCAGATATATTGTGGACTAATTTCTTACTTAGCTATTCTCTTTAATTACTTTTTCATTTCTTTGGATTGCTCTAAAGCAATTTCAACTAATTTTTCCTTGTCAGATATGAAGCAGGGCTTATACAACATATTGTACAGGAAATCTCAACTCAACTAGATCGAACGCCATTACATGTAGCCAAGTATCCGGTTGGGATGGAATATCGAGTACAAGAGCTTAAAACAATCTTAAATTTACAGTCCAAGGATGATGTTCTTTTGGTAGGATTATGGGGACAAGGAGGTGTAGGGAAGACAACCCTTGCAAAAGCCATTTATAATGCTATTTTTAGACAGTTTCACGGTGCTAGTTTTTTGGAACGTGTTCAAGAAAATTCCAAAAATTCTGTTGATTTGGTTCCTTTGCAAGAAAAATTGCTATTGCAAGTATCACAAGGGAAGAAATTAATAGTCCATAGTAGTGGTGGAGGAAGTCAGTTAGTTCAAGATAGACTCTGCAATCAGAAAGTTCTCATTATTCTTGATGATGTTAATGATGCATGCCAGTTAAATGCTTTAGCTGATGATCGTGAGTGGTTTGGTAAATGAAGTAGGATAATCATCACAGCAAGAAATAAGCATCTACTAACTTCTCATGGGGTAGATCGGGATCATATGTATGAAGTTAAAGCTCTTGAGGATGGTGAAGCTCTTGAACTTTTTAGAAAGCATGCTTTTCTAGGAAATCAAAGAATAGAAATAAGCAACAATCTTGTTGATAAAGTTTTCCATTATGCGAGAGGTCTTTCTTTGGCTCTTGAGGTATTGGGTGCTTTCCTATGTGGTAGAGGAGAACATGAATGGAAAAGTACCTTGCAAAAACTTGCCAAAAGTCTTGATAGAAAGATCAATGACGTGTTAAAGATAAGTTATGATGGATTGGAGGACTATGCAAAGGAGATTTTTTTGGACATTGCTTGTTTCTTCAAGGGGAAGAGTACATAGTACATTAAGAAAGTTCTTGATAGTTGTGATTTTGACGTGACTATTGGGGTACAAATTCTCATTGAACGCTGCTTGATTAGCGAAGAGTGTTGGACCTTACAAATGCATGACTTAATGCAATTAATGGGTATGGATATTGTCAAACAAGAATGTCATGATGACCCTAGAAGACGCAGCAGGTTATGGCTTTATGATGATGTTCTTGATGTTCTGTTGGGAGATGTGGTAAGAGTTGTTATAAGAATTCATATTCAATTCTTATATTTGACTTTGTTTACTTTAATTACATAGTAACGTTAATATATTCGAATAAATACACAGGGAATGAATGTAACAAGAGCTATAGTTTTGGAGCTACCAAAGCCAGAAGAGATTTATATCGGTCCTAATGCTTTCATAAACATGAGAAAGTTGAGATTGCTCATCTTGCTTAATGTAGATAATTCTTTCCAAGGTCCCATCCATCTCCCTAATGAGTTAAGGTGGTTTGAATGGCCTAATTGTGTCTCGATTCCAAATTTTAGCCGTGGTCCAAAGAAATTAGTTGGGCTTGATATGCAGAAAAGCAAAATCAAAGCAGTGGGGGAGCAATTTAAGGTGCGTATTTACATGGTCCTTTTTCATTACTTATATGTATTGAATCTGATTATGTATGTTGTTGTCCTTAGGAAACCATTACAGTTACTATATTCTTTACACATATTAAGGCATCAAATATAGGCTGTCAATTAATACGTGAACCATTGAATAAAAACACTGCCTTTTGGTTGACAACTTGCTGGTTATATTTGAAATGCATATAGGAAAGATTTCATTTTTCATCCTTGTATTTTAACTATTTTTCTGATCAAGTACATGTGTTTTTACTTTATATAAATAATCTAGTCATTCTACTTATACAAAATGTCTAATTAAGTCTCTCTAGCATCATATCTTGCCAAATCCAACTAATGTGGTCATCGGAGTATGACATGGATTGAATATTGCCTACATGGATAGCCATTGTAAATAATGAATGAGTGCCCATGTATGTGTGATATTTAATCCACGTTATAGTGCGGAATTGTCCAATGGCCACCTTAGCTAGATTTGGCTAGATTCAATATTAGAGAGAATTGATTAGTTAATTTATGTAAGTAGAAGTATTTGATTAGAAAAATCAAAAGTGCAGAATGTTTATTAGAAAAGTAGTGAAAGTATCAAGATAAAATAAAACTTTTCTGTACATACATGAAAAATGACAACAACAAACTCAAATTATAATGATTTTGAGAAGAAAATTGAAACAAAAGCTCCTTGGTTTGTAAGATAAACATTTGAGTGCTGAATGTGCACAAAATATACCATGAAACTTTTAATTTGATTTGTAGGTTTTTGATATATAGTTGGTAATGGTCTCTATGCTTTCAAGGACCCTTCCCATGAGAGAATAGAGAAGCCACACCTTTAGAACTCTTTGGATGGTGATGGGTAAATCTCTTTTTCTTATTATGTCAAAATATCGTTAGCAATGGAATTTGACAGTTACCAATGTCTTTCACCCTTACCAACACGGAGCAATGTTCTGATTTTGCATTTCAGAACAGCAGAATCACCCCTATGTAATTTGTTTAGGAAAATTGTAAGGACAATTTATTTTCCTGTGGACAAATAGAAGTGTTACTAGTTGATCCATGTTTTGGGGTAATGCTTATGAATTTTGATGTGTTAAGACTTTTTTATATAGTTTCCTAGGATGTGGACATACCACTAGTTTTTTAATTGAAAACTTAGAGCCAATTTTTAAATTGAATATTTATCTTACTTCTTTTTATTTTTTTCTTGTCTGGAATGTTTCTTGCAGGACTTTAAAAAATTGAAGTTCTTGAACTTCAGTGAATGCTAGTCGCTTGTTTTTATGCCGAACCTCAATTATATTCCAAATCTAGAGTAATCGGATCTCCATGGGTGCAAAAACTTGGAGTATGCCCACACATCAGTCTCATATCACCCCAAACTACAGTTATTGAATTTAGGTGGGTGCTCTAAACTTAATGATCTCCCTGCTATGCTCCAGTCCAAGAATCTTCGACTTCTCATTCTTGAAAATTGCTCAAAATTGCAAAGATTCCCTGATATTCCAGATGAAATCAAGGGCTTGCAAAAACTTAATTTAAAAGGGACTTCAATTGAGGAACTTCCTACATCCATAGAAAATCTTGTGTCTTTGGAGGAAATGAAGTTAAGTTATTGCAAGAAATTGACAATCCTTCCGTCTAGCATTTATAGATTGCAAAATCTTTCAAGCTTGGAGCTCGGAGGTTGTTCAAAATTAATCAAGTTTCCAAAGAAGGAGGAGGATTCGAGTGATCCCCATGTGAAAACGGGATTTCCTAAGTTAAAGGTTTTAAATCTTAGTGAATGTAGTTTATCAGAAGTAGAGTTTCTAGAGAATCATTCCTGTTTTCCCTTCTTAAGAAATCTGTATTTGAGGGGAAACAATTTTACTAGCCTTCCTGCATGTGGGCGACTAAATAAGTTGGACTGGTTGGATGTTTCGTATTGCCATCAACTCCAAGAGATCCTCGAGATTCCACGGCAACTGAATAAATTATCTGCAAATAATTGTGAGTCCCTAAGTAAAATTCCCTCCGACATTGACGTTGACGTTGTTGACTTCTCTTCATGTCATGAATTGCTCCATAATGGCTTCACCATGAATGATTTGTTCAAGCTTGAGGTTAGACTCTCTCTCTCAAACCCCCTCCCCCTCTCCCAAAAATAAAAAATAAAAAATAATATATAACAATTTTGAGTTATTATGAAGATAATAACTTATTTTGACCCACAAATTCTTGAAGAAATGGGTCCTACAACAATTTATAATATTATTTATTAATTAATTTTTTGTTGTTCAGAATAGACTATTATTTTCACAATAGATTAAAGACTGGCAACCAATAAATTTTCTGTATATGGAGTCCTGTATATGTTGGTGCACGAGTGTTTTATATTGTGAAAGGCCAAAAATCTTGCATTAGTGGGCTAACTAAGAAAAGCAAGCATTGAAAATGATTTTGAGTGTATATGTAGCGGAGATAACTATAAGGTTATGCAAAGGATACTCTTTATTTATTTAGCTCTAGTTCGCTGTGGAATTACAAGGATTGTGCAATTTAAAATATCAACGATACGTGTACATCCAATTACAAAATCTTCAACAATATGTATGTTGTTTCCACCAGTACAAAAAAATCTTTGTGATGTTATTGCTAACTATAGCTGAACTCTAGGAATGCCCACTTTATTCATTGGAAATCCTCCTTTTAGGTGCCAATTTCGGTAAATTATCTAACGGTCTACATCTGTGACAGCAGTTTCATCCCAAAATTGTTTGCAAACTTCTTTTACCTGGAGAAGAGATGCCAAAGTGGTTGCTCCCTAATAATGGGGGTTCTATTTCTTTCATGGCTTCAAAGGACTTGTATAACAAGTTCCTAGGATTAGCTTCTTGTGTTGTATTCCAGGAAGGAAAAAAAGAAGAATTTAACCTTGAAGGGTACGTTAATGGCAAGAAGACAATGGAAGGCTCAAGCACCATCGGTTCATTGGATTTGGGTCATGTATGGCTTCTGTATTGCGTACCAGAGGTGCTGTGGGAAGGAGACCCTTTTGGTCCAAATGACTGGAGTCATTTCCAGTTTATCATTAGAGCACCAGCTAGTGTAATTGTCAAGAAGTGGGGATTCCGACTAATATGCAAGCCACTAGAGAATGATTTGGATATTTTGCTTGAAGACAATCAGTTACTGGATCCAGCTTTACTTTACGAGGTTTCGCATGAAGATAGTCAAATGATCATAGAGGAAGAAAGTTAAAGAGAAACAGACGATTTACAAGCACAAAGAAAATAATTGAAGCATTTTAGTGCACAAAGAGTCGAACATGGCTGCTCTATTTTTCCATCTAGAATATGCAGGTTGTTAAATCTTGTAATCACGATGCTTCATGGCTGCTCAAAACTAATCAAGTTTCCAAAAATGGAGGAAGTGATCCCCATATGGATACATATTTCTTAAGAAGAGATCCTCAAGATTCCCCATGACTTCAAAGGACTTGTATTAACTTTCTATTTGTACTCCCAGTGAAAGAAGCAATCGAGAATAACTTTGCGATTGAAGTATCCGTTGATGGAGACATTAATGCTGCACGCCTGGACTTTCAGTTGGATCATCTGTGGCTTCATTATTGCAAAGCAAGGGAGCTGTGGGGAGTAGGCCCTTTTAGTTAAATAACTGGAGTCATTTCCTAGTTAGGACCCGAAGTGAGCTTATTTTCTTGAATAAGGACCTAAAGTGACCGTTGTCTTAAATTAGGACCCGAAGTGGCTAAACCAGTCTCAAATAAGGACCTCAAATCGTCGGCCAGCCAAATGTTCATCGGTCGACGAGCATGTGGCATTTCTGGTGGTCGGAATAAGGGTAATTTTGTCAAAAAAAATATTAATAGAAATTAACAAACCCTAAAAACAAAACCCCCAAACTCTTCACGTTTTCATGTTTTCTTCTTATGCTCTCCATCTTCTCCGTTCTCTATCCTCTCTTGCTTAGAGCATCCAAAATTTTTGTTAATGGAGCACAAATTGAAACACAACAAGAAACCCTACCTTCATTTTTTCACATTTTCTTCCTTTTTTTTTGCCTTCATTTCTTTCCAACGAAGAAGACAAATCACGAGTAAAGCTACCTCTTCGTTATTTAGACACTCGTATGTAACACGATAGCCTCGATTCTTCATCATCTTTTCCCAACCGAGAGACAGAGAACATCTTGATGTTGAGGACCCATATCTTGAGCACAATTCGAATCCACTTTCACGGGGAGAGAGAGAGAAAGACAGAGAGACAGAGAGACAAAGAGAGCCGAGGGGGGTGCTAGCACATCTGTTTGGAACTCAGGGAGTTAGGGATCTTGCTCCATTAACAAAGAATTTGGGTTCTCCAAACAAAATGGGACAATGAACCTAGAAGATGAAGTGCAGATAAAGAAGAACATGAAGAAGAATTTGGGGGTTTTGTTTTTAGGGTTTGTTAATTTTTATCAATATTTTTTTTTGACAAAATTGCCCTTATTCCAGCCACCGGAAATGCCACACACTCGCCGGCCGGTGAATATTTGGCTAGTTGGTGATTTGAGGTCCTTATTTGAGATTGGTTTAGCCACTTGGGGTCCTTATTTGAGACAATAGCCACTCGAGGTCCTTATTTAAGAAAATAGGCTTATTTCGGGTCCTTTTTAAAAATTTTCCCTTTCATTTATCATGATTCTACTAAAAGTTGCGCCTTCTTTATTAATTCAATTCTCATTTGGGAAACATTCGGCAAAGGCTGCCATCATTTATTTTTTAGGCGATACTCACAAGTTCATGACCGGCATGAGGAGACTATAGAGCGGTCGGCGACGGTCCAGCTTCTCTTGAATGGTCGACAAGTTGGCCTCCGGTGAAGCTTCAGGAGACTCGGAGGGGACCTTCGGCGGCGGACAACATCTCTCTGGCGAGCTTCCTCTCTCCATTACGAACCACCCTCTCAAGCCCTCTGTTATGCGAACAGAATCCTCCTTAGGCAAGCGACCTCTCCGCCTCCTATCTCAGATTCTCTCTGGTTCTTTTCTCTCGTTTTTCTCTGGTTTTTCTCTCTTCGCTGGTATATCACTCGAGCGAGCTTCCCCCCAGCTAGAACGAATGTTCCTCCTCCTCCTCTCTCTCTCAAGGCCAGCATCCTCCTCCTCTAGCCCTGCCAATCTTTCCGGTTCTGTCTTCCATCGAGCACGCTTTCGCTCACGCCGTCCCTCCTCCTATTGCGTCCATTTCCTCTTTTTGGGCTTAAGTGGAGTCTTAGAAGAACAATGAAAATTGGGCCAAGAAGAAACGAAACGAAGATGGGCCAAGGGAGTGGGATTTTAGGGGAGCTGAAATTTTATTAAAAGAGTGTGATATAATTAGCCCTATTTAATTTTCTTCGATGTTTTTTATCCCACTTTCCGTAATGGCTACAGTTTCAACCCAAAAGTGGTATGATAGATTGTAATTTCATTTGCTAAATTAGACATAGAGTTGGGTGACATAAAAATTCAATTCTTCAACTTGTAGTTAACGGATTTCATTTTTTGGTTTGGTTACTTTAAAAAGATGAAAGTATGGTTCACCAACTTTTGAAGCAAGAGTGCGTGCGTGAGGGCTAGTATACCATTATGTGCACGCAAGCATAAAACAAAAACAGACTCAATATGATATGTCTTTCGAGGAGAATGGTTATTTATAATTTGCAAAAGAAGAGAAAGAAAAGAGAGACGCTTTGGTTGCGACTGCCATTTCCTGGAAGCCAATTAAGTGACTGACCTTTTTTTAAAGAGGAGATGCTCTCCTTTCCATACAGGAAAAAGAAAGGAAAAGGACTAAGACACCTTTTAGGGCAGCCAATGGAGTAGCTGATCTTTTTTAAAGAGATGGGGTAACACTCCTTTCCGCATAAGACAAAGGAATCCATTTTCCCGAAGCAAGCACATTAGTGGGTCCTCCCTCAAGTGCATTTGATTGAAAATTTGCAAATGAGGGCCGTAGGAAATACGTTCATAGAATTTTTTTTCTTTTCATATAATTGTCGACCAATCAAATTCATTAGCAATCTAATTAACAATAAATTCAACTTACATAAAGATTTGTGCCAATAAGACATCTCGGTCAAATGTGATCTTCAATGAAAAAGGGTTTCACTCTTAACACTTTAGGTGCCTAAAAAGTACAGTAAAATCCCACTCACCTTCATTTTCTGAAATTCTAATATAATTTAAAGGCTTAATAATATTCTTTGTTCACCTCTGAAAAAAAAAGTCGGGCACCTGATATATAAAATAAATGAGGAGTAGATCAAATGGTGAAACAAAGCATAAAATCTTAGGCAACTCATCTCTCATTGTTAACCTCCTCTCTTCGTTGTTTCTAATGGCTTCTTCTTCCTCCAAGCCCAAAAGAAGTTACGATGTCTTCTTGAGTTTCAGAGGTCCAGATGTTCGCAACTACTTTCTTGGTCATCTCTATGTGGCTCTAGATCAAGCAGGGATTTACACTTACATCGACAACGAAGAACTGAGGAAGGGAGAACAAATATCACTTGCACTTATGAAAGCGATCGAGGAATCGCGAATCGCGATCGTGGTTTTCTCCAAGGACTATGCCTCTTCGCCGTGGTGTTTGGATGAAGTAACACAAATCATGGAGTGCAAAAGGAAAAAGGCCTCATGGTCTTTCCGGTGTTTTACAAAGTGGATCCTAGAGAAGTGAGAACCCCAAGAAACGACCAGAGTTATGGACAAGCTTTGGCTAAGCATGAGGTCAAGTTTGAGAAGAATCCAGAGAAAGTGAAGAAATGGAAGGAAGCTCTTTATGACGCTGGTAGCTTGTCTGGGTGGCATTTTACTGATGGGTACGTGAGAACAACTCTACTACTTCAATTAGTCTAGATCTTTTGATTGCTTAATTTTCTCTCCTATGAAGTTAAGTGGTAATTTTAGCCCTCTCTCAAGCAAACACACAGCACAGATCACGCAGCCCCAACAGCGTCACCTCAGCCCCTCTCCATCTCTCTGTATCAAGGGGCTTAGGCGACGACCTGCGACCCCAGATCTGCCGTGTTGAACCCAGATCGCGGGGTGGGTAGCCTTTGGCGATGGTCACCGGGGGCTGGCTACGACGGCTGAGGCTTTCCTCTGTCGCAAAGAAAGACGACTACTTATTTTACTACTACTTTTTTTCATTATTTTTTTTTTCCAACTATTTGGAACCGGATCGAGCTAATATTTAATTCACATTTTACCAATTTTTTTGAAGAAATAATAAACTAAAAAAGTACATTTAATGAGTTCAGTCCGGTTTCGTCATTAGAACCAAGAATCGGACCGCCCAAACACCGGTTCCATTTTTAGAAATCAAGAATCGAACCAACACTTTGAGAAATTGGACCGCCCAAACACCTGTTCTATTTTTAGGAACTGAGAACCGGACTGACACTCTTGACAAACGGACTAAATCGGTTGGTTCGATCTTGTCCGAATGGTTTTCAATGCGGGCAGTCCGTTTTGCATACCTCTAGGTGCGATTAGCCCATACCCTTTTTCGTTCGTTTAATAGATTTTAATTATTAAAATTCCAGGAAAATATGAAATGTATTTTTTTTTATACAAAACCCAAAATGGTGAACTTGCAAATTGATATATTCTTTAAAAGGGAAATTGCACAATTGTCAAATAAAACAAGTATCTCTGATGTGGCAAGACACAGAGCATTATCGTGTCATAGGGCTCATATTTGATCAATTTGCATTAATTTAGTGATTTTTCATATATCTTAAAATGCATTAGTAAAAAAAATATTTTTTGTTTTAAAAAACTCATGATAGTAAATTATCGACTTAAACTGAATCTTTTATATCTGCTGATCTCTAATTCGAAATAATAGATGAAAACAAGAAATCTCTTGAAACAAATTTTTAGCTAATATCTTGAACCAATTTTTCTTGCTGCAATTTTTGGGCTTCGAGGACTTGAGTTGAAGCTTGTCCCTCAGGCTTCTTTAAATTAGTCTCTGTTTCCAATTACATCAAGCCTGTCATTGCCAACATGGGCACCTCTCTCGCGAGAGCATTTCTCCCTTCCTTTGTATCCATATAGTCATTTTCTCGGAAGAAACATTTTGTCCAGAGAGTAGTTTACCTCGTTAGGTAACCCATCATATATAGGTAAAGATAAATCTGTGTTCTATAAACCTTTTTTATTTGTTAGAAATGTTTATTTTATTTTATTTATTTATAAAAAGAGAATGAAAAACTAGGTTTTTGAAAGGAAATACAACCCTTAATGACATTCTTGGAAAACTCGAAGCTTTAAAGAGCAAGAAGGTAATTGAAAGATAGTTTTCTTTGTCCCAGTGGTGGGTGCAAATGTCTTTGTTTGTCCACTTCAAAAAGTGGGACTCAAGTCATCCCAAACTGTAAACTTTGATATTATTAGGATTTACCTCATGATAATGCTAACTTAGACTTCACGCCATTGGTTTCCATCACAGCCACTACTTTGCTAAAGAAATACCAGATAAAAGGGTAGGCATTTGGAAAATCTAAGGAAAAACAAGATAATTCCATGAAAGTTTGGAAAGAGACCAAGACAATGTCAATCAGCATTTAGCATATCCAATAATTAACTTGAATTTTAATTAAACATAAAATAAATTAACACAACATGTAGAATAAGATGAAAAATTTAGTCTTAGACAAGTGTAGACACGGGCATCTTACTAGTTGGATATGTTCGGACATTCATCTCCAGATATATTGTGGACTAATTTCTTACTTAGCAATTCTCTTTAATTACTTATTCATTTCTTTGGAATGCTCTCTAAGCAATTTCAACTGATTTTTCCTTGTCAGATATGAAGCAAAACTTATACAACATATTGTATTGGAGATCTCAACTCAACTAGATCGAACGCCATTACATGTAGCCAAGTATCCGGTTGGGATGGATTACCGAGTACAAGAGCTTAAAACAATCTTAAACTTACAGTCCAAGGATGATGTTCTTATGGTAGGATTATGGGGACAAGGAGGTGTAGGGAAGACAACCCTTGCTAAAGCCATTTATAATGCTATATTTAGAGAGTTTCACGGTGCTAGTTTTTTGGAACGTGTTCGAGAAAATTCCAAAAATTCTCTTGATTTGGTTCCTCTACAAGAAAAATTGCTATTGCAAGTATTACAAGGGAAGAAATTAGTAGTCTACAGTAGTGGTGGAGGAAGTCAGTTAATTCAAGATAGACTCTGCAATCAGAAAGTTCTCATTATTCTTGATGATGTTGATGATGCATGCCAGTTAAATGCTTTAGCTGGTGATCGTGAGTGGTTTGGTAAAGGAAGTAGGATAATCATCACAACAAGAAATAAGCATCTGCTAACTTCTCATGGGGTAGATCAGGATCATATGTATGAAGTTAAAGCTCTTGAGGATGGTGAAGCTCTTGAACTTTTTAGAAAGCATGCTTTTCTAGGAAATCAAAGAATAGAAATAAGCAACAATCTTGTTGATCAAGTTTTGCATTATGCGAGAGGTCTTCCTTTGGCTCTTGAGGTATTGGGCGCTTTCTTGTGTCATAGAGGAGAACATGAATGGAGAAGTACCTTGCAAAAACTTGCCAAAAATCCTGACAGAAAGATCAATGACGTGTTAAAGGTAAGTTATGATGGATTGGAGGACTATGCGAAGGAGATTTTTTTGGACATCGCTTGTTTCTTCAAGGGGAAGAGTACAGAGTACATTAAGAAAGTTCTTGATAGTTGTGATTTTGACACGACTATTGGTATACAAATTCTTATTGAACGTTGCTTGATTAGCGAAGAGTGTTGGACCTTACAAATGCATGACTTAATGCAATTAATGGGTATGGATATTGTCAAACAAGAATGTCGTGATGACGCTAGAAGATGCAGTAGGTTATGGCTTTATGATGATATTCTTGATGTTCTGTCAGGAGATATGGTAAGAGTTATAAGAATTCATATTCAATTCTTACATTTGACTTTGTTTACTTTAATTACAAAGTAACGTTAATATATTCGAATAAATACATAGGGAATGGATGTGACAAGAGCTATAGTTTTGGAGCTACCAAAGCCAGAAGAGATGTATATCAGTCCTAATGCTTTCATAAACATGAGAAAGTTGAGATTACTCATCTTGCTTAATGTCGATAATTCTTTCCAAGGTCCCATCCATCTCCCTAATGAGTTAAGGTGGTTTGAATGGCCTAATTGTGTCTCGATTCCAGATTTTAGCCATGGTCCAAAGAAGTTAGTTGGACTTGACATGCGAAAAAGCAAAATCAAAATAGTGGGGGAACAATTTAAGGTGCGTATTTACATGATCCTTTTTTCATTACTTATATGTATCGAATCTGATTATGAACATTGTTGTCCTTAGGAAACCATTATAGTTACTATGTTCTTTACACATATTAAGGCATTATATGTAGGCTGTCAATCGGTACGTGAACCATTGAATAAAAACACTGCCTTCTAGTTGACAACTTGTTGGTTATATTTGAAATACATATAGGAAAGATTTCATTTTTCATCCTTGTACTTTAACTGTTTTTCTGATCAAGTACATGTGTTTTTAATTTATCTAAATAATCTAGTCATTCTACTTATACAAAATGTCTAATTAAGTCTCTTTGGCATCATATCTTGCCAAATCCAACCAATGTGGTCATCGGAGTATGATGTGGATTGAATATTGCCTACATGGATAGCCATTGTAAATAATGAATGAGTGCCCATGTATGTGTGATATTTAATCCACGTTATAGTGCGGGACCGTCCATTGGCCACATCAGCTAGATTTGGCTATATTTAGTATTAGAGAGAATTGATTAGATAATTTATGTAAGTAGAAGTATTTGATTAGAAAAATCAAAAGTACAGAATGTTTATTAAAAAAGTAGTGAAAGTATCAAGATAAAATAAAACTTTTCCGTAGATACATGAAAAATGACAACAACAAACTCAAATCATAATGATTTTGAGAAGAAAATTGAAACAAAAGCTCCTTGGTTTGTAAGATAAACATTTGAGTGTTAAATGTGCATAAAATATACCATGAAACTTTTAATTCGATCTGTAGGTTTTTGATGTATAGTTGGTAACGGTCTCTGTGCTTTCAAGGACCCTTCCCATGAAAGAATAGAGAAGTCACGCCTTTAGAACTCTTTGGATGGTGATGGGTAAATCTCTTTTCCTTATTAAGTCAAAATATTGTTAGCAATGGAATTTGACAGTTTCCGATGTCTTTCACCCTTACCAACATGGAGCAATGTTCCAATTTTGCATTTCAGAACAGCAGAATTACCCCTATGTAATTTGTTCAGGAAAATTGTAAGGACAATTTATTTGCCCGTGGACAAATAGAAGTGTTACTAGTTGATCCATGTTTTGGGGGTAATGCTTATGAATTTTGATGTGTTAAGACTTTTTTATATAGTTTCCTAGGATGTGGACATACCACTAGTTTTTTAACTGAAAACTTAGAGCCAGTTTTTGAATTGAATAATTAGCTCAGTTCTTTTTTTTTTCTTGTCTGGAATGTTTCTTGCAGGACTTTAAAAAATTGAAGTTCTTGAACTTCAGTGAATGCCAGTGGCTTGTTTATATGCCGAACCTCGATTATATTCCAAATCTAGAGCAGTTGGATCTCCATGGGTGCAAGAACTTGGAGCATGCCCACATATCAGTTGCATATCACCCCAAACTACAGTTATTGAATTTAGGTGGGTGCTCTAACCTTAATGATCTCCCTACTAGGCTCCAGTCCAAGAATCTTCAACTTCTCATTCTTGAAAATTGTTCAAAATTGCAAAGATTCCCCGATATTCCGGATGAAATCAAGAGCTTGCAAAAACTTGATTTAAAAGGGACTTCAATTGAGGAACTTCCTACATCCATAGAAAATCTTGTCTCTTTGGAGGAAATGGAGTTAAGTTATTGCAAGAAATTGGCAATCCTTCCGACTAGCATTTACAGATTGCAAAATCTTACAAGCCTGAAGCTTGGAGGCTGTTCAAAATTAATCAAGTTTCCAAAGGAGGAGGAGGATTCGAGTGAACCCCATGCAAAGATGGGATTTCCTAAGTTAAAATTTTTAAATCTTAGTGAATGTAGTTTATCAGAAGTAGAGTTTCTAGAGAATGATTCATGTTTCCCCTTCTTAAGAAATCTGTATTTGAGGGGAAACAATTTTACTAGCCTTCCTGCATGCCGGCGACTAAATAAGCTGGACTGGTTGGATGTTTCGTATTGCTATCAACTCCAAGAGATCCTTGAGATTCCACAGAAACTGAATAAACTATCTGCAAATAATTGTGAGTCCCTAAGTAAAATTCCCTTCGACATTGACGTTGACGTTGTTGACTTCTCTTCATGCCATGCATTGCTCCATAATGGCTTCACCATGAATGATTTGTTCAAGCTTGAGGTTAGACTCTCTCTCTCTCAAACCCCCTTCTCCCAATATATAACAATTTTTGGATTACTGTGAGGATAATAACTTATTTTGACCTACAAATTCTTGAAGGAGTGGCCTCACAACAATTTATAATTATTTGTTAATTAATTTTTTGTGGTATAGAGTAGATTGTTATTTTCACAGTAGGTTAAATACTGTCAACCAATAAATTCTCTTAATATGGAGTCCTGTAAATGTTGGTGCACGAGTGTTTTATATTGCAACAAGCTAAAAATCTTGCATCAGTGGGCCAATTAAGAAAAGCAAGCATTGAAAGTGATTTTGAGTGTATATGTAGTGGAGGTGGTTATAAGGTCATGCAAAGGATAATCTTCACTTATTTAGTTCTAGTTCGCTGTGGAATTGCACAATTTAAAATATCAACAATACATGTACATCCAATTACAAAATCTTCAACGATATGCATGTTGTTTCCACCAGTACAAAAAAATCTTTGTGATGCTATTGCTAATTATAGCTGAACTCTAGGAATACCCACTTAATTCATTGGAAATCCTCCTTTTAGGTGCCAATTTCAATAAATTATCTAACAGTCTACATCTTTGACAGCAATTTCATCCCAAAATTGTTTGCGAACTTCTTTTACCTGGAGAAGAGATGCCAAAGTGGTTGCTCCCTAATAACGAGGGTTCTATTTCTTTCATGGCTTCAAAGGACTTGTATAACAAGTTCCTAGGATTAGCTTCTTGTGTTGTATTCCAGGAAGGAAAAAAAGAAGAATTTAACCTTGAAGGGTACGTTAATGGCAAGAAGACGATGGAAGGCTCAAGCACCATGGGTTCATTGGATTTGGGTCATGTATGGCTTCTGTATTGCTTACCAGAGGTGCTGTGGAAAGGAGACCCTTTTGGTCCAAATGACTGGAGTCATTTCCAGTTTATCATTAGAGCACCACCTAGTGTAATTGTCAAGAAGTGGGGATTCCGACTAATATGCAAGCCACTAGAGAATGATTTGGATGTTTTGCTTCAAGACGATCAGTTATTGGATTCAGCTTTACTCTACGAGGTTTCGCATGAAGATAGTCAAATGATCATAGAGGAAGAAAGTTAAAGAGAAATAGATGATTTACGAGCACAGAGGAAAATCATTGAAGCAATTTAGTGCACAGAGAGTCGAACATGGCTGCTCTATTCTTCCATCCAGAACATGCAGGTTGTTAAATCTTGTAACCATGATGCTTCATGGCTGCTCAAAACTAATCAAGTTTCCAAAAATGGAGGAAGTGATCTCCATATGGATTCATATTTCTTAAGAAGAGATCCTCAAGATTCCCCATGACTTCAAAGGACTTGTATTAACTTTCTATTTGTACTCCCAGTGAAAGAAGCAATCGAGAATAACTTTGCGATTGAAGTATCCGTTGATGGAGACATTAATGCTGCACGCCCCTGGACTTTCAGTGGGATCATCTGTGGCTTCATTATTGCAAAGCAAGGGAGCTGTGGGGAGTAGACCCTTTTAGTTAAATGACTGGAGTCATTTTCTAGTTAGCATTAGAGCATCGGGTGGTGGAACTGTGAAAAGTGGATTCTGACTAACATACAAGCCATTAAAGAGCGATTTGAAGGTTTTGCTTCAAGGCAATCAGTTGCTGCATCTGGTTTACATTATGAGATTTGGGATGAAGATGGTCAAATGAGCACAGAATAAGAAAGTTCAATTGAAAATGAAAATCTACTGGAAAGTCAAAATGAGCACAGAGGAAGATAATTCAAGCAAATTAGTCCACAGAAGATTAAACATGGCGGACTTTTCAATTGAGCTCTCTCTCTCTCTCTCTGTGTGCATGCGTGTATGTGTCTGCGTGTGTTGATAGCGAGTGTATGTTGGGTGCACTGTGTCTGTATACTGCAAAAGTCAACAATTCTAAACAAACAAAGAAATCTAATATAAAGCGATTCTCCACGTATTTGCAATAGGGATGGCTGCAACTCATGCTAGAGAATGGTTTTTATGGCATGATTATCATATATAACGTAAGCGAGGATTGATATGTCTAATTATTATACAATGATAAATATGTGTGATTATTATAAAAACTCTAGTTTGGTTGAATCACAAGAATGTGCTCAAATCAAACTCTCTACTTGAACTAGTTACAAACTTGAGTTTTTATAGCAGTTTACCCTTATAACAAAAGTATCGCTATTGTTGAATTTTTCCTAATTACTGAAATGTTCTCCCTTGAGGAGAGATGCTAGAGGAGTCCAATCTTGTTGACAACGGTATTGTATATTTCATGGCTTCACATGACTTGTATGACATGTTCCTAGGATTGGTTCTTTGTTTTGTTTTCTGTGTAGAAGATGAAAAAAGGGAAATATCTTTTGACATTGTGCCCCAAGTCAATGGCCAAAGGTAGAATGTGCTATCAAAAACTCTTGACTCATTTAATTAGGATCATGTGTGGATTCAGTATCTCATATCAAATGTGTTGTGAGGAGTTTCAAAGGGAGGAGTTGGTTTTGGTCAATTTGACGAGAGTTATTTCACTATTTAGCCTTAGACTTAGAGTATTGGGTGGAATCGTGAAAAAGTTCAGATATGTGATAAGATGTAGGCACCTAGAGAATGATTTGAAAGTTGTGCTTGAAGATGATCTATTAGTGGTTACAGCTGTATTCTGTAAGGCCCGCAAACATCGCCTATGAATAGAGGAACTGGAAGCCAATGACTGTGAACCAGATTAAACAGGAAGGGACAAGTGCAGCAGTGTTGGCTTACGCCTCGTAAGGAAGCAATCGTTAAGCCAGGGGGTCCAAACTGTTGCACACCCATGGAGAGTACAAAGGACAGCATGGTTAAACTACATAGATGCAAGGGAAGATCGTCTTCTTCCTCAGCAAAGCGCGCGATAACCATCACTGCATAACTTGGAATGCAATTCGCACTAATTTTTATGGTAGTCTGGTTTTGTTGGATGGTTGATCACGACTTCGGAGGGAAGGGAACTTCTCTTTTTTATTGTTATGGTGGGTTTAACGTAAGAGCTTTATTATGCTGAACCTGTACCTGTAGTTACTTGTTTTATGCCTGGGTCATTTGATTTAAAGGTGAAATCACGAGTCAGTGACACACTCGTGATAAGCCCATCCAGAGAAATCGTTGTGAATGAATATTTAAACTCGAGAAAATTCATAGCAAGTACTTGTTTTTCCATATTTCCTTGCCAATTGGATCAGTGATCGCATTACCAATTGTCTTACTCTGAGCAGCATGCTAAGGTTACACATCAGCAAACTGAGTTTCTAAAACAAAACCATCAAAATGCCTTAAAAACAGAATCGAGAACCAAGAGGGACACGAGATTTACATGATTCAGTCGAAGGCTGGTGTTCATGAGTGAATGAGAAAAGCAAAGATTTGCATCTCCTAGTACAGTGAAAGAGAAAGAGCTATCAAAACCATTATCGTGTCTTAGTCTTAGAGTGAAGTTAGCACGAACTTATCTTCACGTGTGAGCTCTTTGAGGAGCTATTTTCCTTTGTTTTTCACCTTCTTCCTTCTTCTTTTTTTCTGTAAATGACGTGAAAATATTAACTTCGTAACTAATGGCAAGTATTTAATTTGAGTTGGTGTTTATTTTCAAAGTGACCAGGTTCCATGCATATCCCCAATGAACCTTGAAAGTCTTTGGCAAATGATAATGTATCCCAATGCTGAATTTCATACTCTTCTCTTACGTTGGCACTGCTTGCCTTGATTAATTTTGCACTTCAAGAATCTGTGATCTCGAGGGGGACAAGAGCATGAAAACGAAGAATAAGCACTCCCTGAGATACTAAAGAGATCTGGCATAATCTGAAGCAAGTCCCAATGCGACCACACCTGTACTCGTCTCCCCCAAATGATATCTCATTTATTTTTGTAAAGTCGTATCAATACAATGTTCGAGGAACTATACGGAACTGCCCGCCTAAATTATAAGGTGAAAGGATATTATACTAATATGAAAAGTCATTATAGATATTCTACTTTCTAGATGCGTCTCCACTATAGGAGAAATTGTTGCATGAGTGTAACATATGTACTAAACTAAATCTGAATCGTTGCAGTTCCTCCACTTGAGACAGCTTTGTCGTCGTGGACACGCCAACGTATAGTATGTCTTTTTTAGCCCCACAGCCTGGATTGAGGAAACGTCACAAACTTTCTCCCTCAGTCGCCTATAAAAAGCACAAACACGTTCTGGCAATTCACCCTGCAAAGAGTACCCCATCAAGAGACCAGCTTAAAAACAGTCTTGCTCCTGGTGTGTGTGCTCTGAGAGAGATCGAGAGCTAAGAGAGATGGTAGGAACAGGCCAGGTCCCAGTGATAGTGTTCTCCGAGGATTGCATGAAACCAGGGACAATGTCCTGGGCCAAAGTTTGAGAAGTGATCGTGCAGGCCCTTGAGGATCACGGGTGCTTCATTGTTGATCACCCCAATGTCCCTCTTGGCCTTCATGACTCCATCTTTAGCGTTGCCGAGGATCTCTTCGACCTCCCCCATGAAACCAAGATCAAGAACATTAAGTTGAAGCCTCCCCTTGGTTATAATGGACAGATTCCTGGGACTGCTGTTGTCGAGGCCCTGGCCATTGTTGGCCCCGAGAAGCTTGAAGAGTGCAAAAGTTCACCTCTCATGTGGCCCTCTGGGAACGACCGCTTCTGGTACTAATCTTTTTTCCCCTTTTTTTTCGGGACATCACATGGGAAGTGCCTTCTTCTATTTCCTTCCCTCTTAATCCTCTATTTGCACATCTGTATTCACTGTACCTTTTGAATTTATTAACAACTCCCCGTCCCACTTTGATGTCTTGATCTTTCTCCTACTGATTTATGACTTTGCTAGCCATTTCGAGGAAGATGTTTGAAAAATGGTATATGCAATAAAGTCTCATGATTGTGCATATTTTATACTTAAACAAGCTCGCTCTTTATGTCATGCTTCCAAGCTCACTTCTCAAAACTCCTTTCTAATTTGAACCACATTATCCAGTATACATGCCAACTTTTTATATGCCTTGCTAGTGCACCAAAGAATTTTCTTACTTTCTAAGCGATCCCGCATGATAAACAAGTTTCTCCAACCAACTTTAGCATGTCAACTTTTGGCTATAGGGTGTCGAGAAAAATAAATAAAGAAGAGTTAGTTCTAAAGTGGACTTCTCTAATTTAATCTCTCTGTCTCTCAAAATAAATTTTGGCTGCAGCAAAGCTGCTCATGACTATGGCAAGTTCATAGCTGAGATGGAGAAAGTAGTGTTCAGGATGGCCTGCCAGAGCTATGGTGTCGAGAAATGCTATGACCCTTACATCGATTCCAGCTCATAGACCCTAAGACTCTTGAAGTCCAAGAGACCTGAAGGTGTCGAGGTCAGTGTGAACCGAACTGGTCACACGGACAAGAGCTTTTTGTCCTACTTGCACCAGAACAACATTAGGGGCTTGGATGTTAGGACCAAAGACAGCGAGTGGTTCAGTTTTGAGCCCTCGGCTTCGACTTTCATGGTGATTGCTGGTCAACCATGTGTGGTGAGTCACTTATTTGCTTGAAAATTCTTCTTTGTACGAAATCATTTGTAATTTTGTGGGGTTCATTCTTGATTAGGCATGGAGCAATAGAAGGATCAAGGCTTGTGACCACCGAGTGCTTGTTACAGAAGAAAATCAAGTGAGATACTCTCTTGCCACATTCTCGTACATCACAGGGATGATCGAGACCCTGGAGGAGTTCAATGATGAAGCACACCCTTGGCAATACAAGCCCTTCATTCATATGGGTTTCCTTTGCTACTATGACTCTGTTGACGACTGCATGAAGGGCAAGAGCCTTATCAGCTCCTTCTGCATAGTTCAGGCCAAAGAGCATTCATGATTAATTCAGAATGAATATACTTTATGCTCTTAATGTGAAATAAGATGAGATTTGAGGAGACTGTTGTCTCTCAATCTTCTTTGTTCTTTTTTCTAAAATAAAGAGGTATGCAAAGGTCAGAAGTGATTGACGATGGAGATGGATTTGGTCTGTATAATTTATAGACGATACAATATTTTCTGGGGAATTAGGAAGAGATGTTCATCTCATTGGACTTTGCTTAGTCACTGGTTACTCATGCCAAGCCAGTTTTGGAAAAATTAGTCCACCAATTTGCAGCCACCTTGGACACTATCATTTTCATTTAGCAAGAGAAATCAAAACGTTGGTGAATATTTGATGTAATGGAGTTGTAGTGCATTTCATCATGGGATGGTGCGCGTGTATGTTGGAACCTGGTATGATAATTTCTTTCTTAGTTTAGTAATATGCAGCACAACTAGAAAAAATCAATTATACAGCAAAAGCAAAGAGCACTTCAAATCTTTCTGGTAGCAAAAGTGCAGAGAAAAACTATCCGGCAAACACGCGACAATTCATGCCCTTCTGTTTTCTTGGTCTGAATCAGTCCACTTTCATTCCTTCAAGTAATCTTACGAGGACAAGCTAATTGGGCGTCAGAGCATGACAGGTCCCATATTACCTGAGAAGGATTAGCAAGCCAATTACAAGGAAGTCTTTTGCACCTTTGGCCCTTAACGACCTAATCTGCTACTCGATTGGCCTCCCTAAAACAATGGACAATTTGAATATCTTGGCAATGGGCAATGAGACTCTTGCATTCGGTGATGACAGGTTCCACGTCCCATGCTGGCAGACTGCGATTGGTATGTCCAATTCTCAAAGCCTAATTATCGAATCCCAAAACTAGTTTCAGTTCGTGTAGTGAAGAGTTTAATGGCTTCCACATATGCTGGGATTTCCCACTGTGCATCCAAAGACACAATTTTCGCAATTTTGGCAGTTTGAGAATCACTCTTCCATTCCTTCGAGAGCCTTGACCGAGATCTGCAGCTTTATTGCAGGATTCAACCAGGACTTCTTTCATCCATCCGCAGTGAAGGAAGAGGCGTTCAACTGTTTCTAGGCTTTGTTTAGACAGAAGGCAAGATGGCGCAGGTAAACTTTTCTTTTTGAACATATTCTTTTTACGTGGGAAGTGCATTTTGGCACAAACTCCAAATGAAAAACATGATTTTTGAAGTGGTATTCCACATCGATATTAAATGCCACAGGGATTCAGAAGTTTGGTATGATGATGATGCTTGATCCCTTTGCTGCCGGAGTAGCCTGTGTCTTTGAGATGGTTGGATGCACTCTTCACCGAATAGGTCCCCCACTGGATGCCGGTCCACATCAGTTTGTCTTTCTCATCATTCGTCCGCAAGGGAACTGCTATAACTTCATTAAAAATCAGCTCATCAAACAAATTCTGGATGATGTTTTTCCTCCCATCCGGATTCTTGTTGATTAATTCAGCTACTTTCTCTGATTCACCCCGATTCAGGGACCCCCCAATTATTCTGATCTTGAGCTACGTATCTTCTCTAATGTTAATATCTTCACCATTACTCATAGACCACCCCACGGTTTTGGACATAGACAGGGACTCTCTTCCTGTCAATAAGCTTTGATGTCCCCAAGAAGGATGGGATCCCTTTCTTGCATGCCAAAAGTTGTTAGGAAGATAGACCTTTCAGGGTTTCACTAGCGTTGAAGGATTTTGGGAGATTCTCCAAGCCTGCTCGCATTGCATGGCCCTGTTGGAGGTGATTAAATTGGTGAAGCCTAGCCCAAAACGATTCTGTTTTCTTCTCAAAACATCCATCTTTTCCAATGAAGCCTGACTTGGAATCACTGATTTTCTACTCAGAACGAAGCAATTTTCTATTCGATGGCTCAACGAAGAGAAACTAAGATTTTAAAAATGAAAATTGCATATCGATGTAGGGCCTGCTTAACTGCTTAGATTAAGATCTCCTTCCTTGCTTTAGAAATTAAATTCTTTTCCACCCTTCTAGCTTCATATTGACTCTTGCCAAAATCCAAGCAAGCATCTGCTTTTCATCTTGACCCTAATCTGAAGGAATTCCTTGATTTTTCCCTACTTCTCTATTTCATGCACTCTCAATCTTGAGCCACGTTTCTTCATAGACTTTGAGGACATCCATTTCTGAAATAAATTCCAGATTTAATCAAACTGATAGACTGGCCCGTTGCTGAGCAATGCTGCGTTAGGATAGCACTGAGGCTTGAGCATTCTTCAAGCTGTCCCTCTACGCAAAAAAATAGACTCATCTATAATATAAGGGGAAATAACCCTGTGATGTTTCTATCTTCAATTGTTTTATTGATGAGGAAAGATAGTATATTTGGCCACAATAATGAAAAGATGAGGGGAAAGTGGATCTCCCTATCGCATTTCTCGAGAGGGTTGGAAATATGACAACGGCTCCTCATTAAATTTGACACTAAAAGAGAGAATTGTAACTCAATGTATTGCCCTGAAAATCCATTTGGCATCAAATTCGATCTTCATCATGTATGCTTCCAAAATATCTCAATCAACTCTATCATAGGCTTTTTTCTATCATTCTTGAGTATAGCTTGAAATTTCATTTTTCCTTTTTGACTATAGTTGATGCAAATCATACTGCCTTATCCAAACATTGTTGTCTTGAATTTGTCTCCCATTAACAATTGCACTTTAGTTTACCACAATCAGCTCAGGCAGCCAAGGTTTAAGGTGATTAACCATAACTATGAAAATAATTTTATAATTGAAATTACATAATCTGATGGGTCGAAACTGATCTAAATTCTTAAAATTTGGAGTTTTAGGGATATGAGAGATATGTACTTTGTCGAGGCTGGGACTAAAATTTCATGTGAAGCTTTTCATCATGTTGGACGCGTGTAGCTGAATTTTTTCCAGCGATTGCTGGTAGAATTAATCATTGAGCCCATCTGATCCTGGAGCTATGGAAGCTCCCAACTGGAAAAAACAGCTTCTTTCACTTTCCTTCAGGTCATTGCAGAGGTCAGACACTTATTCATTTCATTCAAGAACAAGCAAGGACATCGGCCTAAAAGCAGCTAAAAATTTCAAGGCCCATGGACTTTGAAAAGGTCAACAATAGGCCGTTATTATTGACCGGGCTCTCAGCACCATTCCTAATTAGCTACTTTCAGCATTGAAATTCTATTGCTTTGTCTTCTTTGTATTAGTGCATAATGAAAATACTGGGTGTTCTTATCCCCCTACTTCATCCAGCAAATTCGAGATCTCATCACTATAGTTCTTCGTGTTGCCATAATTTTTCAATCTTCCTTGTCAATTCTTATACTCTTGCTCCGCCATTATCAACTCTGTTATTGTTAGTTATTTTCAGGAGTTCCTTCTTTAATGAATTAATTTGACGATATGCATTACAAAATTTCTTCCTATTGATTTAGCTAATGCTGATGCAACTTTTTTCAGTTTTCTCAACAAATCATCATGTTTCATGTCTGGGGAAACCAGACTCCACGATGCCACTATATTCTTCATCTACAAGCTAAAAAGTTTCGAATTTGAATTCGGTTGTCTTTTTCACTAGCTCAGGTAAGAGAGAATAAAATTGGGCTGCAATTTAACTCTATCGCAGGCAATGCATAGGCTTTAGCGTGGGTGAATAATACTCTCCAACTAATCCACCACTACAAAACACTCTATATATATTATATTTATTTATTTTATTTTATTTAATGAAAGCCTATCCCTCTCTCTTATTCGCCATGTAAATGCACTTCCCTTCAACATCAATAGGGACTAGTCATTTACAAAATCTCAAAAGGCTACTAATCATTAATGGTCCGCTGTACGCCTCCCCATCTTTCCCCAATGGTAGAGAAATTTCACTAAAATCTCTTAGACTAATTCAAGGGAGCTGGTTACTGGTTTTATTCTTTTTAACTCTACCCACAACAATAGTGTTTCCTGGAATAAATTTGGCGCATGAAAAAAAGCAGTCCTCACGATCTCATTCTCTACACATATCGTTGATGAACATTGATGAGTCTGATTCAACATTAAAAAAAATACCAAATCAGTCCACATAACTACTAATACTCATGCGATTCCCCCTGGATTCACTGCTAAATAATGCTGAATCGTCTCTTTATATGTTGCACAAGATGTTTCTGATTGGTTGTCTCCATAAGAAGAGGAACATAAGGCCTTTGTTGAGCCACTAAGGCTCTCAAGCTTGAGCTGTCAAGGTGTGTCCAACTCCTAAAATTTTTGGCTTAAATTCTTCATTTACACCTGGGTTCCTTATTAGGGCTTGCCTTCAAAACCCATTCATTCAAGCCATTTGGGACATGCATTGAAGTTTCAAGTAGCTGAGTCTCATTTATTGCATTTACCCTGGCTTCCTGTACTCCATAGGTTTTGTATCTTCTTGACTTCTTATTTGCTCGAGACATTTATTACCTTGCTGCATTTCTTTGATAACATGCCATGTTCTACACCAGTCTAAGGTGTTGCTTTGAGTTTCAGCTGGCCTATGTCGCTGCCAGATCTTGAACCTACCTGGGTAAACTCTTTTCCACGCATTTCCTAATGAGCCAGAGGTTCCGAATCCTCCTCCTCCTCCTCCTCCTCCTCCTCCTCACTGCGCATTCTGATTGGGTTCGTCCCTCTTGAATCAAAGGGAATCAGGGGTAGTTTCTACAAGAGTTTCTTGTTTTCGGCTAGAGCTTAGGAAGAAATTTAAATATACTTTCCAATATAATTAACTAGAAAAACTCAAAACTTGTTAATTCATCAAATTTCTCCAAATGCACTTTTTTTTAATCAATCTTCGATCCTACCAAGTAGGCTAAAAACTATGAAATTCTTTAGATATATGAAGTTGTTGATAAATGGCCAAGCAAAACTTGGAAGGGTTGATTTAAATTCAGTAACTTACCAAATTTTCTATCAATAAGACCTATGATCAAATCGCATGGAATTCATAATGATCGGAGTAATTAGTAGGCTCGATTAACACTAGTGTTATCCACAACCTCATCTGTGATATCAAAGGAGACAGTATCAGAATAAGCTAAATTCTACGTAATGCTTGTCGCATCCAATGCCAGTGGACACATTACCCCCACCTTTCTTTTTAGCCCATGGACACTTTACCCTTTTGAAGTGCCATCCTTTATTAAAGTTCAAATGCAGAAATCCTTTTCGACAACATAATCTGAATGCAATGTCTCACTTCGTACTTAGACAAAGTATTCTTAATGAATTTTCGTCAGAAATATCTGATTATTTTGACAATGACTTACATTTTGATTTGACAAAGAATGAAATTACTAAGCAAATGAATTCCAAAAAAGCATCCGATGGGAAAGGCCCTGCAGCGATGGCCAAATGCCTTACTGGAGCCAGACCTCCTTCGCTCCGAAGTAATGAGAAGTAGGCCATTGGCGTACCATGTAAGCAACTCAGAAAAGAAGCTTGATCCATTTTTCCCTGGCCGAG